>OY720346.1:1189931-1857540 GCA_963082975.1 Labia minor | reverse complement strand
GCATAAAAAAATAATTATTCATCAGAAATATCAATAATATATTTTTTTAATATTTTTATGATGTAAAATGAACGAATTTATTATTTATTTTTAAAAATTTCATTTTTTAATTTTACCGTAAAAATTATGAAAGGTCATCGTAGGCTGACCCTAGGTTTTCGGCATAAAAAAATAATTATTCATCAGAAATATCAATAATATATTTTTTTAATATTTTTATGATGTAAAATGAACGAATTTATTATTTATTTTTAAAAATTTCATTTTTTAATTTTACCGTAAAATTTATAAAAGGTCATCGTAGGATGACCCTAGGTTTTCGGCATAAAAAAATAATTATTCATCAGAAATATCAATAATATATTTTTTTAATATTTTTATGATGTAAAATGAACGAATTTATTATTTATTTTTAAAAATTTCATTTTTTAATTTTCCCGTAAAAATTATGAAAGGTCATCGTAGGCTGACCCTAGGTTTTCGGCATAAAAAAATAATTATTCATCAGAAATATCAATAATATATTTTTTTAATATTTTTATGATGTAAAATGAACGAATTTATTATTTATTTTTAAAATTTCATTTTTTAATTTTCCCGTAAAAATTATGAAAGGTCATCGTAGGCTGACCCTAGGTTTTTGGCATAAAAAAATAATTATTCATCAGAAATATCAATAATATATTTTTTTAATATTTTTATGATGTAAAATGAACGAATTTATTATTTATTTTTAAAAATTTCATTTTTTAATTTTCCCGTAAAAATTATGAAAGGTCATCGTAGGCTGACCCTAGGTTTTCGGCATAAAAAAATAATTATTCATCAGAAATATCAATAATATATTTTTTTAATATTTTTATGATGTAAAATGAACGAATTTATTATTTATTTTTAAAAATTTCATTTTTTAATTTTACCGTAAAAATTATGAAAGGTCATCGTAGGCTGACCTTAGGTTTTCGGCATAAAAAAATAATTATTCATCAGAAATATCAATAATATATTTTTTTAATATTTTTATGATGTAAAATGAACGAATTTATTATTTATTTTTAAAAATTTCATTTTTTAATTTTACCGTAAAATTTATAAAAGGTCATCGTAGGATGACCCTAGGTTTTCGGCATAAAAAAATAATTATTCATCAGAAATATCAATAATATATTTTTTTAATATTTTTATGATGTAAAATGAACGAATTTATTATTTATATTAAAAAATTTCATTTTTTAATTTTACCGTAAAAATTAAAAAAGGTCATCGTAGGATGACCCTAGGTTTTCGGCATAAAAAAATAATTATTCATCAGAAATATCAATAATATATTTTTTTAATATTTTTATGATGTAAAATGAACGAATTTATTATTTATTTTTAAAAATTTCATTTTTTAATTTTCCCGTAAAAATTATGAAAGGTCATCGTAGGCTGACCCTAGTTTTTCGGCATAAAAAAATAATTATTCATCAGAAATATCAATAATATATTTTTTTAATATTTTTATGATGTAAAATGAAATTATTTTTAAAAATTTCATTTTTTAATTTTACCGTAAAAATTATGAAAGGTCATCGTAGGCTGACCCTAGGTTTTCGGCATAAAAAAATAATTATTCATCAGAAATATCAATAATATATTTTTTTAATATTTTTATGATGTAAAATGAACGAATTTTTATTTATTTTTAAAAATTTCATTTTTTATTTTTCCCGTAAAAATTATGAAAGGTCATCCTAGGATGACCCTAGGTTTTCGGCATAAAAAAATAATTATTCATCAGAAATATCAATAATATATTTTTTTAATATTTTTATGATGTAAAATGAACGAATTTATTATTTATTTTTAAAAATTTCATTTTTTAATTTTCCCGTAAAAATTATGAAAGGTCATCGTAGGCTGACCCTAGGTTTTCGGCATAAAAAAATAATTATTCATCAGAAATATCAATAATATATTTTTTTAATATTTTTATGATGTAAAATGAAATTATTTTTAAAAATTTCATTTTTTAAATTTACCGTAAACTTTATGAAAGGTCATCGTAGGATGACCCTAGGTTTTCGGCATAAAAAAATAATTATTCATGAGAAATATCAATAATATATTTTTTTAATATTTTTATGATGTAAAATGAACGAATTTATTATTTATTTTTAAAAATTTCATTTTTTAATTTTACCGTAAAAATTATGAAAGGTCATCGAAGGCTGACCCTAGGTTTTCGGCATAAAAAAATAATTATTCGTCAGAAATATCAATAATATATTTTTTTAATATTTTTATGATGTAAAATGAAATTATTTTTAAAAATTTCATTTTTTAATTTTACCGTAAAATTTATGAAAGGTCATCGTAGGATGACCCTAGGTTTTCGGCATAAAAAAATAATTATTCATCAGAAATATCAATAATATATTTTTTTAATATTTTTATGATGTAAAATGAACGAATTTTTTATTTATATTAAAAAATTTCATTTTTTAATTTTACCGTAAAAATTATGAAAGGTCATCGTAGGATGACCCTAGGTTTTCGGCATAAAAAAATAATTATTCATCAGAATTATCAATAATATATTTTTTTAATATTTTTATGATGTAAAATGAAATTATTTTTAAAAATTTCCTTTTTTAATTTTCCCGTAAAAATTATGAAAGGTCATCGTAGGCTGACCCTAGGTTTTCGGCATAAAAAAATAATTATTCATCAGAAATATCAATAATATATTTTTTTAATATTTTTATGATGTAAAATGAACGAATTTATTATTTATTTTTAAAAATTTCATTTTTTATTTTTCCCGTAAAAATTATGAAAGGTCATCGTAGGCTGACCCTAGGTTTTCGGCATAAAAAAATAATTATTCATCAGAAATATCAATAATATATTTTTTTAATATTTTTATGATGTAAAATGAACGAATTTATTATTTATTTTTAAAAATTTCCTTTTTTAATTTTCCCGTAAAAATTATGAAAGGTCATCGTAGGCTGACCCTAGGTTTTCGGCATAAAAAAATAATTATTTATCAGAAATATCAATAATATATTTTTTTAATATTTTTATGATGTAAAATGAACGAATTTATTATTTATTTTTAAAAATTTCATTTTTTAATTTTCCCGTAAAAATTATGAAAGGTCATCGTAGGCTGACCCTAGGTTTTCGGCATAAAAAAATAATTATTCATCAGAAATATCAATAATATATTTTTTTAATATTTTTATGATGTAAAATGAACGAATTTATTATTTATTTTTAAAATTTCATTTTTTAATTTTCCCGTAAAAATTATGAAAGGTCATCGTAGGCTGACCCTAGGTTTTTGGCATAAAAAAATAATTATTCATCAGAAATATCAATAATATATTTTTTTAATATTTTTATGATGTAAAATGAAATTATTTTTAAAAATTTCCTTTTTTAATTTTCCCGTAAAAATTATGAAAGGTCATCGTAGGCTGACCCTAGGTTTTCGGCATAAAAAAATAATTATTCATCAGAAATATCAATAATATATTTTTTTAATATTTTTATGATGTAAAATGAACGAATTTATTATTTATTTTTAAAAATTTCATTTTTTATTTTTCCCGTAAAAATTATGAAAGGTCATCGTAGGCTGACCCTAGGTTTTCGGCATAAAAAAATAATTATTCATCAGAAATATCAATAATATATTTTTTTAATATTTTTATGATGTAAAATGAACGAATTTATTATTTATTTTTAAAAATTTCATTTTTTAATTTTCCCGTAAAAATTATGAAAGGTCATCGTAGGCTGACCCTAGGTTTTCGGCATAAAAAAATAATTATTCATCAGAAATATCAATAATATATTTTTTTAATATTTTTATGATGTAAAATGAACGAATTTATTATTTATTTTTAAAAATTTCATTTTTTAATTTTACCGTAAAAATTATGAAAGGTCATCGTAGGATGACCCTAGGTTTTCGGCATAAAAAAATAATTATTCATCAGAAATATCAATAATATATTTTTTTAATATTTTTATGATGTAAAATGAACGAATTTATTATTTATTTTTAAAAATTTCATTTTTTAATTTTACCGTAAAATTTATAAAAGGTCATCGTAGGATGACCCTAGGTTTTCGGCATAAAAAAATAATTATTCATCAGAAATATCAATAATATATTTTTTTAATATTTTTATGATGTAAAATGAACGAATTTATTATTTATATTAAAAAATTTCATTTTTTAATTTTACCGTAAAAATTAAAAAAGGTCATCGTAGGATGACCCTAGGTTTTCGGCATAAAAAAATAATTATTCATCAGAAATATCAATAATATATTTTTTTAATATTTTTATGATGTAAAATGAACGAATTTATTATTTATTTTTAAAAATTTCATTTTTTAATTTTCCCGTAAAAATTATGAAAGGTCATCGTAGGCTGACCCTAGTTTTTCGGCATAAAAAAATAATTATTCATCAGAAATATCAATAATATATTTTTTTAATATTTTTATGATGTAAAATGAAATTATTTTTAAAAATTTCATTTTTTAATTTTACCGTAAAAATTATGAAAGGTCATCGTAGGCTGACCCTTGGTTTTCGGCATAAAAAAATAATTATTCATCAGAAATATCAATAATATATTTTTTTAATATTTTTATGATGTAAAATGAACGAATTTATTATTTATTTTTAAAAATTTCATTTTGTAATTTTCCCGTAAAAATTATGAAAGGTCATCGTAGGCTGACCCTAGGTTTTCGGCATAAAAAAATAATTATTCATCAGAAATATCAATAATATATTTTTTTAATATTTTTATGATGTAAAATGAAATTATTTTTAAAAATTTCATTTTTTAATTTTCCCGTAAAAATTAAAAAAGGTCATCGTAGGATGACCCTAGGTTTTCGGCATAAAAAAATAATTATTCATCAGAAATATCAATAATATATTTTTTTAATATTTTTATGATGTAAAATGAACGAATTTATTATTTATTTTTAAAAATTTCATTTTTTAATTTTCCCGTAAAAATTATGAAAGGTCATCGTAGGCTGACCCTAGTTTTTCGGCATAAAAAAATAATTATTCATGAGAAATATCAATAATATATTTTTTTAATATTTTTATGATGTAAAATGAACGAATTTATTATTTATTTTTAAAAATTTCATTTTTTAATTTTACCGTAAAAATTATGAAAGGTCATCGTAGGCTGACCCTAGGTTTTCGGCATAAAAAAATAATTATTCATCAGAAATATCAATAATATATTTTTTTAATATTTTTATGATGTAAAATGAAATTATTTTTAAAAATTTCATTTTTTAATTTTACCGTAAAATTTATGAAAGGTCATCGTAGGATGACCCTAGGTTTTCGGCATAAAAAAATAATTATTCATCAGAAATATCAATAATATATTTTTTTAATATTTTTATGATGTAAAATGAACGAATTTATTATTTATTTTTAAAAATTTCATTTTTTAATTTTCCCGTAAAAATTATGAAAGGTCATCGTAGGCTGACCCTAGGTTTTCGGCATAAAAAAATAATTATTCATCAGAAATATCAATAATATATTTTTTTAATATTTTTATGATGTAAAATGAACGAATTTATTATTTATTTTTAAAAATTTCATTTTTTAATTTTACCGTAAAAATTATGAAAGGTCATCGTAGGCTGACCCTAGGTTTTCGGCATAAAAAAATAATTATTCATCAGAAATATCAATAATATATTTTTTTAATATTTTTATGATGTAAAATGAAATTATTTTTAAAAATTTCATTTTTTAATTTTACCGTAAAAATTATGAAAGGTAATCGTAGGCTGACCCTTGGTTTTCGGCATAAAAAAATAATTATTCATCAGAAATATCAATAATATATTTTTTTAATATTTTTATGATGTAAAATGAACGAATTTATTATTTATTTTTAAAAATTTCATTTTTTAATTTTACCGTAAAAATTATGAAAGGTCATCGGAGGATGACCCTAGGTTTTCGGCATAAAAAAATAATTATTCATCAGAAATATCAATAATATATTTTTTTAATATTTTTATGATGTAAAATGAACGAATTTATTATTTATTTTTAAAAATTTCATTTTTTAATTTTCCCGTAAAAATTATGAAAGGTCATCGTAGGCTGACCCTAGGTTTTCGGCATAAAAAAATAATTATTCATCAGAAATATCAATAATATATTTTTTTAATATTTTTATGATGTAAAATGAAATTATTTTTAAAAATTTCATTTTTTAATTTTACCGTAAAATTTATGAAAGGTCATCGTAGGATGACCCTAGGTTTTCGGCATAAAAAAATAATTATTCATGAGAAAAATCAATAATATATTTTTTTAATATTTTTATGATGTAAAATGAACGAATTTATTATTTATTTTTAAAAATTTCATTTTTTAATTTTACCGTAAAAATTATGAAAGGTCATCGTAGGCTGACCCTAGGTTTTCGGCATAAAAAAATAATTATTCATAAGAAATATCAATAATATATTTTTTTAATATTTTTATGATGTAAAATGAAATTATTTTTAAAAATTTCATTTTTTAATTTTACCGTAAAATTTATGAAAGGTCATCGTAGGATGACCCTAGGTTTTCGGCATAAAAAAATAATTATTCATCAGAAATATCAATAATATATTTTTTTAATATTTTTATGATGTAAAATGAACGAATTTATTATTTATTTTTAAAAATTTCATTTTTTAATTTTACCGTAAAATTTATAAAAGGTCATCGTAGGATGACCCTAGGTTTTCGGCATAAAAAAATAATTATTCATCAGAAATATCAATAATATATTTTTTTAATATTTTTATGATGTAAAATGAACGAATTTATTATTTATTTTTAAAAATTTCATTTTTTAATTTTCCCGTAAAAATTATGAAAGGTCATCGTAGGCTGACCCTAGTTTTTCGGCATAAAAAAATAATTATTCATCAGAAATATCAATAATATATTTTTTTAATATTTTTATGATGTAAAATGAAATTATTTTTAAAATTTTCATTTTTTAATTTTACCGTAAAAATTATGAAAGGTCATCGTAGGCTGACCCTAGGTTTTCGGCATAAAAAAATAATTATTCATCAGAAATATCAATAATATATTTTTTTAATATTTTTATGATGTAAAATGAACGAATTTTTATTTATTTTTAAAAATTTCATTTTTTATTTTTCCCGTAAAAATTATGAAAGGTCATCGTAGGATGACCCTAGGTTTTCGGCACAAAAAAATAATTATTCATCAGAAATATCAATAATATATTTTTTTAATATTTTTATGATGTAAAATGAACGAATTTATTATTTATTTTTAAAAATTTCATTTTTTAATTTTCCCGTAAAAATTATGAAAGGTCATCGTAGGCTGACCCTAGGTTTTCGGCATAAAAAAATAATTATTCATCAGAAATATCAATAATATATTTTTTTAATATTTTTATGATGTAAAATGAAATTATTTTTAAAAATTTCATTTTTTAATTTTACCGTAAACTTTATGAAAGGTCATCGTAGGATGACCCTAGGTTTTCGGCATAAAAAAATAATTATTCATGAGAAATATCAATAATATATTTTTTTAATATTTTTATGATGTAAAATGAACGAATTTATTATTTATTTTTAAAAATTTCATTTTTTAATTTTACCGTAAAAATTATGAAAGGTCATCGTAGGCTGACCCTAGGTTTTCGGCATAAAAAAATAATTATTCATCAGAAATATCAATAATATATTTTTTTAATATTTTTATGATGTAAAATGAAATTATTTTTAAAAATTTCATTTTTTAATTTTACCGTAAAATTTATGAAAGGTCATCGTAGGATGACCCTAGGTTTTCGGCATAAAAAAATAATTATTCATCAGAAATATCAATAATATATTTTTTTAATATTTTTATGATGTAAAATGAACGAATTTATTATTTATATTAAAAAATTTCATTTTTTAATTTTACCGTAAAAATTATGAAAGGTCATCGTAGGATGACCCTAGGTTTTCGGCATAAAAAAATAATTATTCATCAGAAATATCAATAATATATTTTTTTAATATTTTTATGATGTAAAATGAACGAATTTATTATTTATTTTTAAAAATTTCATTTTTTAATTTTCCCGTAAAAATTATGAAAGGTCATCGTAGGCTGACCCTAGGTTTTCGGCATAAAAAAATAATTATTCATCAGAAATATCAATAATATATTTTTTTAATATTTTTATGATATAAAATGAACGAATTTATTATTTATTTTTAAAATTTCATTTTTTAATTTTCCCGTAAAAATTATGAAAGGTCATCGTAGGCTGACCCTAGGTTTTTGGCATAAAAAAATAATTATTCATCAGAAATATCAATAATATATTTTTTTAATATTTTTATGATGTAAAATGAAATTATTTTTAAAAATTTCCTTTTTTAATTTTCCCGTAAAAATTATGAAAGGTCATCGTAGGCTGACCCTAGGTTTTCGGCATAAAAAAATAATTATTCATCAGAAATATCAATAATATATTTTTTTAATATTTTTATGATGTAAAATGAACGAATTTATTATTTATTTTTAAAAATTTCATTTTTTAATTTTCCCGTAAAAATTATGAAAGGTCATCGTAGGCTGACCCTAGGTTTTCGGCATAAAAAAATAATTATTCATCAGAAATATCAATAATATATTTTTTTAATATTTTTATGATGTAAAATGAACGAATTTATTATTTATTTTTAAAAATTTCATTTTTTAATTTTCCCGTAAAAATTATGAAAGGTCATCGTAGGCTGACCCTTGGTTTTCGGCATAAAAAAATAATTATTCATCAGAAATATCAATAATATATTTTTTTAATATTTTTATGATGTAAAATGAACGAATTTATTATTTATTTTTAAAAATTTCATTTTTTAATTTTACCGTAAAAATTATGAAAGGTCATCGTAGGCTGACCCTAGGTTTTCGGCATATAAAAATAATTATTCATCAGAAATATCAATAATATATTTTTTTAATATTTTTATGATGTAAAATGAAATTATTTTTAAAAATTTCATTTTTTAATTTTCCCGTAAAAATTATGAAAGGTCATCGTAGGCTGACCCTAGGTTTTCGGCATAAAAAAATAATTATTTATCAGAAATATCAATAATATATTTTTTTAATATTTTTATGATGTAAAATGAACGAATTTATTATTTATTTTTAAAAATTTCATTTTTTAATTTTCCCGTAAAAATTATGAAAGGTCATCGTAGGCTGACCCTAGGTTTTCGGCATAAAAAAATAATTATTCATCAGAAATAACAATAATATATTTTTTTAATATTTTTATGATGTAAAATGAACGAATTTATTATTTATTTTTAAAAATTTCATTTTTTAATTTTCCCGTAAAAATTATGAAAGGTCATCGTAGGCTGACCCTAGGTTTTCGGCATAAAAAAATAATTATTTATCAGAAATATCAATAATATATTTTTTTAATATTTTTATGATGTAAAATGAACGAATTTATTATTTATTTTTAAAAATTTCATTTTTTAATTTTCCCGTAAAAATTATGAAAGGTCATCGTAGGCTGACCCTAGGTTTTCGGCATAAAAAAATAATTATTCATCAGAAATATCAATAATATATTTTTTTAATATTTTTATGATGTAAAATGAACGAATTTATTATTTATTTTTAAAATTTCATTTTTTAATTTTCCCGTAAAAATTATGAAAGGTCATCGTAGGCTGACCCTAGGTTTTTGGCATAAAAAAATAATTATTCATCAGAAATATCAATAATATATTTTTTTAATATTTTTATGATGTAAAATGAACGAATTTATTATTTATTTTTAAAAATTTCATTTTTTAATTTTCCCGTAAAAATTATGAAAGGTCATCGTAGGCTGACCCTAGGTTTTCGGCATAAAAAAATAATTATTCATCAGAAATATCAATAATATATTTTTTTAATATTTTTATGATGTAAAATGAACGAATTTATTATTTATTTTTAAAAATTTCATTTTTTAATTTTACCGTAAAAATTATGAAAGGTCATCGTAGGCTGACCCTAGGTTTTCGGCATAAAAAAATAATTATTCATCAGAAATATCAATAATATATTTTTTTAATATTTTTATGATGTAAAATGAACGAATTTATTATTTATTTTTAAAAATTTCATTTTTTAATTTTACCGTAAAATTTATAAAAGGTCATCGTAGGATGACCCTAGGTTTTCGGCATAAAAAAATAATTATTCATCAGAAATATCAATAATATTTTTTTTTAATATTTTTATGATGTAAAATGAACGAATTTATTATTTATTTTTAAAAATTTCATTTTTTAATTTTCCCGTAAAAATTATGAAAGGTCATCGTAGGCTGACCCTAGGTTTTCGGCATAAAAAAATAATTATTCATCAGAAATATCAATAATATATTTTTTTAATATTTTTATGATGTAAAATGAACGAATTTATTATTTATTTTTAAAATTTCATTTTTTAATTTTCCCGTAAAAATTATGAAAGGTCATCGTAGGCTGACCCTAGGTTTTTGGCATAAAAAAATAATTATTCATCAGAAATATCAATAATATATTTTTTTAATATTTTTATGATGTAAAATGAACGAATTTATTATTTATTTTTAAAAATTTCATTTTTTAATTTTCCCGTAAAAATTATGAAAGGTCATCGTAGGCTGACCCTAGGTTTTCGGCATAAAAAAATAATTATTCATCAGAAATATCAATAATATATTTTTTTAATATTTTTATGATGTAAAATGAACGAATTTATTATTTATTTTTAAAAATTTCATTTTTTAATTTTACCGTAAAAATTACGAAAGGTCATCGTAGGCTGACCTTAGGTTTTCGGCATAAAAAAATAATTATTCATCAGAAATATCAATAATATATTTTTTTAATATTTTTATGATGTAAAATGAACGAATTTATTATTTATTTTTAAAAATTTCATTTTTTAATTTTACCGTAAAATTTATAAAAGGTCATCGTAGGATGACCCTAGGTTTTCGGCATAAAAAAATAATTATTCATCAGAAATATCAATAATATATTTTTTTAATATTTTTATGATGTAAAATGAACGAATTTATTATTTATATTAAAAAATTTCATTTTTTAATTTTACCGTAAAAATTAAAAAAGGTCATCGTAGGATGACCCTAGGTTTTCGGCATAAAAAAATAATTATTCATCAGAAATATCAATAATATATTTTTTTAATATTTTTATGATGTAAAATGAACGAATTTATTATTTATTTTTAAAAATTTCATTTTTTAATTTTCCCGTAAAAATTATGAAAGGTCATCGTAGGCTGACCCAAGTTTTTCGGCATAAAAAAATAATTATTCATCAGAAATATCAATAATATATTTTTTTAATATTTTTATGATGTAAAATGAAATTATTTTTAAAAATTTCATTTTTTAATTTTACCGTAAAAATTATGAAAGGTCATCGTAGGCTGACCCTAGGTTTTCGGCATAAAAAAATAATTATTCATCAGAAATATCAATAATATATTTTTTTAATATTTTTATGATGTAAAATGAACGAATTTTTATTTATTTTTAAAAATTTCATTTTTTATTTTTCCCGTAAAAATTATGAAAGGTCATCGTAGGATGACCCTAGGTTTTCGGCATAAAAAAATAATTATTCATCAGAAATATCAATAATATATTTTTTTAATATTTTTATGATGTAAAATGAACGAATTTATTATTTATTTTTAAAAATTTCATTTTTTAATTTTCCCGTAAAAATTATGAAAGGTCATCGTAGGCTGACCCAAGTTTTTCGGCATAAAAAAATAATTATTCATCAGAAATATCAATAATATATTTTTTTAATATTTTTATGATGTAAAATGAAATTATTTTTAAAAATTTCATTTTTTAATTTTACCGTAAACTTTATGAAAGGTCATCGTAGGATGACCCTAGGTTTTCGGCATAAAAAAATAATTATTCATGAGAAATATCAATAATATATTTTTTTAATATTTTTATGATGTAAAATGAACGAATTTATTATTTATTTTTAAAAATTTCATTTTTTAATTTTACCGTAAAAATTATGAAAGGTCATCGTAGGCTGACCCTAGGTTTTCGGCATAAAAAAATAATTATTCGTCAGAAATATCAATAATATATTTTTTTAATATTTTTATGATGTAAAATGAAATTATTTTTAAAAATTTCATTTTTTAATTTTACCGTAAAATTTATGAAAGGTCATCGTAGGATGACCCTAGGTTTTCGGCATAAAAAAATAATTATTCATCAGAAATATCAATAATATATTTTTTTAATATTTTTATGATGTAAAATGAACGAATTTTTTATTTATATTAAAAAATTTCATTTTTTAATTTTACCGTAAAAATTATGAAAGGTCATCGTAGGATGACCCTAGGTTTTCGGCATAAAAAAATAATTATTCATCAGAATTATCAATAATATATTTTTTTAATATTTTTATGATGTAAAATGAAATTATTTTTAAAAATTTCCTTTTTTAATTTTCCCGTAAAAATTATGAAAGGTCATCGTAGGCTGACCCTAGGTTTTCGGCATAAAAAAATAATTATTCATCAGAAATATCAATAATATATTTTTTTAATATTTTTATGATGTAAATTGAACGAATTTATTATTTATTTTTAAAAATTTCATTTTTTATTTTTCCCGTAAAAATTATGAAAGGTCATCGTAGGCTGACCCTAGGTTTTCGGCATAAAAAAATAATTATTCATCAGAAATATCAATAATATATTTTTTTAATATTTTTATGATGTAAAATGAACGAATTTATTATTTATTTTTAAAAATTTCCTTTTTTAATTTTCCCGTAAAAATTATGAAAGGTCATCGTAGGCTGACCCTAGGTTTTCGGCATAAAAAAATAATTATTCATCAGAAATATCAATAATATATTTTTTTAATATTTTTATGATGTAAAATGAACGAATTTATTATTTATTTTTAAAAATTTCATTTTTTAATTTTCCCGTAAAAATTATGAAAGGTCATCGTAGGCTGACCCTAGGTTTTCGGCATAAAAAAATAATTATTTATCAGAAATATCAATAATATATTTTTTTAATATTTTTATGATGTAAAATGAACGAATTTATTATTTATTTTTAAAAATTTCATTTTTTAATTTTCCCGTAAAAATTATGAAAGGTCATCGTAGGCTGACCCTAGGTTTTCGGCATAAAAAAATAATTATTCATCAGAAATATCAATAATATATTTTTTTAATATTTTTATGATGTAAAATGAACGAATTTATTATTTATTTTTAAAATTTCATTTTTTAATTTTCCCGTAAAAATTATGAAAGGTCATCGTAGGCTGACCCTAGGTTTTTGGCATAAAAAAATAATTATTCATCAGAAATATCAATAATATATTTTTTTAATATTTTTATGATGTAAAATGAAATTATTTTTAAAAATTTCCTTTTTTAATTTTCCCGTAAAAATTATGAAGGGTCATCGTAGGCTGACCCTAGGTTTTCGGCATAAAAAAATAATTATTCATCAGAAATATCAATAATATATTTTTTTAATATTTTTATGATGTAAAATGAACGAATTTATTATTTATTTTTAAAAATTTCATTTTTTATTTTTCCCGTAAAAATTATAAAAGGTCATCGTAGGCTGACCCTAGGTTTTCGGCATAAAAAAATAATTATTCATCAGAAATATCAATAATATATTTTTTTAATATTTTTATGATGTAAAATGAACGAATTTATTATTTATTTTTAAAAATTTCATTTTTTAATTTTCCCGTAAAAATTATGAAAGGTCATCGTAGGCTGACCCTAGGTTTTCGGCATAAAAAAATAATTATTCATCAGAAATATCAATAATATATTTTTTTAATATTTTTATGATGTAAAATGAACGAATTTATTATTTATTTTTAAAAATTTCATTTTTTAATTTTACCGTAAAAATTATGAAAGGTCATCGTAGGATGACCCTAGGTTTTCGGCATAAAAAAATAATTATTCATCAGAAATATCAATAATATATTTTTTTAATATTTTTATGATGTAAAATGAACGAATTTATTATTTATTTTTAAAAATTTCATTTTTTAATTTTACCGTAAAATTTATAAAAGGTCATCGTAGGATGACCCTAGGTTTTCGGCATAAAAAAATAATTATTCATCAGAAATATCAATAATATATTTTTTTAATATTTTTATGATGTAAAATGAACGAATTTATTATTTATATTAAAAAATTTCATTTTTTAATTTTACCGTAAAAATTAAAAAAGGTCATCGTAGGATGACCCTAGGTTTTCGGCATAAAAAAATAATTATTCATCAGAAATATCAATAATATATTTTTTTAATATTTTTATGATGTAAAATGAACGAATTTATTATTTATTTTTAAAAATTTCATTTTTTAATTTTCCCGTAAAAATTATGAAAGGTCATCGTAGGCTGACCCTAGTTTTTCGGCATAAAAAAATAATTATTCATCAGAAATATCAATAATATATTTTTTTAATATTTTTATGATGTAAAATGAAATTATTTTTAAAAATTTCATTTTTTAATTTTACCGTAAAAATTATGAAAGGTCATCGTAGGCTGACCCTTGGTTTTCGGCATAAAAAAATAATTATTCATCAGAAATATCAATAATATATTTTTTTAATATTTTTATGATGTAAAATGAACGAATTTATTATTTATTTTTAAAAATTTCATTTTTTAATTTTCCCGTAAAAATTATGAAAGGTCATCGTAGGCTGACCCTAGGTTTTCGGCATAAAAAAATAATTATTCATCAGAAATATCAATAATATATTTTTTTAATATTTTTATGATGTAAAATGAACGAATTTTTATTTATTTTTAAAAATTTCATTTTTTATTTTTCCCGTAAAAATTATGAAAGGTCATCGTAGGATGACCCTAGGTTTTCGGCATAAAAAAATAATTATTCATCAGAAATATCAATAATATATTTTTTTAATATTTTTATGATGTAAAATGAAATTATTTTTAAAAATTTCATTTTTTAATTTTACCGTAAACTTTATGAAAGGTCATCGTAGGATGACCCTAGGTTTTCGGCATAAAAAAATAATTATTCATGAGAAATATCAATAATATATTTTTTTAATATTTTTATGATGTAAAATGAACGAATTTATTATTTATTTTTAAAAATTTCATTTTTTAATTTTCCCGTAAAAATTATGAAAGGTCATCGTAGGCTGACCCTAGTTTTTCGGCATAAAAAAATAATTATTCATGAGAAATATCAATAATATATTTTTTTAATATTTTTATGATGTAAAATGAACGAATTTATTATTTATTTTTAAAAATTTCATTTTTTAATTTTACCGTAAAAATTATGAAAGGTCATCGTAGGCTGACCCTAGGTTTTCGGCATAAAAAAATAATTATTCATCAGAAATATCAATAATATATTTTTTTAATATTTTTATGATGTAAAATGAAATTATTTTTAAAAATTTCATTTTTTAATTTTACCGTAAAATTTATGAAAGGTCATCGTAGGATGACCCTAGGTTTTCGGCATAAAAAAATAATTATTCATCAGAAATATCAATAATATATTTTTTTAATATTTTTATGATGTAAAATGAACGAATTTATTATTTATATTAAAAAATTTCATTTTTTAATTTTACCGTAAAAATTATGAAAGGTCATCGTAGGATGACCCTAGGTTTTCGGCATAAAAAAATAATTTTTCATCAGAATTATCAATAATATATTTTTTTAATATTTTTATGATGTAAAATGAACGAATTTATTATTTATTTTTAAAAATTTCATATTTTAATTTTCCCGTAAAAATTATGAAAGGTCATCGTAGGCTGACCCTAGTTTTTCGGCATAAAAAAATAATTATTCATCAGAAATATCAATAATATATTTTTTTAATATTTTTATGATGTAAAATGAAATTATTTTTAAAAATTTCATTTTTTAATTTTACCGTAAAAATTATGAAAGGTCATCGTAGGCTGACCCTTGGTTTTCGGCATAAAAAAATAATTATTCATCAGAAATATCAATAATATATTTTTTTAATATTTTTATGATGTAAAATGAACGAATTTATTATTTATTTTTAAAAATTTCATTTTTTAATTTTACCGTAAAAATTATGAAAGGTCATCGGAGGATGACCCTAGGTTTTCGGCATAAAAAAATAATTATTCATCAGAAATATCAATAATATATTTTTTTAATATTTTTATGATGTAAAATGAACGAATTTATTATTTATTTTTAAAAATTTCATTTTTTAATTTTCCCGTAAAAATTATGAAAGGTCATCGTAGGCTGACCCTAGGTTTTCGGCATAAAAAAATAATTATTCATCAGAAATATCAATAATATATTTTTTTAATATTTTTATGATGTAAAATGAAATTATTTTTAAAAATTTCATTTTTTAATTTTACCGTAAAATTTATGAAAGGTCATCGTAGGATGACCCTAGGTTTTCGGCATAAAAAAATAATTATTCATGAGAAAAATCAATAATATATTTTTTTAATATTTTTATGATGTAAAATGAACGAATTTATTATTTATTTTTAAAAATTTCATTTTTTAATTTTACCGTAAAAATTATGAAAGGTCATCGTAGGCTGACCCTAGGTTTTCGGCATAAAAAAATAATTATTCATAAGAAATATCAATAATATATTTTTTTAATATTTTTATGATGTAAAATGAAATTATTTTTAAAAATTTCATTTTTTAATTTTACCGTAAAATTTATGAAAGGTCATCGTAGGATGACCCTAGGTTTTCGGCATAAAAAAATAATTATTCATCAGAAATATCAATAATATATTTTTTTAATATTTTTATGATGTAAAATGAACGAATTTATTATTTATTTTTAAAAATTTCATTTTTTAATTTTCCCGTAAAAATTATGAAAGGTCATCGTAGGCTGACCCTAGTTTTTCGGCATAAAAAAATAATTATTCATCAGAAATATCAATAATATATTTTTTTAATATTTTTATGATGTAAAATGAAATTATTTTTAAAAATTTCATTTTTTAATTTTACCGTAAAAATTATGAAAGGTCATCGTAGGCTGACCCTTGGTTTTCGGCATAAAAAAATAATTATTCATCAGAAATATCAATAATATATTTTTTTAATATTTTTATGATGTAAAATGAACGAATTTATTATTTATTTTTAAAAATTTCATTTTTTAATTTTACCGTAAAAATTATGAAAGGTCATCGTAGGCTGACCCTAGGTTTTCGGCATAAAAAAATAATTATTCATCAGAAATATCAATAATATATTTTTTTAATATTTTTATGATGTAAAATGAAATTATTTTTAAAAATTTCATTTTTTAATTTTACCGTAAACTTTATGAAAGGTCATCGTAGGATGACCCTAGGTTTTCGGCATAAAAAAATAATTATTCATCAGAAATATCAATAATATATTTTTTTAATATTTTTATGATGTAAAATGAACGAATTTATTATTTATTTTTAAAAATTTCATTTTTTAATTTTCCCGTAAAAATTATGAAAGGTCATCGTAGGCTGACCCTAGGTTTTCGGCATAAAAAAATAATTATTCATCAGAAATATCAATAATATATTTTTTTAATATTTTTATGATGTAAAATGAACGAATTTATTATTTATTTTTAAAAATTTCATTTTTTAATTTTACCGTAAAATTTATAAAAGGTCATCGTAGGATGACCCTAGGTTTTCGGCATAAAAAAATAATTATTCATCAGAAATATCAATAATATATTTTTTTTAATATTTTTATGATGTAAAATGAACGAATTTATTATTTATATTAAAAAATTTCATTTTTTAATTTTACCGTAAAAATTAAAAAAGGTCATCGTAGGATGACCCTAGGTTTTCGGCATAAAAAAATAATTATTCATCAGAAATATCAATAATATATTTTTTTAATATTTTTATGATGTAAAATGAACGAATTTATTATTTATTTTTAAAAATTTCATTTTTTAATTTTCCCGTAAAAATTATGAAAGGTCATCGTAGGCTGACCCTAGTTTTTCGGCATAAAAAAATAATTATTCATCAGAAATATCAATAATATATTTTTTTAATATTTTTATGATGTAAAATGAAATTATTTTTAAAAATTTCATTTTTTAATTTTCCCGTAAAAATTATGAAAGGTCATCGTAGGCTGACCCTAGGTTTTCGGCATAAAAAAATAATTATTCATCAGAAATATCAATAATATATTTTTTTAATATTTTTATGATGTAAAATGAACGAATTTTTATTTATTTTTAAAAATTTCATTTTTTATTTTTCCCGTAAAAATTATGAAAGGTCATCGTAGGATGACCCTAGGTTTTCGGCATAAAAAAATAATTATTCATCAGAAATATCAATAATATATTTTTTTAATATTTTTATGATGTAAAATGAAATTATTTTTAAAAATTTCATTTTTTAATTTTACCGTAAACTTTATGAAAGGTCATCGTAGGATGACCCTAGGTTTTCGGCATAAAAAAATAATTATTCATCAGAAATATCAATAATATATTTTTTTAATATTTTTATGATGTAAAATGAACGAATTTATTATTTATTTTTAAAAATTTCATTTTTTAATTTTACCGTAAAAATTATGAAAGGTCATCGTAGGCTGACCCTAGGTTTTCGGCATAAAAAAATAATTATTCATCAGAAATATCAATAATATATTTTTTTAATATTTTTATGATGTAAAATGAAATTATTTTTAAAAATTTCATTTTTTAATTTTACCGTAAACTTTATGAAAGGTCATCGTAGGATGACCCTAGGTTTTCGGCATAAAAAAATAATTATTCATGAGAAATATCAATAATATATTTTTTTAATATTTTTATGATGTAAAATGAACGAATTTATTATTTATTTTTAAAAATTTCATTTTTTATTTTTCCCGTAAAAATTATGAAAGGTCATCGTAGGCTGACCCTAGGTTTTCGGCATAAAAAAATAATTATTCATCAGAAATATCAATAATATATTTTTTTAATATTTTTATGATGTAAAATGAACGAATTTATTATTTATTTTTAAAAATTTCATTTTTTAATTTTCCCGTAAAAATTATGAAAGGTCATCGTAGGCTGACCCTAGGTTTTCGGCATAAAAAAATAATTATTCATCAGAAATATCAATAATATATTTTTTTAATATTTTTATGATGTAAAATGAACGAATTTATTATTTATTTTTAAAAATTTCATTTTTTAATTTTACCGTAAAAATTATGAAAGGTCATCGTAGGCTGACCCTAGGTTTTCGGCATAAAAAAATAATTATTCATCAGAAATATCAATAATATATTTTTTTAATATTTTTATGATGTAAAATGAAATTATTTTTAAAAATTTCATTTTTTAATTTTACCGTAAAATTTATGAAAGGTCATCGTAGGATGACCCTAGGTTTTCGGCATAAAAAAATAATTATTCATCAGAAATATCAATAATATATTTTTTTAATATTTTTATGATGTAAAATGAACGAATTTATTATTTATATTAAAAAATTTCATTTTTTAATTTTACCGTAAAAATTATGAAAGGTCATCGTAGGATGACCCTAGGTTTTCGGCATAAAAAAATAATTATTCATCAGAAATATCAATAATATATTTTTTTAATATTTTTATGATGTAAAATGAACGAATTTATTATTTATTTTTAAAAATTTCATTTTTTAATTTTACCGTAAAATTTATAAAAGGTCATCGTAGGATGACCCTAGGTTTTCGGCATAAAAAAATAATTATTCATCAGAAATATCAATAATATATTTTTTTAATATTTTTATGATGTAAAATGAACGAATTTATTATTTATATTAAAAAATTTCATTTTTTAATTTTACCGTAAAAATTAAAAAAGGTCATCGTAGGATGACCCTAGGTTTTCCGCATAAAAAAATAATTATTCATCAGAAATATCAATAATATATTTTTTTAATATTTTTATGATGTAAAATGAACGAATTTATTATTTATTTTTAAAAATTTCATTTTTTAATTTTCCCGTAAAAATTATGAAAGGTCATCGTAGGCTGACCCTAGTTTTTCGGCATAAAAAAATAATTATTCGTCAGAAATATCAATAATATATTTTTTTAATATTTTTATGATGTAAAATGAAATTATTTTTAAAAATTTCATTTTTTAATTTTACCGTAAAAATTATGAAAGGTCATCGTAGGCTGACCCTTGGTTTTCGGCATAAAAAAATAATTATTCATCAGAAATATCAATAATATATTTTTTTAATATTTTTATGATGTAAAATGAACGAATTTATTATTTATTTTTAAAAATTTCATTTTTTAATTTTCCCGTAAAAATTATGAAAGGTCATCGTAGGCTGACCCTAGGTTTTCGGCATAAAAAAATAATTATTCATCAGAAATATCAATAATATATTTTTTTAATATTTTTATGATGTAAAATGAACGAATTTTTATTTATTTTTAAAAATTTCATTTTTTATTTTTCCCGTAAAAATTATGAAAGGTCATCGTAGGATGACCCTAGGTTTTCGGCATAAAAAAATAATTATTCATCAGAAATATCAATAATATATTTTTTTAATATTTTTATGATGTAAAATGAAATTATTTTTAAAAATTTCATTTTTTAATTTTCCCGTAAAAATTAAAAAAGGTCATCGTAGGATGACCCTAGGTTTTCGGCATAAAAAAATAATTATTCATCAGAAATATCAATAATATATTTTTTTAATATTTTTATGATGTAAAATGAACGAATTTATTATTTATTTTTAAAAATTTCATTTTTTAATTTTCCCGTAAAAATTATGAAAGGTCATCGTAGGCTGACCCTAGGTTTTCGGCATAAAAAAATAATTATTCATCAGAAATATCAATAATATATTTTTTTAATATTTTTATGATGTAAAATGAACGAATTTATTATTTATTTTTAAAAATTTCATTTTTTAATTTTACCGTAAAAATTATGAAAGGTCATCGTAGGCTGACCCTAGGTTTTCGGCATAAAAAAATAATTATTCATCAGAAATATCAATAATATATTTTTTTAATATTTTTATGATGTAAAATGAAATTATTTTTAAAAATTTCATTTTTTAATTTTACCGTAAAATTTATGAAAGGTCATCGTAGGATGACCCTAGGTTTTCGGCATAAAAAAATAATTATTCATCAGAAATATCAATAATATATTTTTTTAATATTTTTATGATGTAAAATGAACGAATTTATTATTTATATTAAAAAATTTCATTTTTTAATTTTACCGTAAAAATTATGAAAGGTCATCGTAGGATGACCCTAGGTTTTCGGCATAAAAAAATAATTATTCATCAGAATTATCAATAATATATTTTTTTAATATTTTTATGATGTAAAATGAACGAATTTATTATTTATTTTTAAAAATTTCATATTTTAATTTTCCCGTAAAAATTATGAAAGGTCATCGTAGGCTGACCCTAGTTTTTCGGCATAAAAAAATAATTATTCATCAGAAATATCAATAATATATTTTTTTAATATTTTTATGATGTAAAATGAAATTATTTTTAAAAATTTCATTTTTTAATTTTACCGTAAAAATTATGAAAGGTCATCGTAGGCTGACCCTTGGTTTTCGGCATAAAAAAATAATTATTCATCAGAAATATCAATAATATATTTTTTTAATATTTTTATGATGTAAAATGAACGAATTTATTATTTATTTTTAAAAATTTCATTTTTTAATTTTACCGTAAAAATTATGAAAGGTCATCGGAGGATGACCCTAGGTATTCGGCATAAAAAAATAATTATTCATCAGAAATATCAATAATATATTTTTTTAATATTTTTATGATGTAAAATGAACGAATTTATTATTTATTTTTAAAAATTTCATTTTTTAATTTTCCCGTAAAAATTATGAAAGGTCATCGTAGGCTGACCCTAGGTTTTCGGCATAAAAAAATAATTATTCATCAGAAATATCAATAATATATTTTTTTAATATTTTTATGATGTAAAATGAAATTATTTTTAAAAATTTCATTTTTTAATTTTACCGTAAAATTTATGAAAGGTCATCGTAGGATGACCCTAGGTTTTCGGCATAAAAAAATAATTATTCATGAGAAAAATCAATAATATATTTTTTTAATATTTTTATGATGTAAAATGAACGAATTTATTATTTATTTTTAAAAATTTCATTTTTTAATTTTACCGTAAAAATTATGAAAGGTCATCGTAGGCTGATCCTAGGTTTTCGGCATAAAAAAATAATTATTCATAAGAAATATCAATAATATATTTTTTTAATATTTTTATGATGTAAAATGAAATTATTTTTAAAAATTTCATTTTTTAATTTTACCGTAAAATTTATGAAAGGTCATCGTAGGATGACCCTAGGTTTTCGGCATAAAAAAATAATTATTCATCAGAAATATCAATAATATATTTTTTTAATATTTTTATGATGTAAAATGAAATTATTTTTAAAAATTTCATTTTTTAATTTTACCGTAAAAATTATGAAAGGTCATCGTAGGCTGACCCTTGGTTTTCGGCATAAAAAAATAATTATTCATCAGAAATATCAATAATATATTTTTTTAATATTTTTATGATGTAAAATGAACGAATTTATTATTTATTTTTAAAAATTTCATTTTTTAATTTTACCGTAAAAATTATGAAAGGTCATCGTAGGCTGACCCTAGGTTTTCGGCATAAAAAAATAATTATTCATCAGAAATATCAATAATATATTTTTTTAATATTTTTATGATGTAAAATGAAATTATTTTTAAAAATTTCATTTTTTAATTTTACCGTAAACTTTATGAAAGGTCATCGTAGGATGACCCTAGGTTTTCGGCATAAAAAAATAATTATTCATCAGAAATATCAATAATATATTTTTTTAATATTTTTATGATGTAAAATGAACGAATTTATTATTTATTTTTAAAAATTTCATTTTTTAATTTTCCCGTAAAAATTATGAAAGGTCATCGTAGGCTGACCCTAGGTTTTCGGCATAAAAAAATAATTATTCATCAGAAATATCAATAATATATTTTTTTAATATTTTTATGATGTAAAATGAACGAATTTATTATTTATTTTTAAAAATTTCATTTTTTAATTTTACCGTAAAATTTATAAAAGGTCATCGTAGGATGACCCTAGGTTTTCGGCATAAAAAAATAATTATTCATCAGAAATATCAATAATATATTTTTTTTAATATTTTTATGATGTAAAATGAACGAATTTATTATTTATATTAAAAAATTTCATTTTTTAATTTTACCGTAAAAATTAAAAAAGGTCATCGTAGGATGACCCTAGGTTTTCGGCATAAAAAAATAATTATTCATCAGAAATATCAATAATATATTTTTTTAATATTTTTATGATGTAAAATGAACGAATTTATTATTTATTTTTAAAAATTTCATTTTTTAATTTTCCCGTAAAAATTATGAAAGGTCATCGTAGGCTGACCCTAGTTTTTCGGCATAAAAAAATAATTATTCATCAGAAATATCAATAATATATTTTTTTAATATTTTTATGATGTAAAATGAAATTATTTTTAAAAATTTCATTTTTTAATTTTCCCGTAAAAATTATGAAAGGTCATCGTAGGCTGACCCTAGGTTTTCGGCATAAAAAAATAATTATTCATCAGAAATATCAATAATATATTTTTTTAATATTTTTATGATGTAAAATGAACGAATTTTTATTTATTTTTAAAAATTTCATTTTTTATTTTTCCCGTAAAAATTATGAAAGGTCATCGTAGGATGACCCTAGGTTTTCGGCATAAAAAAATAATTATTCATCAGAAATATCAATAATATATTTTTTTAATATTTTTATGATGTAAAATGAACGAATTTATTATTTATTTTTAAAAATTTCATTTTTTAATTTTCCCGTAAAAATTATGAAAGGTCATCGTAGGCTGACCCTAGGTTTTCGGCATAAAAAAATAATTATTCATCAGAAATATCAATAATATATTTTTTTAATATTTTTATGATGTAAAATGAAATTATTTTTAAAAATTTCATTTTTTAATTTTACCGTAAACTTTATGAAAGGTCATCGTAGGATGACCCTAGGTTTTCGGCATAAAAAAATAATTATTCATGAGAAATATCAATAATATATTTTTTTAATATTTTTATGATGTAAAATGAACGAATTTATTATTTATTTTTAAAAATTTCATTTTTTAATTTTACCGTAAAAATTATGAAAGGTCATCGTAGGCTGACCCTAGGTTTTCGGCATAAAAAAATAATTATTCATCAGAAATATCAATAATATATTTTTTTAATATTTTTATGATGTAAAATGAAATTATTTTTAAAAATTTCATTTTTTAATTTTACCGTAAACTTTATGAAAGGTCATCGTAGGATGACCCTAGGTTTTCGGCATAAAAAAATAATTATTCATGAGAAATATCAATAATATATTTTTTTAATATTTTTATGATGTAAAATGAACGAATTTATTATTTATTTTTAAAAATTTCATTTTTTAATTTTACCGTAAAAATTATGAAAGGTCATCGTAGGCTGACCCTAGGTTTTCGGCATAAAAAAATAATTATTCATCAGAAATATCAATAATATATTTTTTTAATATTTTTATGATGTAAAATGAAATTATTTTTAAAAATTTCATTTTTTAATTTTACCGTAAAATTTATGAAAGGTCATCGTAGGATGACCCTAGGTTTTCGGCATAAAAAAATAATTATTCATCAGAAATATCAATAATATATTTTTTTAATATTTTTATGATGTAAAATGAACGAATTTATTATTTATATTAAAAAATTTCATTTTTTAATTTTACCGTAAAAATTATGAAAGGTCATCGTAGGATGACCCTAGGTTTTCGGCATAAAAAAATAATTATTCATCAGAATTATCAATAATATATTTTTTTAATATTTTTATGATGTAAAATGAACGAATTTATTATTTATTTTTAAAAATTTCATATTTTAATTTTCCCGTAAAAATTATGAAAGGTCATCGTAGGCTGACCCTAGTTTTTCGGCATAAAAAAATAATTATTCATCAGAAATATCAATAATATATTTTTTTAATATTTTTATGATGTAAAATGAAATTATTTTTAAAAATTTCATTTTTTAATTTTACCGTAAAAATTATGAAAGGTCATCGTAGGCTGACCCTTGGTTTTCGGCATAAAAAAATAATTATTCATCAGAAATATCAATAATATATTTTTTTAATATTTTTATGATGTAAAATGAACGAATTTATTATTTATTTTTAAAAATTTCATTTTTTAATTTTCCCGTAAAAATTATGAAAGGTCATCGTAGGCTGACCCTAGGTTTTCGGCATAAAAAAATAATTATTCATCAGAAATATCAATAATATATTTTTTTAATATTTTTATGATGTAAAATGAACGAATTTATTATTTATTTTTAAAAATTTCATTTTTTAATTTTACCGTAAAAATTACGAAAGGTCATCGTAGGCTGACCTTAGGTTTTCGGCATAAAAAAATAATTATTCATCAGAAATATCAATAATATATTTTTTTAATATTTTTATGATGTAAAATGAACGAATTTATTATTTATTTTTAAAAATTTCATTTTTTAATTTTACCGTAAAAATTATGAAAGGTCATCGGAGGATGACCCTATGTTTTCGGCATAAAAAAATAATTATTCATCAGAAATATCAATAATATATTTTTTTAATATTTTTATGATGTAAAATGAACGAATTTATTATTTATTTTTAAAAATTTCATTTTTTAATTTTCCCGTAAAAATTATGAAAGGTCATCGTAGGCTGACCCTAGGTTTTCGGCATAAAAAAATAATTATTCATCAGAAATATCAATAATATATTTTTTTAATATTTTTATGATGTAAAATGAAATTATTTTTAAAAATTTCATTTTTTAATTTTACCGTAAAATTTATGAAAGGTCATCGTAGGATGACCCTAGGTTTTCGGCATAAAAAAATAATTATTCATGAGAAAAATCAATAATATATTTTTTTAATATTTTTATGATGTAAAATGAACGAATTTGTTATTTATTTTTAAAAATTTCATTTTTTAATTTTACCGTAAAAATTATGAAAGGTCATCGTAGGCTGACCCTAGGTTTTCGGCATAAAAAAATAATTATTCATCAGAAATATCAATAATATATTTTTTTAATATTTTTATGATGTAAAATGAAATTATTTTTAAAAATTTCATTTTTTAATTTTACCGTAAAATTTATGAAAGGTCATCGTAGGCTGACCCTAGGTTTTCGGCATAAAAAAATAATTATTTATCTGAAATATCAATAATATATTTTTTTAATATTTTTATGATGTAAAATGAACGAATTTATTATTTATTTTTAAAAATTTCATTTTTTAATTTTCCCGTAAAAATTATGAAAGGTCATCGTAGGCTGACCCTAGGTTTTCGGCATAAAAAAATAATTATTCATCAGAAATATCAATAATATATTTTTTTAATATTTTTATGATGTAAAATGAACGAATTTATTATTTATTTTTAAAATTTCATTTTTTAATTTTCCCGTAAAAATTATGAAAGGTCATCGTAGGCTGACCCTAGGTTTTTGGCATAAAAAAATAATTATTCATCAGAAATATCAATAATATATTTTTTTAATATTTTTATGATGTAAAATGAAATTATTTTTAAAAATTTCCTTTTTTAATTTTCCCGTAAAAATTATGAAAGGTCATCGTAGGCTGACCCTAGGTTTTCGGCATAAAAAAATAATTATTCATCAGAAATATCAATAATATATTTTTTTAATATTTTTATGATGTAAAATGAACGAATTTATTATTTATTTTTAAAAATTTCATTTTTTATTTTTCCCGTAAAAATTATGAAAGGTCATCGTAGGCTGACCCTAGGTTTTCGGCATAAAAAAATAATTATTCATCAGAAATATCAATAATATATTTTTTTAATATTTTTATGATGTAAAATGAACGAATTTATTATTTATTTTTAAAAATTTCATTTTTTAATTTTCCCGTAAAAATTATGAAAGGTCATCGTAGGCTGACCCTAGGTTTTCGGCATAAAAAAATAATTATTCATCAGAAATATCAATAATATATTTTTTTAATATTTTTATGATGTAAAATGAACGAATTTATTATTTATTTTTAAAAATTTCATTTTTTAATTTTACCGTAAAAATTATGAAAGGTCATCGTAGGCTGACCCTAGGTTTTCGGCATAAAAAAATAATTATTCATCAGAAATATCAATAATATATTTTTTTAATATTTTTATGATGTAAAATGAAATTATTTTTAAAAATTTAATTTTTTAATTTTACCGTAAAAATTATGAAAGGTCATCGTAGGCTGACCCTAGGTTTTTGGCATAAAAAAATAATTATTCATCAGAAATATCAATAATATATTTTTTTAATATTTTTATGATGTAAAATGAACGAATTTATTATTTATTTTTAAAAATTTCATTTTTTATTTTTCCCGTAAAAATTATGAAAGGTCATCGTAGGCTGACCCTAGGTTTTCGGCATAAAAAAATAATTATTCATCAGAAATATCAATAATATATTTTTTTAATATTTTTATGATGTAAAATGAACGAATTTATTATTTATTTTTAAAAATTTCATTTTTTAATTTTACCGTAAAAATTATGAACGGTCATCGTAGGCTGACCCTAGGTTTTCGGCATAAAAAAATAATTATTCATCAGAAATATCAATAATATATTTTTTTAATATTTTTATGATGTAAAATGAACGAATTTATTATTTATTTTTAAAAATTTCATTTTTTAATTTTACCGTAAAAATTATGAAAGGTCATCGTAGGCTGACCCTAGGTTTTTGGCATAAAAAAATAATTATTCATCAGAAATATCAATAATATATTTTTTTAATATTTTTATGATGTAAAATGAACGAATTTATTATTTATTTTTAAAAATTTCATTTTTTAATTTTCCCGTAAAAATTATGAAAGGTCATCGTAGGCTGACCCTAGGTTTTCGGCATAAAAAAATAATTATTCATCAGAAATATCAATAATATATTTTTTTAATATTTTTATGATGTAAAATGAACGAATTTATTATTTATTTTTAAAAATTTCATTTTTTAATTTTACCGTAAAAATTACGAAAGGTCATCGTAGGCTGACCTTAGGTTTTCGGCATAAAAAAATAATTATTCATCAGAAATATCAATAATATATTTTTTTAATATTTTTATGATGTAAAATGAAATTATTTTTAAAAATTTCATTTTTTAATTTTACCGTAAACTTTATGAAAGGTCATCGTAGGATGACCCTAGGTTTTCGGCATAAAAAAATAATTATTCATGAGAAATATCAATAATATATTTTTTTAATATTTTTATGATGTAAAATGAACGAATTTATTATTTATTTTTAAAAATTTCATTTTTTAATTTTACCGTAAAAATTATGAAAGGTCATCGTAGGCTGACCCTAGGTTTTCGGCATAAAAAAATAATTATTCATCAGAAATATCAATAATATATTTTTTTAATATTTTTATGATGTAAAATGAAATTATTTTTAAAAATTTCATTTTTTAATTTTACCGTAAAATTTATGAAAGGTCATCGTAGGATGACCCTAGGTTTTCGGCATAAAAAAATAATTATTCATCAGAAATATCAATAATATATTTTTTTAATATTTTTATGATGTAAAATGAACGAATTTATTATTTATATTAAAAAATTTCATTTTTTAATTTTACCGTAAAAATTATGAAAGGTCATCGTAGGATGACCCTAGGTTTTCGGCATAAAAAAATAATTATTCATCAGAATTATCAATAATATATTTTTTTAATATTTTTATGATGTAAAATGAACGAATTTATTATTTATTTTTAAAAATTTCATATTTTAATTTTCCCGTAAAAATTATGAAAGGTCATCGTAGGCTGACCCTAGTTTTTCGGCATAAAAAAATAATTATTCATCAGAAATATCAATAATATATTTTTTTAATATTTTTATGATGTAAAATGAAATTATTTTTAAAAATTTCATTTTTTAATTTTACCGTAAAAATTATGAAAGGTCATCGTAGGCTGACCCTTGGTTTTCGGCATAAAAAAATAATTATTCATCAGAAATATCAATAATATATTTTTTTAATATTTTTATGATGTAAAATGAACGAATTTATTATTTATTTTTAAAAATTTCATTTTTTAATTTTACCGTAAAAATTATGAAAGGTCATCGGAGGATGACCCTATGTTTTCGGCATAAAAAAATAATTATTCATCAGAAATATCAATAATATATTTTTTTAATATTTTTATGATGTAAAATGAACGAATTTATTATTTATTTTTAAAAATTTCATTTTTTAATTTTCCCGTAAAAATTATGAAAGGTCATCGTAGGCTGACCCTAGGTTTTCGGCATAAAAAAATAATTATTCATCAGAAATATCAATAATATATTTTTTTAATATTTTTATGATGTAAAATGAAATTATTTTTAAAAATTTCATTTTTTAATTTTACCGTAAAATTTATGAAAGGTCATCGTAGGATGACCCTAGGTTTTCGGCATAAAAAAATAATTATTCATGAGAAAAATCAATAATATATTTTTTTAATATTTTTATGATGTAAAATGAACGAATTTGTTATTTATTTTTAAAAATTTCATTTTTTAATTTTACCGTAAAAATTATGAAAGGTCATCGTAGGCTGACCCTAGGTTTTCGGCATAAAAAAATAATTATTCATCAGAAATATCAATAATATATTTTTTTAATATTTTTATGATGTAAAATGAAATTATTTTTAAAAATTTCATTTTTTAATTTTACCGTAAAATTTATGAAAGGTCATCGTAGGCTGACCCTAGGTTTTCGGCATAAAAAAATAATTATTCATCAGAAATATCAATAATATATTTTTTTAATATTTTTATGATGTAAAATGAACGAATTTATTATTTATTTTTAAAAATTTCATTTTTTATTTTTCCCGTAAAAATTATGAAAGGTCATCGTAGGCTGACCCTAGGTTTTCGGCATAAAAAAATAATTATTCATCAGAAATATCAATAATATATTTTTTTAATATTTTTATGATGTAAAATGAACGAATTTATTATTTATTTTTAAAAATTTCATTTTTTAATTTTCCCGTAAAAATTATGAAAGGTCATCGTAGGCTGACCCTAGGTTTTCGGCATAAAAAAATAATTATTCATCAGAAATATCAATAATATATTTTTTTAATATTTTTATGATGTAAAATGAACGAATTTATTATTTATTTTTAAAAATTTCATTTTTTAATTTTCCCGTAAAAATTATGAAAGGTCATCGTAGGCTGACCCTAGTTTTTCGGCATAAAAAAATAATTATTCATCAGAAATATCAATAATATATTTTTTTAATATTTTTATGATGTAAAATGAAATTATTTTTAAAAATTTAATTTTTTAATTTTACCGTAAAAATTATGAAAGGTCATCGTAGGCTGACCCTAGGTTTTTGGCATAAAAAAATAATTATTCATCAGAAATATCAATAATATATTTTTTTAATATTTTTATGATGTAAAATGAACGAATTTATTATTTATTTTTAAAAATTTCATTTTTTATTTTTCCCGTAAAAATTATGAAAGGTCATCGTAGGCTGACCCTAGGTTTTCGGCATAAAAAAATAATTATCCATCAGAAATATCAATAATATATTTTTTTAATATTTTTATGATGTAAAATGAACGAATTTATTATTTATTTTTAAAAATTTCATTTTTTAATTTTACCGTAAAAATTATGAACGGTCATCGTAGGCTGACCCTAGGTTTTCGGCATAAAAAAATAATTATTCATCAGAAATATCAATAATATATTTTTTTAATATTTTTATGATGTAAAATGAACGAATTTATTATTTATTTTTAAAAATTTCATTTTTTAATTTTACCGTAAAAATTATGAAAGGTCATCGTAGGCTGACCCTAGGTTTTCGGCATAAAAAAATAATTATTCATCAGAAATATCAATAATATATTTTTTTAATATTTTTATGATGTAAAATGAACGAATTTATTATTTATTTTTAAAAATTTCATTTTTTAATTTTACCGTAAAATTTATAAAAGGTCATCGTAGGATGACCCTAGGTTTTCGGCATAAAAAAATAATTATTCATGAGAAATATCAATAATATATTTTTTTAATATTTTTATGATGTAAAATGAACGAATTTATTATTTATTTTTAAAAATTTCATTTTTTAATTTTCCCGTAAAAATTATGAAAGGTCATCGTAGGCTGACCCTAGGTTTTCGGCATAAAAAAATAATTATTCATCAGAAATATCAATAATATATTTTTTTAATATTTTTATGATGTAAAATGAAATTATTTTTAAAAATTTCATTTTTTAATTTTACCGTAAACTTTATGAAAGGTCATCGTAGGATGACCCTAGGTTTTCGGCATAAAAAAATAATTATTCATGAGAAATATCAATAATATATTTTTTTAATATTTTTATGATGTAAAATGAACGAATTTATTATTTATTTTTAAAAATTTCATTTTTTAATTTTACCGTAAAAATTATGAAAGGTCATCGTAGGCTGACCCTAGGTTTTCGGCATAAAAAAATAATTATTCATCAGAAATATCAATAATATATTTTTTTAATATTTTTATGATGTAAAATGAAATTATTTTTAAAAATTTCATTTTTTAATTTTACCGTAAACTTTATGAAAGGTCATCGTAGGATGACCCTAGGTTTTCGGCATAAAAAAATAATTATTCATGAGAAATATCAATAATATATTTTTTTAATATTTTTATGATGTAAAATGAACGAATTTATTATTTATTTTTAAAAATTTCATTTTTTAATTTTACCGTAAAAATTATGAAAGGTCATCGTAGGCTGACCCTAGGTTTTCGGCATAAAAAAATAATTATTCATCAGAAATATCAATAATATATTTTTTTAATATTTTTATGATGTAAAATGAAATTATTTTTAAAAATTTCATTTTTTAATTTTACCGTAAAATTTATGAAAGGTCATCGTAGGATGACCCTAGGTTTTCGGCATAAAAAAATAATTATTCATCAGAAATATCAATAATATATTTTTTTAATATTTTTATGATGTAAAATGAACGAATTTATTATTTATATTAAAAAATTTCATTTTTTAATTTTACCGTAAAAATTATGAAAGGTCATCGTAGGATGACCCTAGGTTTTCGGCATAAAAAAATAATTATTCATCAGAATTATCAATAATATATTTTTTTAATATTTTTATGATGTAAAATGAACGAATTTATTATTTATTTTTAAAAATTTCATATTTTAATTTTCCCGTAAAAATTATGAAAGGTCATCGTAGGCTGACCCTAGTTTTTCGGCATAAAAAAATAATTATTCATCAGAAATATCAATAATATATTTTTTTAATATTTTTATGATGTAAAATGAAATTATTTTTAAAAATTTCATTTTTTAATTTTACCGTAAAAATTATGAAAGGTCATCGTAGGCTGACCCTTGGTTTTCGGCATAAAAAAATAATTATTCATCAGAAATATCAATAATATATTTTTTTAATATTTTTATGATGTAAAATGAACGAATTTATTATTTATTTTTAAAAATTTCATTTTTTAATTTTACCGTTAAAATTATGAAAGGTCATCGGAGGATGACCCTATGTTTTCGGCATAAAAAAATAATTATTCATCAGAAATATCAATAATATATTTTTTTAATATTTTTATGATGTAAAATGAACGAATTTATTATTTATTTTTAAAAATTTCATTTTTTAATTTTCCCGTAAAAATTATGAAAGGTCATCGTAGGCTGACCCTAGGTTTTCGGCATAAAAAAATAATTATTCATCAGAAATATCAATAATATATTTTTTTAATATTTTTATGATGTAAAATGAAATTATTTTTAAAAATTTCATTTTTTAATTTTACCGTAAAATTTATGAAAGGTCATCGTAGGATGACCCTAGGTTTTCGGCATAAAAAAATAATTATTCATGAGAAAAATCAATAATATATTTTTTTAATATTTTTATGATGTAAAATGAACGAATTTGTTATTTATTTTTAAAAATTTCATTTTTTAATTTTACCGTAAAAATTATGAAAGGTCATCGTAGGCTGACCCTAGGTTTTCGGCATAAAAAAATAATTATTCATCAGAAATATCAATAATATATTTTTTTAATATTTTTATGATGTAAAATGAAATTATTTTTAAAAATTTCATTTTTTAATTTTACCGTAAAATTTATGAAAGGTCATCGTAGGCTGACCCTAGGTTTTCGGCATAAAAAAATAATTATTTATCTGAAATATCAATAATATATTTTTTTAATATTTTTATGATGTAAAATGAACGAATTTATTATTTATTTTTAAAAATTTCATTTTTTAATTTTCCCGTAAAAATTATGAAAGGTCATCGTAGGCTGACCCTAGGTTTTCGGCATAAAAAAATAATTATTCATCAGAAATATCAATAATATATTTTTTTAATATTTTTATGATGTAAAATGAACGAATTTATTATTTATTTTTAAAATTTCATTTTTTAATTTTCCCGTAAAAATTATGAAAGGTCATCGTAGGCTGACCCTAGGTTTTTGGCATAAAAAAATAATTATTCATCAGAAATATCAATAATATATTTTTTTAATATTTTTATGATGTAAAATGAAATTATTTTTAAAAATTTAATTTTTTAATTTTACCGTAAAAATTATGAAAGGTCATCGTAGGCTGACCCTAGGTTTTTGGCATAAAAAAATAATTATTCATCAGAAATATCAATAATATATTTTTTTAATATTTTTATGATGTAAAATGAACGAATTTATTATTTATTTTTAAAAATTTCATTTTTTATTTTTCCCGTAAAAATTATGAAAGGTCATCGTAGGCTGACCCTAGGTTTTCGGCATAAAAAAATAATTATTCATCAGAAATATCAATAATATATTTTTTTAATATTTTTATGATGTAAAATGAACGAATTTATTATTTATTTTTAAAAATTTCATTTTTTAATTTTACCGTAAAAATTATGAACGGTCATCGTAGGCTGACCCTAGGTTTTCGGCATAAAAAAATAATTATTCATCAGAAATATCAATAATATATTTTTTTAATATTTTTATGATGTAAAATGAACGAATTTATTATTTATTTTTAAAAATTTCATTTTTTAATTTTACCGTAAAAATTATGAAAGGTCATCGTAGGCTGACCCTAGGTTTTCGGCATAAAAAAATAATTATTCATCAGAAATATCAATAATATATTTTTTTAATATTTTTATGATGTAAAATGAACGAATTTATTATTTATTTTTAAAAATTTCATTTTTTAATTTTACCGTAAAATTTATAAAAGGTCATCGTAGGATGACCCTAGGTTTTCGGCATAAAAAAATAATTATTCATGAGAAATATCAATAATATATTTTTTTAATATTTTTATGATGTAAAATGAACGAATTTATTATTTATTTTTAAAAATTTCATTTTTTAATTTTCCCGTAAAAATTATGAAAGGTCATCGTAGGCTGACCCTAGTTTTTCGGCATAAAAAAATAATTATTCATCAGAAATATCAATAATATATTTTTTTAATATTTTTATGATGTAAAATGAAATTATTTTTAAAAATTTCATTTTTTAATTTTACCGTAAAAATTATGAAAGGTCATCGTAGGCTGACCCTAGGTTTTCGGCATAAAAAAATAATTATTCATCAGAAATATCAATAATATATTTTTTTAATATTTTTATGATGTAAAATGAACGAATTTTTATTTATTTTTAAAAATTTCATTTTTTATTTTTCCCGTAAAAATTATGAAAGGTCATCGTAGGATGACCCTAGGTTTTCGGCACAAAAAAATAATTATTCATCAGAAATATCAATAATATATTTTTTTAATATTTTTATGATGTAAAATGAACGAATTTATTATTTATTTTTAAAAATTTCATTTTTTAATTTTCCCGTAAAAATTATGAAAGGTCATCGTAGGCTGACCCTAGGTTTTCGGCATAAAAAAATAATTATTCATCAGAAATATCAATAATATATTTTTTTAATATTTTTATGATGTAAAATGAAATTATTTTTAAAAATTTCATTTTTTAATTTTACCGTAAACTTTATGAAAGGTCATCGTAGGATGACCCTAGGTTTTCGGCATAAAAAAATAATTATTCATGAGAAATATCAATAATATATTTTTTTAATATTTTTATGATGTAAAATGAACGAATTTATTATTTATTTTTAAAAATTTCATTTTTTAATTTTACCGTAAAAATTATGAAAGGTCATCGTAGGCTGACCCTAGGTTTTCGGCATAAAAAAATAATTATTCATCAGAAATATCAATAATATAGTTTTTTAATATTTTAAGATGTAAAATGAAATTATTTTTAAAAATTTCATTTTTTAATTTTACCGTAAAATTTATGAAAGGTCATCGTAGGATGACCCTAGGTTTTCGGCATAAAAAAATAATTATTCATCAGAAATATCAATAATATATTTTTTTAATATTTTTATGATGTAAAATGAACGAATTTATTATTTATATTAAAAAATTTCATTTTTTAATTTTACCGTAAAAATTATGAAAGGTCATCGTAGGATGACCCTAGGTTTTCGGCATAAAAAAATAATTATTCATAAGAAATATCAATAATATATTTTTTTAATATTTTTATGATGTAAAATGAAATTATTTTTAAAAATTTCATTTTTTAATTTTACCGTAAAATTTATGAAAGGTCATCGTAGGATGACCCTAGGTTTTCGGCATAAAAAAATAATTATTCATCAGAAATATCAATAATATATTTTTTTAATATTTTTATGATGTAAAATGAAATTATTTTTAAAAATTTCATTTTTTAATTTTCCCGTAAAAATTATGAAAGGTCATCGTAGGCTGACCCTAGGTTTTCGGCATAAAAAAATAATTATTCATCAGAAATATCAATAATATATTTTTTTAATATTTTTATGATGTAAAATGAACGAATTTATTATTTATTTTTAAAAATTTCATTTTTTAATTTTACCGTAAAAATTATGAACGGTCATCGTAGGCTGACCCTAGGTTTTCGGCATAAAAAAATAATTATTCATCAGAAATATCAATAATATATTTTTTTAATATTTTTATGATGTAAAATGAAATTATTTTTAAAAATTTCATTTTTTAATTTTACCGTAAACTTTATGAAAGGTCATCGTAGGATGACCCTAGGTTTTCGGCATAAAAAAATAATTATTCATCAGAAATATCAATAATATATTTTTTTAATATTTTTATGATGTAAAATGAACGAATTTATTATTTATTTTTAAAAATTTCATTTTTTAATTTTCCCGTAAAAATTATGAAAGGTCATCGTAGGCTGACCCTAGGTTTTCGGCATAAAAAAATAATTATTCATCAGAAATATCAATAATATATTTTTTTAATATTTTTATGATGTAAAATGAACGAATTTATTATTTATTTTTAAAAATTTCATTTTTTAATTTTACCGTAAAATTTATAAAAGGTCATCGTAGGATGACCCTAGGTTTTCGGCATAAAAAAATAATTATTCATCAGAAATATCAATAATATATTTTTTTTAATATTTTTATGATGTAAAATGAACGAATTTATTATTTATATTAAAAAATTTCATTTTTTAATTTTACCGTAAAAATTAAAAAAGGTCATCGTAGGATGACCCTAGGTTTACGGCATAAAAAAATAATTATTCATCAGAAATATCAATAATATATTTTTTTAATATTTTTATGATGTAAAATGAACGAATTTATTATTTATTTTTAAAAATTTCATTTTTTAATTTTCCCGTAAAAATTATGAAAGGTCATCTTAGGCTGACCCTAGTTTTTCGGCATAAAAAAATAATTATTCATCAGAAATATCAATAATATATTTTTTTAATATTTTTATGATGTAAAATGAAATTATTTTTAAAAATTTCATTTTTTAATTTTCCCGTAAAAATTATGAAAGGTCATCGTAGGCTGACCCTAGGTTTTCGGCATAAAAAAATAATTATTCATCAGAAATATCAATAATATATTTTTTTAATATTTTTATGATGTAAAATGAACGAATTTTTATTTATTTTTAAAAATTTCATTTTTTATTTTTCCCGTAAAAATTATGAAAGGTCATCGTAGGATGACCCTAGGTTTTCGGCATAAAAAAATAATTATTCATCAGAAATATCAATAATATATTTTTTTAATATTTTTATGATGTAAAATGAACGAATTTATTATTTATTTTTAAAAATTTCATTTTTTAATTTTACCGTAAAAATTATGAAAGGTCATCGTAGGCTGACCCTAGGTTTTCGGCATAAAAAAATAATTATTCATCAGAAATATCAATAATATATTTTTTTAATATTTTTATGATGTAAAATGAAATTATTTTTAAAAATTTCATTTTTTAATTTTCCCGTAAAAATTATGAAAGGTCATCGTAGGATGACCCTAGGTTTTCGGCATAAAAAAATAATTATTCATGAGAAATATCAATAATATATTTTTTTAATATTTTTATGATGTAAAATGAACGAATTTATTATTTATTTTTAAAAATTTCATTTTTTAATTTTACCGTAAAAATTATGAAAGGTCATCGTAGGCTGACCCTAGGTTTTCGGCATAAAAAAATAATTATTCATCAGAAATATCAATAATATATTTTTTTAATATTTTTATGATGTAAAATGAAATTATTTTTAAAAATTTCATTTTTTAATTTTACCGTAAAATTTATGAAAGGTCATCGTAGGATGACCCTAGGTTTTCGGCATAAAAAAATAATTATTCATCAGAAATATCAATAATATATTTTTTTAATATTTTTATGATGTAAAATGAACGAATTTATTATTTATTTTTAAAAATTTCATTTTTTAATTTTCCCGTAAAAATTATGAAAGGTCATCGTAGGCTGACCCTAGGTTTTCGGCATAAAAAAATAATTATTCATCAGAAATATCAATAATATATTTTTTTAATATTTTTATGATGTAAAATGAACGAATTTATTATTTATTTTTAAAAATTTCATTTTTTAATTTTACCGTAAAATTTATAAAAGGTCATCGTAGGATGACCCTAGGTTTTCGGCATAAAAAAATAATTATTCATCAGAAATATCAATAATATATTTTTTTAATATTTTTATGATGTAAAATGAACGAATTTATTATTTATTTTTAAAAATTTCATTTTTTAATTTTACCGTAAAAATTATGAAAGGTCATCGTAGGCTGACCCTAGGTTTTCGGCATAAAAAAATAATTATTCATCAGAAATATCAATAATATATTTTTTTAATATTTTTATGATGTAAAATGAAATTATTTTTAAAAATTTCATTTTTTATTTTTCCCGTAAAAATTATGAAAGGTCATCGTAGGATGACCCTAGGTTTTCGGCATAAAAAAATAATTATTCATCAGAAATATCAATAATATATTTTTTTAATATTTTTATGATGTAAAATGAACGAATTTATTATTTATTTTTAAAAATTTCATTTTTTAATTTTACCGTAAAAATTATGAAAGGTCATCGTAGGCTGACCCTAGGTTTTCGGCATAAAAAAATAATTATTCATCAGAAATATCAATAATATATTTTTTTAATATTTTTATGATGTAAAATGAAATTATTTTTAAAAATTTCATTTTTTAATTTTCCCGTAAAAATTATGAAAGGTCATCGTAGGATGACCCTAGGTTTTCGGCATAAAAAAATAATTATTCATGAGAAATATCAATAATATATTTTTTTAATATTTTTATGATGTAAAATGAACGAATTTATTATTTATTTTTAAAAATTTCATTTTTTAATTTTACCGTAAAATTTATGAAAGGTCATCGTAGGATGACCCTAGGTTTTCGGCATAAAAAAATAATTATTCATCAGAAATATCAATAATATATTTTTTTAATATTTTTATGATGTAAAATGAACGAATTTATTATTTATATTAAAAAATTTCATTTTTTAATTTTACCGTAAAAATTATGAAAGGTCATCGTAGGATGACCCTAGGTTTTCGGCATAAAAAAATAATTATTCATAAGAAATATCAATAATATATTTTTTTAATATTTTTATGATGTAAAATGAAATTATTTTTAAAAATTTCATTTTTTAATTTTACCGTAAAATTTATGAAAGGTCATCGTAGGATGACCCTAGGTTTTCGGCATAAAAAAATAATTATTCATCAGAAATATCAATAATATATTTTTTTAATATTTTTATGATGTAAAATGAAATTATTTTTAAAAATTTCATTTTTTAATTTTCCCGTAAAAATTATGAAAGGTCATCGTAGGCTGACCCTAGGTTTTCGGCATAAAAAAATAATTATTCATCAGAAATATCAATAATATATTTTTTTAATATTTTTATGATGTAAAATGAAATTATTTTTAAAAATTTCATTTTTTAATTTTCCCGTAAAAATTATGAAAGGTCATCGTAGGCTGACCCTAGGTTTTCGGCATAAAAAAATAATTATTCATCAGAAATATCAATAATATATTTTTTTAATATTTTTATGATGTAAAATGAACGAATTTTTATTTATTTTTAAAAATTTCATTTTTTATTTTTCCCGTAAAAATTATGAAAGGTCATCGTAGGATGACCCTAGGTTTTCGGCATAAAAAAATAATTATTCATCAGAAATATCAATAATATATTTTTTTAATATTTTTATGATGTAAAATGAACGAATTTATTATTTATTTTTAAAAATTTCATTTTTTAATTTTACCGTAAAAATTATGAAAGGTCATCGTAGGCTGACCCTAGGTTTTCGGCATAAAAAAATAATTATTCATCAGAAATATCAATAATATATTTTTTTAATATTTTTATGATGTAAAATGAAATTATTTTTAAAAATTTCATTTTTTAATTTTCCCGTAAAAATTATGAAAGGTCATCGTAGGATGACCCTAGGTTTTCGGCATAAAAAAATAATTATTCATGAGAAATATCAATAATATATTTTTTTAATATTTTTATGATGTAAAATGAACGAATTTATTATTTATTTTTAAAAATTTCATTTTTTAATTTTACCGTAAAAATTATGAAAGGTCATCGTAGGCTGACCCTAGGTTTTCGGCATAAAAAAATAATTATTCATCAGAAATATCAATAATATATTTTTTTAATATTTTTATGATGTAAAATGAAATTATTTTTAAAAATTTCATTTTTTAATTTTACCGTAAAATTTATGAAAGGTCATCGTAGGATGACCCTAGGTTTTCGGCATAAAAAAATAATTATTCATCAGAAATATCAATAATATATTTTTTTAATATTTTTATGATGTAAAATGAACGAATTTATTATTTATTTTTAAAAATTTCATTTTTTAATTTTCCCGTAAAAATTATGAAAGGTCATCGTAGGCTGACCCTAGGTTTTCGGCATAAAAAAATAATTATTCATCAGAAATATCAATAATATATTTTTTTAATATTTTTATGATGTAAAATGAACGAATTTATTATTTATTTTTAAAAATTTCATTTTTTAATTTTACCGTAAAATTTATAAAAGGTCATCGTAGGATGACCCTAGGTTTTCGGCATAAAAAAATAATTATTCATCAGAAATATCAATAATATATTTTTTTTAATATTTTTATGATGTAAAATGAACGAATTTATTATTTATATTAAAAAATTTCATTTTTTAATTTTACCGTAAAAATTAAAAAAGGTCATCGTAGGATGACCCTAGGTTTACGGCATAAAAAAATAATTATTCATCAGAAATATCAATAATATATTTTTTTAATATTTTTATGATGTAAAATGAACGAATTTATTATTTATTTTTAAAAATTTCATTTTTTAATTTTCCCGTAAAAATTATGAAAGGTCATCTTAGGCTGACCCTAGTTTTTCGGCATAAAAAAATAATTATTCATCAGAAATATCAATAATATATTTTTTTAATATTTTTATGATGTAAAATGAAATTATTTTTAAAAATTTCATTTTTTAATTTTCCCGTAAAAATTATGAAAGGTCATCGTAGGCTGACCCTAGGTTTTCGGCATAAAAAAATAATTATTCATCAGAAATATCAATAATATATTTTTTTAATATTTTTATGATGTAAAATGAACGAATTTTTATTTATTTTTAAAAATTTCATTTTTTATTTTTCCCGTAAAAATTATGAAAGGTCATCGTAGGATGACCCTAGGTTTTCGGCATAAAAAAATAATTATTCATCAGAAATATCAATAATATATTTTTTTAATATTTTTATGATGTAAAATGAACGAATTTATTATTTATTTTTAAAAATTTCATTTTTTAATTTTACCGTAAAAATTATGAAAGGTCATCGTAGGCTGACCCTAGGTTTTCGGCATAAAAAAATAATTATTCATCAGAAATATCAATAATATATTTTTTTAATATTTTTATGATGTAAAATGAAATTATTTTTAAAAATTTCATTTTTTAATTTTCCCGTAAAAATTATGAAAGGTCATCGTAGGATGACCCTAGGTTTTCGGCATAAAAAAATAATTATTCATGAGAAATATCAATAATATATTTTTTTAATATTTTTATGATGTAAAATGAACGAATTTATTATTTATTTTTAAAAATTTCATTTTTTAATTTTACCGTAAAAATTATGAAAGGTCATCGTAGGCTGACCCTAGGTTTTCGGCATAAAAAAATAATTATTCATCAGAAATATCAATAATATATTTTTTTAATATTTTTATGATGTAAAATGAAATTATTTTTAAAAATTTCATTTTTTAATTTTACCGTAAAATTTATGAAAGGTCATCGTAGGATGACCCTAGGTTTTCGGCATAAAAAAATAATTATTCATCAGAAATATCAATAATATATTTTTTTAATATTTTTATGATGTAAAATGAACGAATTTATTATTTATATTAAAAAATTTCATTTTTTAATTTTACCGTAAAAATTATGAAAGGTCATCGTAGGATGACCCTAGGTTTTCGGCATAAAAAAATAATTATTCATCAGAATTATCAATAATATATTTTTTTAATATTTTTATGATGTAAAATGAACGAATTTATTATTTATTTTTAAAAATTTCATATTTTAATTTTCCCGTAAAAATTATGAAAGGTCATCGTAGGCTGACCCTAGTTTTTCGGCATAAAAAAATAATTATTCATCAGAAATATCAATAATATATTTTTTTAATATTTTTATGATGTAAAATGAAATTATTTTTAAAAATTTCATTTTTTAATTTTACCGTAAAAATTATGAAAGGTCATCGTAGGCTGACCCTTGGTTTTCGGCATAAAAAAATAATTATTCATCAGAAATATCAATAATATATTTTTTTAATATTTTTATGATGTAAAATGAACGAATTTATTATTTATATTAAAAAATTTCATTTTTTAATTTTACCGTAAAAATTATGAAAGGTCATCGTAGGATGACCCTAGGTTTTCGGCATAAAAAAATAATTATTCATAAGAAATATCAATAATATATTTTTTTAATATTTTTATGATGTAAAATGAAATTATTTTTAAAAATTTCATTTTTTAATTTTACCGTAAAATTTATGAAAGGTCATCGTAGGATGACCCTAGGTTTTCGGCATAAAAAAATAATTATTCATCAGAAATATCAATAATATATTTTTTTAATATTTTTATGATGTAAAATGAAATTATTTTTAAAAATTTCATTTTTTAATTTTCCCGTAAAAATTATGAAAGGTCATCGTAGGCTGACCCTAGGTTTTCGGCATAAAAAAATAATTATTCATCAGAAATATCAATAATATATTTTTTTAATATTTTTATGATGTAAAATGAACGAATTTATTATTTATTTTTAAAAATTTCATTTTTTAATTTTACCGTAAAAATTATGAACGGTCATCGTAGGCTGACCCTAGGTTTTCGGCATAAAAAAATAATTATTCATCAGAAATATCAATAATATATTTTTTTAATATTTTTATGATGTAAAATGAAATTATTTTTAAAAATTTCATTTTTTAATTTTACCGTAAACTTTATGAAAGGTCATCGTAGGATGACCCTAGGTTTTCGGCATAAAAAAATAATTATTCATCAGAAATATCAATAATATATTTTTTTAATATTTTTATGATGTAAAATGAACGAATTTATTATTTATTTTTAAAAATTTCATTTTTTAATTTTCCCGTAAAAATTATGAAAGGTCATCGTAGGCTGACCCTAGGTTTTCGGCATAAAAAAATAATTATTCATCAGAAATATCAATAATATATTTTTTTAATATTTTTATGATGTAAAATGAACGAATTTATTATTTATTTTTAAAAATTTCATTTTTTAATTTTACCGTAAAATTTATAAAAGGTCATCGTAGGATGACCCTAGGTTTTCGGCATAAAAAAATAATTATTCATCAGAAATATCAATAATATATTTTTTTTAATATTTTTATGATGTAAAATGAACGAATTTATTATTTATATTAAAAAATTTCATTTTTTAATTTTACCGTAAAAATTAAAAAAGGTCATCGTAGGATGACCCTAGGTTTACGGCATAAAAAAATAATTATTCATCAGAAATATCAATAATATATTTTTTTAATATTTTTATGATGTAAAATGAACGAATTTATTATTTATTTTTAAAAATTTCATTTTTTAATTTTCCCGTAAAAATTATGAAAGGTCATCGTAGGCTGACCCTAGTTTTTCGGCATAAAAAAATAATTATTCATCAGAAATATCAATAATATATTTTTTTAATATTTTTATGATGTAAAATGAAATTATTTTTAAAAATTTCATTTTTTAATTTTCCCGTAAAAATTATGAAAGGTCATCGTAGGCTGACCCTAGGTTTTCGGCATAAAAAAATAATTATTCATCAGAAATATCAATAATATATTTTTTTAATATTTTTATGATGTAAAATGAACGAATTTTTATTTATTTTTAAAAATTTCATTTTTTATTTTTCCCGTAAAAATTATGAAAGGTCATCGTAGGATGACCCTAGGTTTTCGGCATAAAAAAATAATTATTCATCAGAAATATCAATAATATATTTTTTTAATATTTTTATGATGTAAAATGAACGAATTTATTATTTATTTTTAAAAATTTCATTTTTTAATTTTCCCGTAAAAATTATGAAAGGTCATCGTAGGCTGACCCTAGGTTTTCGGCATAAAAAAATAATTATTCATCAGAAATATCAATAATATATTTTTTTAATATTTTTATGATGTAAAATGAAATTATTTTTAAAAATTTCATTTTTTAATTTTACCGTAAACTTTATGAAAGGTCATCGTAGGATGACCCTAGGTTTTCGGCATAAAAAAATAATTATTCATGAGAAATATCAATAATATATTTTTTTAATATTTTTATGATGTAAAATGAACGAATTTATTATTTATTTTTAAAAATTTCATTTTTTAATTTTACCGTAAAAATTATGAAAGGTCATCGTAGGCTGACCCTAGGTTTTCGGCATAAAAAAATAATTATTCATCAGAAATATCAATAATATATTTTTTTAATATTTTTATGATGTAAAATGAAATTATTTTTAAAAATTTCATTTTTTAATTTTACCGTAAACTTTATGAAAGGTCATCGTAGGATGACCCTAGGTTTTCGGCATAAAAAAATAATTATTCATGAGAAATATCAATAATATATTTTTTTAATATTTTTATGATGTAAAATGAACGAATTTATTATTTATTTTTAAAAATTTCATTTTTTAATTTTACCGTAAAAATTATGAAAGGTCATCGTAGGCTGACCCTAGGTTTTCGGCATAAAAAAATAATTATTCATCAGAAATATCAATAATATATTTTTTTAATATTTTTATGATGTAAAATGAAATTATTTTTAAAAATTTCATTTTTTAATTTTACCGTAAAATTTATGAAAGGTCATCGTAGGATGACCCTAGGTTTTCGGCATAAAAAAATAATTATTCATCAGAAATATCAATAATATATTTTTTTAATATTTTTATGATGTAAAATGAACGAATTTATTATTTATATTAAAAAATTTCATTTTTTAATTTTACCGTAAAAATTATGAAAGGTCATCGTAGGATGACCCTAGGTTTTCGGCATAAAAAAATAATTATTCATCAGAATTATCAATAATATATTTTTTTAATATTTTTATGATGTAAAATGAACGAATTTATTATTTATTTTTAAAAATTTCATATTTTAATTTTCCCGTAAAAATTATGAAAGGTCATCGTAGGCTGATCCTAGTTTTTCGGCATAAAAAAATAATTATTCATCAGAAATATCAATAATATATTTTTTTAATATTTTTATGATGTAAAATGAAATTATTTTTAAAAATTTCATTTTTTAATTTTACCGTAAAAATTATGAAAGGTCATCGTAGGCTGACCCTTGGTTTTCGGCATAAAAAAATAATTATTCATCAGAAATATCAATAATATATTTTTTTAATATTTTTATGATGTAAAATGAACGAATTTATTATTTATTTTTAAAAATTTCATTTTTTAATTTTACCGTAAAAATTATGAAAGGTCATCGGAGGATGACCCTATGTTTTCGGCATAAAAAAATAATTATTCATCAGAAATATCAATAATATATTTTTTTAATATTTTTATGATGTAAAATGAACGAATTTATTATTTATTTTTAAAAATTTCATTTTTTAATTTTCCCGTAAAAATTATGAAAGGTCATCGTAGGCTGACCCTAGGTTTTCGGCATAAAAAAATAATTATTCATCAGAAATATCAATAATATATTTTTTTAATATTTTTATGATGTAAAATGAAATTATTTTTAAAAATTTCATTTTTTAATTTTACCGTAAAATTTATGAAAGGTCATCGTAGGATGACCCTAGGTTTTCGGCATAAAAAAATAATTATTCATGAGAAAAATCAATAATATATTTTTTTAATATTTTTATGATGTAAAATGAACGAATTTGTTATTTATTTTTAAAAATTTCATTTTTTAATTTTACCGTAAAAATTATGAAAGGTCATCGTAGGCTGACCCTAGGTTTTCGGCATAAAAAAATAATTATTCATCAGAAATATCAATAATATATTTTTTTAATATTTTTATGATGTAAAATGAAATTATTTTTAAAAATTTCATTTTTTAATTTTACCGTAAAATTTATGAAAGGTCATCGTAGGCTGACCCTAGGTTTTCGGCATAAAAAAATAATTATTTATCTGAAATATCAATAATATATTTTTTTAATATTTTTATGATGTAAAATGAACGAATTTATTATTTATTTTTAAAAATTTCATTTTTTAATTTTCCCGTAAAAATTATGAAAGGTCATCGTAGGCTGACCCTAGGTTTTCGGCATAAAAAAATAATTATTCATCAGAAATATCAATAATATATTTTTTTAATATTTTTATGATGTAAAATGAACGAATTTATTATTTATTTTTAAAATTTCATTTTTTAATTTTCCCGTAAAAATTATGAAAGGTCATCGTAGGCTGACCCTAGGTTTTTGGCATAAAAAAATAATTATTCATCAGAAATATCAATAATATATTTTTTTAATATTTTTATGATGTAAAATGAAATTATTTTTAAAAATTTCCTTTTTTAATTTTCCCGTAAAAATTATGAAAGGTCATCGTAGGCTGACCCTAGGTTTTCGGCATAAAAAAATAATTATTCATCAGAAATATCAATAATATATTTTTTTAATATTTTTATGATGTAAAATGAACGAATTTATTATTTATTTTTAAAAATTTCATTTTTTATTTTTCCCGTAAAAATTATGAAAGGTCATCGTAGGCTGACCCTAGGTTTTCGGCATAAAAAAATAATTATTCATCAGAAATATCAATAATATATTTTTTTAATATTTTTATGATGTAAAATGAACGAATTTATTATTTATTTTTAAAAATTTCATTTTTTAATTTTCCCGTAAAAATTATGAAAGGTCATCGTAGGCTGACCCTAGGTTTTCGGCATAAAAAAATAATTATTCATCAGAAATATCAATAATATATTTTTTTAATATTTTTATGATGTAAAATGAACGAATTTATTATTTATTTTTAAAAATTTCATTTTTTAATTTTACCGTAAAAATTATGAAAGGTCATCGTAGGCTGACCCTAGGTTTTCGGCATAAAAAAATAATTATTCATCAGAAATATCAATAATATATTTTTTTAATATTTTTATGATGTAAAATGAAATTATTTTTAAAAATTTAATTTTTTAATTTTACCGTAAAAATTATGAAAGGTCATCGTAGGCTGACCCTAGGTTTTTGGCATAAAAAAATAATTATTCATCAGAAATATCAATAATATATTTTTTTAATATTTTTATGATGTAAAATGAACGAATTTATTATTTATTTTTAAAAATTTCATTTTTTATTTTTCCCGTAAAAATTATGAAAGGTCATCGTAGGCTGACCCTAGGTTTTCGGCATAAAAAAATAATTATTCATCAGAAATATCAATAATATATTTTTTTAATATTTTTATGATGTAAAATGAACGAATTTATTATTTATTTTTAAAAATTTCATTTTTTAATTTTACCGTAAAAATTATGAACGGTCATCGTAGGCTGACCCTAGGTTTTCGGCATAAAAAAATAATTATTCATCAGAAATATCAATAATATATTTTTTTAATATTTTTATGATGTAAAATGAACGAATTTATTATTTATTTTTAAAAATTTCATTTTTTAATTTTACCGTAAAAATTATGAAAGGTCATCGTAGGCTGACCCTAGGTTTTCGGCATAAAAAAATAATTATTCATCAGAAATATCAATAATATATTTTTTTAATATTTTTATGATGTAAAATGAACGAATTTATTATTTATTTTTAAAAATTTCATTTTTTAATTTTACCGTAAAATTTATAAAAGGTCATCGTAGGATGACCCTAGGTTTTCGGCATAAAAAAATAATTATTCATGAGAAATATCAATAATATATTTTTTTAATATTTTTATGATGTAAAATGAACGAATTTATTATTTATTTTTAAAAATTTCATTTTTTAATTTTCCCGTAAAAATTATGAAAGGTCATCGTAGGCTGACCCTAGTTTTTCGGCATAAAAAAATAATTATTCATCAGAAATATCAATAATATATTTTTTTAATATTTTTATGATGTAAAATGAAATTATTTTTAAAAATTTCATTTTTTAATTTTACCGTAAAAATTATGAAAGGTCATCGTAGGCTGACCCTAGGTTTTCGGCATAAAAAAATAATTATTCATCAGAAATATCAATAATATATTTTTTTAATATTTTTATGATGTAAAATGAACGAATTTTTATTTATTTTTAAAAATTTCATTTTTTATTTTTCCCGTAAAAATTATGAAAGGTCATCGTAGGATGACCCTAGGTTTTCGGCACAAAAAAATAATTATTCATCAGAAATATCAATAATATATTTTTTTAATATTTTTATGATGTAAAATGAACGAATTTATTATTTATTTTTAAAAATTTCATTTTTTAATTTTCCCGTAAAAATTATGAAAGGTCATCGTAGGCTGACCCTAGGTTTTCGGCATAAAAAAATAATTATTCATCAGAAATATCAATAATATATTTTTTTAATATTTTTATGATGTAAAATGAAATTATTTTTAAAAATTTCATTTTTTAATTTTACCGTAAACTTTATGAAAGGTCATCGTAGGATGACCCTAGGTTTTCGGCATAAAAAAATAATTATTCATGAGAAATATCAATAATATATTTTTTTAATATTTTTATGATGTAAAATGAACGAATTTATTATTTATTTTTAAAAATTTCATTTTTTAATTTTACCGTAAAAATTATGAAAGGTCATCGTAGGCTGACCCTAGGTTTTCGGCATAAAAAAATAATTATTCATCAGAAATATCAATAATATATTTTTTTAATATTTTTATGATGTAAAATGAAATTATTTTTAAAAATTTCATTTTTTAATTTTACCGTAAAATTTATGAAAGGTCATCGTAGGATGACCCTAGGTTTTCGGCATAAAAAAATAATTATTCATCAGAAATATCAATAATATATTTTTTTAATATTTTTATGATGTAAAATGAACGAATTTATTATTTATATTAAAAAATTTCATTTTTTAATTTTACCGTAAAAATTATGAAAGGTCATCGTAGGATGACCCTAGGTTTTCGGCATAAAAAAATAATTATTCATCAGAAATATCAATAATATATTTTTTTAATATTTTTATGATGTAAAATGAAATTATTTTTAAAAATTTCATTTTTTAATTTTACCGTAAACTTTATGAAAGGTCATCGTAGGATGACCCTAGGTTTTCGGCATAAAAAAATAATTATTCATGAGAAATATCAATAATATATTTTTTTAATATTTTTATGATGTAAAATGAACGAATTTATTATTTATTTTTAAAAATTTCATTTTTTAATTTTACCGTAAAAATTATGAAAGGTCATCGTAGGCTGACCCTAGGTTTTCGGCATAAAAAAATAATTATTCATCAGAAATATCAATAATATATTTTTTTAATATTTTTATGATGTAAAATGAAATTATTTTTAAAAATTTCATTTTTTAATTTTACCGTAAAATTTATGAAAGGTCATCGTAGGATGACCCTAGGTTTTCGGCATAAAAAAATAATTATTCATCAGAAATATCAATAATATATTTTTTTAATATTTTTATGATGTAAAATGAACGAATTTATTATTTATATTAAAAAATTTCATTTTTTAATTTTACCGTAAAAATTATGAAAGGTCATCGTAGGATGACCCTAGGTTTTCGGCATAAAAAAATAATTATTCATCAGAAATATCAATAATATATTTTTTTAATATTTTTATGATGTAAAATGAACGAATTTATTATTTATTTTTAAAAATTTCATTTTTTAATTTTCCCGTAAAAATTATGAAAGGTCATCGTAGGCTGACCCTAGGTTTTCGGCATAAAAAAATAATTATTCATCAGAAATATCAATAATATATTTTTTTAATATTTTTATGATGTAAAATGAACGAATTTATTATTTATTTTTAAAATTTCATTTTTTAATTTTCCCGTAAAAATTATGAAAGGTCATCGTAGGCTGACCCTAGGTTTTTGGCATAAAAAAATAATTATTCATCAGAAATATCAATAATATATTTTTTTAATATTTTTATGATGTAAAATGAAATTATTTTTAAAAATTTCCTTTTTTAATTTTCCCGTAAAAATTATGAAAGCATCGTAGGCTGACCCTAGGTTTTCGGCATAAAAAAATAATTATTCATCAGAAATATCAATAATATATTTTTTTAATATTTTTATGATGTAAAATGAACGAATTTATTATTTATTTTTAAAAATTTCATTTTTTAATTTTCCCGTAAAAATTATGAAAGGTCATCGTAGGCTGACCCTAGGTTTTCGGCATAAAAAAATAATTATTCATCAGAAATATCAATAATATATTTTTTTAATATTTTTATGATGTAAAATGAACGAATTTATTATTTATTTTTAAAAATTTCATTTTTTAATTTTCCCGTAAAAATTATGAAAGGTCATCGTAGGCTGACCCTAGGTTTTCGGCATAAAAAAATAATTATTTATCAGAAATATCAATAATATATTTTTTTAATATTTTTATGATGTAAAATGAACGAATTTATTATTTATTTTTAAAAATTTCATTTTTTAATTTTCCCGTAAAAATTATGAAAGGTCATCGTAGGCTGACCCTAGGTTTTCGGCATAAAAAAATAATTATTCATCAGAAATATCAATAATATATTTTTTTAATATTTTTATGATGTAAAATGAACGAATTTATTATTTATTTTTAAAATTTCATTTTTTAATTTTCCCGTAAAAATTATGAAAGGTCATCGTAGGCTGACCCTAGGTTTTTGGCATAAAAAAATAATTATTCATCAGAAATATCAATAATATATTTTTTTAATATTTTTATGATGTAAAATGAACGAATTTATTATTTATTTTTAAAAATTTCATTTTTTAATTTTCCCGTAAAAATTATGAAAGGTCATCGTAGGCTGACCCTAGGTTTTCGGCATAAAAAAATAATTATTCATCAGAAATATCAATAATATATTTTTTTAATATTTTTATGATGTAAAATGAACGAATTTATTATTTATTTTTAAAAATTTCATTTTTTAATTTTACCGTAAAAATTATGAAAGGTCATCGTAGGCTGACCCTAGGTTTTCGGCATAAAAAAATAATTATTCATCAGAAATATCAATAATATATTTTTTTAATATTTTTATGATGTAAAATGAACGAATTTATTATTTATTTTTAAAAATTTCATTTTTTAATTTTACCGTAAAATTTATAAAAGGTCATCGTAGGATGACCCTAGGTTTTCGGCATAAAAAAATAATTATTCATCAGAAATATCAATAATATATTTTTTTAATATTTTTATGATGTAAAATGAACGAATTTATTATTTATTTTTAAAAATTTCATTTTTTAATTTTCCCGTAAAAATTATGAAAGGTCATCGTAGGCTGACCCTAGGTTTTCGGCATAAAAAAATAATTATTCATCAGAAATATCAATAATATATTTTTTTAATATTTTTATGATGTAAAATGAACGAATTTATTATTTATTTTTAAAATTTCATTTTTTAATTTTCCCGTAAAAATTATGAAAGGTCATCGTAGGCTGACCCTAGGTTTTTGGCATAAAAAAATAATTATTCATCAGAAATATCAATAATATATTTTTTTAATATTTTTATGATGTAAAATGAACGAATTTATTATTTATTTTTAAAAATTTCATTTTTTAATTTTCCCGTAAAAATTATGAAAGGTCATCGTAGGCTGACCCTAGGTTTTCGGCATAAAAAAATAATTATTCATCAGAAATATCAATAATATATTTTTTTAATATTTTTATGATGTAAAATGAAATTATTTTTAAAAATTTCATTTTTTAATTTTACCGTAAAAATTATGAAAGGTCATCGTAGGCTGACCTTAGGTTTTCGGCATAAAAAAATAATTATTCATCAGAAATATCAATAATATATTTTTTTAATATTTTTATGATGTAAAATGAACGAATTTATTATTTATTTTTAAAAATTTCATTTTTTAATTTTACCGTAAAATTTATAAAAGGTCATCGTAGGATGACCCTAGGTTTTCGGCATAAAAAAATAATTATTCATCAGAAATATCAATAATATATTTTTTTAATATTTTTATGATGTAAAATGAACGAATTTATTATTTATATTAAAAAATTTCATTTTTTAATTTTACCGTAAAAATTAAAAAAGGTCATCGTAGGATGACCCTAGGTTTTCGGCATAAAAAAATAATTATTCATCAGAAATATCAATAATATATTTTTTTAATATTTTTATGATGTAAAATGAACGAATTTATTATTTATTTTTAAAAATTTCATTTTTTAATTTTCCCGTAAAAATTATGAAAGGTCATCGTAGGCTGACCCTAGGTTTTCGGCATAAAAAAATAATTATTCATCAGAAATATCAATAATATATTTTTTTAATATTTTTATGATGTAAAATGAAATTATTTTTAAAAATTTCATTTTTTAATTTTACCGTAAAAATTATGAAAGGTCATCGTAGGCTGACCCTAGGTTTTCGGCATAAAAAAATAATTATTCATCAGAAATATCAATAATATATTTTTTTAATATTTTTATGATGTAAAATGAACGAATTTTTATTTATTTTTAAAAATTTCATTTTTTATTTTTCCCGTAAAAATTATGAAAGGTCATCGTAGGATGACCCTAGGTTTTCGGCATAAAAAAATAATTATTCATCAGAAATATCAATAATATATTTTTTTAATATTTTTATGATGTAAAAAAACGAATTTATTATTTATTTTTAAAAATTTCATTTTTTAATTTTCCCGTAAAAATTATGAAAGGTCATCGTAGGCTGACCCTAGGTTTTCGGCATAAAAAAATAATTATTCATCAGAAATATCAATAATATATTTTTTTAATATTTTTATGATGTAAAATGAAATTATTTTTAAAAATTTCATTTTTTAATTTTACCGTAAACTTTATGAAAGGTCATCGTAGGATGACCCTAGGTTTTCGGCATAAAAAAATAATTATTCATGAGAAATATCAATAATATATTTTTTTAATATTTTTATGATGTAAAATGAACGAATTTATTATTTATTTTTAAAAATTTCATTTTTTAATTTTACCGTAAAAATTATGAAAGGTCATCGTAGGCTGACCCTAGGTTTTCGGCATAAAAAAATAATTATTCGTCAGAAATATCAATAATATATTTTTTTAATATTTTTATGATGTAAAATGAAATTATTTTTAAAAATTTCATTTTTTAATTTTACCGTAAAATTTATGAAAGGTCATCGTAGGATGACCCTAGGTTTTCGGCATAAAAAAATAATTATTCATCAGAAATATCAATAATATATTTTTTTAATATTTTTATGATATAAAATGAACGAATTTTTTATTTATATTAAAAAATTTCATTTTTTAATTTTACCGTAAAAATTATGAAAGGTCATCGTAGGATGACCCTAGGTTTTCGGCATAAAAAAATAATTATTCATCAGAATTATCAATAATATATTTTTTTAATATTTTTATGATGTAAAATGAAATTATTTTTAAAAATTTCCTTTTTTAATTTTCCCGTAAAAATTATGAAAGGTCATCGTAGGCTGACCCTAGGTTTTCGGCATAAAAAAATAATTATTCATCAGAAATATCAATAATATATTTTTTTAATATTTTTATGATGTAAAATGAACGAATTTATTATTTATTTTTAAAAATTTCATTTTTTATTTTTCCCGTAAAAATTATGAAAGGTCATCGTAGGCTGACCCTAGGTTTTCGGCATAAAAAAATAATTATTCATCAGAAATATCAATAATATATTTTTTTAATATTTTTATGATGTAAAATGAACGAATTTATTATTTATTTTTAAAAATTTCCTTTTTTAATTTTCCCGTAAAAATTATGAAAGGTCATCGTAGGCTGACCCTAGGTTTTCGGCATAAAAAAATAATTATTCATCAGAAATATCAATAATATATTTTTTTAATATTTTTATGATGTAAAATGAACGAATTTATTATTTATTTTTAAAAATTTCATTTTTTAATTTTACCGTAAAAATTATGAAAGGTCATCGTAGGCTGACCCTAGGTTTTCGGCATAAAAAAATAATTATTTATCAGAAATATCAATAATATATTTTTTTAATATTTTTATGATGTAAAATGAACGAATTTATTATTTATTTTTAAAAATTTCATTTTTTAATTTTCCCGTAAAAATTATGAAAGGTCATCGTAGGCTGACCCTAGGTTTTCGGCATAAAAAAATAATTATTCATCAGAAATATCAATAATATATTTTTTTAATATTTTTATGATGTAAAATGAACGAATTTATTATTTATTTTTAAAATTTCATTTTTTAATTTTCCCGTAAAAATTATGAAAGGTCATCGTAGGCTGACCCTAGGTTTTTGGCATAAAAAAATAATTATTCATCAGAAATATCAATAATATATTTTTTTAATATTTTTATGATGTAAAATGAAATTATTTTTAAAAATTTCCTTTTTTAATTTTCCCGTAAAAATTATGAAAGGTCATCGTAGGCTGACCCTAGGTTTTCGGCATAAAAAAATAATTATTCATCAGAAATATCAATAATATATTTTTTTAATATTTTTATGATGTAAAATGAACGAATTTATTATTTATTTTTAAAAATTTCATTTTTTAATTTTCCCGTAAAAATTATGAAAGGTCATCGTAGGCTGACCCTAGGTTTTCGGCATAAAAAAATAATTATTCATCAGAAATATCAATAATATATTTTTTTAATATTTTTATGATGTAAAATGAACGAATTTATTATTTATTTTTAAAAATTTCATTTTTTAATTTTACCGTAAAAATTATGAAAGGTCATCGTAGGATGACCCTAGGTTTTCGGCATAAAAAAATAATTATTCATCAGAAATATCAATAATATATTTTTTTAATATTTTTATGATGTAAAATGAACGAATTTATTATTTATTTTTAAAAATTTCATTTTTTAATATTACCGTAAAATTTATAAAAGGTCATCGTAGGATGACCCTAGGTTTTCGGCATAAAAAAATAATTATTCATCAGAAATATCAATAATATATTTTTTTAATATTTTTATGATGTAAAATGAACGAATTTATTATTTATATTAAAAAATTTCATTTTTTAATTTTACCGTAAAAATTAAAAAAGGTCATCGTAGGATGACCCTAGGTTTTCGGCATAAAAAAATAATTATTCATCAGAAATATCAATAATATATTTTTTTAATATTTTTATGATGTAAAATGAACGAATTTATTATTTATTTTTAAAAATTTCATTTTTTAATTTTCCCGTAAAAATTATGAAAGGTCATCGTAGGCTGACCCTAGTTTTTCGGCATAAAAAAATAATTATTCATCAGAAATATCAATAATATATTTTTTTAATATTTTTATGATGTAAAATGAAATTATTTTTAAAAATTTCATTTTTTAATTTTACCGTAAAAATTATGAAAGGTCATCGTAGGCTGACCCTTGGTTTTCGGCATAAAAAAATAATTATTCATCAGAAATATCAATAATATATTTTTTTAATATTTTTATGATGTAAAATGAACGAATTTATTATTTATTTTTAAAAATTTCATTTTTTAATTTTCCCGTAAAAATTATGAAAGGTCATCGTAGGCTGACCCTAGGTTTTCGGCATAAAAAAATAATTATTCATCAGAAATATCAATAATATATTTTTTTAATATTTTTATGATGTAAAATGAACGAATTTTTATTTATTTTTAAAAATTTCATTTTTTATTTTTCCCGTAAAAATTATGAAAGGTCATCGTAGGATGACCCTAGGTTTTCGGCATAAAAAAATAATTATTCATCAGAAATATCAATAATATATTTTTTTAATATTTTTATGATGTAAAATGAAATTATTTTTAAAAATTTCATTTTTTAATTTTCCCGTAAAAATTAAAAAAGGTCATCGTAGGATGACCCTAGGTTTTCGGCATAAAAAAATAATTATTCATCAGAAATATCAATAATATATTTTTTTAATATTTTTATGATGTAAAATGAACGAATTTATTATTTATTTTTAAAAATTTCATTTTTTAATTTTCCCGTAAAAATTATGAAAGGTCATCGTAGGCTGACCCTAGTTTTTCGGCATAAAAAAATAATTATTCATGAGAAATATCAATAATATATTTTTTTAATATTTTTATGATGTAAAATGAACGAATTTATTATTTATTTTTAAAAATTTCATTTTTTAATTTTACCGTAAAAATTATGAAAGGTCATCGTAGGCTGACCCTAGGTTTTCGGCATAAAAAAATAATTATTCATCAGAAATATCAATAATATATTTTTTTAATATTTTTATGATGTAAAATGAAATTATTTTTAAAAATTTCATTTTTTAATTTTACCGTAAAATTTATGAAAGGTCATCGTAAGATGACCCTAGGTTTTCGGCATAAAAAAATAATTATTCATCAGAAATATCAATAATATATTTTTTTAATATTTTTATGATGTAAAATGAACGAATTTATTATTTATATTAAAAAATTTCATTTTTTAATTTTACCGTAAAAATTATGAAAGGTCATCGTAGGATGACCCTAGGTTTTCGGCATAAAAAAATAATTTTTCATCAGAATTATCAATAATATATTTTTTTAATATTTTTATGATGTAAAATGAACGAATTTATTATTTATTTTTAAAAATTTCATATTTTAATTTTCCCGTAAAAATTATGAAAGGTCATCGTAGGCTGACCCTAGTTTTTCGGCATAAAAAAATAATTATTCATCAGAAATATCAATAATATATTTTTTTAATATTTTTATGATGTAAAATGAAATTATTTTTAAAAATTTCATTTTTTAATTTTACCGTAAAAATTATGAAAGGTCATCGTAGGCTGACCCTTGGTTTTCGGCATAAAAAAATAATTATTCATCAGAAATATCAATAATATATTTTTTTAATATTTTTATGATGTAAAATGAACGAATTTATTATTTATTTTTAAAAATTTCATTTTTTAATTTTACCGTAAAAATTATGAAAGGTCATCGGAGGATGACCCTAGGTTTTCGGCATAAAAAAATAATTATTCATCAGAAATATCAATAATATATTTTTTTAATATTTTTATGATGTAAAATGAACGAATTTATTATTTATTTTTAAAAATTTCATTTTTTAATTTTCCCGTAAAAATTATGAAAGGTCATCGTAGGCTGACCCTAGGTTTTCGGCATAAAAAAATAATTATTCATCAGAAATATCAATAATATATTTTTTTAATATTTTTATGATGTAAAATGAAATTATTTTTAAAAATTTCATTTTTTAATTTTACCGTAAAATTTATGAAAGGTCATCGTAGGATGACCCTAGGTTTTCGGCATAAAAAAATAATTATTCATGAGAAAAATCAATAATATATTTTTTTAATATTTTTATGATGTAAAATGAACGAATTTATTATTTATTTTTAAAAATTTCATTTTTTAATTTTACCGTAAAAATTATGAAAGGTCATCGTAGGCTGACCCTAGGTTTTCGGCATAAAAAAATAATTATTCATAAGAAATATCAATAATATATTTTTTTAATATTTTTATGATGTAAAATGAAATTATTTTTAAAAATTTCATTTTTTAATTTTACCGTAAAATTTATGAAAGGTCATCGTAGGATGACCCTAGGTTTTCGGCATAAAAAAATAATTATTCATCAGAAATATCAATAATATATTTTTTTAATATTTTTATGATGTAAAATGAACGAATTTATTATTTATTTTTAAAAATTTCATTTTTTAATTTTACCGTAAAATTTATAAAAGGTCATCGTAGGATGACCCTAGGTTTTCGGCATAAAAAAATAATTATTCATCAGAAATATCAATAATATATTTTTTTAATATTTTTATGATGTAAAATGAACGAATTTATTATTTATTTTTAAAAATTTCATTTTTTAATTTTCCCGTAAAAATTATGAAAGGTCATCGTAGGCTGACCCTAGTTTTTCGGCATAAAAAAATAATTATTCATCAGAAATATCAATAATATATTTTTTTAATATTTTTATGATGTAAAATGAAATTATTTTTAAAAATTTCATTTTTTAATTTTACCGTAAAAATTATTAAAGGTCATCGTAGGCTGACCCTAGGTTTTCGGCATAAAAAAATAATTATTCATCAGAAATATCAATAATATATTTTTTTAATATTTTTATGATGTAAAATGAACGAATTTTTATTTATTTTTAAAAATTTCATTTTTTATTTTTCCCGTAAAAATTATGAAAGGTCATCGTAGGATGACCCTAGGTTTTCGGCACAAAAAAATAATTATTCATCAGAAATATCAATAATATATTTTTTTAATATTTTTATGATGTAAAATGAACGAATTTATTATTTATTTTTAAAAATTTCATTTTTTAATTTTCCCGTAAAAATTATGAAAGGTCATCGTAGGCTGACCCTAGGTTTTCGGCATAAAAAAATAATTATTCATCAGAAATATCAATAATATATTTTTTTAATATTTTTATGATGTAAAATGAAATTATTTTTAAAAATTTCATTTTTTAATTTTACCGTAAACTTTATGAAAGGTCATCGTAGGATGACCCTAGGTTTTCGGCATAAAAAAATAATTATTCATGAGAAATATCAATAATATATTTTTTTAATATTTTTATGATGTAAAATGAACGAATTTATTATTTATTTTTAAAAATTTCATTTTTTAATTTTACCGTAAAAATTATGAAAGGTCATCGTAGGCTGACCCTAGGTTTTCGGCATAAAAAAATAATTATTCATCAGAAATATCAATAATATATTTTTTTAATATTTTTATGATGTAAAATGAAATTATTTTTAAAAATTTCATTTTTTAATTTTACCGTAAAATTTATGAAAGGTCATCGTAGGATGACCCTAGGTTTTCGGCATAAAAAAATAATTATTCATCAGAAATATCAATAATATATTTTTTTAATATTTTTATGATGTAAAATGAACGAATTTATTATTTATATTAAAAAATTTCATTTTTTAATTTTACCGTAAAAATTATGAAAGGTCATCGTAGGATGACCCTAGGTTTTCGGCATAAAAAAATAATTATTCATCAGAAATATCAATAATATATTTTTTTAATATTTTTATGATGTAAAATGAACGAATTTATTATTTATTTTTAAAAATTTCATTTTTTAATTTTCCCGTAAAAATTATGAAAGGTCATCGTAGGCTGACCCTAGGTTTTCGGCATAAAAAAATAATTATTCATCAGAAATATCAATAATATATTTTTTTAATATTTTTATGATGTAAAATGAACGAATTTATTATTTATTTTTAAAATTTCATTTTTTAATTTTCCCGTAAAAATTATGAAAGGTCATCGTAGGCTGACCCTAGGTTTTTGGCATAAAAAAATAATTATTCATCAGAAATATCAATAATATATTTTTTTAATATTTTTATGATGTAAAATGAAATTATTTTTAAAAATTTCCTTTTTTAATTTTCCCGTAAAAATTATGAAAGGTCATCGTAGGCTGACCCTAGGTTTTCGGCATAAAAAAATAATTATTCATCAGAAATATCAATAATATATTTTTTTAATATTTTTTAGATGTAAAATGAACGAATTTATTATTTATTTTTAAAAATTTCATTTTTTATTTTTCCCGTAAAAATTATGAAAGGTCATCGTAGGCTGACCCTAGGTTTTCGGCATAAAAAAATAATTATTCATCAGAAATATCAATAATATATTTTTTTAATATTTTTATGATGTAAAATGAACGAATTTATTATTTATTTTTAAAAATTTCATTTTTTAATTTTCCCGTAAAAATTATGAAAGGTCATCGTAGGCTGACCCTTGGTTTTCGGCATAAAAAAATAATTATTCATGAGAAATATCAATAATATATTTTTTTAATATTTTTATGATGTAAAATGAACGAATTTATTATTTATTTTTAAAAATTTCATTTTTTAATTTTACCGTAAAAATTATGAAAGGTCATCGTAGGCTGACCCTAGGTTTTCGGCATAAAAAAATAATTATTCGTCAGAAATATCAATAATATATTTTTTTAATATTTTTATGATGTAAAATGAAATTATTTTTAAAAATTTCATTTTTTAATTTTACCGTAAAATTTATGAAAGGTCATCGTAGGATGACCCTAGGTTTTCGGCATAAAAAAATAATTATTCATCAGAAATATCAATAATATATTTTTTTAATATTTTTATGATGTAAAATGAACGAATTTTTTATTTATATTAAAAAATTTCATTTTTTAATTTTACCGTAAAAATTATGAAAGGTCATCGTAGGATGACCCTAGGTTTTCGGCATAAAAAAATAATTATTCATCACAATTATCAATAATATATTTTTTTAATATTTTTATGATGTAAAATGAAATTATTTTTAAAAATTTCCTTTTTTAATTTTCCCGTAAAAATTATGAAAGGTCATCGTAGGCTGACCCTAGGTTTTCGGCATAAAAAAATAATTATTCATCAGAAATATCAATAATATATTTTTTTAATATTTTTATGATGTAAAATGAACGAATTTTTATTTATTTTTAAAAATTTCATTTTTTAATTTTACCGTAAAAATTAAAAAAGGTCATCGTAGGATGACCCTAGGTTTTCGGCATAAAAAAATAATTATTCATCAGAAATATCAATAATATATTTTTTTAATATTTTTATGATGTAAAATGAACGAATTTATTATTTATTTTTAAAAATTTCCTTTTTTAATTTTCCCGTAAAAATTATGAAAGGTCATCGTAGGCTGACCCTAGGTTTTCGGCATAAAAAAATAATTATTCATCAGAAATATCAATAATATATTTTTTTAATATTTTTATGATGTAAAATGAACGAATTTATTATTTATTTTTAAAAATTTCATTTTTTAATTTTCCCGTAAAAATTATGAAAGGTCATCGTAGGCTGACCCTAGGTTTTCGGCATAAAAAAATAATTATTTATCAGAAATATCAATAATATATTTTTTTAATATTTTTATGATGTAAAATGAACGAATTTATTATTTATTTTTAAAAATTTCATTTTTTAATTTTCCCGTAAAAATTATGAAAGGTCATCGTAGGCTGACCCTAGGTTTTCGGCATAAAAAAATAATTATTCATCAGAAATATCAATAATATATTTTTTTAATATTTTTATGATGTAAAATGAACGAATTTATTATTTATTTTTAAAATTTCATTTTTTAATTTTCCCGTAAAAATTATGAAAGGTCATCGTAGGCTGACCCTAGGTTTTTGGCATAAAAAAATAATTATTCATCAGAAATATCAATAATATATTTTTTTAATATTTTTATGATGTAAAATGAAATTATTTTTAAAAATTTCCTTTTTTAATTTTCCCGTAAAAATTATGAAAGGTCATCGTAGGCTGACCCTAGGTTTTCGGCATAAAAAAATAATTATTCATCAGAAATATCAATAATATATTTTTTTAATATTTTTATGATGTAAAATGAACGAATTTATTATTTATTTTTAAAAATTTCATTTTTTATTTTTCCCGTAAAAATTATGAAAGGTCATCGTAGGCTGACCCTAGGTTTTCGGCATAAAAAAATAATTATTCATCAGAAATATCAATAATATATTTTTTTAATATTTTTATGATGTAAAATGAACGAATTTATTATTTATTTTTAAAAATTTCATTTTTTAATTTTCCCGTAAAAATTATGAAAGGTCATCGTAGGCTGACCCTAGGTTTTCGGCATAAAAAAATAATTATTCATCAGAAATATCAATAATATATTTTTTTAATATTTTTATGATGTAAAATGAACGAATTTATTATTTATTTTTAAAAATTTCATTTTTTAATTTTACCGTAAAAATTATGAAAGGTCATCGTAGGATGACCCTAGGTTTTCGGCATAAAAAAATAATTATTCATCAGAAATATCAATAATATATTTTTTTAATATTTTTATGATGTAAAATGAACGAATTTATTATTTATTTTTAAAAATTTCATTTTTTAATTTTACCGTAAAATTTATAAAAGGTCATCGTAGGATGACCCTAGGTTTTCGGCATAAAAAAATAATTATTCATCAGAAATATCAATAATATATTTTTTTAATATTTTTATGATGTAAAATGAACGAATTTATTATTTATATTAAAAAATTTCATTTTTTAATTTTACCGTAAAAATTAAAAAAGGTCATCGTAGGATGACCCTAGGTTTTCGGCATAAAAAAATAATTATTCATCAGAAAAATCAATAATATATTTTTTTAATATTTTTATGATGTAAAATGAACGAATTTATTATTTATTTTTAAAAATTTCATTTTTTAATTTTCCCGTAAAAATTATGAAAGGTCATCGTAGGCTGACCCTAGTTTTTCGGCATAAAAAAATAATTATTCATCAGAAATATCAATAATATATTTTTTTAATATTTTTATGATGTAAAATGAAATTATTTTTAAAAATTTCATTTTTTAATTTTACCGTAAAAATTATGAAAGGTCATCGTAGGCTGACCCTTGGTTTTCGGCATAAAAAAATAATTATTCATCAGAAATATCAATAATATATTTTTTTAATATTTTTATGATGTAAAATGAACGAATTTATTATTTATTTTTAAAAATTTCATTTTTTAATTTTCCCGTAAAAATTATGAAAGGTCATCGTAGGCTGACCCTAGGTTTTCGGCATAAAAAAATAATTATTCATCAGAAATATCAATAATATATTTTTTTAATATTTTTATGATGTAAAATGAACGAATTTTTATTTATTTTTAAAAATTTCATTTTTTATTTTTCCCGTAAAAATTATGAAAGGTCATCGTAGGATGACCCTAGGTTTTCGGCATAAAAAAATAATTATTCATCAGAAATATCAATAATATATTTTTTTAATATTTTTATGATGTAAAATGAAATTATTTTTAAAAATTTCATTTTTTAATTTTCCCGTAAAAATTAAAAAAGGTCATCGTAGGATGACCCTAGGTTTTCGGCATAAAAAAATAATTATTCATCAGAAATATCAATAATATATTTTTTTAATATTTTTATGATGTAAAATGAACGAATTTATTATTTATTTTTAAAAATTTCATTTTTTAATTTTCCCGTAAAAATTATGAAAGGTCATCGTAGGCTGACCCTAGTTTTTCGGCATAAAAAAATAATTATTCATGAGAAATATCAATAATATATTTTTTTAATATTTTTATGATGTAAAATGAACGAATTTATTATTTATTTTTAAAAATTTCATTTTTTAATTTTACCGTAAAAATTATGAAAGGTCATCGTAGGCTGACCCTAGGTTTTCGGCATAAAAAAATAATTATTCATCAGAAATATCAATAATATATTTTTTTAATATTTTTATGATGTAAAATGAAATTATTTTTAAAAATTTCATTTTTTAATTTTACCGTAAAATTTATGAAAGGTCATCGTAGGATGACCCTAGGTTTTCGGCATAAAAAAATAATTATTCATCAGAAATATCAATAATATATTTTTTTAATATTTTTATGATGTAAAATGAACGAATTTATTATTTATATTAAAAAATTTCATTTTTTAATTTTACCGTAAAAATTATGAAAGGTCATCGTAGGATGACCCTAGGTTTTCGGCATAAAAAAATAATTTTTCATCAGAATTATCAATAATATATTTTTTTAATATTTTTATGATGTAAAATGAACGAATTTATTATTTATTTTTAAAAATTTCATATTTTAATTTTCCCGTAAAAATTATGAAAGGTCATCGTAGGCTGACCCTAGTTTTTCGGCATAAAAAAATAATTATTCATCAGAAATATCAATAATATATTTTTTTAATATTTTTATGATGTAAAATGAAATTATTTTTAAAAATTTCATTTTTTAATTTTACCGTAAAAATTATGAAAGGTCATCGTAGGCTGACCCTTGGTTTTCGGCATAAAAAAATAATTATTCATCAGAAATATCAATAATATATTTTTTTAATATTTTTATGATGTAAAATGAACGAATTTATTATTTATTTTTAAAAATTTCATTTTTTAATTTTACCGTAAAAATTATGAAAGGTCATCGGAGGATGACCCTAGGTTTTCGGCATAAAAAAATAATTATTCATCAGAAATATCAATAATATATTTTTTTAATATTTTTATGATGTAAAATGAACGAATTTATTATTTATTTTTAAAAATTTCATTTTTTAATTTTCCCGTAAAAATTATGAAAGGTCATCGTAGGCTGACCCTAGGTTTTCGGCATAAAAAAATAATTATTCATCAGAAATATCAATAATATATTTTTTTAATATTTTTATGATGTAAAATGAAATTATTTTTAAAAATTTCATTTTTTAATTTTACCGTAAAATTTATGAAAGGTCATCGTAGGATGACCCTAGGTTTTCGGCATAAAAAAATAATTATTCATGAGAAAAATCAATAATATATTTTTTTAATATTTTTATGATGTAAAATGAACGAATTTATTATTTATTTTTAAAAATTTCATTTTTTAATTTTACCGTAAAAATTATGAAAGGTCATCGTAGGCTGACCCTAGGTTTTCGGCATAAAAAAATAATTATTCATAAGAAATATCAATAATATATTTTTTTAATATTTTTATGATGTAAAATGAAATTATTTTTAAAAATTTCATTTTTTAATTTTACCGTAAAATTTATGAAAGGTCATCGTAGGATGACCCTAGGTTTTCGGCATAAAAAAATAATTATTCATCAGAAATATCAATAATATATTTTTTTAATATTTTTATGATGTAAAATGAACGAATTTATTATTTATATTAAAAAATTTCATTTTTTAATTTTACCGTAAAAATTATGAAAGGTCATCGTAGGATGACCCTAGGTTTTCGGCATAAAAAAATAATTATTCATCAGAATTATCAATAATATATTTTTTTAATATTTTTATGATGTAAAATGAACGAATTTATTATTTATTTTTAAAAATTTCATTTTTTAATTTTCCCGTAAAAATTATGAAAGGTCATCGTAGGCTGACCCTAGTTTTTCGGCATAAAAAAATAATTATTCATCAGAAATATCAATAATATATTTTTTTAATATTTTTATGATGTAAAATGAAATTATTTTTAAAAATTTCATTTTTTAATTTTACCGTAAAAATTATGAAAGGTCATCGTAGGCTGACCCTTGGTTTTCGGCATAAAAAAATAATTATTCATCAGAAATATCAATAATATATTTTTTTAATATTTTTATGATGTAAAATGAACGAATTTATTATTTATTTTTAAAAATTTCATTTTTTAATTTTACCGTAAAAATTATGAAAGGTCATCGTAGGCTGACCCTAGGTTTTCGGCATAAAAAAATAATTATTCATCAGAAATATCAATAATATATTTTTTTAATATTTTTATGATGTAAAATGATAATTATTTTTAAAAATTTCATTTTTTAATTTTACCGTAAACTTTATGAAAGGTCATCGTAGGATGACCCTAGGTTTTCGGCATAAAAAAATAATTATTCATCAGAAATATCAATAATATATTTTTTTAATATTTTTATGATGTAAAATGAACGAATTTATTATTTATTTTTAAAAATTTCATTTTTTAATTTTCCCGTAAAAATTATGAAAGGTCATCGTAGGCTGACCCTAGGTTTTCGGCATAAAAAAATAATTATTCATCAGAAATATCAATAATATATTTTTTTAATATTTTTATTATGTAAAATGAACGAATTTATTATTTATTTTTAAAAATTTCATTTTTTAATTTTACCGTAAAATTTATAAAAGGTCATCGTAGGATGACCCTAGGTTTTCGGCATAAAAAAATAATTATTCATCAGAAATATCAATAATATATTTTTTTTAATATTTTTATGATGTAAAATGAACGAATTTATTATTTATATTAAAAAATTTCATTTTTTAATTTTACCGTAAAAATTAAAAAAGGTCATCGTAGGATGACCCTAGGTTTTCGGCATAAAAAAATAATTATTCATCAGAAATATCAATAATATATTTTTTTAATATTTTTATGATGTAAAATGAACGAATTTATTATTTATTTTTAAAAATTTCATTTTTTAATTTTCCCGTAAAAATTATGAAAGGTCATCGTAGGCTGACCCTAGTTTTTCGGCATAAAAAAATAATTATTCATCAGAAATATCAATAATATATTTTTTTAATATTTTTATGATGTAAAATGAAATTATTTTTAAAAATTTCATTTTTTAATTTTCCCGTAAAAATTATGAAAGGTCATCGTAGGCTGACCCTAGGTTTTCGGCATAAAAAAATAATTATTCATCAGAAATATCAATAATATATTTTTTTAATATTTTTATGATGTAAAATGAACGAATTTTTATTTATTTTTAAAAATTTCATTTTTTATTTTTCCCGTAAAAATTATGAAAGGTCATCGTAGGATGACCCTAGGTTTTCGGCATAAAAAAATAATTATTCATCAGAAATATCAATAATATATTTTTTTAATATTTTTATGATGTAAAATGAAATTATTTTTAAAAATTTCATTTTTTAATTTTACCGTAAACTTTATGAAAGGTCATCGTAGGATGACCCTAGGTTTTCGGCATAAAAAAATAATTATTCATGAGAAATATCAATAATATATTTTTTTAATATTTTTATGATGTAAAATGAACGAATTTATTATTTATTTTTAAAAATTTCATTTTTTAATTTTACCGTAAAAATTATGAAAGGTCATCGTAGGCTGACACTAGGTTTTCAGCATAAAAAAATAATTATTCATCAGAAATATCAATAATATATTTTTTTAATATTTTTATGATGTAAAATGAAATTATTTTTAAAAATTTCATTTTTTAATTTTACCGTAAACTTTATGAAAGGTCATCGTAGGATGACCCTAGGTTTTCGGCATAAAAAAATAATTATTCATCAGAAATATCAATAATATATTTTTTTAATATTTTTATGATGTAAAATGAAATTATTTTTAAAAATTTCATTTTTTAATTTTACCGTAAACTTTATGAAAGGTCATCGTAGGATGACCCTAGGTTTTCGGCATAAAAAAATAATTATTCATCAGAAATATCAATAATATATTTTTTTAATATTTTTATGATGTAAAATGAACGAATTTATTATTTATTTTTAAAAATTTCATTTTTTAATTTTCCCGTAAAAATTATGAAAGGTCATCGTAGGCTGACCCTAGGTTTTCGGCATAAAAAAATAATTATTCATCAGAAATATCAATAATATATTTTTTTAATATTTTTATGATGTAAAATGAACGAATTTATTATTTATTTTTAAAAATTTCATTTTTTAATTTTACCGTAAAATTTATAAAAGGTCATCGTAGGATGACCCTAGGTTTTCGGCATAAAAAAATAATTATTCATCAGAAATATCAATAATATATTTTTTTTAATATTTTTATGATGTAAAATGAACGAATTTATTATTTATATTAAAAAATTTCATTTTTTAATTTTACCGTAAAAATTAAAAAAGGTCATCGTAGGATGACCCTAGGTTTTCGGCATAAAAAAATAATTATTCATCAGAAATATCAATAATATATTTTTTTAATATTTTTATGATGTAAAATGAACGAATTTATTATTTATTTTTAAAAATTTCATTTTTTAATTTTCCCGTAAAAATTATGAAAGGTCATCGTAGGCTGACCCTAGTTTTTCGGCATAAAAAAATAATTATTCATCAGAAATATCAATAATATATTTTTTTAATATTTTTATGATGTAAAATGAAATTATTTTTAAAAATTTCATTTTTTAATTTTCCCGTAAAAATTATGAAAGGTCATCGTAGGCTGACCCTAGGTTTTCGGCATAAAAAAATAATTATTCATCAGAAATATCAATAATATATTTTTTTAATATTTTTATGATGTAAAATGAACGAATTTTTATTTATTTTTAAAAATTTCATTTTTTATTTTTCCCGTAAAAATTATGAAAGGTCATCGTAGGATGACCCTAGGTTTTCGGCATAAAAAAATAATTATTCATCAGAAATATCAATAATATATTTTTTTAATATTTTTATGATGTAAAATGAAATTATTTTTAAAAATTTCATTTTTTAATTTTACCGTAAACTTTATGAAAGGTCATCGTAGGATGACCCTAGGTTTTCGGCATAAAAAAATAATTATTCATGAGAAATATCAATAATATATTTTTTTAATATTTTTATGATGTAAAATGAACGAATTTATTATTTATTTTTAAAAATTTCATTTTTTAATTTTACCGTAAAAATTATGAAAGGTCATCGTAGGCTGACCCTAGGTTTTCGGCATAAAAAAATAATTATTCATCAGAAATATCAATAATATATTTTTTTAATATTTTTATGATGTAAAATGAAATTATTTTTAAAAATTTCATTTTTTAATTTTACCGTAAACTTTATGAAAGGTCATCGTAGGATGACCCTAGGTTTTCGGCATAAAAAAATAATTATTCATGAGAAATATCAATAATATATTTTTTTAATATTTTTATGATGTAAAATGAACGAATTTATTATTTATTTTTAAAAATTTCATTTTTTAATTTTACCGTAAAAATTATGAAAGGTCATCGTAGGCTGACCCTAGGTTTTCGGCATAAAAAAATAATTATTCATCAGAAATATCAATAATATATTTTTTTAATATTTTTATGATGTAAAATGAAATTATTTTTAAAAATTTCATTTTTTAATTTTACCGTAAACTTTATGAAAGGTCATCGTAGGATGACCCTAGGTTTTCGGCATAAAAAAATAATTATTCATCAGAAATATCAATAATATATTTTTTTAATATTTTTATGATGTAAAATGAACGAATTTATTATTTATTTTTAAAAATTTCATTTTTTAATTTTCCCGTAAAAATTATGAAAGGTCATCGTAGGCTGACCCTAGGTTTTCGGCATAAAAAAATAATTATTCATCAGAAATATCAATAATATATTTTTTTAATATTTTTATGATGTAAAATGAACGAATTTATTATTTATTTTTAAAAATTTCATTTTTTAATTTTACCGTAAAAATTAAAAAAGGTCATCGTAGGATGACCCTAGGTTTTCGGCATAAAAAAATAATTATTCATCAGAAATATCAATAATATATTTTTTTAATATTTTTATGATGTAAAATGAACGAATTTATTATTTATTTTTAAAAATTTCATTTTTTAATTTTCCCGTAAAAATTATGAAAGGTCATCGTAGGCTGACCCTAGTTTTTCGGCATAAAAAAATAATTATTCATCAGAAATATCAATAATATATTTTTTTAATATTTTTATGATGTAAAATGAAATTATTTTTAAAAATTTCATTTTTTAATTTTACCGTAAAAATTATGAAAGGTCATCGTAGGCTGACCCTTGGTTTTCGGCATAAAAAAATAATTATTCATCAGAAATATCAATAATATATTTTTTTAATATTTTTATGATGTAAAATGAACGAATTTATTATTTATTTTTAAAAATTTCATTTTTTAATTTTCCCGTAAAAATTATGAAAGGTCATCGTAGGCTGACCCTAGGTTTTCGGCATAAAAAAATAATTATTCATCAGAAATATCAATAATATATTTTTTTAATATTTTTATGATGTAAAATGAACGAATTTTTATTTATTTTTAAAAATTTCATTTTTTATTTTTCCCGTAAAAATTATGAAAGGTCATCGTAGGATGACCCTAGGTTTTCGGCATAAAAAAATAATTATTCATCAGAAATATCAATAATATATTTTTTTAATATTTTTATGATGTAAAATGAAATTATTTTTAAAAATTTCATTTTTTAATTTTCCCGTAAAAATTAAAAAAGGTCATCGTAGGATGACCCTAGGTTTTCGGCATAAAAAAATAATTATTCATCAGAAATATCAATAATATATTTTTTTAATATTTTTATGATGTAAAATGAACGAATTTATTATTTATTTTTAAAAATTTCATTTTTTAATTTTCCCGTAAAAATTATGAAAGGTCATCGTAGGCTGACCCTAGTTTTTCGGCATAAAAAAATAATTATTCATGAGAAATATCAATAATATATTTTTTTAATATTTTTATGATGTAAAATGAACGAATTTATTATTTATTTTTAAAAATTTCATTTTTTAATTTTACCGTAAAAATTATGAAAGGTCATCGTAGGCTGACCCTAGGTTTTCGGCATAAAAAAATAATTATTCATCAGAAATATCAATAATATATTTTTTTAATATTTTTATGATGTAAAATGAAATTATTTTTAAAAATTTCATTTTTTAATTTTACCGTAAAATTTATAAAAGGTCATCGTAGGATGACCCTAGGTTTTCGGCATAAAAAAATAATTATTCATCAGAAATATCAATAATATATTTTTTTAATATTTTTATGATGTAAAATGAACGAATTTATTATTTATTTTTAAAAATTTCATTTTTTAATTTTACCGTAAAAATTATGAAAGGTCATCGGAGGATGACCCTAGGTTTTCGGCATAAAAAAATAATTATTCATCAGAAATATCAATAATATATTTTTTTAATATTTTTATGATGTAAAATGAACGAATTTATTATTTATTTTTAAAAATTTCATTTTTTAATTTTCCCGTAAAAATTATGAAAGGTCATCGTAGGCTGACCCTAGGTTTTCGGCATAAAAAAATAATTATTCATCAGAAATATCAATAATATATTTTTTTAATATTTTTATGATGTAAAATGAAATTATTTTTAAAAATTTCATTTTTTAATTTTACCGTAAAATTTATGAAAGGTCATCGTAGGATGACCCTAGGTTTTCGGCATAAAAAAATAATTATTCATGAGAAAAATCAATAATATATTTTTTTAATATTTTTATGATGTAAAATGAACGAATTTATTATTTATTTTTAAAAATTTCATTTTTTAATTTTACCGTAAAAATTATGAAAGGTCATCGTAGGCTGACCCTAGGTTTTCGGCATAAAAAAATAATTATTCATAAGAAATATCAATAATATATTTTTTTAATATTTTTATGATGTAAAATGAAATTATTTTTAAAAATTTCATTTTTTAATTTTACCGTAAAATTTATGAAAGGTCATCGTAGGCTGACCCTTGGTTTTCGGCATAAAAAAATAATTATTCATCAGAAATATCAATAATATATTTTTTTAATATTTTTATGATGTAAAATGAACGAATTTATTATTTATTTTTAAAAATTTCATTTTTTAATTTTACCGTAAAAATTATGAAAGGTCATCGTAGGCTGACCCTAGGTTTTCGGCATAAAAAAATAATTATTCATCAGAAATATCAATAATATATTTTTTTAATATTTTTATGATGTAAAATGAAATTATTTTTAAAAATTTCATTTTTTAATTTTACCGTAAACTTTATGAAAGGTCATCGTAGGATGACCCTAGGTTTTCGGCATAAAAAAATAATTATTCATCAGAAATATCAATAATATATTTTTTTAATATTTTTATGATGTAAAATGAACGAATTTATTATTTATTTTTAAAAATTTCATTTTTTAATTTTCCCGTAAAAATTATGAAAGGTCATCGTAGGCTGACCCTAGGTTTTCGGCATAAAAAAATAATTATTCATCAGAAATATCAATAATATATTTTTTTAATATTTTTATGATGTAAAATGAACGAATTTATTATTTATTTTTAAAAATTTCATTTTTTAATTTTACCGTAAAATTTATAAAAGGTCATCGTAGGATGACCCTAGGTTTTCGGCATAAAAAAATAATTATTCATCAGAAATATCAATAATATATTTTTTTTAATATTTTTATGATGTAAAATGAACGAATTTATTATTTATATTAAAAAATTTCATTTTTTAATTTTACCGTAAAAATTAAAAAAGGTCATCGTAGGATGACCCTAGGTTTTCGGCATAAAAAAATAATTATTCATCAGAAATATCAATAATATATTTTTTTAATATTTTTATGATGTAAAATGAACGAATTTATTATTTATTTTTAAAAATTTCATTTTTTAATTTTCCCGTAAAAATTATGAAAGGTCATCGTAGGCTGACCCTAGTTTTTCGGCATAAAAAAATAATTATTCATCAGAAATATCAATAATATATTTTTTTAATATTTTTATGATGTAAAATGAAATTATTTTTAAAAATTTCATTTTTTAATTTTCCCGTAAAAATTATGAAAGGTCATCGTAGGCTGACCCTAGGTTTTCGGCATAAAAAAATAATTATTCATCAGAAATATCAATAATATATTTTTTTAATATTTTTATGATGTAAAATGAACGAATTTTTATTTATTTTTAAAAATTTCATTTTTTATTTTTCCCGTAAAAATTATGAAAGGTCATCGTAGGATGACCCTAGGTTTTCGGCATAAAAAAATAATTATTCATCAGAAATATCAATAATATATTTTTTTAATATTTTTATGATGTAAAATGAACGAATTTATTATTTATTTTTAAAAATTTCATTTTTTAATTTTCCCGTAAAAATTATGAAAGGTCATCGTAGGCTGACCCTAGGTTTTCGGCATAAAAAAATAATTATTCATCAGAAATATCAATAATATATTTTTTTAATATTTTTATGATGTAAAATGAAATTATTTTTAAAAATTTCATTTTTTAATTTTACCGTAAACTTTATGAAAGGTCATCGTAGGATGACCCTAGGTTTTCGGCATAAAAAAATAATTATTCATGAGAAATATCAATAATATATTTTTTTAATATTTTTATGATGTAAAATGAACGAATTTATTATTTATTTTTAAAAATTTCATTTTTTAATTTTACCGTAAAAATTATGAAAGGTCATCGTAGGCTGACCCTAGGTTTTCGGCATAAAAAAATAATTATTCATCAGAAATATCAATAATATATTTTTTTAATATTTTTATGATGTAAAATGAAATTATTTTTAAAAATTTCATTTTTTAATTTTACCGTAAACTTTATGAAAGGTCATCGTAGGATGACCCTAGGTTTTCGGCATAAAAAAATAATTATTCATGAGAAATATCAATAATATATTTTTTTAATATTTTTATGATGTAAAATGAACGAATTTATTATTTATTTTTAAAAATTTCATTTTTTAATTTTACCGTAAAAATTATGAAAGGTCATCGTAGGCTGACCCTAGGTTTTCGGCATAAAAAAATAATTATTCATCAGAAATATCAATAATATATTTTTTTAATATTATTATGATGTAAAATGAAATTATTTTTAAAAATTTCATTTTTTAATTTTACCGTAAAATTTATGAAAGGTCATCGTAGGATGACCCTAGGTTTTCGGCATAAAAAAATAATTATTCATCAGAAATATCAATAATATATTTTTTTAATATTTTTATGATGTAAAATGAACGAATATATTATTTATATTAAAAAATTTCATTTTTTAATTTTACCGTAAAAATTATGAAAGGTCATCGTAGGATGACCCTAGGTTTTCGGCATAAAAAAATAATTATTCATCAGAATTATCAATAATATATTTTTTTAATATTTTTATGATGTAAAATGAACGAATTTATTATTTATTTTTAAAAATTTCATATTTTAATTTTCCCGTAAAAATTATGAAAGGTCATCGTAGGCTGACCCTAGTTTTTCGGCATAAAAAAATAATTATTCATCAGAAATATCAATAATATATTTTTTTAATATTTTTATGATGTAAAATGAAATTATTTTTAAAAATTTCATTTTTTAATTTTACCGTAAAAATTATGAAAGGTCATCGTAGGCTGACCCTTGGTTTTCGGCATAAAAAAATAATTATTCATCAGAAATATCAATAATATATTTTTTTAATATTTTTATGATGTAAAATGAACGAATTTATTATTTATTTTTAAAAATTTCATTTTTTAATTTTACCGTAAAAATTATGAAAGGTCATCGGAGGATGACCCTATGTTTTCGGCATAAAAAAATAATTATTCATCAGAAATATCAATAATATATTTTTTTAATATTTTTATGATGTAAAATGAACGAATTTATTATTTATTTTTAAAAATTTCATTTTTTAATTTTCCCGTAAAAATTATGAAAGGTCATCGTAGGCTGACCCTAGGTTTTCGGCATAAAAAAATAATTATTCATCAGAAATATCAATAATATATTTTTTTAATATTTTTATGATGTAAAATGAAATTATTTTTAAAAATTTCATTTTTTAATTTTACCGTAAAATTTATGAAAGGTCATCGTAGGATGACCCTAGGTTTTCGGCATAAAAAAATAATTATTCATGAGAAAAATCAATAATATATTTTTTTAATATTTTTATGATGTAAAATGAACGAATTTGTTATTTATTTTTAAAAATTTCATTTTTTAATTTTACCGTAAAAATTATGAAAGGTCATCGTAGGCTGACCCTAGGTTTTCGGCATAAAAAAATAATTATTCATCAGAAATATCAATAATATATTTTTTTAATATTTTTATGATGTAAAATGAAATTATTTTTAAAAATTTCATTTTTTAATTTTACCGTAAAATTTATGAAAGGTCATCGTAGGCTGACCCTAGGTTTTCGGCATAAAAAAATAATTATTTATCTGAAATATCAATAATATATTTTTTTAATATTTTTATGATGTAAAATGAACGAATTTATTATTTATTTTTAAAAATTTCATTTTTTAATTTTCCCGTAAAAATTATGAAAGGTCATCGTAGGCTGACCCTAGGTTTTCGGCATAAAAAAATAATTATTCATCAGAAATATCAATAATATATTTTTTTAATATTTTTATGATGTAAAATGAACGAATTTATTATTTATTTTTAAAATTTCATTTTTTAATTTTCCCGTAAAAATTATGAAAGGTCATCGTAGGCTGACCCTAGGTTTTTGGCATAAAAAAATAATTATTCATCAGAAATATCAATAATATATTTTTTTAATATTTTTATGATGTAAAATGAAATTATTTTTAAAAATTTCCTTTTTTAATTTTCCCGTAAAAATTATGAAAGGTCATCGTAGGCTGACCCTAGGTTTTCGGCATAAAAAAATAATTATTCATCAGAAATATCAATAATATATTTTTTTAATATTTTTATGATGTAAAATGAACGAATTTATTATTTATTTTTAAAAATTTCATTTTTTATTTTTCCCGTAAAAATTATGAAAGGTCATCGTAGGCTGACCCTAGGTTTTCGGCATAAAAAAATAATTATTCATCAGAAATATCAATAATATATTTTTTTAATATTTTTATGATGTAAAATGAACGAATTTATTATTTATTTTTAAAAATTTCATTTTTTAATTTTCCCGTAAAAATTATGAAAGGTCATCGTAGGCTGACCCTAGGTTTTCGGCATAAAAAAATAATTATTCATCAGAAATATCAATAATATATTTTTTTAATATTTTTATGATGTAAAATGAACGAATTTATTATTTATTTTTAAAAATTTCATTTTTTAATTTTACCGTAAAAATTATGAAAGGTCATCGTAGGCTGACCCTAGGTTTTCGGCATAAAAAAATAATTATTCATCAGAAATATCAATAATATATTTTTTTAATATTTTTATGATGTAAAATGAAATTATTTTTAAAAATTTAATTTTTTAATTTTACCGTAAAAATTATGAAAGGTCATCGTAGGCTGACCCTAGGTTTTTGGCATAAAAAAATAATTATTCATCAGAAATATCAATAATATATTTTTTTAATATTTTTATGATGTAAAATGAACGAATTTATTATTTATTTTTAAAAATTTCATTTTTTATTTTTCCCGTAAAAATTATGAAAGGTCATCGTAGGCTGACCCTAGGTTTTCGGCATAAAAAAATAATTATTCATCAGAAATATCAATAATATATTTTTTTAATATTTTTATGATGTAAAATGAACGAATTTATTATTTATTTTTAAAAATTTCATTTTTTAATTTTACCGTAAAAATTATGAACGGTCATCGTAGGCTGACCCTAGGTTTTCGGCATAAAAAAATAATTATTCATCAGAAATATCAATAATATATTTTTTTAATATTTTTATGATGTAAAATGAACGAATTTATTATTTATTTTTAAAATTTCATTTTTTAATTTTCCCGTAAAAATTATGAAAGGTCATCGTAGGCTGACCCTAGGTTTTTGGCATAAAAAAATAATTATTCATCAGAAATATCAATAATATATTTTTTTAATATTTTTATGATGTAAAATGAACGAATTTATTATTTATTTTTAAAAATTTCATTTTTTAATTTTACCGTAAAATTTATAAAAGGTCATCGTAGGATGACCCTAGGTTTTCGGCATAAAAAAATAATTATTCATGAGAAATATCAATAATATATTTTTTTAATATTTTTATGATGTAAAATGAACGAATTTATTATTTATTTTTAAAAATTTCATTTTTTAATTTTACCGTAAAAATTATGAAAGGTCATCGTAGGCTGACCCTAGGTTTTCGGCATAAAAAAATAATTATTCATCAGAAATATCAATAATATATTTTTTTAATATTTTTATGATGTAAAATGAAATTATTTTTAAAAATTTCATTTTTTAATTTTACCGTAAAATTTATGAAAGGTCATCGTAGGATGACCCTAGGTTTTCGGCATAAAAAAATAATTATTCATCAGAAATATCAATAATATATTTTTTTAATATTTTTATGATGTAAAATGAACGAATTTATTATTTATATTAAAAAATTTCATTTTTTAATTTTACCGTAAAAATTATGAAAGGTCATCGTAGGATGACCCTAGGTTTTCGGCATAAAAAAATAATTATTCATCAGAATTATCAATAATATATTTTTTTAATATTTTTATGATGTAAAATGAACGAATTTATTATTTATTTTTAAAAATTTCATATTTTAATTTTCCCGTAAAAATTATGAAAGGTCATCGTAGGCTGACCCTAGTTTTTCGGCATAAAAAAATAATTATTCATCAGAAATATCAATAATATATTTTTTTAATATTTTTATGATGTAAAATGAAATTATTTTTAAAAATTTCATTTTTTAATTTTACCGTAAAAATTATGAAAGGTCATCGTAGGCTGACCCTTGGTTTTCGGCATAAAAAAATAATTATTCATCAGAAATATCAATAATATATTTTTTTAATATTTTTATGATGTAAAATGAACGAATTTATTATTTATTTTTAAAAATTTCATTTTTTAATTTTACCGTAAAAATTATGAAAGGTCATCGGAGGATGACCCTATGTTTTCGGCATAAAAAAATAATTATTCATCAGAAATATCAATAATATATTTTTTTAATATTTTTATGATGTAAAATGAACGAATTTATTATTTATTTTTAAAAATTTCATTTTTTAATTTTCCCGTAAAAATTATGAAAGGTCATCGTAGGCTGACCCTAGGTTTTCGGCATAAAAAAATAATTATTCATCAGAAATATCAATAATATATTTTTTTAATATTTTTATGATGTAAAATGAAATTATTTTTAAAAATTTCATTTTTTAATTTTACCGTAAAATTTATGAAAGGTCATCGTAGGATGACCCTAGGTTTTCGGCATAAAAAAATAATTATTCATGAGAAAAATCAATAATATATTTTTTTAATATTTTTATGATGTAAAATGAACGAATTTGTTATTTATTTTTAAAAATTTCATTTTTTAATTTTACCGTAAAAATTATGAAAGGTCATCGTAGGCTGACCCTAGGTTTTCGGCATAAAAAAATAATTATTCATCAGAAATATCAATAATATATTTTTTTAATATTTTTATGATGTAAAATGAAATTATTTTTAAAAATTTCATTTTTTAATTTTACCGTAAAATTTATGAAAGGTCATCGTAGGCTGACCCTAGGTTTTCGGCATAAAAAAATAATTATTTATCTGAAATATCAATAATATATTTTTTTAATATTTTTATGATGTAAAATGAACGAATTTATTATTTATTTTTAAAAATTTCATTTTTTAATTTTCCCGTAAAAATTATGAAAGGTCATCGTAGGCTGACCCTAGGTTTTCGGCATAAAAAAATAATTATTCATCAGAAATATCAATAATATATTTTTTTAATATTTTTATGATGTAAAATGAACGAATTTATTATTTATTTTTAAAATTTCATTTTTTAATTTTCCCGTAAAAATTATGAAAGGTCATCGTAGGCTGACCCTAGGTTTTTGGCATAAAAAAATAATTATTCATCAGAAATATCAATAATATATTTTTTTAATATTTTTATGATGTAAAATGAAATTATTTTTAAAAATTTCCTTTTTTAATTTTCCCGTAAAAATTATGAAAGGTCATCGTAGGCTGACCCTAGGTTTTCGGCATAAAAAAATAATTATTCATCAGAAATATCAATAATATATTTTTTTAATATTTTTATGATGTAAAATGAACGAATTTATTATTTATTTTTAAAAATTTCATTTTTTATTTTTCCCGTAAAAATTATGAAAGGTCATCGTAGGCTGACCCTAGGTTTTCGGCATAAAAAAATAATTATTCATCAGAAATATCAATAATATATTTTTTTAATATTTTTATGATGTAAAATGAACGAATTTATTATTTATTTTTAAAAATTTCATTTTTTAATTTTCCCGTAAAAATTATGAAAGGTCATCGTAGGCTGACCCTAGGTTTTCGGCATAAAAAAATAATTATTCATCAGAAATATCAATAATATATTTTTTTAATATTTTTATGATGTAAAATGAACGAATTTATTATTTATTTTTAAAAATTTCATTTTTTAATTTTACCGTAAAAATTATGAAAGGTCATCGTAGGCTGACCCTAGGTTTTCGGCATAAAAAAATAATTATTCATCAGAAATATCAATAATATATTTTTTTAATATTTTTATGATGTAAAATGAAATTATTTTTAAAAATTTAATTTTTTAATTTTACCGTAAAAATTATGAAAGGTCATCGTAGGCTGACCCTAGGTTTTTGGCATAAAAAAATAATTATTCATCAGAAATATCAATAATATATTTTTTTAATATTTTTATGATGTAAAATGAACGAATTTATTATTTATTTTTAAAAATTTCATTTTTTATTTTTCCCGTAAAAATTATGAAAGGTCATCGTAGGCTGACCCTAGGTTTTCGGCATAAAAAAATAATTATTCATCAGAAATATCAATAATATATTTTTTTAATATTTTTATGATGTAAAATGAACGAATTTATTATTTATTTTTAAAAATTTCATTTTTTAATTTTACCGTAAAAATTATGAACGGTCATCGTAGGCTGACCCTAGGTTTTCGGCATAAAAAAATAATTATTCATCAGAAATATCAATAATATATTTTTTTTAATATTTTTATGATGTAAAATGAACGAATTTATTATTTATTTTTAAAAATTTCATTTTTTAATTTTACCGTAAAAATTATGAAAGGTCATCGTAGGCTGACCCTAGGTTTTCGGCATAAAAAAATAATTATTCATCAGAAATATCAATAATATATTTTTTTAATATTTTTATGATGTAAAATGAACGAATTTATTATTTATTTTTAAAAATTTCATTTTTTAATTTTACCGTAAAATTTATAAAAGGTCATCGTAGGATGACCCTAGGTTTTCGGCATAAAAAAATAATTATTCATGAGAAATATCAATAATATATTTTTTTAATATTTTTATGATGTAAAATGAACGAATTTATTATTTATTTTTAAAAATTTCATTTTTTAATTTTCCCGTAAAAATTATGAAAGGTCATCGTAGGCTGACCCTAGTTTTTCGGCATAAAAAAATAATTATTCATCAGAAATATCAATAATATATTTTTTTAATATTTTTATGATGTAAAATGAAATTATTTTTAAAAATTTCATTTTTTAATTTTACCGTAAAAATTATGAAAGGTCATCGTAGGCTGACCCTAGGTTTTCGGCATAAAAAAATAATTATTCATCAGAAATATCAATAATATATTTTTTTAATATTTTTATGATGTAAAATGAACGAATTTTTATTTATTTTTAAAAATTTCATTTTTTATTTTTCCCGTAAAAATTATGAAAGGTCATCGTAGGATGACCCTAGGTTTTCGGCACAAAAAAATAATTATTCATCAGAAATATCAATAATATATTTTTTTAATATTTTTATGATGTAAAATGAACGAATTTATTATTTATTTTTAAAAATTTCATTTTTTAATTTTCCCGTAAAAATTATGAAAGGTCATCGTAGGCTGACCCTAGGTTTTCGGCATAAAAAAATAATTATTCATCAGAAATATCAATAATATATTTTTTTAATATTTTTATGATGTAAAATGAAATTATTTTTAAAAATTTCATTTTTTAATTTTACCGTAAACTTTATGAAAGGTCATCGTAGGATGACCCTAGGTTTTCGGCATAAAAAAATAATTATTCATGAGAAATATCAATAATATATTTTTTTAATATTTTTATGATGTAAAATGAACGAATTTATTATTTATTTTTAAAAATTTCATTTTTTAATTTTACCGTAAAAATTATGAAAGGTCATCGTAGGCTGACCCTAGGTTTTCGGCATAAAAAAATAATTATTCATCAGAAATATCAATAATATATTTTTTTAATATTTTTATGATGTAAAATGAAATTATTTTTAAAAATTTCATTTTTTAATTTTACCGTAAAATTTATGAAAGGTCATCGTAGGATGACCCTAGGTTTTCGGCATAAAAAAATAATTATTCATCAGAAATATCAATAATATATTTTTTTAATATTTTTATGATGTAAAATGAACGAATTTATTATTTATATTAAAAAATTTCATTTTTTAATTTTACCGTAAAAATTATGAAAGGTCATCGTAGGATGACCCTAGGTTTTCGGCATAAAAAAATAATTATTCATAAGAAATATCAATAATATATTTTTTTAATATTTTTATGATGTAAAATGAAATTATTTTTAAAAATTTCATTTTTTAATTTTACCGTAAAATTTATGAAAGGTCATCGTAGGATGACCCTAGGTTTTCGGCATAAAAAAATAATTATTCATCAGAAATATCAATAATATATTTTTTTAATATTTTTATGATGTAAAATGAAATTATTTTTAAAAATTTCATTTTTTAATTTTACCGTAAAAATTATGAAAGGTCATCGTAGGCTGACCCTTGGTTTTCGGCATAAAAAAATAATTATTCATCAGAAATATCAATAATATATTTTTTTAATATTTTTATGATGTAAAATGAACGAATTTATTATTTATTTTTAAAAATTTCATTTTTTAATTTTACCGTAAAAATTATGAAAGGTCATCGTAGGCTGACCCTAGGTTTTCGGCATAAAAAAATAATTATTCATCAGAAATATCAATAATATATTTTTTTAATATTTTTATGATGTAAAATGAAATTATTTTTAAAAATTTCATTTTTTAATTTTACCGTAAACTTTATGAAAGGTCATCGTAGGATGACCCTAGGTTTTCGGCATAAAAAAATAATTATTCATCAGAAATATCAATAATATATTTTTTTAATATTTTTATGATGTAAAATGAACGAATTTATTATTTATTTTTAAAAATTTCATTTTTTAATTTTCCCGTAAAAATTATGAAAGGTCATCGTAGGCTGACCCTAGGTTTTCGGCATAAAAAAATAATTATTCATCAGAAATATCAATAATATATTTTTTTAATATTTTTATGATGTAAAATGAACGAATTTATTATTTATTTTTAAAAATTTCATTTTTTAATTTTACCGTAAAATTTATAAAAGGTCATCGTAGGATGACCCTAGGTTTTCGGCATAAAAAAATAATTATTCATCAGAAATATCAATAATATATTTTTTTTAATATTTTTATGATGTAAAATGAACGAATTTATTATTTATATTAAAAAATTTCATTTTTTAATTTTACCGTAAAAATTAAAAAAGGTCATCGTAGGATGACCCTAGGTTTTCGGCATAAAAAAATAATTATTCATCAGAAATATCAATAATATATTTTTTTAATATTTTTATGATGTAAAATGAACGAATTTATTATTTATTTTTAAAAATTTCATTTTTTAATTTTCCCGTAAAAATTATGAAAGGTCATCGTAGGCTGACCCTAGTTTTTCGGCATAAAAAAATAATTATTCATCAGAAATATCAATAATATATTTTTTTTAATATTTTTATGATGTAAAATGAAATTATTTTTAAAAATTTCATTTTTTAATTTTCCCGTAAAAATTATGAAAGGTCATCGTAGGCTGACCCTAGGTTTTCGGCATAAAAAAATAATTATTCATCAGAAATATCAATAATATATTTTTTTAATATTTTTATGATGTAAAATGAACGAATTTTTATTTATTTTTAAAAATTTCATTTTTTATTTTTCCCGTAAAAATTATGAAAGGTCATCGTAGGATGACCCTAGGTTTTCGGCATAAAAAAATAATTATTCATCAGAAATATCAATAATATATTTTTTTAATATTTTTATGATGTAAAATGAACGAATTTATTATTTATTTTTAAAAATTTCATTTTTTAATTTTCCCGTAAAAATTATGAAAGGTCATCGTAGGCTGACCCTAGGTTTTCGGCATAAAAAAATAATTATTCATCAGAAATATCAATAATATATTTTTTTAATATTTTTATGATGTAAAATGAAATTATTTTTAAAAATTTCATTTTTTAATTTTACCGTAAACTTTATGAAAGGTCATCGTAGGATGACCCTAGGTTTTCGGCATAAAAAAATAATTATTCATGAGAAATATCAATAATATATTTTTTTAATATTTTTATGATGTAAAATGAACGAATTTATTATTTATTTTTAAAAATTTCATTTTTTAATTTTACCGTAAAAATTATGAAAGGTCATCGTAGGCTGACCCTAGGTTTTCGGCATAAAAAAATAATTATTCATCAGAAATATCAATAATATATTTTTTTAATATTTTTATGATGTAAAATGAAATTATTTTTAAAAATTTCATTTTTTAATTTTACCGTAAACTTTATGAAAGGTCATCGTAGGATGACCCTAGGTTTTCGGCATAAAAAAATAATTATTCATGAGAAATATCAATAATATATTTTTTTAATATTTTTATGATGTAAAATGAACGAATTTATTATTTATTTTTAAAAATTTCATTTTTTAATTTTACCGTAAAAATTATGAAAGGTCATCGTAGGCTGACCCTAGGTTTTCGGCATAAAAAAATAATTATTCATCAGAAATATCAATAATATATTTTTTTAATATTTTTATGATGTAAAATGAAATTATTTTTAAAAATTTCATTTTTTAATTTTACCGTAAAATTTATGAAAGGTCATCGTAGGATGACCCTAGGTTTTCGGCATAAAAAAATAATTATTCATCAGAAATATCAATAATATATTTTTTTAATATTTTTATGATGTAAAATGAACGAATTTATTATTTATATTAAAAAATTTCATTTTTTAATTTTACCGTAAAAATTATGAAAGGTCATCGTAGGATGACCCTAGGTTTTCGGCATAAAAAAATAATTATTCATCAGAATTATCAATAATATATTTTTTTAATATTTTTATGATGTAAAATGAACGAATTTATTATTTATTTTTAAAAATTTCATATTTTAATTTTCCCGTAAAAATTATGAAAGGTCATCGTAGGCTGACCCTAGTTTTTCGGCATAAAAAAATAATTATTCATCAGAAATATCAATAATATATTTTTTTAATATTTTTATGATGTAAAATGAAATTATTTTTAAAAATTTCATTTTTTAATTTTACCGTAAAAATTATGAAAGGTCATCGTAGGCTGACCCTTGGTTTTCGGCATAAAAAAATAATTATTCATCAGAAATATCAATAATATATTTTTTTAATATTTTTATGATGTAAAATGAACGAATTTATTATTTATTTTTAAAAATTTCATTTTTTAATTTTACCGTAAAAATTATGAAAGGTCATCGGAGGATGACCCTATGTTTTCGGCATAAAAAAATAATTATTCATCAGAAATATCAATAATATATTTTTTTAATATTTTTATGATGTAAAATGAACGAATTTATTATTTATTTTTAAAAATTTCATTTTTTAATTTTCCCGTAAAAATTATGAAAGGTCATCGTAGGCTGACCCTAGGTTTTCGGCATAAAAAAATAATTATTCATCAGAAAAATCAATAATATATTTTTTTAATATTTTTATGATGTAAAATGAAATTATTTTTAAAAATTTCATTTTTTAATTTTACCGTAAAATTTATGAAAGGTCATCGTAGGATGACCCTAGGTTTTCGGCATAAAAAAATAATTATTCATGAGAAAAATCAATAATATATTTTTTTAATATTTTTATGATGTAAAATGAACGAATTTGTTATTTATTTTTAAAAATTTCATTTTTTAATTTTACCGTAAAAATTATGAAAGGTCATCGTAGGCTGACCCTAGGTTTTCGGCATAAAAAAATAATTATTCATCAGAAATATCAATAATATATTTTTTTAATATTTTTATGATGTAAAATGAAATTATTTTTAAAAATTTCATTTTTTAATTTTACCGTAAAATTTATGAAAGGTCATCGTAGGCTGACCCTAGGTTTTCGGCATAAAAAAATAATTATTTATCTGAAATATCAATAATATATTTTTTTAATATTTTTATGATGTAAAATGAACGAATTTATTATTTATTTTTAAAAATTTCATTTTTTAATTTTCCCGTAAAAATTATGAAAGGTCATCGTAGGCTGACCCTAGGTTTTCGGCATAAAAAAATAATTATTCATCAGAAATATCAATAATATATTTTTTTAATATTTTTATGATGTAAAATGAACGAATTTATTATTTATTTTTAAAATTTCATTTTTTAATTTTCCCGTAAAAATTATGAAAGGTCATCGTAGGCTGACCCTAGGTTTTTGGCATAAAAAAATAATTATTCATCAGAAATATCAATAATATATTTTTTTAATATTTTTATGATGTAAAATGAAATTATTTTTAAAAATTTCCTTTTTTAATTTTCCCGTAAAAATTATGAAAGGTCATCGTAGGCTGACCCTAGGTTTTCGGCATAAAAAAATAATTATTCATCAGAAATATCAATAATATATTTTTTTAATATTTTTATGATGTAAAATGAACGAATTTATTATTTATTTTTAAAAATTTCATTTTTTATTTTTCCCGTAAAAATTATGAAAGGTCATCGTAGGCTGACCCTAGGTTTTCGGCATAAAAAAATAATTATTCATCAGAAATATCAATAATATATTTTTTTAATATTTTTATGATGTAAAATGAACGAATTTATTATTTATTTTTAAAAATTTCATTTTTTAATTTTCCCGTAAAAATTATGAAAGGTCATCGTAGGCTGACCCTAGGTTTTCGGCATAAAAAAATAATTATTCATCAGAAATATCAATAATATATTTTTTTAATATTTTTATGATGTAAAATGAACGAATTTATTATTTATTTTTAAAAATTTCATTTTTTAATTTTACCGTAAAAATTATGAAAGGTCATCGTAGGCTGACCCTAGGTTTTCGGCATAAAAAAATAATTATTCATCAGAAATATCAATAATATATTTTTTTAATATTTTTATGATGTAAAATGAAATTATTTTTAAAAATTTAATTTTTTAATTTTACCGTAAAAATTATGAAAGGTCATCGTAGGCTGACCCTAGGTTTTTGGCATAAAAAAATAATTATTCATCAGAAATATCAATAATATATTTTTTTAATATTTTTATGATGTAAAATGAACGAATTTATTATTTATTTTTAAAAATTTCATTTTTTATTTTTCCCGTAAAAATTATGAAAGGTCATCGTAGGCTGACCCTAGGTTTTCGGCATAAAAAAATAATTATTCATCAGAAATATCAATAATATATTTTTTTAATATTTTTATGATGTAAAATGAACGAATTTATTATTTATTTTTAAAAATTTCATTTTTTAATTTTACCGTAAAAATTATGAACGGTCATCGTAGGCTGACCCTAGGTTTTCGGCATAAAAAAATAATTATTCATCAGAAATATCAATAATATATTTTTTTAATATTTTTATGATGTAAAATGAACGAATTTATTATTTATTTTTAAAAATTTCATTTTTTAATTTTACCGTAAAAATTATGAAAGGTCATCGTAGGCTGACCCTAGGTTTTCGGCATAAAAAAATAATTATTCATCAGAAATATCAATAATATATTTTTTTAATATTTTTATGATGTAAAATGAACGAATTTATTATTTATTTTTAAAAATTTCATTTTTTAATTTTACCGTAAAATTTATAAAAGGTCATCGTAGGATGACCCTAGGTTTTCGGCATAAAAAAATAATTATTCATGAGAAATATCAATAATATATTTTTTTAATATTTTTATGATGTAAAATGAACGAATTTATTATTTATTTTTAAAAATTTCATTTTTTAATTTTCCCGTAAAAATTATGAAAGGTCATCGTAGGCTGACCCTAGTTTTTCGGCATAAAAAAATAATTATTCATCAGAAATATCAATAATATATTTTTTTAATATTTTTATGATGTAAAATGAAATTATTTTTAAAAATTTCATTTTTTAATTTTACCGTAAAAATTATGAAAGGTCATCGTAGGCTGACCCTAGGTTTTCGGCATAAAAAAATAATTATTCATCAGAAATATCAATAATATATTTTTTAAATATTTTTATGATGTAAAATGAACGAATTTTTATTTATTTTTAAAAATTTCATTTTTTATTTTTCCCGTAAAAATTATGAAAGGTCATCGTAGGATGACCCTAGGTTTTCGGCACAAAAAAATAATTATTCATCAGAAATATCAATAATATATTTTTTTAATATTTTTATGATGTAAAATGAACGAATTTATTATTTATTTTTAAAAATTTCATTTTTTAATTTTCCCGTAAAAATTATGAAAGGTCATCGTAGGCTGACCCTAGGTTTTCGGCATAAAAAAATAATTATTCATCAGAAATATCAATAATATATTTTTTTAATATTTTTATGATGTAAAATGAAATTATTTTTAAAAATTTCATTTTTTAATTTTACCGTAAACTTTATGAAAGGTCATCGTAGGATGACCCTAGGTTTTCGGCATAAAAAAATAATTATTCATGAGAAATATCAATAATATATTTTTTTAATATTTTTATGATGTAAAATGAACGAATTTATTATTTATTTTTAAAAATTTCATTTTTTAATTTTACCGTAAAAATTATGAAAGGTCATCGTAGGCTGACCCTAGGTTTTCGGCATAAAAAAATAATTATTCATCAGAAATATCAATAATATATTTTTTTAATATTTTTATGATGTAAAATGAAATTATTTTTAAAAATTTCATTTTTTAATTTTACCGTAAAATTTATGAAAGGTCATCGTAGGATGACCCTAGGTTTTCGGCATAAAAAAATAATTATTCATCAGAAATATCAATAATATATTTTTTTAATATTTTTATGATGTAAAATGAACGAATTTATTATTTATATTAAAAAATTTCATTTTTTAATTTTACCGTAAAAATTATGAAAGGTCATCGTAGGATGACCCTAGGTTTTCGGCATAAAAAAATAATTATTCATCAGAAATATCAATAATATATTTTTTTAATATTTTTATGATGTAAAATGAACGAATTTATTATTTATTTTTAAAAATTTCATTTTTTAATTTTACCGTAAAAATTATGAAAGGTCATCGTAGGCTGACCCTAGGTTTTCGGCATAAAAAAATAATTATTCATCAGAAATATCAATAATATATTTTTTTAATATTTTTATGATGTAAAATGAAATTATTTTTAAAAATTTCATTTTTTAATTTTACCGTAAAATTTATGAAAGGTCATCGTAGGATGACCCTAGGTTTTCGGCATAAAAAAATAATTATTCATCAGAAATATCAATAATATATTTTTTTAATATTTTTATGATGTAAAATGAACGAATTTATTATTTATATTAAAAAATTTCATTTTTTAATTTTACCGTAAAAATTATGAAAGGTCATCGTAGGCTGACCCTAGGTTTTCGGCATAAAAAAATAATTATTCATCAGAAATATCAATAATATATTTTTTTAATATTTTTATGATGTAAAATGAAATTATTTTTAAAAATTTCATTTTTTAATTTTACCGTAAAAATTATGAAAGGTCATCGTAGGCTGACCCTTGGTTTTCGGCATAAAAAAATAATTATTCATCAGAAATATCAATAATATATTTTTTTAATATTTTTATGATGTAAAATGAACGAATTTATTATTTATTTTTAAAAATTTCATTTTTTAATTTTCCCGTAAAAATTATGAACGGTCATCGTAGGCTGACCCTAGGTTTTCGGCATAAAAAAATAATTATTCATCAGAAATATCAATAATATATTTTTTTAATATTTTTATGATGTAAAATGAACGAATTTATTATTTATTTTTAAAAATTTCATTTTTTAATTTTACCGTAAAAATTATGAAAGGTCATCGTAGGATGACCCTAGGTTTTCGGCATAAAAAAATAATTATTCATGAGAAAAATCAATAATATATTTTTTTAATATTTTTATGATGTAAAATGAACGAATTTATTATTTATTTTTAAAAATTTCATTTTTTAATTTTACCGTAAAATTTATAAAAGGTCATCGTAGGATGACCCTAGGTTTTCGGCATAAAAAAATAATTATTCATCAGAAATATCAATAATATATTTTTTTAATATTTTTATGATGTAAAATGAACGAATTTATTATTTATTTTTAAAAATTTCATTTTTTAATTTTCCCGTAAAAATTATGAAAGGTCATCGTAGGCTGACCCTAGTTTTTCGGCATAAAAAAATAATTATTCATCAGAAATATCAATAATATATTTTTTTAATATTTTTATGATGTAAAATGAAATTATTTTTAAAAATTTCATTTTTTATTTTTCCCGTAAAAATTATGAAAGGTCATCGTAGGATGACCCTAGGTTTTCGGCACAAAAAAATAATTATTCATCAGAAATATCAATAATATATTTTTTTAATATTTTTATGATGTAAAATGAACGAATTTATTATTTATTTTTAAAAATTTCATTTTTTAATTTTCCCGTAAAAATTATGAAAGGTCATCGTAGGCTGACCCTAGGTTTTCGGCATAAAAAAATAATTATTCATCAGAAATATCAATAATATATTTTTTTAATATTTTTATGATGTAAAATGAAATTATTTTTAAAAATTTCATTTTTTAATTTTACCGTAAACTTTATGAAAGGTCATCGTAGGATGACCCTAGGTTTTCGGCATAAAAAAATAATTATTCATGAGAAATATCAATAATATATTTTTTTAATATTTTTATGATGTAAAATGAACGAATTTATTATTTATTTTTAAAAATTTCATTTTTTAATTTTACCGTAAAAATTATGAAAGGTCATCGTAGGCTGACCCTAGGTTTTCGGCATAAAAAAATAATTATTCATCAGAAATATCAATAATATATTTTTTTAATATTTTTATGATGTAAAATGAAATTATTTTTAAAAATTTCATTTTTTAATTTTACCGTAAAATTTATGAAAGGTCATCGTAGGATGACCCTAGGTTTTCGGCATAAAAAAATAATTATTCATCAGAAATATCAATAATATATTTTTTTAATATTTTTATGATGTAAAATGAACGAATTTATTATTTATATTAAAAAATTTCATTTTTTAATTTTACCGTAAAAATTATGAAAGGTCATCGTAGGATGACCCTAGGTTTTCGGCATAAAAAAATAATTATTCATCAGAAATATCAATAATATATTTTTTTAATATTTTTATGATGTAAAATGAACGAATTTATTATTTATTTTTAAAAATTTCATTTTTTAATTTTACCGTAAAAATTATGAAAGGTCATCGTAGGCTGACCCTAGGTTTTCGGCATAAAAAAATAATTATTCATCAGAAATATCAATAATATATTTTTTTAATATTTTTATGATGTAAAATGAAATTATTTTTAAAAATTTCATTTTTTAATTTTACCGTAAAATTTATGAAAGGTCATCGTAGGATGACCCTAGGTTTTCGGCATAAAAAAATAATTATTCATCAGAAATATCAATAATATATTTTTTTAATATTTTTATGATGTAAAATGAACGAATTTATTATTTATATTAAAAAATTTCATTTTTTAATTTTCCCGTAAAAATTATGAAAGGTCATCGTAGGCTGACCCTAGGTTTTCGGCATAAAAAAATAATTATTCATCAGAAATATCAATAATATATTTTTTTAATATTTTTATGATGTAAAATGAAATTATTTTTAAAAATTTCATTTTTTAATTTTACCGTAAACTTTATGAAAGGTCATCGTAGGATGACCCTAGGTTTTCGGCATAAAAAAATAATTATTCATGAGAAATATCAATAATATATTTTTTTAATATTTTTATGATGTAAAATGAACGAATTTATTATTTATTTTTAAAAATTTCATTTTTTAATTTTACCGTAAAAATTATGAAAGGTCATCGTAGGCTGACCCTAGGTTTTCGGCATAAAAAAATAATTATTCATCAGAAATATCAATAATATATTTTTTTAATATTTTTATGATGTAAAATGAAATTATTTTTAAAAATTTCATTTTTTAATTTTACCGTAAAATTTATGAAAGGTCATCGTAGGATGACCCTAGGTTTTCGGCATAAAAAAATAATTATTCATCAGAAATATCAATAATATATTTTTTTAATATTTTTATGATGTAAAATGAACGAATTTATTATTTATATTAAAAAATTTCATTTTTTAATTTTACCGTAAAAATTATGAAAGGTCATCGTAGGATGACCCTAGGTTTTCGGCATAAAAAAATAATTATTCATCAGAAATATCAATAATATATTTTTTTAATATTTTTATGATGTAAAATGAACGAATTTATTATTTATTTTTAAAAATTTCATTTTTTAATTTTACCGTAAAAATTATGAAAGGTCATCGTAGGCTGACCCTAGGTTTTCGGCATAAAAAAATAATTATTCATCAGAAATATCAATAATATATTTTTTTAATATTTTTATGATGTAAAATGAAATTATTTTTAAAAATTTCATTTTTTAATTTTACCGTAAAATTTATGAAAGGTCATCGTAGGATGACCCTAGGTTTTCGGCATAAAAAAATAATTATTCATCAGAAATATCAATAATATATTTTTTTAATATTTTTATGATGTAAAATGAACGAATTTATTATTTATATTAAAAAATTTCATTTTTTAATTTTACCGTAAAAATTATGAAAGGTCATCGTAGGCTGACCCTAGGTTTTCGGCATAAAAAAATAATTATTCATCAGAAATATCAATAATATATTTTTTTAATATTTTTATGATGTAAAATGAAATTATTTTTAAAAATTTCATTTTTTAATTTTACCGTAAAATTTATGAAAGGTCATCGTAGGATGACCCTAGGTTTTCGGCATAAAAAAATAATTATTCATCAGAAATATCAATAATATATTTTTTTAATATTTTTATGATGTAAAATGAACGAATTTATTATTTATATTAAAAAATTTCATTTTTTAATTTTACCGTAAAAATTATGAAAGGTCATCGTAGGATGACCCTAGGTTTTCGGCATAAAAAAATAATTATTCATCAGAATTATCAATAATATATTTTTTTAATATTTTTATGATGTAAAATGAACGAATTTATTATTTATTTTTAAAAATTTCATATTTTAATTTTCCCGTAAAAATTATGAAAGGTCATCGTAGGCTGACCCTAGTTTTTCGGCATAAAAAAATAATTATTCATCAGAAATATCAATAATATATTTTTTTAATATTTTTATGATGTAAAATGAAATTATTTTTAAAAATTTCATTTTTTAATTTTACCGTAAAAATTATGAAAGGTCATCGTAGGCTGACCCTTGGTTTTCGGCATAAAAAAATAATTATTCATCAGAAATATCAATAATATATTTTTTTAATATTTTTATGATGTAAAATGAACGAATTTATTATTTATTTTTAAAAATTTCATTTTTTAATTTTACCGTAAAAATTATGAAAGGTCATCGGAGGATGACCCTATGTTTGCGGCATAAAAAAATAATTATTCATCAGAAATATCAATAATATATTTTTTTAATATTTTTATGATGTAAAATGAACGAATTTATTATTTATTTTTAAAAATTTCATTTTTTAATTTTCCCGTAAAAATTATGAAAGGTCATCGTAGGCTGACCCTAGGTTTTCGGCATAAAAAAATAATTATTCATCAGAAATATCAATAATATATTTTTTTAATATTTTTATGATGTAAAATGAAATTATTTTTAAAAATTTCATTTTTTAATTTTACCGTAAAATTTATGAAAGGTCATCGTAGGATGACCCTAGGTTTTCGGCATAAAAAATAATTATTCATGAGAAAAATCAATAATATATTTTTTTAATATTTTTATGATGTAAAATGAACGAATTTGTTATTTATTTTTAAAAATTTCATTTTTTAATTTTACCGTAAAAATTATGAAAGGTCATCGTAGGCTGACCCTAGGTTTTCGGCATAAAAAAATAATTATTCATCAGAAATATCAATAATATATTTTTTTAATATTTTTATGATGTAAAATGAAATTATTTTTAAAAATTTCATTTTTTAATTTTACCGTAAAATTTATGAAAGGTCATCGTAGGCTGACCCTAGGTTTTCGGCATAAAAAAATAATTATTTATCTGAAATATCAATAATATATTTTTTTAATATTTTTATGATGTAAAATGAACGAATTTATTATTTATTTTTAAAAATTTCATTTTTTAATTTTCCCGTAAAAATTATGAAAGGTCATCGTAGGCTGACCCTAGGTTTTCGGCATAAAAAAATAATTATTCATCAGAAATATCAATAATATATTTTTTTAATATTTTTATGATGTAAAATGAACGAATTTATTATTTATTTTTAAAATTTCATTTTTTAATTTTCCCGTAAAAATTATGAAAGGTCATCGTAGGCTGACCCTAGGTTTTTGGCATAAAAAAATAATTATTCATCAGAAATATCAATAATATATTTTTTTAATATTTTTATGATGTAAAATGAAATTATTTTTAAAAATTTCCTTTTTTAATTTTCCCGTAAAAATTATGAAAGGTCATCGTAGGCTGACCCTAGGTTTTCGGCATAAAAAAATAATTATTCATCAGAAATATCAATAATATATTTTTTTAATATTTTTATGATGTAAAATGAACGAATTTATTATTTATTTTTAAAAATTTCATTTTTTATTTTTCCCGTAAAAATTATGAAAGGTCATCGTAGGCTGACCCTAGGTTTTCGGCATAAAAAAATAATTATTCATCAGAAATATCAATAATATATTTTTTTAATATTTTTATGATGTAAAATGAACGAATTTATTATTTATTTTTAAAAATTTCATTTTTTAATTTTCCCGTAAAAATTATGAAAGGTCATCGTAGGCTGACCCTAGGTTTTCGGCATAAAAAAATAATTATTCATCAGAAATATCAATAATATATTTTTTTAATATTTTTATGATGTAAAATGAACGAATTTATTATTTATTTTTAAAAATTTCATTTTTTAATTTTACCGTAAAAATTATGAAAGGTCATCGTAGGCTGACCCTAGGTTTTCGGCATAAAAAAATAATTATTCATCAGAAATATCAATAATATATTTTTTTAATATTTTTATGATGTAAAATGAAATTATTTTTAAAAATTTCCTTTTTTAATTTTCCCGTAAAAATTATGAAAGGTCATCGTAGGCTGACCCTAGGTTTTTGGCATAAAAAAATAATTATTCATCAGAAATATCAATAATATATTTTTTTAATATTTTTATGATGTAAAATGAACGAATTTATTATTTATTTTTAAAAATTTCATTTTTTATTTTTCCCGTAAAAATTATGAAAGGTCATCGTAGGCTGACCCTAGGTTTTCGGCATAAAAAAATAATTATTCATCAGAAATATCAATAATATATTTTTTTAATATTTTTATGATGTAAAATGAACGAATTTATTATTTATTTTTAAAAATTTCATTTTTTAATTTTCCCGTAAAAATTATGAACGGTCATCGTAGGCTGACCCTAGGTTTTCGGCATAAAAAAATAATTATTCATCAGAAATATCAATAATATATTTTTTTAATATTTTTATGATGTAAAATGAACGAATTTATTATTTATTTTTAAAAATTTCATTTTTTAATTTTACCGTAAAAATTATGAAAGGTCATCGTAGGCTGACCCTAGGTTTTCGGCATAAAAAAATAATTATTCATCAGAAATATCAATAATATATTTTTTTAATATTTTTATGATGTAAAATGAACGAATTTATTATTTATTTTTAAAAATTTCATTTTTTAATTTTACCGTAAAATTTATAAAAGGTCATCGTAGGATGACCCTAGGTTTTCGGCATAAAAAAATAATTATTCATCAGAAATATCAATAATATATTTTTTTAATATTTTTATGATGTAAAATGAACGAATTTATTATTTATTTTTAAAAATTTCATTTTTTAATTTTACCGTAAAAATTATGAAAGGTCATCGTAGGCTGACCCTAGGTTTTCGGCATAAAAAAATAATTATTCATCAGAAATATCAATAATATATTTTTTTAATATTTTTATGATGTAAAATGAACGAATTTATTATTTATTTTTAAAATTTCATTTTTTAATTTTCCCGTAAAAATTATGAAAGGTCATCGTAGGATGACCCTAGGTTTTCGGCATAAAAAAATAATTATTCATCAGAAATATCAATAATATATTTTTTTAATATTTTTATGATGTAAAATGAACGAATTTATTATTTATTTTTAAAAATTTCATTTTTTAATTTTCCCGTAAAAATTATGAAAGGTCATCGTAGGCTGACCCTAGGTTTTCGGCATAAAAAAATAATTATTCATCAGAAATATCAATAATATATTTTTTTAATATTTTTATGATGTAAAATGAACGAATTTATTATTTATTTTTAAAAATTTCATTTTTTAATTTTACCGTAAAAATTATGAAAGGTCATCGTAGGCTGACCCTAGGTTTTCGGCATAAAAAAATAATTATTCATCAGAAATATCAATAATATATTTTTTTAATATTTTTATGATGTAAAATGAAATTATTTTTAAAAATTTCATTTTTTAATTTTACCGTAAACTTTATGAAAGGTCATCGTAGGATGACCCTAGGTTTTCGGCATAAAAAAATAATTATTCATCAGAAATATCAATAATATATTTTTTTAATATTTTTATGATGTAAAATGAAATTATTTTTAAAAATTTCATTTTTTAATTTTACCGTAAAATTTATGAAAGGTCATCGTAGGATGACCCTAGGTTTTCGGCATAAAAAAATAATTATTCATCAGAAATATCAATAATATATTTTTTTAATATTTTTATGATGTAAAATGAACGAATTTATTATTTATATTAAAAAATTTCATTTTTTAATTTTACCGTAAAAATTATGAAAGGTCATCGTAGGATGACCCTAGGTTTTCGGCATAAAAAAATAATTATTCATCAGAAATATCAATAATATATTTTTTTAATATTTTTATGATGTAAAATGAACGAATTTATTATTTATTTTTAAAAATTTCATTTTTTAATTTTCCCGTAAAAATTATGAAAGGTCATCGTAGGCTGACCCTAGGTTTTCGGCATAAAAAAATAATTATTCATCAGAAATATCAATAATATATTTTTTTAATATTTTTATGATGTAAAATGAACGAATTTATTATTTATTTTTAAAATTTCATTTTTTAATTTTCCCGTAAAAATTATGAAAGGTCATCGTAGGCTGACCCTAGGTTTTTGGCATAAAAAAATAATTATTCATCAGAAATATCAATAATATATTTTTTTAATATTTTTATGATGTAAAATGAACGAATTTATTATTTATTTTTAAAAATTTCATTTTTTAATTTTACCGTAAAAATTATGAAAGGTCATCGTAGGCTGACCCTAGGTTTTCGGCATATAAAAATAATTATTCATCAGAAATATCAATAATATATTTTTTTAATATTTTTATGATGTAAAATGAAATTATTTTTAAAAATTTCATTTTTTAATTTTACCGTAAAAATTATGAAAGGTCATCGTAGGCTGACCCTAGGTTTTCGGCATAAAAAAATAATTATTCATCAGAAATATCAATAATATATTTTTTTAATATTTTTATGATGTAAAATGAACGAATTTATTATTTATTTTTAAAAATTTCATTTTTTAATTTTCCCGTAAAAATTATGAAAGGTCATCGTAGGCTGACCCTAGGTTTTCGGCATAAAAAAATAATTATTCATCAGAAATATCAATAATATATTTTTTTAATATTTTTATGATGTAAAATGAACGAATTTATTATTTATTTTTAAAAATTTCATTTTTTAATTTTACCGTAAAAATTATGAAAGGTCATCGTAGGCTGACCCTAGGTTTTCGGCATAAAAAAATAATTATTCATCAGAAATATCAATAATATATTTTTTTAATATTTTTATGATGTAAAATGAAATTATTTTTAAAAATTTCATTTTTTAATTTTACCGTAAAATTTATGAAAGGTCATCGTAGGATGACCCTAGGTTTTCGGCATAAAAAAATAATTATTCATCAGAAATATCAATAATATATTTTTTTAATATTTTTATGATGTAAAATGAACGAATTTATTATTTATATTAAAAAATTTCATTTTTTAATTTTACCGTAAAAATTATGAAAGGTCATCGTAGGCTGACCCTAGGTTTTCGGCATAAAAAAATAATTATTCATCAGAAATATCAATAATATATTTTTTTAATATTTTTATGATGTAAAATGAAATTATTTTTAAAAATTTCATTTTTTAATTTTACCGTAAAATTTATGAAAGGTCATCGTAGGATGACCCTAGGTTTTCGGCATAAAAAAATAATTATTCATCAGAAATATCAATAATATATTTTTTTAATATTTTTATGATGTAAAATGAACGAATTTATTATTTATATTAAAAAATTTCATTTTTTAATTTTACCGTAAAAATTATGAAAGGTCATCGTAGGATGACCCTAGGTTTTCGGCATAAAAAAATAATTATTCATCAGAATTATCAATAATATATTTTTTTAATATTTTTATGATGTAAAATGAACGAATTTATTATTTATTTTTAAAAATTTCATATTTTAATTTTCCCGTAAAAATTATGAAAGGTCATCGTAGGCTGACCCTAGTTTTTCGGCATAAAAAAATAATTATTCATCAGAAATATCAATAATATATTTTTTTAATATTTTTATGATGTAAAATGAAATTATTTTTAAAAATTTCATTTTTTAATTTTACCGTAAAAATTATGAAAGGTCATCGTAGGCTGACCCTTGGTTTTCGGCATAAAAAAATAATTATTCATCAGAAATATCAATAATATATTTTTTTAATATTTTTATGATGTAAAATGAACGAATTTATTATTTATTTTTAAAAATTTCATTTTTTAATTTTACCGTAAAAATTATGAAAGGTCATCGGAGGATGACCCTATGTTTGCGGCATAAAAAAATAATTATTCATCAGAAATATCAATAATATATTTTTTTAATATTTTTATGATGTAAAATGAACGAATTTATTATTTATTTTTAAAAATTTCATTTTTTAATTTTCCCGTAAAAATTATGAAAGGTCATCGTAGGCTGACCCTAGGTTTTCGGCATAAAAAAATAATTATTCATCAGAAATATCAATAATATATTTTTTTAATATTTTTATGATGTAAAATGAAATTATTTTTAAAAATTTCATTTTTTAATTTTACCGTAAAATTTATGAAAGGTCATCGTAGGATGACCCTAGGTTTTCGGCATAAAAAATAATTATTCATGAGAAAAATCAATAATATATTTTTTTAATATTTTTATGATGTAAAATGAACGAATTTGTTATTTATTTTTAAAAATTTCATTTTTTAATTTTACCGTAAAAATTATGAAAGGTCATCGTAGGCTGACCCTAGGTTTTCGGCATAAAAAAATAATTATTCATCAGAAATATCAATAATATATTTTTTTAATATTTTTATGATGTAAAATGAAATTATTTTTAAAAATTTCATTTTTTAATTTTACCGTAAACTTTATGAAAGGTCATCGTAGGATGACCCTAGGTTTTCGGCATAAAAAAATAATTATTCATGAGAAATATCAATAATATATTTTTTTAATATTTTTATGATGTAAAATGAACGAATTTATTATTTATTTTTAAAAATTTCATTTTTTAATTTTACCGTAAAAATTATGAAAGGTCATCGTAGGCTGACCCTAGGTTTTCGGCATATAAAAATAATTATTCATCAGAAATATCAATAATATATTTTTTTAATATTTTTATGATGTAAAATGAAATTATTTTTAAAAATTTCATTTTTTAATTTTACCGTAAAAATTATGAAAGGTCATCGTAGGCTGACCCTAGGTTTTCGGCATAAAAAAATAATTATTCATCAGAAATATCAATAATATATTTTTTTAATATTTTTATGATGTAAAATGAACGAATTTATTATTTATTTTTAAAAATTTCATTTTTTAATTTTCCCGTAAAAATTATGAAAGGTCATCGTAGGCTGACCCTAGGTTTTCGGCATAAAAAAATAATTATTCATCAGAAATATCAATAATATATTTTTTTAATATTTTTATGATGTAAAATGAACGAATTTATTATTTATTTTTAAAAATTTCATTTTTTAATTTTACCGTAAAAATTATGAAAGGTCATCGTAGGCTGACCCTAGGTTTTCGGCATAAAAAAATAATTATTCATCAGAAATATCAATAATATATTTTTTTAATATTTTTATGATGTAAAATGAAATTATTTTTAAAAATTTCATTTTTTAATTTTACCGTAAAATTTATGAAAGGTCATCGTAGGATGACCCTAGGTTTTCGGCATAAAAAAATAATTATTCATCAGAAATATCAATAATATATTTTTTTAATATTTTTATGATGTAAAATGAACGAATTTATTATTTATATTAAAAAATTTCATTTTTTAATTTTACCGTAAAAATTATGAAAGGTCATCGTAGGCTGACCCTAGGTTTTCGGCATAAAAAAATAATTATTCATCAGAAATATCAATAATATATTTTTTTAATATTTTTATGATGTAAAATGAACGAATTTATTATTTATTTTTAAAAATTTCATTTTTTAATTTTACCGTAAAAATTATGAAAGGTCATCGGAGGATGACCCTATGTTTGCGGCATAAAAAAATAATTATTCATCAGAAATATCAATAATATATTTTTTTAATATTTTTATGATGTAAAATGAACGAATTTATTATTTATTTTTAAAAATTTCATTTTTTAATTTTCCCGTAAAAATTATGAAAGGTCATCGTAGGCTGACCCTAGGTTTTCGGCATAAAAAAATAATTATTCATCAGAAATATCAATAATATATTTTTTTAATATTTTTATGATGTAAAATGAAATTATTTTTAAAAATTTCATTTTTTAATTTTACCGTAAAATTTATGAAAGGTCATCGTAGGATGACCCTAGGTTTTCGGCATAAAAAATAATTATTCATGAGAAAAATCAATAATATATTTTTTTAATATTTTTATGATGTAAAATGAACGAATTTGTTATTTATTTTTAAAAATTTCATTTTTTAATTTTACCGTAAAATTTATGAAAGGTCATCGTAGGCTGACCCTAGGTTTTCGGCATAAAAAAATAATTATTCATCAGAAATATCAATAATATATTTTTTTAATATTTTTATGATGTAAAATGAAATTATTTTTAAAAATTTCATTTTTTAATTTTACCGTAAAATTTATGAAAGGTCATCGTAGGCTGACCCTAGGTTTTCGGCATAAAAAAATAATTATTTATCTGAAATATCAATAATATATTTTTTTAATATTTTTATGATGTAAAATGAACGAATTTATTATTTATTTTTAAAAATTTCATTTTTTAATTTTCCCGTAAAAATTATGAAAGGTCATCGTAGGCTGACCCTAGGTTTTCGGCATAAAAAAATAATTATTCATCAGAAATATCAATAATATATTTTTTTAATATTTTTATGATGTAAAATGAACGAATTTATTATTTATTTTTAAAATTTCATTTTTTAATTTTCCCGTAAAAATTATGAAAGGTCATCGTAGGCTGACCCTAGGTTTTTGGCATAAAAAAATAATTATTCATCAGAAATATCAATAATATATTTTTTTAATATTTTTATGATGTAAAATGAAATTATTTTTAAAAATTTCCTTTTTTAATTTTCCCGTAAAAATTATGAAAGGTCATCGTAGGCTGACCCTAGGTTTTCGGCATAAAAAAATAATTATTCATCAGAAATATCAATAATATATTTTTTTAATATTTTTATGATGTAAAATGAACGAATTTATTATTTATTTTTAAAAATTTCATTTTTTATTTTTCCCGTAAAAATTATGAAAGGTCATCGTAGGCTGACCCTAGGTTTTCGGCATAAAAAAATAATTATTCATCAGAAATATCAATAATATATTTTTTTAATATTTTTATGATGTAAAATGAACGAATTTATTATTTATTTTTAAAAATTTCATTTTTTAATTTTCCCGTAAAAATTATGAAAGGTCATCGTAGGCTGACCCTAGGTTTTCGGCATAAAAAAATAATTATTCATCAGAAATATCAATAATATATTTTTTTAATATTTTTATGATGTAAAATGAACGAATTTATTATTTATTTTTAAAAATTTCATTTTTTAATTTTACCGTAAAAATTATGAAAGGTCATCGTAGGCTGACCCTAGGTTTTCGGCATAAAAAAATAATTATTCATCAGAAATATCAATAATATATTTTTTTAATATTTTTATGATGTAAAATGAAATTATTTTTAAAAATTTCCTTTTTTAATTTTCCCGTAAAAATTATGAAAGGTCATCGTAGGCTGACCCTAGGTTTTTGGCATAAAAAAATAATTATTCATCAGAAATATCAATAATATATTTTTTTAATATTTTTATGATGTAAAATGAACGAATTTATTATTTATTTTTAAAAATTTCATTTTTTATTTTTCCCGTAAAAATTATGAAAGGTCATCGTAGGCTGACCCTAGGTTTTCGGCATAAAAAAATAATTATTCATCAGAAATATCAATAATATATTTTTTTAATATTTTTATGATGTAAAATGAACGAATTTATTATTTATTTTTAAAAATTTCATTTTTTAATTTTCCCGTAAAAATTATGAACGGTCATCGTAGGCTGACCCTAGGTTTTCGGCATAAAAAAATAATTATTCATCAGAAATATCAATAATATATTTTTTTAATATTTTTATGATGTAAAATGAACGAATTTATTATTTATTTTTAAAAATTTCATTTTTTAATTTTACCGTAAAAATTATGAAAGGTCATCGTAGGCTGACCCTAGGTTTTCGGCATAAAAAAATAATTATTCATCAGAAATATCAATAATATATTTTTTTAATATTTTTATGATGTAAAATGAACGAATTTATTATTTATTTTTAAAAATTTCATTTTTTAATTTTACCGTAAAATTTATAAAAGGTCATCGTAGGATGACCCTAGGTTTTCGGCATAAAAAAATAATTATTCATCAGAAATATCAATAATATATTTTTTTAATATTTTTATGATGTAAAATGAACGAATTTATTATTTATTTTTAAAAATTTCATTTTTTAATTTTACCGTAAAAATTATGAAAGGTCATCGTAGGCTGACCCTAGGTTTTCGGCATAAAAAAATAATTATTCATCAGAAATATCAATAATATATTTTTTTAATATTTTTATGATGTAAAATGAACGAATTTATTATTTATTTTTAAAATTTCATTTTTTAATTTTCCCGTAAAAATTATGAAAGGTCATCGTAGGATGACCCTAGGTTTTCGGCATAAAAAAATAATTATTCATCAGAAATATCAATAATATATTTTTTTAATATTTTTATGATGTAAAATGAACGAATTTATTATTTATTTTTAAAAATTTCATTTTTTAATTTTCCCGTAATAATTATGAAAGGTCATCGTAGGCTGACCCTAGGTTTTCGGCATAAAAAAATAATTATTCATCAGAAATATCAATAATATATTTTTTTAATATTTTTATGATGTAAAATGAACGAATTTATTATTTATTTTTAAAAATTTCATTTTTTAATTTTACCGTAAAAATTATGAAAGGTCATCGTAGGCTGACCCTAGGTTTTCGGCATAAAAAAATAATTATTCATCAGAAATATCAATAATATATTTTTTTAATATTTTTATGATGTAAAATGAAATTATTTTTAAAAATTTCATTTTTTAATTTTACCGTAAACTTTATGAAAGGTCATCGTAGGATGACCCTAGGTTTTCGGCATAAAAAAATAATTATTCATCAGAAATATCAATAATATATTTTTTTAATATTTTTATGATGTAAAATGAAATTATTTTTAAAAATTTCATTTTTTAATTTTACCGTAAAATTTATGAAAGGTCATCGTAGGATGACCCTAGGTTTTCGGCATAAAAAAATAATTATTCATCAGAAATATCAATAATATATTTTTTTAATATTTTTATGATGTAAAATGAACGAATTTATTATTTATATTAAAAAATTTCATTTTTTAATTTTACCGTAAAAATTATGAAAGGTCATCGTAGGATGACCCTAGGTTTTCGGCATAAAAAAATAATTATTCATCAGAAATATCAATAATATATTTTTTTAATATTTTTATGATGTAAAATGAACGAATTTATTATTTATTTTTAAAAATTTCATTTTTTAATTTTCCCGTAAAAATTATGAAAGGTCATCGTAGGCTGACCCTAGGTTTTCGGCATAAAAAAATAATTATTCATCAGAAATATCAATAATATATTTTTTTAATATTTTTATGATGTAAAATGAACGAATTTATTATTTATTTTTAAAATTTCATTTTTTAATTTTCCCGTAAAAATTATGAAAGGTCATCGTAGGCTGACCCTAGGTTTTTGGCATAAAAAAATAATTATTCATCAGAAATATCAATAATATATTTTTTTAATATTTTTATGATGTAAAATGAACGAATTTATTATTTATTTTTAAAAATTTCATTTTTTAATTTTACCGTAAAAATTATGAAAGGTCATCGTAGGCTGACCCTAGGTTTTCGGCATATAAAAATAATTATTCATCAGAAATATCAATAATATATTTTTTTAATATTTTTATGATGTAAAATGAAATTATTTTTAAAAATTTCATTTTTTAATTTTACCGTAAAAATTATGAAAGGTCATCGTAGGCTGACCCTAGGTTTTCGGCATAAAAAAATAATTATTCATCAGAAATATCAATAATATATTTTTTTAATATTTTTATGATGTAAAATGAACGAATTTATTATTTATTTTTAAAAATTTCATTTTTTAATTTTCCCGTAAAAATTATGAAAGGTCATCGTAGGCTGACCCTAGGTTTTCGGCATAAAAAAATAATTATTCATCAGAAATATCAATAATATATTTTTTTAATATTTTTATGATGTAAAATGAACGAATTTATTATTTATTTTAAAAAAAATTTCATTTTTTAATTTTCCCGTAAAAATTATGAAAGGTCATCGTAGGCTGACCCTAGTTTTTCGGCATAAAAAAATAATTATTCATCAGAAATATCAATAATATATTTTTTTAATATTTTTATGATGTAAAATGAAATTATTTTTAAAAATTTCATTTTTTAATTTTACCGTAAAAATTATGAAAGGTCATCGTAGGCTGACCCTTGGTTTTCGGCATAAAAAAATAATTATTCATCAGAAATATCAATAATATATTTTTTTAATATATTTATGATGTAAAATGAACGAATTTATTATTTATTTTTAAAAATTTCATTTTTTAATTTTCCCGTAAAAATTATGAAAGGTCATCGTAGGCTGACCCTAGGTTTTCGGCATAAAAAAATAATTATTCATCAGAAATATCAATAATATATTTTTTTAATATTTTTATGATGTAAAATGAACGAATTTTTATTTATTTTTAAAAATTTCATTTTTTATTTTTCCCGTAAAAATTATGAAAGGTCATCGTAGGCTGACCCTAGGTTTTCGGCATAAAAAAATAATTATTCATCAGAAATATCAATAATATATTTTTTTAATATTTTTATGATGTAAAATGAAATTATTTTTAAAAATTTCATTTTTTAATTTTACCGTAAAATTTATGAAAGGTCATCGTAGGATGACCCTAGGTTTTCGGCATAAAAAAATAATTATTCATCAGAAATATCAATAATATATTTTTTTAATATTTTTATGATGTAAAATGAACGAATTTATTATTTATATTAAAAAATTTCATTTTTTAATTTTACCGTAAAAATTATGAAAGGTCATCGTAGGATGACCCTAGGTTTTCGGCATAAAAAAATAATTATTCATCAGAAATATCAATAATATATTTTTTTAATATTTTTATGATGTAAAATGAACGAATTTATTATTTATTTTTAAAAATTTCATTTTTTAATTTTACCGTAAAAATTATGAAAGGTCATCGTAGGCTGACCCTAGGTTTTCGGCATAAAAAAATAATTATTCATCAGAAATATCAATAATATATTTTTTTAATATTTTTATGATGTAAAATGAAATTATTTTTAAAAATTTCATTTTTTAATTTTACCGTAAAATTTATGAAAGGTCATCGTAGGATGACCCTAGGTTTTCGGCATAAAAAAATAATTATTCATCAGAAATATCAATAATATATTTTTTTAATATTTTTATGATGTAAAATGAACGAATTTATTATTTATATTAAAAAATTTCATTTTTTAATTTTCCCGTAAAAATTATGAAAGGTCATCGTAGGCTGACCCTAGGTTTTCGGCATAAAAAAATAATTATTCATCAGAAATATCAATAATATATTTTTTTAATATTTTTATGATGTAAAATGAAATTATTTTTAAAAATTTCATTTTTTAATTTTACCGTAAACTTTATGAAAGGTCATCGTAGGATGACCCTAGGTTTTCGGCATAAAAAAATAATTATTCATGAGAAATATCAATAATATATTTTTTTAATATTTTTATGATGTAAAATGAACGAATTTATTATTTATTTTTAAAAATTTCATTTTTTAATTTTACCGTAAAAATTATGAAAGGTCATCGTAGGCTGACCCTAGGTTTTCGGCATAAAAAAATAATTATTCATCAGAAATATCAATAATATATTTTTTTAATATTTTTATGATGTAAAATGAAATTATTTTTAAAAATTTCATTTTTTAATTTTACCGTAAAATTTATGAAAGGTCATCGTAGGATGACCCTAGGTTTTCGGCATAAAAAAATAATTATTCATCAGAAATATCAATAATATATTTTTTTAATATTTTTATGATGTAAAATGAACGAATTTATTATTTATATTAAAAAATTTCATTTTTTAATTTTACCGTAAAAATTATGAAAGGTCATCGTAGGATGACCCTAGGTTTTCGGCATAAAAAAATAATTATTCATCAGAAATATCAATAATATATTTTTTTAATATTTTTATGATGTAAAATGAACGAATTTATTATTTATTTTTAAAAATTTCATTTTTTAATTTTACCGTAAAAATTATGAAAGGTCATCGTAGGCTGACCCTAGGTTTTCGGCATAAAAAAATAATTATTCATCAGAAATATCAATAATATATTTTTTTAATATTTTTATGATGTAAAATGAAATTATTTTTAAAAATTTCATTTTTTAATTTTACCGTAAAATTTATGAAAGGTCATCGTAGGATGACCCTAGGTTTTCGGCATAAAAAAATAATTATTCATCAGAAATATCAATAATATATTTTTTTAATATTTTTATGATGTAAAATGAACGAATTTATTATTTATATTAAAAAATTTCATTTTTTAATTTTACCGTAAAAATTATGAAAGGTCATCGTAGGCTGACCCTAGGTTTTCGGCATAAAAAAATAATTATTCATCAGAAATATCAATAATATATTTTTTTAATATTTTTATGATGTAAAATGAAATTATTTTTAAAAATTTCATTTTTTAATTTTACCGTAAAATTTATGAAAGGTCATCGTAGGATGACCCTAGGTTTTCGGCATAAAAAAATAATTATTCATCAGAAATATCAATAATATATTTTTTTAATATTTTTATGATGTAAAATGAACGAATTTATTATTTATATTAAAAAATTTCATTTTTTAATTTTACCGTAAAAATTATGAAAGGTCATCGTAGGATGACCCTAGGTTTTCGGCATAAAAAAATAATTATTCATCAGAATTATCAATAATATATTTTTTTAATATTTTTATGATGTAAAATGAACGAATTTATTATTTATTTTTAAAAATTTCATATTTTAATTTTCCCGTAAAAATTATGAAAGGTCATCGTAGGCTGACCCTAGTTTTTCGGCATAAAAAAATAATTATTCATCAGAAATATCAATAATATATTTTTTTAATATTTTTATGATGTAAAATGAAATTATTTTTAAAAATTTCATTTTTTAATTTTACCGTAAAAATTATGAAAGGTCATCGTAGGCTGACCCTTGGTTTTCGGCATAAAAAAATAATTATTCATCAGAAATATCAATAATATATTTTTTTAATATTTTTATGATGTAAAATGAACGAATTTATTATTTATTTTTAAAAATTTCATTTTTTAATTTTACCGTAAAAATTATGAAAGGTCATCGGAGGATGACCCTATGTTTGCGGCATAAAAAAATAATTATTCATCAGAAATATCAATAATATATTTTTTTAATATTTTTATGATGTAAAATGAACGAATTTATTATTTATTTTTAAAAATTTCATTTTTTAATTTTCCCGTAAAAATTATGAAAGGTCATCGTAGGCTGACCCTAGGTTTTCGGCATAAAAAAATAATTATTCATCAGAAATATCAATAATATATTTTTTTAATATTTTTATGATGTAAAATGAAATTATTTTTAAAAATTTCATTTTTTAATTTTACCGTAAAATTTATGAAAGGTCATCGTAGGATGACCCTAGGTTTTCGGCATAAAAAATAATTATTCATGAGAAAAATCAATAATATATTTTTTTAATATTTTTATGATGTAAAATGAACGAATTTGTTATTTATTTTTAAAAATTTCATTTTTTAATTTTACCGTAAAAATTATGAAAGGTCATCGTAGGCTGACCCTAGGTTTTCGGCATAAAAAAATAATTATTCATCAGAAATATCAATAATATATTTTTTTAATATTTTTATGATGTAAAATGAAATTATTTTTAAAAATTTCATTTTTTAATTTTACCGTAAAATTTATGAAAGGTCATCGTAGGCTGACCCTAGGTTTTCGGCATAAAAAAATAATTATTTATCTGAAATATCAATAATATATTTTTTTAATATTTTTATGATGTAAAATGAACGAATTTATTATTTATTTTTAAAAATTTCATTTTTTAATTTTCCCGTAAAAATTATGAAAGGTCATCGTAGGCTGACCCTAGGTTTTCGGCATAAAAAAATAATTATTCATCAGAAATATCAATAATATATTTTTTTAATATTTTTATGATGTAAAATGAACGAATTTATTATTTATTTTTAAAATTTCATTTTTTAATTTTCCCGTAAAAATTATGAAAGGTCATCGTAGGCTGACCCTAGGTTTTTGGCATAAAAAAATAATTATTCATCAGAAATATCAATAATATATTTTTTTAATATTTTTATGATGTAAAATGAAATTATTTTTAAAAATTTCCTTTTTTAATTTTCCCGTAAAAATTATGAAAGGTCATCGTAGGCTGACCCTAGGTTTTCGGCATAAAAAAATAATTATTCATCAGAAATATCAATAATATATTTTTTTAATATTTTTATGATGTAAAATGAACGAATTTATTATTTATTTTTAAAAATTTCATTTTTTATTTTTCCCGTAAAAATTATGAAAGGTCATCGTAGGCTGACCCTAGGTTTTCGGCATAAAAAAATAATTATTCATCAGAAATATCAATAATATATTTTTTTAATATTTTTATGATGTAAAATGAACGAATTTATTATTTATTTTTAAAAATTTCATTTTTTAATTTTCCCGTAAAAATTATGAAAGGTCATCGTAGGCTGACCCTAGGTTTTCGGCATAAAAAAATAATTATTCATCAGAAATATCAATAATATATTTTTTTAATATTTTTATGATGTAAAATGAACGAATTTATTATTTATTTTTAAAAATTTCATTTTTTAATTTTACCGTAAAAATTATGAAAGGTCATCGTAGGCTGACCCTAGGTTTTCGGCATAAAAAAATAATTATTCATCAGAAATATCAATAATATATTTTTTTAATATTTTTATGATGTAAAATGAAATTATTTTTAAAAATTTCCTTTTTTAATTTTCCCGTAAAAATTATGAAAGGTCATCGTAGGCTGACCCTAGGTTTTTGGCATAAAAAAATAATTATTCATCAGAAATATCAATAATATATTTTTTTAATATTTTTATGATGTAAAATGAACGAATTTATTATTTATTTTTAAAAATTTCATTTTTTATTTTTCCCGTAAAAATTATGAAAGGTCATCGTAGGCTGACCCTAGGTTTTCGGCATAAAAAAATAATTATTCATCAGAAATATCAATAATATATTTTTTTAATATTTTTATGATGTAAAATGAACGAATTTATTATTTATTTTTAAAAATTTCATTTTTTAATTTTCCCGTAAAAATTATGAACGGTCATCGTAGGCTGACCCTAGGTTTTCGGCATAAAAAAATAATTATTCATCAGAAATATCAATAATATATTTTTTTAATATTTTTATGATGTAAAATGAACGAATTTATTATTTATTTTTAAAAATTTCATTTTTTAATTTTACCGTAAAAATTATGAAAGGTCATCGTAGGCTGACCCTAGGTTTTCGGCATAAAAAAATAATTATTCATCAGAAATATCAATAATATATTTTTTTAATATTTTTATGATGTAAAATGAACGAATTTATTATTTATTTTTAAAAATTTCATTTTTTAATTTTACCGTAAAATTTATAAAAGGTCATCGTAGGATGACCCTAGGTTTTCGGCATAAAAAAATAATTATTCATCAGAAATATCAATAATATATTTTTTTAATATTTTTATGATGTAAAATGAACGAATTTATTATTTATTTTTAAAAATTTCATTTTTTAATTTTACCGTAAAAATTATGAAAGGTCATCGTAGGCTGACCCTAGGTTTTCGGCATAAAAAAATAATTATTCATCAGAAATATCAATAATATATTTTTTTAATATTTTTATGATGTAAAATGAACGAATTTATTATTTATTTTTAAAATTTCATTTTTTAATTTTCCCGTAAAAATTATGAAAGGTCATCGTAGGATGACCCTAGGTTTTCGGCATAAAAAAATAATTATTCATCAGAAATATCAATAATATATTTTTTTAATATTTTTATGATGTAAAATGAACGAATTTATTATTTATTTTTAAAAATTTCATTTTTTAATTTTCCCGTAAAAATTATGAAAGGTCATCGTAGGCTGACCCTAGGTTTTCGGCATAAAAAAATAATTATTCATCAGAAATATCAATAATATATTTTTTTAATATTTTTATGATGTAAAATGAACGAATTTATTATTTATTTTTAAAAATTTCATTTTTTAATTTTACCGTAAAAATTATGAAAGGTCATCGTAGGCTGACCCTAGGTTTTCGGCATAAAAAAATAATTATTCATCAGAAATATCAATAATATATTTTTTTAATATTTTTATGATGTAAAATGAAATTATTTTTAAAAATTTCATTTTTTAATTTTACCGTAAACTTTATGAAAGGTCATCGTAGGATGACCCTAGGTTTTCGGCATAAAAAAATAATTATTCATCAGAAATATCAATAATATATTTTTTTAATATTTTTATGATGTAAAATGAAATTATTTTTAAAAATTTCATTTTTTAATTTTACCGTAAAATTTATGAAAGGTCATCGTAGGATGACCCTAGGTTTTCGGCATAAAAAAATAATTATTCATCAGAAATATCAATAATATATTTTTTTAATATTTTTATGATGTAAAATGAACGAATTTATTATTTATATTAAAAAATTTCATTTTTTAATTTTACCGTAAAAATTATGAAAGGTCATCGTAGGATGACCCTAGGTTTTCGGCATAAAAAAATAATTATTCATCAGAAATATCAATAATATATTTTTTTAATATTTTTATGATGTAAAATGAACGAATTTATTATTTATTTTTAAAAATTTCATTTTTTAATTTTCCCGTAAAAATTATGAAAGGTCATCGTAGGCTGACCCTAGGTTTTCGGCATAAAAAAATAATTATTCATCAGAAATATCAATAATATATTTTTTTAATATTTTTATGATGTAAAATGAACGAATTTATTATTTATTTTTAAAATTTCATTTTTTAATTTTCCCGTAAAAATTATGAAAGGTCATCGTAGGCTGACCCTAGGTTTTTGGCATAAAAAAATAATTATTCATCAGAAATATCAATAATATATTTTTTTAATATTTTTATGATGTAAAATGAACGAATTTATTATTTATTTTTAAAAATTTCATTTTTTAATTTTACCGTAAAAATTATGAAAGGTCATCGTAGGCTGACCCTAGGTTTTCGGCATATAAAAATAATTATTCATCAGAAATATCAATAATATATTTTTTTAATATTTTTATGATGTAAAATGAAATTATTTTTAAAAATTTCATTTTTTAATTTTACCGTAAAAATTATGAAAGGTCATCGTAGGCTGACCCTAGGTTTTCGGCATAAAAAAATAATTATTCATCAGAAATATCAATAATATATTTTTTTAATATTTTTATGATGTAAAATGAACGAATTTATTATTTATTTTTAAAAATTTCATTTTTTAATTTTCCCGTAAAAATTATGAAAGGTCATCGTAGGCTGACCCTAGGTTTTCGGCATAAAAAAATAATTATTCATCAGAAATATCAATAATATATTTTTTTAATATTTTTATGATGTAAAATGAACGAATTTATTATTTATTTTTAAAAATTTCATTTTTTAATTTTACCGTAAAAATTATGAAAGGTCATCGTAGGCTGACCCTAGGTTTTCGGCATAAAAAAATAATTATTCATCAGAAATATCAATAATATATTTTTTTAATATTTTTATGATGTAAAATGAAATTATTTTTAAAAATTTCATTTTTTAATTTTACCGTAAAATTTATGAAAGGTCATCGTAGGATGACCCTAGGTTTTCGGCATAAAAAAATAATTATTCATCAGAAATATCAATAATATATTTTTTTAATATTTTTATGATGTAAAATGAACGAATTTATTATTTATATTAAAAAATTTCATTTTTTAATTTTACCGTAAAAATTATGAAAGGTCATCGTAGGCTGACCCTAGGTTTTCGGCATAAAAAAATAATTATTCATCAGAAATATCAATAATATATTTTTTTAATATTTTTATGATGTAAAATGAAATTATTTTTAAAAATTTCATTTTTTAATTTTACCGTAAAATTTATGAAAGGTCATCGTAGGATGACCCTAGGTTTTCGGCATAAAAAAATAATTATTCATCAGAAATATCAATAATATATTTTTTTAATATTTTTATGATGTAAAATGAACGAATTTATTATTTATATTAAAAAATTTCATTTTTTAATTTTACCGTAAAAATTATGAAAGGTCATCGTAGGATGACCCTAGGTTTTCGGCATAAAAAAATAATTATTCATCAGAATTATCAATAATATATTTTTTTAATATTTTTATGATGTAAAATGAACGAATTTATTATTTATTTTTAAAAATTTCATATTTTAATTTTCCCGTAAAAATTATGAAAGGTCATCGTAGGCTGACCCTAGTTTTTCGGCATAAAAAAATAATTATTCATCAGAAATATCAATAATATATTTTTTTAATATTTTTATGATGTAAAATGAAATTATTTTTAAAAATTTCATTTTTTAATTTTACCGTAAAAATTATGAAAGGTCATCGTAGGCTGACCCTTGGTTTTCGGCATAAAAAAATAATTATTCATCAGAAATATCAATAATATATTTTTTTAATATTTTTATGATGTAAAATGAACGAATTTATTATTTATTTTTAAAAATTTCATTTTTTAATTTTACCGTAAAAATTATGAAAGGTCATCGGAGGATGACCCTATGTTTGCGGCATAAAAAAATAATTATTCATCAGAAATATCAATAATATATTTTTTTAATATTTTTATGATGTAAAATGAACGAATTTATTATTTATTTTTAAAAATTTCATTTTTTAATTTTCCCGTAAAAATTATGAAAGGTCATCGTAGGCTGACCCTAGGTTTTCGGCATAAAAAAATAATTATTCATCAGAAATATCAATAATATATTTTTTTAATATTTTTATGATGTAAAATGAAATTATTTTTAAAAATTTCATTTTTTAATTTTACCGTAAAATTTATGAAAGGTCATCGTAGGATGACCCTAGGTTTTCGGCATAAAAAATAATTATTCATGAGAAAAATCAATAATATATTTTTTTAATATTTTTATGATGTAAAATGAACGAATTTGTTATTTATTTTTAAAAATTTCATTTTTTAATTTTACCGTAAAAATTATGAAAGGTCATCGTAGGCTGACCCTAGGTTTTCGGCATAAAAAAATAATTATTCATCAGAAATATCAATAATATATTTTTTTAATATTTTTATGATGTAAAATGAAATTATTTTTAAAAATTTCATTTTTTAATTTTACCGTAAACTTTATGAAAGGTCATCGTAGGATGACCCTAGGTTTTCGGCATAAAAAAATAATTATTCATGAGAAATATCAATAATATATTTTTTTAATATTTTTATGATGTAAAATGAACGAATTTATTATTTATTTTTAAAAATTTCATTTTTTAATTTTACCGTAAAAATTATGAAAGGTCATCGTAGGCTGACCCTAGGTTTTCGGCATATAAAAATAATTATTCATCAGAAATATCAATAATATATTTTTTTAATATTTTTATGATGTAAAATGAAATTATTTTTAAAAATTTCATTTTTTAATTTTACCGTAAAAATTATGAAAGGTCATCGTAGGCTGACCCTAGGTTTTCGGCATAAAAAAATAATTATTCATCAGAAATATCAATAATATATTTTTTTAATATTTTTATGATGTAAAATGAACGAATTTATTATTTATTTTTAAAAATTTCATTTTTTAATTTTCCCGTAAAAATTATGAAAGGTCATCGTAGGCTGACCCTAGGTTTTCGGCATAAAAAAATAATTATTCATCAGAAATATCAATAATATATTTTTTTAATATTTTTATGATGTAAAATGAACGAATTTATTATTTATTTTTAAAAATTTCATTTTTTAATTTTACCGTAAAAATTATGAAAGGTCATCGTAGGCTGACCCTAGGTTTTCGGCATAAAAAAATAATTATTCATCAGAAATATCAATAATATATTTTTTTAATATTTTTATGATGTAAAATGAAATTATTTTTAAAAATTTCATTTTTTAATTTTACCGTAAAATTTATGAAAGGTCATCGTAGGATGACCCTAGGTTTTCGGCATAAAAAAATAATTATTCATCAGAAATATCAATAATATATTTTTTTAATATTTTTATGATGTAAAATGAACGAATTTATTATTTATATTAAAAAATTTCATTTTTTAATTTTACCGTAAAAATTATGAAAGGTCATCGTAGGCTGACCCTAGGTTTTCGGCATAAAAAAATAATTATTCATCAGAAATATCAATAATATATTTTTTTAATATTTTTATGATGTAAAATGAACGAATTTATTATTTATTTTTAAAAATTTCATTTTTTAATTTTACCGTAAAAATTATGAAAGGTCATCGGAGGATGACCCTATGTTTGCGGCATAAAAAAATAATTATTCATCAGAAATATCAATAATATATTTTTTTAATATTTTTATGATGTAAAATGAACGAATTTATTATTTATTTTTAAAAATTTCATTTTTTAATTTTCCCGTAAAAATTATGAAAGGTCATCGTAGGCTGACCCTAGGTTTTCGGCATAAAAAAATAATTATTCATCAGAAATATCAATAATATATTTTTTTAATATTTTTATGATGTAAAATGAAATTATTTTTAAAAATTTCATTTTTTAATTTTACCGTAAAATTTATGAAAGGTCATCGTAGGATGACCCTAGGTTTTCGGCATAAAAAATAATTATTCATGAGAAAAATCAATAATATATTTTTTTAATATTTTTATGATGTAAAATGAACGAATTTGTTATTTATTTTTAAAAATTTCATTTTTTAATTTTACCGTAAAATTTATGAAAGGTCATCGTAGGCTGACCCTAGGTTTTCGGCATAAAAAAATAATTATTCATCAGAAATATCAATAATATATTTTTTTAATATTTTTATGATGTAAAATGAAATTATTTTTAAAAATTTCATTTTTTAATTTTACCGTAAAATTTATGAAAGGTCATCGTAGGCTGACCCTAGGTTTTCGGCATAAAAAAATAATTATTTATCTGAAATATCAATAATATATTTTTTTAATATTTTTATGATGTAAAATGAACGAATTTATTATTTATTTTTAAAAATTTCATTTTTTAATTTTCCCGTAAAAATTATGAAAGGTCATCGTAGGCTGACCCTAGGTTTTCGGCATAAAAAAATAATTATTCATCAGAAATATCAATAATATATTTTTTTAATATTTTTATGATGTAAAATGAACGAATTTATTATTTATTTTTAAAATTTCATTTTTTAATTTTCCCGTAAAAATTATGAAAGGTCATCGTAGGCTGACCCTAGGTTTTTGGCATAAAAAAATAATTATTCATCAGAAATATCAATAATATATTTTTTTAATATTTTTATGATGTAAAATGAAATTATTTTTAAAAATTTCCTTTTTTAATTTTCCCGTAAAAATTATGAAAGGTCATCGTAGGCTGACCCTAGGTTTTCGGCATAAAAAAATAATTATTCATCAGAAATATCAATAATATATTTTTTTAATATTTTTATGATGTAAAATGAACGAATTTATTATTTATTTTTAAAAATTTCATTTTTTATTTTTCCCGTAAAAATTATGAAAGGTCATCGTAGGCTGACCCTAGGTTTTCGGCATAAAAAAATAATTATTCATCAGAAATATCAATAATATATTTTTTTAATATTTTTATGATGTAAAATGAACGAATTTATTATTTATTTTTAAAAATTTCATTTTTTAATTTTCCCGTAAAAATTATGAAAGGTCATCGTAGGCTGACCCTAGGTTTTCGGCATAAAAAAATAATTATTCATCAGAAATATCAATAATATATTTTTTTAATATTTTTATGATGTAAAATGAACGAATTTATTATTTATTTTTAAAAATTTCATTTTTTAATTTTACCGTAAAAATTATGAAAGGTCATCGTAGGCTGACCCTAGGTTTTCGGCATAAAAAAATAATTATTCATCAGAAATATCAATAATATATTTTTTTAATATTTTTATGATGTAAAATGAAATTATTTTTAAAAATTTCCTTTTTTAATTTTCCCGTAAAAATTATGAAAGGTCATCGTAGGCTGACCCTAGGTTTTTGGCATAAAAAAATAATTATTCATCAGAAATATCAATAATATATTTTTTTAATATTTTTATGATGTAAAATGAACGAATTTATTATTTATTTTTAAAAATTTCATTTTTTATTTTTCCCGTAAAAATTATGAAAGGTCATCGTAGGCTGACCCTAGGTTTTCGGCATAAAAAAATAATTATTCATCAGAAATATCAATAATATATTTTTTTAATATTTTTATGATGTAAAATGAACGAATTTATTATTTATTTTTAAAAATTTCATTTTTTAATTTTCCCGTAAAAATTATGAACGGTCATCGTAGGCTGACCCTAGGTTTTCGGCATAAAAAAATAATTATTCATCAGAAATATCAATAATATATTTTTTTAATATTTTTATGATGTAAAATGAACGAATTTATTATTTATTTTTAAAAATTTCATTTTTTAATTTTACCGTAAAAATTATGAAAGGTCATCGTAGGCTGACCCTAGGTTTTCGGCATAAAAAAATAATTATTCATCAGAAATATCAATAATATATTTTTTTAATATTTTTATGATGTAAAATGAACGAATTTATTATTTATTTTTAAAAATTTCATTTTTTAATTTTACCGTAAAATTTATAAAAGGTCATCGTAGGATGACCCTAGGTTTTCGGCATAAAAAAATAATTATTCATCAGAAATATCAATAATATATTTTTTTAATATTTTTATGATGTAAAATGAACGAATTTATTATTTATTTTTAAAAATTTCATTTTTTAATTTTACCGTAAAAATTATGAAAGGTCATCGTAGGCTGACCCTAGGTTTTCGGCATAAAAAAATAATTATTCATCAGAAATATCAATAATATATTTTTTTAATATTTTTATGATGTAAAATGAACGAATTTATTATTTATTTTTAAAATTTCATTTTTTAATTTTCCCGTAAAAATTATGAAAGGTCATCGTAGGATGACCCTAGGTTTTCGGCATAAAAAAATAATTATTCATCAGAAATATCAATAATATATTTTTTTAATATTTTTATGATGTAAAATGAACGAATTTATTATTTATTTTTAAAAATTTCATTTTTTAATTTTCCCGTAATAATTATGAAAGGTCATCGTAGGCTGACCCTAGGTTTTCGGCATAAAAAAATAATTATTCATCAGAAATATCAATAATATATTTTTTTAATATTTTTATGATGTAAAATGAACGAATTTATTATTTATTTTTAAAAATTTCATTTTTTAATTTTACCGTAAAAATTATGAAAGGTCATCGTAGGCTGACCCTAGGTTTTCGGCATAAAAAAATAATTATTCATCAGAAATATCAATAATATATTTTTTTAATATTTTTATGATGTAAAATGAAATTATTTTTAAAAATTTCATTTTTTAATTTTACCGTAAACTTTATGAAAGGTCATCGTAGGATGACCCTAGGTTTTCGGCATAAAAAAATAATTATTCATCAGAAATATCAATAATATATTTTTTTAATATTTTTATGATGTAAAATGAAATTATTTTTAAAAATTTCATTTTTTAATTTTACCGTAAAATTTATGAAAGGTCATCGTAGGATGACCCTAGGTTTTCGGCATAAAAAAATAATTATTCATCAGAAATATCAATAATATATTTTTTTAATATTTTTATGATGTAAAATGAACGAATTTATTATTTATATTAAAAAATTTCATTTTTTAATTTTACCGTAAAAATTATGAAAGGTCATCGTAGGATGACCCTAGGTTTTCGGCATAAAAAAATAATTATTCATCAGAAATATCAATAATATATTTTTTTAATATTTTTATGATGTAAAATGAACGAATTTATTATTTATTTTTAAAAATTTCATTTTTTAATTTTCCCGTAAAAATTATGAAAGGTCATCGTAGGCTGACCCTAGGTTTTCGGCATAAAAAAATAATTATTCATCAGAAATATCAATAATATATTTTTTTAATATTTTTATGATGTAAAATGAACGAATTTATTATTTATTTTTAAAATTTCATTTTTTAATTTTCCCGTAAAAATTATGAAAGGTCATCGTAGGCTGACCCTAGGTTTTTGGCATAAAAAAATAATTATTCATCAGAAATATCAATAATATATTTTTTTAATATTTTTATGATGTAAAATGAACGAATTTATTATTTATTTTTAAAAATTTCATTTTTTAATTTTACCGTAAAAATTATGAAAGGTCATCGTAGGCTGACCCTAGGTTTTCGGCATATAAAAATAATTATTCATCAGAAATATCAATAATATATTTTTTTAATATTTTTATGATGTAAAATGAAATTATTTTTAAAAATTTCATTTTTTAATTTTACCGTAAAAATTATGAAAGGTCATCGTAGGCTGACCCTAGGTTTTCGGCATAAAAAAATAATTATTCATCAGAAATATCAATAATATATTTTTTTAATATTTTTATGATGTAAAATGAACGAATTTATTATTTATTTTTAAAAATTTCATTTTTTAATTTTCCCGTAAAAATTATGAAAGGTCATCGTAGGCTGACCCTAGGTTTTCGGCATAAAAAAATAATTATTCATCAGAAATATCAATAATATATTTTTTTAATATTTTTATGATGTAAAATGAACGAATTTATTATTTATTTTTAAAATTTCATTTTTTAATTTTCCCGTAAAAATTATGAAAGGTCATCGTAGGCTGACCCTAGGTTTTTGGCATAAAAAAATAATTATTCATCAGAAATATCAATAATATATTTTTTTAATATTTTTATGATGTAAAATGAACGAATTTATTATTTATTTTTAAAAATTTCATTTTTTAATTTTCCCGTAAAAATTATGAAAGGTCATCGTAGGCTGACCCTAGGTTTTCGGCATAAAAAAATAATTATTCATCAGAAATATCAATAATATATTTTTTTAATATTTTTATGATGTAAAATGAACGAATTTATTATTTATTTTTAAAAATTTCATTTTTTAATTTTACCGTAAAAATTATGAAAGGTCATCGTAGGCTGACCCTAGGTTTTCGGCATAAAAAAATAATTATTCATCAGAAATATCAATAATATATTTTTTTAATATTTTTATGATGTAAAATGAACGAATTTATTATTTATTTTTAAAAATTTCATTTTTTAATTTTACCGTAAAATTTATAAAAGGTCATTGTAGGATGACCCTAGGTTTTCGGCATAAAAAAATAATTATTCATCAGAAATATCAATAATATATTTTTTTAATATTTTTATGATGTAAAATGAACGAATTTATTATTTATTTTTAAAAATTTCATTTTTTAATTTTCCCGTAAAAATTATGAAAGGTCATCGTAGGCTGACCCTAGGTTTTCGGCATAAAAAAATAATTATTCATCAGAAATATCAATAATATATTTTTTTAATATTTTTATGATGTAAAATGAACGAATTTATTATTTATTTTTAAAATTTCATTTTTTAATTTTCCCGTAAAAATTATGAAAGGTCATCGTAGGCTGACCCTAGGTTTTTGGCATAAAAAAATAATTATTCATCAGAAATATCAATAATATATTTTTTTAATATTTTTATGATGTAAAATGAACGAATTTATTATTTATTTTTAAAAATTTCATTTTTTAATTTTCCCGTAAAAATTATGAAAGGTCATCGTAGGCTGACCCTAGGTTTTCGGCATAAAAAAATAATTATTCATCAGAAATATCAATAATATATTTTTTTAATATTTTTATGATGTAAAATGAACGAATTTATTATTTATTATTAAAAATTTCATTTTTTAATTTTACCGTAAAAATTATGAAAGGTCATCGTAGGCTGACCTTAGGTTTTCGGCATAAAAAAATAATTATTCATCAGAAATATCAATAATATATTTTTTTAATATTTTTATGATGTAAAATGAACGAATTTATTATTTATTTTTAAAAATTTCATTTTTTAATTTTACCGTAAAATTTATAAAAGGTCATCGTAGGATGACCCTAGGTTTTCGGCATAAAAAAATAATTATTCATCAGAAATATCAATAATATATTTTTTTAATATTTTTATGATGTAAAATGAACGAATTTATTATTTATATTAAAAAATTTCATTTTTTAATTTTACCGTAAAAATTAAAAAAGGTCATCGTAGGATGACCCTAGGTTTTCGGCATAAAAAAATAATTATTCATCAGAAATATCAATAATATATTTTTTTAATATTTTTATGATGTAAAATGAACGAATTTATTATTTATTTTTAAAAATTTCATTTTTTAATTTTCCCGTAAAAATTATGAAAGGTCATCGTAGGCTGACCCTAGTTTTTCGGCATAAAAAAATAATTATTCATCAGAAATATCAATAATATATTTTTTTAATATTTTTATGATGTAAAATGAAATTATTTTTAAAAATTTCATTTTTTAATTTTACCGTAAAAATTATGAAAGGTCATCGTAGGCTGACCCTAGGTTTTCGGCATAAAAAAATAATTATTCATCAGAAATATCAATAATATATTTTTTTAATATTTTTATGATGTAAAATGAACGAATTTTTATTTATTTTTAAAAATTTCATTTTTTATTTTTCCCGTAAAAATTATGAAAGGTCATCGTAGGATGACCCTAGGTTTTCGGCATAAAAAAATAATTATTCATCAGAAATATCAATAATATATTTTTTTAATATTTTTATGATGTAAAATGAACGAATTTATTATTTATTTTTAAAAATTTCATTTTTTAATTTTCCCGTAAAAATTATGAAAGGTCATCGTAGGCTGACCCTAGGTTTTCGGCATAAAAAAATAATTATTCATCAGAAATATCAATAATATATTTTTTTAATATTTTTATGATGTAAAATGAAATTATTTTTAAAAATTTCATTTTTTAATTTTACCGTAAACTTTATGAAAGGTCATCGTAGGATGACCCTAGGTTTTCGGCATAAAAAAATAATTATTCATGAGAAATATCAATAATATATTTTTTTAATATTTTTATGATGTAAAATGAACGAATTTATTATTTATTTTTAAAAATTTCATTTTTTAATTTTACCGTAAAAATTATGAAAGGTCATCGTAGGCTGACCCTAGGTTTTCGGCATAAAAAAATAATTATTCGTCAGAAATATCAATAATATATTTTTTTAATATTTTTATGATGTAAAATGAAATTATTTTAAAAATTTCATTTTTTAATTTTACCGTAAAATTTATGAAAGGTCATCGTAGGATGACCCTAGGTTTTCGGCATAAAAAAATAATTATTCATCAGAAATATCAATAATATATTTTTTTAATATTTTTATGATGTAAAATGAACGAATTTTTTATTTATATTAAAAAATTTCATTTTTTAATTTTACCGTAAAAATTATGAAAGGTCATCGTAGGATGACCCTAGGTTTTCGGCATAAAAAAATAATTATTCATCAGAATTATCAATAATATATTTTTTTAATATTTTTATGATGTAAAATGAAATTATTTTTAAAAATTTCCTTTTTTAATTTTCCCGTAAAAATTATGAAAGGTCATCGTAGGCTGACCCTAGGTTTTCGGCATAAAAAAATAATTATTCATCAGAAATATCAATAATATATTTTTTTAATATTTTTATGATGTAAAATGAACGAATTTATTATTTATTTTTAAAAATTTCATTTTTTATTTTTCCCGTAAAAATTATGAAAGGTCATCGTAGGCTGACCCTAGGTTTTCGGCATAAAAAAATAATTATTCATCAGAAATATCAATAATATATTTTTTTAATATTTTTATGATGTAAAATGAACGAATTTATTATTTATTTTTAAAAATTTCATTTTTTAATTTTCCCGTAAAAATTATGAAAGGTCATCGTAGGCTGACCCTAGGTTTTCGGCATAAAAAAATAATTATTCATCAGAAATATCAATAATATATTTTTTTAATATTTTTATGATGTAAAATGAACGAATTTATTATTTATTTTTAAAAATTTCATTTTTTAATTTTCCCGTAAAAATTATGAAAGGTCATCGTAGGCTGACCCTAGGTTTTCGGCATAAAAAAATAATTATTTATCAGAAATATCAATAATATATTTTTTTAATATTTTTATGATGTAAAATGAACGAATTTATTATTTATTTTTAAAAATTTCATTTTTTAATTTTCCCGTAAAAATTATGAAAGGTCATCGTAGGCTGACCCTAGGTTTTCGGCATAAAAAAATAATTATTCATCAGAAATATCAATAATATATTTTTTTAATATTTTTATGATGTAAAATGAACGAATTTATTATTTATTTTTAAAATTTCATTTTTTAATTTTCCCGTAAAAATTATGAAAGGTCATCGTAGGCTGACCCTAGGTTTTTGGCATAAAAAAATAATTATTCATCAGAAATATCAATAATATATTTTTTTAATATTTTTATGATGTAAAATGAAATTATTTTTAAAAATTTCCTTTTTTAATTTTCCCGTAAAAATTATGAAAGGTCATCGTAGGCTGACCCTAGGTTTTCGGCATAAAAAAATAATTATTCATCAGAAATATCAATAATATATTTTTTTAATATTTTTATGATGTAAAATGAACGAATTTATTATTTATTTTTAAAAATTTCATTTTTTAATTTTACCGTAAAATTTATAAAAGGTCATCGTAGGATGACCCTAGGTTTTCGGCATAAAAAAATAATTATTCATCAGAAATATCAATAATATATTTTTTTAATATTTTTATGATGTAAAATGAACGAATTTATTATTTATATTAAAAAATTTCATTTTTTAATTTTACCGTAAAAATTAAAAAAGGTCATCGTAGGATGACCCTAGGTTTTCGGCATAAAAAAATAATTATTCATCAGAAATATCAATAATATATTTTTTTAATATTTTTATGATGTAAAATGAACGAATTTATTATTTATTTTTAAAAATTTCATTTTTTAATTTTCCCGTAAAAATTATGAAAGGTCATCGTAGGCTGACCCTAGTTTTTCGGCATAAAAAAATAATTATTCATCAGAAATATCAATAATATATTTTTTTAATATTTTTATGATGTAAAATGAAATTATTTTTAAAAATTTCATTTTTTAATTTTACCGTAAAAATTATGAAAGGTCATCGTAGGCTGACCCTAGGTTTTCGGCATAAAAAAATAATTATTCATCAGAAATATCAATAATATATTTTTTTAATATTTTTATGATGTAAAATGAACGAATTTTTATTTATTTTTAAAAATTTCATTTTTTATTTTTCCCGTAAAAATTATGAAAGGTCATCGTAGGATGACCCTAGGTTTTCGGCATAAAAAAATAATTATTCATCAGAAATATCAATAATATATTTTTTTAATATTTTTATGATGTAAAATGAACGAATTTATTATTTATTTTTAAAAATTTCATTTTTTAATTTTCCCGTAAAAATTATGAAAGGTCATCGTAGGCTGACCCTAGGTTTTCGGCATAAAAAAATAATTATTCATCAGAAATATCAATAATATATTTTTTTAATATTTTTATGATGTAAAATGAAATTATTTTTAAAAATTTCATTTTTTAATTTTACCGTAAACTTTATGAAAGGTCATCGTAGGATGACCCTAGGTTTTCGGCATAAAAAAATAATTATTCATGAGAAATATCAATAATATATTTTTTTAATATTTTTATGATGTAAAATGAACGAATTTATTATTTATTTTTAAAAATTTCATTTTTTAATTTTACCGTAAAAATTATGAAAGGTCATCGTAGGCTGACCCTAGGTTTTCGGCATAAAAAAATAATTATTCGTCAGAAATATCAATAATATATTTTTTTAATATTTTTATGATGTAAAATGAAATTATTTTTAAAAATTTCATTTTTTAATTTTACCGTAAAATTTATGAAAGGTCATCGTAGGATGACCCTAGGTTTTCGGCATAAAAAAATAATTATTCATCAGAAATATCAATAATATATTTTTTTAATATTTTTATGATGTAAAATGAACGAATTTTTTATTTATATTAAAAAATTTCATTTTTTAATTTTACCGTAAAAATTATGAAAGGTCATCGTAGGATGACCCTAGGTTTTCGGCATAAAAAAATAATTATTCATCAGAATTATCAATAATATATTTTTTTAATATTTTTATGATGTAAAATGAAATTATTTTTAAAAATTTCCTTTTTTAATTTTCCCGTAAAAATTATGAAAGGTCATCGTAGGCTGACCCTAGGTTTTCGGCATAAAAAAATAATTATTCATCAGAAATATCAATAATATATTTTTTTAATATTTTTATGATGTAAAATGAACGAATTTATTATTTATTTTTAAAAATTTCATTTTTTATTTTTCCCGTAAAAATTATGAAAGGTCATCGTAGGCTGACCCTAGGTTTTCGGCATAAAAAAATAATTATTCATCAGAAATATCAATAATATATTTTTTTAATATTTTTATGATGTAAAATGAACGAATTTATTATTTATTTTTAAAAATTTCATTTTTTAATTTTCCCGTAAAAATTATGAAAGGTCATCGTAGGCTGACCCTAGGTTTTCGGCATAAAAAAATAATTATTCATCAGAAATATCAATAATATATTTTTTTAATATTTTTATGATGTAAAATGAACGAATTTATTATTTATTTTTAAAAATTTCATTTTTTAATTTTCCCGTAAAAATTATGAAAGGTCATCGTAGGCTGACCCTAGGTTTTCGGCATAAAAAAATAATTATTTATCAGAAATATCAATAATATATTTTTTTAATATTTTTATGATGTAAAATGAACGAATTTATTATTTATTTTTAAAAATTTCATTTTTTAATTTTCCCGTAAAAATTATGAAAGGTCATCGTAGGCTGACCCTAGGTTTTCGGCATAAAAAAATAATTATTCATCAGAAATATCAATAATATATTTTTTTAATATTTTTATGATGTAAAATGAACGAATTTATTATTTATTTTTAAAATTTCATTTTTTAATTTTCCCGTAAAAATTATGAAAGGTCATCGTAGGCTGACCCTAGGTTTTTGGCATAAAAAAATAATTATTCATCAGAAATATCAATAATATATTTTTTTAATATTTTTATGATGTAAAATGAAATTATTTTTAAAAATTTCCTTTTTTAATTTTCCCGTAAAAATTATGAAAGGTCATCGTAGGCTGACCCTAGGTTTTCGGCATAAAAAAATAATTATTCATCAGAAATATCAATAATATATTTTTTTAATATTTTTATGATGTAAAATGAACGAATTTATTATTTATTTTTAAAAATTTCATTTTTTATTTTTCCCGTAAAAATTATGAAAGGTCATCGTAGGCTGACCCTAGGTTTTCGGCATAAAAAAATAATTATTCATAAGAAATATCAATAATATATTTTTTTAATATTTTTATGATGTAAAATGAACGAATTTATTATTTATTTTTAAAAATTTCATTTTTTAATTTTCCCGTAAAAATTATGAAAGGTCATCATAGGCTGACCCTAGGTTTTCGGCATAAAAAAATAATTATTCATCAGAAATATCAATAATATATTTTTTTAATATTTTTATGATGTAAAATGAACGAATTTATTATTTATTTTTAAAAATTTCATTTTTTAATTTTACCGTAAAAATTATGAAAGGTCATCGTAGGCTGACCCTAGGTTTTCGGCATAAAAAAATAATTATTCATCAGAAATATCAATAATATATTTTTTTAATATTTTTATGATGTAAAATGAAATTATTTTTAAAAATTTCATTTTTTAATTTTACCGTAAAATTTATGAAAGGTCATCGTAGGATGACCCTAGGTTTTCGGCATAAAAAAATAATTATTCATCAGAAATATCAATAATATATTTTTTTAATATTTTTATGATGTAAAATGAACGAATTTATTATTTATACCCTAGGTTTTCGGCATAAAAAAATAATTATTCATCAGAAATATCAATAATATATTTTTTTAATATTTTTATGATGTAAAATGAACGAATTTATTATTTATTTTTAAAAATTTCATTTTTTAATTTTCCCGTAAAAATTATGAAAGGTCATCGTAGGCTGACCCTAGTTTTTCGGCATAAAAAAATAATTATTCATGAGAAATATCAATAATATATTTTTTTAATATTTTTATGATGTAAAATGAACGAATTTATTATTTATTTTTAAAAATTTCATTTTTTAATTTTACCGTAAAAATTATGAAAGGTCATCGTAGGCTGACCCTAGGTTTTCGGCATAAAAAAATAATTATTCATCAGAAATATCAATAATATATTTTTTTAATATTTTTATGATGTAAAATGAAATTATTTTTAAAAATTTCATTTTTTAATTTTACCGTAAAATTTATGAAAGGTCATCGTAGGATGACCCTAGGTTTTCGGCATAAAAAAATAATTATTCATCAGAAATATCAATAATATATTTTTTTAATATTTTTATGATGTAAAATGAACGAATTTATTATTTATATTAAAAAATTTCATTTTTTAATTTTACCGTAAAAATTATGAAAGGTCATCGTAGGATGACCCTAGGTTTTCGGCATAAAAAAATAATTATTCATCAGAATTATCAATAATATATTTTTTTAATATTTTTATGATGTAAAATGAACGAATTTATTATTTATTTTTAAAAATTTCATATTTTAATTTTCCCGTAAAAATTATGAAAGGTCATCGTAGGCTGACCCTTGGTTTTCGGCATAAAAAAATAATTATTCATCAGAAATATCAATAATATATTTTTTTAATATTTTTATGATGTAAAATGAACGAATTTATTATTTATTTTTAAAAATTTCATTTTTTAATTTTACCGTAAAAATTATGAAAGGTCATCGGAGGATGACCCTAGGTTTTCGGCATAAAAAAATAATTATTCATCAGAAATATCAATAATATATTTTTTTTAATATTTTTATGATGTAAAATGAACGAATTTATTATTTATTTTTAAAAATTTCATTTTTTAATTTTCCCGTAAAAATTATGAAAGGTCATCGTAGGCTGACCCTAGGTTTTCGGCATAAAAAAATAATTATTCATCAGAAATATCAATAATATATTTTTTTAATATTTTTATGATGTAAAATGAAATTATTTTTAAAAATTTCATTTTTTAATTTTACCGTAAAATTTATGAAAGGTCATCGTAGGATGACCCTAGGTTTTCGGCATAAAAAAATAATTATTCATGAGAAAAATCAATAATATATTTTTTTAATATTTTTATGATGTAAAATGAACGAATTTATTATTTATTTTTAAAAATTTCATTTTTTAATTTTACCGTAAAATTTATAAAAGGTCATCGTAGGATGACCCTAGGTTTTCGGCATAAAAAAATAATTATTCATCAGAAATATCAATAATATATTTTTTTAATATTTTTATGATGTAAAATGAACGAATTTATTATTTATTTTTAAAAATTTCATTTTTTAATTTTCCCGTAAAAATTATGAAAGGTCATCGTAGGCTGACCCTAGGTTTTCGGCATAAAAAAATAATTATTCATCAGAAATATCAATAATATATTTTTTTAATATTTTTATGATGTAAAATGAACGAATTTATTATTTATTTTTAAAATTTCATTTTTTAATTTTCCCGTAAAAATTATGAAAGGTCATCGTAGGCTGACCCTAGGTTTTTGGCATAAAAAAATAATTATTCATCAGAAATATCAATAATATATTTTTTTAATATTTTTATGATGTAAAATGAACGAATTTATTATTTATTTTTAAAAATTTCATTTTTTAATTTTCCCGTAAAAATTATGAAAGGTCATCGTAGGCTGACCCTAGGTTTTCGGCATAAAAAAATAATTATTCATCAGAAATATCAATAATATATTTTTTTAATATTTTTATGATGTAAAATGAACGAATTTATTATTTATTATTAAAAATTTCATTTTTTAATTTTACCGTAAAAATTATGAAAGGTCATCGTAGGCTGACCTTAGGTTTTCGGCATAAAAAAATAATTATTCATCAGAAATATCAATAATATATTTTTTTAATATTTTTATGATGTAAAATGAACGAATTTATTATTTATTTTTAAAAATTTCATTTTTTAATTTTACCGTAAAATTTATAAAAGGTCATCGTAGGATGACCCTAGGTTTTCGGCATAAAAAAATAATTATTCATCAGAAATATCAATAATATATTTTTTTAATATTTTTATGATGTAAAATGAACGAATTTATTATTTATATTAAAAAATTTCATTTTTTAATTTTACCGTAAAAATTAAAAAAGGTCATCGTAGGATGACCCTAGGTTTTCGGCATAAAAAAATAATTATTCATCAGAAATATCAATAATATATTTTTTTAATATTTTTATGATGTAAAATGAACGAATTTATTATTTATTTTTAAAAATTTCATTTTTTAATTTTCCCGTAAAAATTATGAAAGGTCATCGTAGGCTGACCCTAGTTTTTCGGCATAAAAAAATAATTATTCATCAGAAATATCAATAATATATTTTTTTAATATTTTTATGATGTAAAATGAAATTATTTTTAAAAATTTCATTTTTTAATTTTACCGTAAAAATTATGAAAGGTCATCGTAGGCTGACCCTAGGTTTTCGGCATAAAAAAATAATTATTCATCAGAAATATCAATAATATATTTTTTTAATATTTTTATGATGTAAAATGAACGAATTTTTATTTATTTTTAAAAATTTCATTTTTTATTTTTCCCGTAAAAATTATGAAAGGTCATCGTAGGATGACCCTAGGTTTTCGGCATAAAAAAATAATTATTCATCAGAAATATCAATAATATATTTTTTTAATATTTTTATGATGTAAAATGAACGAATTTATTATTTATTTTTAAAAATTTCATTTTTTAATTTTCCCGTAAAAATTATGAAAGGTCATCGTAGGCTGACCCTAGGTTTTCGGCATAAAAAAATAATTATTCATCAGAAATATCAATAATATATTTTTTTAATATTTTTATGATGTAAAATGAAATTATTTTTAAAAATTTCATTTTTTAATTTTACCGTAAACTTTATGAAAGGTCATCGTAGGATGACCCTAGGTTTTCGGCATAAAAAAATAATTATTCATGAGAAATATCAATAATATATTTTTTTAATATTTTTATGATGTAAAATGAACGAATTTATTATTTATTTTTAAAAATTTCATTTTTTAATTTTACCGTAAAAATTATGAAAGGTCATCGTAGGCTGACCCTAGGTTTTCGGCATAAAAAAATAATTATTCGTCAGAAATATCAATAATATATTTTTTTAATATTTTTATGATGTAAAATGAAATTATTTTTAAAAATTTCATTTTTTAATTTTACCGTAAAATTTATGAAAGGTCATCGTAGGATGACCCTAGGTTTTCGGCATAAAAAAATAATTATTCATCAGAAATATCAATAATATATTTTTTTAATATTTTTATGATGTAAAATGAACGAATTTTTTATTTATATTAAAAAATTTCATTTTTTAATTTTACCGTAAAAATTATGAAAGGTCATCGTAGGATGACCCTAGGTTTTCGGCATAAAAAAATAATTATTCATCAGAATTATCAATAATATATTTTTTTAATATTTTTATGATGTAAAATGAAATTATTTTTAAAAATTTCCTTTTTTAATTTTCCCGTAAAAATTATGAAAGGTCATCGTAGGCTGACCCTAGGTTTTCGGCATAAAAAAATAATTATTCATCAGAAATATCAATAATATATTTTTTTAATATTTTTATGATGTAAAATGAACGAATTTATTATTTATTTTTAAAAATTTCATTTTTTATTTTTCCCGTAAAAATTATGAAAGGTCATCGTAGGCTGACCCTAGGTTTTCGGCATAAAAAAATAATTATTCATCAGAAATATCAATAATATATTTTTTTAATATTTTTATGATGTAAAATGAACGAATTTATTATTTATTTTTAAAAATTTCATTTTTTAATTTTCCCGTAAAAATTATGAAAGGTCATCGTAGGCTGACCCTAGGTTTTCGGCATAAAAAAATAATTATTCATCAGAAATATCAATAATATATTTTTTTAATATTTTTATGATGTAAAATGAACGAATTTATTATTTATTTTTAAAAATTTCATTTTTTAATTTTCCCGTAAAAATTATGAAAGGTCATCGTAGGCTGACCCTAGGTTTTCGGCATAAAAAAATAATTATTTATCAGAAATATCAATAATATATTTTTTTAATATTTTTATGATGTAAAATGAACGAATTTATTATTTATTTTTAAAAATTTCATTTTTTAATTTTCCCGTAAAAATTATGAAAGGTCATCGTAGGCTGACCCTAGGTTTTCGGCATAAAAAAATAATTATTCATCAGAAATATCAATAATATATTTTTTTAATATTTTTATGATGTAAAATGAACGAATTTATTATTTATTTTTAAAATTTCATTTTTTAATTTTCCCGTAAAAATTATGAAAGGTCATCGTAGGCTGACCCTAGGTTTTTGGCATAAAAAAATAATTATTCATCAGAAATATCAATAATATATTTTTTTAATATTTTTATGATGTAAAATGAAATTATTTTTAAAATTTCCTTTTTTAATTTTCCCGTAAAAATTATGAAAGGTCATCGTAGGCTGACCCTAGGTTTTCGGCATAAAAAAATAATTATTCATCAGAAATATCAATAATATATTTTTTTAATATTTTTATGATGTAAAATGAACGAATTTATTATTTATTTTTAAAAATTTCATTTTTTATTTTTCCCGTAAAAATTATGAAAGGTCATCGTAGGCTGACCCTAGGTTTTCGGCATAAAAAAATAATTATTCATAAGAAATATCAATAATATATTTTTTTAATATTTTTATGATGTAAAATGAACGAATTTATTATTTATTTTTAAAAATTTCATTTTTTAATTTTCCCGTAAAAATTATGAAAGGTCATCATAGGCTGACCCTAGGTTTTCGGCATAAAAAAATAATTATTCATCAGAAATATCAATAATATATTTTTTTAATATTTTTATGATGTAAAATGAACGAATTTATTATTTATTTTTAAAAATTTCATTTTTTAATTTTACCGTAAAAATTATGAAAGGTCATCGTAGGCTGACCCTAGGTTTTCGGCATAAAAAAATAATTATTCATCAGAAATATCAATAATATATTTTTTTAATATTTTTATGATGTAAAATGAAATTATTTTTAAAAATTTCATTTTTTAATTTTACCGTAAAATTTATGAAAGGTCATCGTAGGATGACCCTAGGTTTTCGGCATAAAAAAATAATTATTCATCAGAAATATCAATAATATATTTTTTTAATATTTTTATGATGTAAAATGAACGAATTTATTATTTATATTAAAAAATTTCATTTTTTAATTTTACCGTAAAAATTATGAAAGGTCATCGTAGGCTGACCCTAGGTTTTCGGCATAAAAAAATAATTATTCATCAGAAATATCAATAATATATTTTTTTAATATTTTTATGATGTAAAATGAAATTATTTTTAAAAATTTCATTTTTTAATTTTACCGTAAAATTTATGAAAGGTCATCGTAGGCTGACCCTAGGTTTTCGGCATAAAAAAATAATTATTTATCTGAAATATCAATAATATATTTTTTTAATATTTTTATGATGTAAAATGAACGAATTTATTATTTATTTTTAAAAATTTCATTTTTTATTTTTCCCGTAAAAATTATGAAAGGTCATCGTAGGCTGACCCTAGGTTTTCGGCATAAAAAAATAATTATTCATCAGAAATATCAATAATATATTTTTTTAATATTTTTATGATGTAAAATGAACGAATTTATTATTTATTTTTAAAAATTTCATTTTTTAATTTTCCCGTAAAAATTATGAAAGGTCAGCGTAGGCTGACCCTAGGTTTTCGGCATAAAAAAATAATTATTCATCAGAAATATCAATAATATATTTTTTTAATATTTTTATGATGTAAAATGAACGAATTTATTATTTATTTTTAAAAATTTCATTTTTTAATTTTACCGTAAAAATTATGAAAGGTCATCGTAGGCTGACCCTAGGTTTTCGGCATAAAAAAATAATTATTCATCAGAAATATCAATAATATATTTTTTTAATATTTTTATGATGTAAAATGAAATTATTTTTAAAAATTTCATTTTTTAATTTTACCGTAAAATTTATGAAAGGTCATCGTAGGATGACCCTAGGTTTTCGGCATAAAAAAATAATTATTCATCAGAAATATCAATAATATATTTTTTTAATATTTTTATGATGTAAAATGAACGAATTTATTATTTATATTAAAAAATTTCATTTTTTAATTTTACCGTAAAAATTATGAAAGGTCATCGTAGGATGACCCTAGGTTTTCGGCATAAAAAAATAATTATTCATCAGAAATATCAATAATATATTTTTTTAATATTTTTATGATGTAAAATGAACGAATTTATTATTTATTTTTAAAAATTTCATTTTTTAATTTTACCGTAAAATTTATAAAAGGTCATCGTAGGCTGACCCTAGGTTTTCGGCATAAAAAAATAATTATTCATCAGAAATATCAATAATATATTTTTTTAATATTTTTATGATGTAAAATGAAATTATTTTTAAAAATTTCATTTTTTAATTTTACCGTAAACTTTATGAAAGGTCATCGTAGGATGACCCTAGGTTTTCGGCATAAAAAAATAATTATTCATGAGAAATATCAATAATATATTTTTTTAATATTTTTATGATGTAAAATGAACGAATTTATTATTTATTTTTAAAAATTTCATTTTTTAATTTTACCGTAAAAATTATGAAAGGTCATCGTAGGCTGACCCTAGGTTTTCGGCATAAAAAAATAATTATTCATCAGAAATATCAATAATATATTTTTTTAATATTTTTATGATGTAAAATGAAATTATTTTTAAAAATTTCATTTTTTAATTTTACCGTAAAATTTATGAAAGGTCATCGTAGGATGACCCTAGGTTTTCGGCATAAAAAAATAATTATTCATGAGAAAAATCAATAATATATTTTTTTAATATTTTTATGATGTAAAATGAACGAATTTATTATTTATTTTTAAAAATTTCATTTTTTAATTTTACCGTAAAAATTATGAAAGGTCATCGTAGGCTGACCCTAGGTTTTCGGCATAAAAAAATAATTATTCATCAGAAATATCAATAATATATTTTTTTAATATTTTTATGATGTAAAATGAACGAATTTTTATTTATTTTTAAAAATTTCATTTTTTATTTTTCCCGTAAAAATTATGAAAGGTCATCGTAGGATGACCCTAGGTTTTCGGCATAAAAAAATAATTATTCATCAGAAATATCAATAATATATTTTTTTAATATTTTTATGATGTAAAATGAACGAATTTATTATTTATTTTTAAAAATTTCATTTTTTAATTTTCCCGTAAAAATTATGAAAGGTCATCGTAGGCTGACCCTAGGTTTTCGGCATAAAAAAATAATTATTCATCAGAAATATCAATAATATATTTTTTTAATATTTTTATGATGTAAAATGAAATTATTTTTAAAAATTTCATTTTTTAATTTTACCGTAAACTTTATGAAAGGTCATCGTAGGATGACCCTAGGTTTTCGGCATAAAAAAATAATTATTCATGAGAAATATCAATAATATATTTTTTTAATATTTTTATGATGTAAAATGAACGAATTTATTATTTATTTTTAAAAATTTCATTTTTTAATTTTACCGTAAAAATTATGAAAGGTCATCGTAGGCTGACCCTAGGTTTTCGGCATAAAAAAATAATTATTCATCAGAAATATCAATAATATATTTTTTTAATATTTTTATGATGTAAAATGAAATTATTTTTAAAAATTTCATTTTTTAATTTTACCGTAAAATTTATGAAAGGTCATCGTAGGATGACCCTAGGTTTTCGGCATAAAAAAATAATTATTCATGAGAAAAATCAATAATATATTTTTTTAATATTTTTATGATGTAAAATGAACGAATTTATTATTTATTTTTAAAAATTTCATTTTTTAATTTTACCGTAAAAATTATGAAAGGTCATCGTAGGCTGACCCTAGGTTTTCGGCATAAAAAAATAATTATTCATAAGAAATATCAATAATATATTTTTTTAATATTTTTATGATGTAAAATGAAATTATTTTTAAAAATTTCATTTTTTAATTTTACCGTAAAATTTATGAAAGGTCATCGTAGGATGACCCTAGGTTTTCGGCATAAAAAAATAATTATTCATCAGAAATATCAATAATATATTTTTTTAATATTTTTATGATGTAAAATGAACGAATTTATTATTTATATTAAAAAATTTCATTTTTTAATTTTACCGTAAAAATTATGAAAGGTCATCGTAGGATGACCCTAGGTTTTCGGCATAAAAAAATAATTATTCATCAGAATTATCAATAATATATTTTTTTAATATTTTTATGATGTAAAATGAACGAATTTATTATTTATTTTTAAAAATTTTATTTTTTAATTTTCCCGTAAAAATTATGAAAGGTCATCGTAGGCTGACCCTAGTTTTTCGGCATAAAAAAATAATTATTCATCAGAAATATCAATAATATATTTTTTTAATATTTTTATGATGTAAAATGAAATTATTTTTAAAAATTTCATTTTTTAATTTTACCGTAAACTTTATGAAAGGTCATCGTAGGATGACCCTAGGTTTTCGGCATAAAAAAATAATTATTCATCAGAATTATCAATAATATATTTTTTTAATATTTTTATGATGTAAAATGAACGAATTTATTATTTATTTTTAAAAATTTTATTTTTTAATTTTCCCGTAAAAATTATGAAAGGTCATCGTAGGCTGACCCTAGTTTTTCGGCATAAAAAAATAATTATTCATCAGAAATATCAATAATATATTTTTTTAATATTTTTATGATGTAAAATGAAATTATTTTTAAAAATTTCATTTTTTAATTTTACCGTAAACTTTATGAAAGGTCATCGTAGGATGACCCTAGGTTTTCGGCATAAAAAAATAATTATTCATCAGAAATATCAATAATATATTTTTTTAATATTTTTATGATGTAAAATGAACGAATTTATTATTTATTTCTAAAAATTTCATTTTTTAATTTTCCCGTAAAAATTATGAAAGGTCATCGTAGGCTGACCCTAGGTTTTCGGCATAAAAAAATAATTATTCATCAGAAATATCAATAATATATTTTTTTAATATTTTTATGATGTAAAATGAACGAATTTATTATTTATTTTTAAAAATTTCATTTTTTAATTTTACCGTAAAATTTATAAAAGGTCATCGTAGGATGACCCTAGGTTTTCGGCATAAAAAAATAATTATTCATCAGAAATATAAATAATATATTTTTTTAAATATTTTTATGATGTAAAATGAACGAATTTATTATTTATATTAAAAAATTTCATTTTTTAATTTTACCGTAAAAATTAAAAAAGGTCATCGTAGGATGACCCTAGGTTTTCGGCATAAAAAAATAATTATTCATCAGAAATATCAATAATATATTTTTTTAATATTTTTATGATGTAAAATGAACGAATTTATTATTTATTTTTAAAAATTTCATTTTTTAATTTTCCCGTAAAAATTATGAAAGGTCATCGTAGGCTGACCCTAGTTTTTCGGCATAAAAAAATAATTATTCATCAGAAATATCAATAATATATTTTTTTAATATTTTTATGATGTAAAATGAAATTATTTTTAAAAATTTCATTTTTTAATTTTACCGTAAAAATTATGAAAGGTCATCGTAGGCTGACCCTTGGTTTTCGGCATAAAAAAATAATTATTCATCAGAAATATCAATAATATATTTTTTTAATATTTTTATGATGTAAAATGAACGAATTTATTATTTATTTTTAAAAATTTCATTTTTTAATTTTCCCGTAAAAATTATGAAAGGTCATCGTAGGCTGACCCTAGTTTTTCGGCATAAAAAAATAATTATTCATCAGAAATATCAATAATATATTTTTTTAATATTTTTATGATGTAAAATGAAATTATTTTTAAAAATTTCATTTTTTAATTTTACCGTAAAATTTATGAAAGGTCATCGTAGGCTGACCCTAGGTTTTCGGCATAAAAAAATAATTATTTATCAGAAATATCAATAATATATTTTTTTAATATTTTTATGATGTAAAATGAACGAATTTATTATTTATTTTTAAAAATTTCATTTTTTAATTTTCCCGTAAAAATTATGAAAGGTCATCGTAGGCTGACCCTAGGTTTTCGGCATAAAAAAATAATTATTCATCAGAAATATCAATAATATATTTTTTTAATATTTTTATGATGTAAAATGAAATTATTTTTAAAAATTTCATTTTTTAATTTTACCGTAAACTTTATGAAAGGTCATCGTAGGATGACCCTAGGTTTTCGGCATAAAAAAATAATTATTCATGAGAAATATCAATAATATATTTTTTTAATATTTTTATGATGTAAAATGAACGAATTTATTATTTATTTTTAAAAATTTCATTTTTTAATTTTACCGTAAAAATTATGAAAGGTCATCGTAGGCTGACCCTAGGTTTTCGGCATAAAAAAATAATTATTCATCAGAAATATCAATAATATATTTTTTTAATATTTTTATGATGTAAAATGAAATTATTTTTAAAAATTTCATTTTTTAATTTTACCGTAAAATTTATGAAAGGTCATCGTAGGATGACCCTAGGTTTTCGGCATAAAAAAATAATTATTCATGAGAAAAATCAATAATATATTTTTTTAATATTTTTATGATGTAAAATGAACGAATTTATTATTTATTTTTAAAAATTTCATTTTTTAATTTTACCGTAAAAATTATGAAAGGTCATCGTAGGCTGACCCTAGGTTTTCGGCATAAAAAAATAATTATTCATAAGAAATATCAATAATATATTTTTTTAATATTTTTATGATGTAAAATGAAATTATTTTTAAAAATTTCATTTTTTAATTTTACCGTAAAATTTATGAAAGGTCATCGTAGGATGACCCTAGGTTTTCGGCATAAAAAAATAATTATTCATCAGAAATATCAATAATATATTTTTTTAATATTTTTATGATGTAAAATGAACGAATTTATTATTTATATTAAAAAATTTCATTTTTTAATTTTACCGTAAAAATTATGAAAGGTCATCGTAGGATGACCCTAGGTTTTCGGCATAAAAAAATAATTATTCATCAGAATTATCAATAATATATTTTTTTAATATTTTTATGATGTAAAATGAACGAATTTATTATTTATTTTTAAAAATTTCATTTTTTAATTTTCCCGTAAAAATTATGAAAGGTCATCGTAGGCTGACCCTAGTTTTTCGGCATAAAAAAATAATTATTCATCAGAAATATCAATAATATATTTTTTTAATATTTTTATGATGTAAAATGAAATTATTTTTAAAAATTTCATTTTTTAATTTTACCGTAAACTTTATGAAAGGTCATCGTAGGATGACCCTAGGTTTTCGGCATAAAAAAATAATTATTCATCAGAAATATCAATAATATATTTTTTTAATATTTTTATGATGTAAAATGAACGAATTTATTATTTATTTTTAAAAATTTCATTTTTTAATTTTCCCGTAAAAATTATGAAAGGTCATCGTAGGCTGACCCTAGGTTTTCGGCATAAAAAAATAATTATTCATCAGAAATATCAATAATATATTTTTTTAATATTTTTATGATGTAAAATGAACGAATTTATTATTTATTTTTAAAAATTTCATTTTTTAATTTTACCGTAAAATTTATAAAAGGTCATCGTAGGATGACCCTAGGTTTTCGGCATAAAAAAATAATTATTCATCAGAAATATCAATAATATATTTTTTTAAATATTTTTATGATGTAAAATGAACGAATTTATTATTTATATTAAAAAATTTCATTTTTTAATTTTACCGTAAAAATTAAAAAAGGTCATCGTAGGATGACCCTAGGTTTTCGGCATAAAAAAATAATTATTCATCAGAAATATCAATAATATATTTTTTTAATATTTTTATGATGTAAAATGAACGAATTTATTATTTATTTTTAAAAATTTCATTTTTTAATTTTCCCGTAAAAATTATGAAAGGTCATCGTAGGCTGACCCTAGTTTTTCGGCATAAAAAAATAATTATTCATCAGAAATATCAATAATATATTTTTTTAATATTTTTATGATGTAAAATGAAATTATTTTTAAAAATTTCATTTTTTAATTTTACCGTAAAAATTATGAAAGGTCATCGTAGGCTGACCCTTGGTTTTCGGCATAAAAAAATAATTATTCATCAGAAATATCAATAATATATTTTTTTAATATTTTTATGATGTAAAATGAACGAATTTATTATTTATTTTTAAAAATTTCATTTTTTAATTTTCCCGTAAAAATTATGAAAGGTCATCGTAGGCTGACCCTAGGTTTTCGGCATAAAAAAATAATTATTCATCAGAAATATCAATAATATATTTTTTTAATATTTTTATGATGTAAAATGAAATTATTTTTAAAAATTTCATTTTTTAATTTTACCGTAAACTTTATGAAAGGTCATCGTAGGATGACCCTAGGTTTTCGGCATAAAAAAATAATTATTCATCAGAAATATCAATAATATATTTTTTTAATATTTTTATGATGTAAAATGAACGAATTTATTATTTATTTTTAAAAATTTCATTTTTTAATTTTCCCGTAAAAATTATGAAAGGTCATCGTAGGCTGACCCTAGGTTTTCGGCATAAAAAAATAATTATTCATCAGAAATATCAATAATATATTTTTTTAATATTTTTATGATGTAAAATGAAATTATTTTTAAAAATTTCATTTTTTAATTTTACCGTAAACTTTATGAAAGGTCATCGTAGGATGACCCTAGGTTTTCGGCATAAAAAAATAATTATTCATCAGAAATATCAATAATATATTTTTTTAATATTTTTATGATGTAAAATGAACGAATTTATTATTTATTTTTAAAAATTTCATTTTTTAATTTTCCCGTAAAAATTATGAAAGGTCATCGTAGGCTGACCCTAGGTTTTCGGCATAAAAAAATAATTATTCATCAGAAATATCAATAATATATTTTTTTAATATTTTTATGATGTAAAATGAACGAATTTTTATTTATTTTTAAAAATTTCATTTTTTATTTTTCCCGTAAAAATTATGAAAGGTCATCGTAGGATGACCCTAGGTTTTCGGCATAAAAAAATAATTATTCATCAGAAATATCAATAATATATTTTTTTAATATTTTTATGATGTAAAATGAACGAATTTATTATTTATTTTTAAAAATTTCATTTTTTAATTTTCCCGTAAAAATTATGAAAGGTCATCGTAGGCTGACCCTAGGTTTTCGGCATAAAAAAATAATTATTCATCAGAAATATCAATAATATATTTTTTTTAATATTTTTATGATGTAAAATGAAATTATTTTTAAAAATTTCATTTTTTAATTTTACCGTAAACTTTATGAAAGGTCATCGTAGGATGACCCTAGGTTTTCGGCATAAAAAAATAATTATTCATGAGAAATATCAATAATATATTTTTTTAATATTTTTATGATGAAAAATGAACGAATTTATTATTTATTTTTAAAAATTTCATTTTTTAATTTTACCGTAAAAATTATGAAAGGTCATCGTAGGCTGACCCTAGGTTTTCGGCATAAAAAAATAATTATTCATCAGAAATATCAATAATATATTTTTTTAATATTTTTATGATGTAAAATGAAATTATTTTTAAAAATTTCATTTTTTAATTTTACCGTAAAATTTATGAAAGGTCATCGTAGGATGACCCTAGGTTTTCGGCATAAAAAAATAATTATTCATCAGAAATATCAATAATATATTTTTTTAATATTTTTATGATGTAAAATGAACGAATTTATTATTTATATTAAAAAATTTCATTTTTTAATTTTACCGTAAAAATTATGAAAGGTCATCGTAGGATGACCCTAGGTTTTCGGCATAAAAAAATAATTATTCATCAGAATTATCAATAATATATTTTTTTAATATTTTTATGATGTAAAATGAACGAATTTATTATTTATTTTTAAAAATTTCATATTTTAATTTTCCCGTAAAAATTATGAAAGGTCATCGTAGGCTGACCCTAGTTTTTCGGCATAAAAAAATAATTATTCATCAGAAATATCAATAATATATTTTTTTAATATTTTTATGATGTAAAATGAAATTATTTTTAAAAATTTCATTTTTTAATTTTACCGTAAAAATTATGAAAGGTCATCGTAGGCTGACCCTTGGTTTTCGGCATAAAAAAATAATTATTCATCAGAAATATCAATAATATATTTTTTTAATATTTTTATGATGTAAAATGAACGAATTTATTATTTATTATTAAAAATTTCATTTTTTAATTTTACCGTAAAAATTATGAAAGGTCATCGGAGGATGACCCTATGTTTTCGGCATAAAAAAATAATTATTCATCAGAAATATCAATAATATATTTTTTTAATATTTTTATGATGTAAAATGAACGAATTTATTATTTATTTTTAAAAATTTCATTTTTTAATTTTCCCGTAAAAATTATGAAAGGTCATCGTAGGCTGACCCTAGGTTTTCGGCATAAAAAAATAATTATTCATCAGAAATATCAATAATATATTTTTTTAATATTTTTATGATGTAAAATGAAATTATTTTTAAAAATTTCATTTTTTAATTTTACCGTAAAATTTATGAAAGTTCATCGTAGGATGACCCTAGGTTTTCGGCATAAAAAAATAATTATTCATGAGAAAAATCAATAATATATTTTTTTAATATTTTTATGATGTAAAATGAACGAATTTGTTATTTATTTTTAAAAATTTCATTTTTTAATTTTACCGTAAAAATTATGAAAGGTCATCGTAGGCTGACCCTAGGTTTTCGGCATAAAAAAATAATTATTCATCAGAAATATCAATAATATATTTTTTTAATATTTTTATGATGTAAAATGAAATTATTTTTAAAAATTTCATTTTTTAATTTTACCGTAAAATTTATGAAAGGTCATCGTAGGATGACCCTAGGTTTTCGGCATAAAAAAATAATTATTCATCAGAAATATCAATAATATATTTTTTTAATATTTTTATGATGTAAAATGAACGAATTTATTATTTATATTAAAAAATTTCATTTTTTAATTTTCCCGTAAAAATTATGAAAGGTCATCGAAGGCTGACCTTAGTTTTTCGGCATAAAAAAATAATTATTCATCAGAAATATCAATAATATATTTTTTTAATATTTTTATGATGTAAAATGAAATTATTTTTAAAAATTTCATTTTTTAATTTTACCGTAAAAATTATGAAAGGTCATCGTAGGCTGACCCTTGGTTTTCGGCATAAAAAAATAATTATTCATCAGAAATATCAATAATATATTTTTTTAATATTTTTATGATGTAAAATGAACGAATTTATTATTTATTTTTAAAATTTCATTTTTTAATTTTCCCGTAAAAATTATGAAAGGTCATCGTAGGCTGACCCTAGGTTTTTGGCATAAAAAAATAATTATTCATCAGAAATATCAATAATATATTTTTTTAATATTTTTATGATGTAAAATGAAATTATTTTTAAAAATTTCCTTTTTTAATTTTCCCGTAAAAATTATGAAAGGTCATCGTAGGCTGACCCTAGGTTTTCGGCATAAAAAAATAATTATTCATCAGAAATATCAATAATATATTTTTTTAATATTTTTATGATGTAAAATGAACGAATTTATTATTTATTTTTAAAAATTTCATTTTTTATTTTTCCCGTAAAAATTATGAAAGGTCATCGTAGGCTGACCCTAGGTTTTCGGAATAAAAAAATAATTATTCATCAGAAATATCAATAATATATTTTTTTAATATTTTTATGATGTAAAATGAACGAATTTATTATTTATTTTTAAAAATTTCATTTTTTAATTTTCCCGTAAAAATTATGAAAGGTCATCGTAGGCTGACCCTAGGTTTTCGGCATAAAAAAATAATTATTCATCAGAAATATCAATAATATATTTTTTTAATATTTTTATGATGTAAAATGAACGAATTTATTATTTATTTTTAAAAATTTCATTTTTTAATTTTACCGTAAAAATTATGAAAGGTCATCGTAGGCTGACCCTAGGTTTTCGGCATAAAAAAATAATTATTCATCAGAAATATCAATAATATATTTTTTTAATATTTTTATGATGTAAAATGAAATTATTTTTAAAAATTTCATTTTTTAATTTTACCGTAAAATTTATGAAAGGTCATCGTAGGATGACCCTAGGTTTTCGTCATAAAAAAATAATTATTCATCAGAAATATCAATAATATATTTTTTTAATATTTTTATGATGTAAAATGAAATTATTTTTAAAAATTTCATTTTTTAATTTTACCGTAAAAATTATGAAAGGTCATCGTAGGCTGACCCTTGGTTTTCGGCATAAAAAAATAATTATTCATCAGAAATATCAATAATATATTTTTTTAATATTTTTATGATGTAAAATGAACGAATTTATTATTTATTTTTAAAAATTTCATTTTTTAATTTTCCCGTAAAAATTATGAAAGGTCATCGTAGGCTGACCCTAGTTTTTCGGCATAAAAAAATAATTATTCATCAGAAATATCAATAATATATTTTTTTAATATTTTTATGATGTAAAATGAAATTATTTTTAAAAATTTCATTTTTTAATTTTACCGTAAAATTTATGAAAGGTCATCGTAGGCTGACCCTAGGTTTTCGGCATAAAAAAATAATTATTTATCAGAAATATCAATAATATATTTTTTTAATATTTTTATGATGTAAAATGAACGAATTTATTATTTATTTTTAAAAATTTCATTTTTTAATTTTCCCGTAAAAATTATGAAAGGTCATCGTAGGCTGACCCTAGGTTTTCGGCATAAAAAAATAATTATTCATCAGAAATATCAATAATATATTTTTTTAATATTTTTATGATGTAAAATGAAATTATTTTTAAAAATTTCATTTTTTAATTTTACCGTAAACTTTATGAAAGGTCATCGTAGGATGACCCTAGGTTTTCGGCATAAAAAAATAATTATTCATCAGAAATATCAATAATATATTTTTTTAATATTTTTATGATGTAAAATGAACGAATTTATTATTTATTTTTAAAAATTTCATTTTTTAATTTTCCCGTAAAAATTATGAAAGGTCATCGTAGGCTGACCCTAGGTTTTCGGCATAAAAAAATAATTATTCATCAGAAATATCAATAATATATTTTTTTAATTTTTTTATGATGTAAAATGAACGAATTTTTATTTATTTTTAAAAATTTCATTTTTTATTTTTCCCGTAAAAATTATGAAAGGTCATCGTAGGATGACCCTAGGTTTTCGGCATAAAAAAATAATTATTCATCAGAAATATCAATAATATATTTTTTTAATATTTTTATGATGTAAAATGAACGAATTTATTATTTATTTTTAAAAATTTCATTTTTTAATTTTCCCGTAAAAATTATGAAAGGTCATCGTAGGCTGACCCTAGGTTTTCGGCATAAAAAAATAATTATTCATCAGAAATATCAATAATATATTTTTTTAATATTTTTATGATGTAAAATGAAATTATTTTTAAAAATTTCATTTTTTAATTTTACCGTAAACTTTATGAAAGGTCATCGTAGGATGACCCTAGGTTTTCGGCATAAAAAAATAATTATTCATGAGAAATATCAATAATATATTTTTTTAATATTTTTATGATGTAAAATGAACGAATTTATTATTTATTTTTAAAAATTTCATTTTTTAATTTTACCGTAAAAATTATGAAAGGTCATCGTAGGCTGACCCTAGGTTTTCGGCATAAAAAAATAATTATTCATCAGAAATATCAATAATATATTTTTTTAATATTTTTATGATGTAAAATGAAATTATTTTTAAAAATTTCATTTTTTAATTTTACCGTAAAATTTATGAAAGGTCATCGTAGGATGACCCTAGGTTTTCGGCATAAAAAAATAATTATTCATCAGAAATATCAATAATATATTTTTTTAATATTTTTATGATGTAAAATGAACGAATTTATTATTTATATTAAAAAATTTCATTTTTTAATTTTACCGTAAAAATTATGAAAGGTCATCGTAGGATGACCCTAGGTTTTCGGCATAAAAAAATAATTATTCATCAGAATTATCAATAATATATTTTTTTAATATTTTTATGATGTAAAATGAACGAATTTATTATTTATTTTTAAAAATTTCATATTTTAATTTTCCCGTAAAAATTATGAAAGGTCATCGTAGGCTGACCCTAGGTTTTCGGCATAAAAAAATAATTATTCATCAGAAATATCAATAATATATTTTTTTAATTTTTTTATGATGTAAAATGAACGAATTTTTATTTATTTTTAAAAATTTCATTTTTTATTTTTCCCGTAAAAATTATGAAAGGTCATCGTAGGATGACCCTAGGTTTTCGGCATAAAAAAATAATTATTCATCAGAAATATCAATAATATATTTTTTTAATATTTTTATGATGTAAAATGAACGAATTTATTATTTATTTTTAAAAATTTCATTTTTTAATTTTCCCGTAAAAATTATGAAAGGTCATCGTAGGCTGACCCTAGGTTTTCGGCATAAAAAAATAATTATTCATCAGAAATATCAATAATATATTTTTTTAATATTTTTATGATGTAAAATGAAATTATTTTTAAAAATTTCATTTTTTAATTTTACCGTAAACTTTATGAAAGGTCATCGTAGGATGACCCTAGGTTTTCGGCATAAAAAAATAATTATTCATGAGAAATATCAATAATATATTTTTTTAATATTTTTATGATGTAAAATGAACGAATTTATTATTTATTTTTAAAAATTTCATTTTTTAATTTTACCGTAAAAATTATGAAAGGTCATCGTAGGCTGACCCTAGGTTTTCGGCATAAAAAAATAATTATTCATCAGAAATATCAATAATATATTTTTTTAATATTTTTATGATGTAAAATGAAATTATTTTTAAAAATTTCATTTTTTAATTTTACCGTAAAATTTATGAAAGGTCATCGTAGGATGACCCTAGGTTTTCGGCATAAAAAAATAATTATTCATCAGAAATATCAATAATATATTTTTTTAATATTTTTATGATGTAAAATGAACGAATTTATTATTTATATTAAAAAATTTCATTTTTTAATTTTACCGTAAAAATTATGAAAGGTCATCGTAGGATGACCCTAGGTTTTCGGCATAAAAAAATAATTATTCATCAGAATTATCAATAATATATTTTTTTAATATTTTTATGATGTAAAATGAACGAATTTATTATTTATTTTTAAAAATTTCATATTTTAATTTTCCCGTAAAAATTATGAAAGGTCATCGTAGGCTGACCCTAGTTTTTCGGCATAAAAAAATAATTATTCATCAGAAATATCAATAATATATTTTTTTAATATTTTTATGATGTAAAATGAAATTATTTTTAAAAATTTCATTTTTTAATTTTACCGTAAAAATTATGAAAGGTCATCGTAGGCTGACCCTTGGTTTTCGGCATAAAAAAATAATTATTCATCAGAAATATCAATAATATATTTTTTTAATATTTTTATGATGTAAAATGAACGAATTTATTATTTATTTTTAAAAATTTCATTTTTTAATTTTACCGTAAAAATTATGAAAGGTCATCGGAGGATGACCCTATGTTTTCGGCATAAAAAAATAATTATTCATCAGAAATATCAATAATATATTTTTATAATATTTTTATGATGTAAAATGAACGAATTTATTATTTATTTTTAAAAATTTCATTTTTTAATTTTCCCGTAAAAATTATGAAAGGTCATCGTAGGCTGACCCTAGGTTTTCGGCATAAAAAAATAATTATTCATCAGAAATATCAATAATATATTTTTTTAATATTTTTATGATGTAAAATGAAATTATTTTTAAAAATTTCATTTTTTAATTTTACCGTAAAATTTATGAAAGTTCATCGTAGGATGACCCTAGGTTTTCGGCATAAAAAAATAATTATTCATGAGAAAAATCAATAATATATTTTTTTAATATTTTTATGATGTAAAATGAACGAATTTGTTATTTATTTTTAAAAATTTCATTTTTTAATTTTACCGTAAAAATTATGAAAGGTCATCGTAGGCTGACCCTAGGTTTTCGGCATAAAAAAATAATTATTCATCAGAAATATCAATAATATATTTTTTTAATATTTTTATGATGTAAAATGAAATTATTTTTAAAAATTTCATTTTTTAATTTTACCGTAAAATTTATGAAAGGTCATCGTAGGATGACCCTAGGTTTTCGGCATAAAAAAATAATTATTCATCAGAAATATCAATAATATATTTTTTTAATATTTTTATGATGTAAAATGAACGAATTTATTATTTATATTAAAAAATTTCATTTTTTAATTTTACCGTAAAAATTATGAAAGGTCATCGTAGGATGACCCTAGGTTTTCGGCATAAAAAAATAATTATTCATCAGAATTATCAATAATATATTTTTTTAATATTTTTATGATGTAAAATGAACGAATTTATTATTTATTTTTAAAAATTTCATTTTTTAATTTTCCCGTAAAAATTATGAAAGGTCATCGAAGGCTGACCTTAGTTTTTCGGCATAAAAAAATAATTATTCATCAGAAATATCAATAATATATTTTTTTAATATTTTTATGATGTAAAATGAAATTATTTTTAAAAATTTCATTTTTTAATTTTACCGTAAAAATTATGAAAGGTCATCGTAGGCTGACCCTTGGTTTTCGGCATAAAAAAATAATTATTCATCAGAAATATCAATAATATATTTTTTTAATATTTTTATGATGTAAAATGAACGAATTTATTATTTATTTTTAAAATTTCATTTTTTAATTTTCCCGTAAAAATTATGAAAGGTCATCGTAGGCTGACCCTAGGTTTTTGGCATAAAAAAATAATTATTCATCAGAAATATCAATAATATATTTTTTTAATATTTTTATGATGTAAAATGAAATTATTTTTAAAAATTTCCTTTTTTAATTTTCCCGTAAAAATTATGAAAGGTCATCGTAGGCTGACCCTAGGTTTTCGGCATAAAAAAATAATTATTCATCAGAAATATCAATAATATATTTTTTTAATATTTTTATGATGTAAAATGAACGAATTTATTATTTATTTTTAAAAATTTCATTTTTTATTTTTCCCGTAAAAATTATGAAAGGTCATCGTAGGCTGACCCTAGGTTTTCGGAATAAAAAAATAATTATTCATCAGAAATATCAATAATATATTTTTTTAATATTTTTATGATGTAAAATGAACGAATTTATTATTTATTTTTAAAAATTTCATTTTTTAATTTTCCCGTAAAAATTATGAAAGGTCATCGTAGGCTGACCCTAGGTTTTCGGCATAAAAAAATAATTATTCATCAGAAATATCAATAATATATTTTTTTAATATTTTTATGATGTAAAATGAACGAATTTATTATTTATTTTTAAAAATTTCATTTTTTAATTTTACCGTAAAAATTATGAAAGGTCATCGTAGGCTGACCCTAGGTTTTCGGCATAAAAAAATAATTATTCATCAGAAATATCAATAATATATTTTTTTAATATTTTTATGATGTAAAATGAAATTATTTTTAAAAATTTCATTTTTTAATTTTACCGTAAAATTTATGAAAGGTCATCGTAGGATGACCCTAGGTTTTCGTCATAAAAAAATAATTATTCATCAGAAATATCAATAATATATTTTTTTAATATTTTTATGATGTAAAATGAACGAATTTATTATTTATTTTTAAAAATTTCATTTTTTAATTTTACCGTAAAATTTATAAAAGGTCATCGTAGGATGACCCTAGGTTTTCGGCATAAAAAAATAATTATTCATCAGAAATATCAATAATATATTTTTTTAATATTTTTATGATGTAAAATGAACGAATTTATTATTTATATTAAAAAATTTCATTTTTTAATTTTACCGTAAAAATTAAAAAAGGTCATCGTAGGATGACCCTAGGTTTTCGGCATAAAAAAATAATTATTCATCAGAAATATCAATAATATATTTTTTTAATATTTTTATGATGTAAAATGAACGAATTTATTATTTATTTTTAAAAATTTCATTTTTTAATTTTCCCGTAAAAATTATGAAAGGTCATCGTAGGCTGACCCTAGTTTTTCGGCATAAAAAAATAATTATTCATCAGAAATATCAATAATATATTTTTTTAATATTTTTATGATGTAAAATGAAATTATTTTTAAAAATTTCATTTTTTAATTTTCCCGTAAAAATTATGAAAGGTCATCGTAGGCTGACCCTTGGTTTTCGGCATAAAAAAATAATTTTTCATCAGAAATATCAATAATATATTTTTTTAATATTTTTATGATGTAAAATGAACGAATTTATTATTTATTTTTAAAAATTTCATTTTTTAATTTTCCCGTAAAAATTATGAAAGGTCATCGTAGGCTGACCCTAGGTTTTCGGCATAAAAAAATAATTATTCATCAGAAATATCAATAATATATTTTTTTAATATTTTTATGATGTAAAATGAACGAATTTTTATTTATTTTTAAAAATTTCATTTTTTATTTTTCCCGTAAAAATTATGAAAGGTCATCGTAGGATGACCCTAGGTTTTCGGCATAAAAAAATAATTATTCATCAGAAATATCAATAATATATTTTTTTAATATTTTTATGATGTAAAATGAACGAATTTATTATTTATTTTTAAAAATTTCATTTTTTAATTTTCCCGTAAAAATTATGAAAGGTCATCGTAGGCTGACCCTAGGTTTTCGGCATAAAAAAATAATTATTCATCAGAAATATCAATAATATATTTTTTTAATATTTTTATGATGTAAAATGAAATTATTTTTAAAAATTTCATTTTTTAATTTTACCGTAAAATTTATGAAAGGTCATCGTAGGATGACCCTAGGTTTTCGGCATAAAAAAATAATTATTCATGAGAAAAATCAATAATATATTTTTTTAATATTTTTATGATGTAAAATGAACGAATTTGTTATTTATTTTTAAAAATTTCATTTTTTAATTTTACCGTAAAAATTATGAAAGGTCATCGTAGGCTGACCCTAGGTTTTCGGCATAAAAAAATAATTATTCATCAGAAATATCAATAATATATTTTTTTAATATTTTTATGATGTAAAATGAAATTATTTTTAAAAATTTCATTTTTTAATTTTACCGTAAAATTTATGAAAGGTCATCGTAGGATGACCCTAGGTTTTCGGCATAAAAAAATAATTATTCATCAGAAATATCAATAATATATTTTTTTAATATTTTTATGATGTAAAATGAACGAATTTATTATTTATATTAAAAAATTTCATTTTTTAATTTTACCGTAAAAATTATGAAAGGTCATCGTAGGATGACCCTAGGTTTTCGGCATAAAAAAATAATTATTCATCAGAATTATCAATAATATATTTTTTTAATATTTTTATGATGTAAAATGAACGAATTTATTATTTATTTTTAAAAATTTCATTTTTTAATTTTCCCGTAAAAATTATGAAAGGTCATCGAAGGCTGACCCTAGTTTTTCGGCATAAAAAAATAATTATTCATCAGAAATATCAATAATATATTTTTTTAATATTTTTATGATGTAAAATGAAATTATTTTTAAAAATTTCATTTTTTAATTTTACCGTAAAAATTATGAAAGGTCATCGTAGGCTGACCCTTGGTTTTCGGCATAAAAAAATAATTATTCATCAGAAATATCAATAATATATTTTTTTAATATTTTTATGATGTAAAATGAACGAATTTATTATTTATTTTTAAAATTTCATTTTTTAATTTTCCCGTAAAAATTATGAAAGGTCATCGTAGGCTGACCCTAGGTTTTTGGCATAAAAAAATAATTATTCATCAGAAATATCAATAATATATTTTTTTAATATTTTTATGATGTAAAATGAAATTATTTTTAAAAATTTCCTTTTTTAATTTTCCCGTAAAAATTATGAAAGGTCATCGTAGGCTGACCCTAGGTTTTCGGCATAAAAAAATAATTATTCATCAGAAATATCAATAATATATTTTTTTAATATTTTTATGATGTAAAATGAACGAATTTATTATTTATTTTTAAAATTTCATTTTTTAATTTTCCCGTAAAAATTATGAAAGGTCATCGTAGGCTGACCCTAGGTTTTTGGCATAAAAAAATAATTATTCATCAGAAATATCAATAATATATTTTTTTAATATTTTTATGATGTAAAATGAAATTATTTTTAAAAATTTCTTTTTTAATTTTCCCGTAAAAATTATGAAAGGTCATCGTAGGCTGACCCTAGGTTTTCGGCATAAAAAAATAATTATTCATCAGAAATATCAATAATATATTTTTTTAATATTTTTATGATGTAAAATGAACGAATTTATTATTTATTTTTAAAAATTTCATTTTTTATTTTTCCCGTAAAAATTATGAAAGGTCATCGTAGGCTGACCCTAGGTTTTCGGAATAAAAAAATAATTATTCATCAGAAATATCAATAATATATTTTTTTAATATTTTTATGATGTAAAATGAACGAATTTATTATTTATTTTTAAAAATTTCATTTTTTAATTTTCCCGTAAAAATTATGAAAGGTCATCGTAGGCTGACCCTAGGTTTTCGGCATAAAAAAATAATTATTCATCAGAAATATCAATAATATATTTTTTTAATATTTTTATGATGTAAAATGAACGAATTTATTATTTATTTTTAAAAATTTCATTTTTTAATTTTACCGTAAAAATTATGAAAGGTCATCGTAGGCTGACCCTAGGTTTTCGGCATAAAAAAATAATTATTCATCAGAAATATCAATAATATATTTTTTTAATATTTTTATGATGTAAAATGAAATTATTTTTAAAAATTTCATTTTTTAATTTTACCGTAAAATTTATGAAAGGTCATCGTAGGATGACCCTAGGTTTTCGTCATAAAAAAATAATTATTCATCAGAAATATCAATAATATATTTTTTTAATATTTTTATGATGTAAAATGAACGAATTTATTATTTATTTTTAAAAATTTCATTTTTTAATTTTACCGTAAAAATTAAAAAAGGTCATCGTAGGATGACCCTAGGTTTTCGGCATAAAAAAATAATTATTCATCAGAAATATCAATAATATATTTTTTTAATATTTTTATGATGTAAAATGAACGAATTTATTATTTATTTTTAAAAATTTCATTTTTTAATTTTCCCGTAAAAATTATGAAAGGTCATCGTAGGCTGACCCTAGTTTTTCGGCATAAAAAAATAATTATTCATCAGAAATATCAATAATATATTTTTTTAATATTTTTATGATGTAAAATGAAATTATTTTTAAAAATTTCATTTTTTAATTTTCCCGTAAAAATTATGAAAGGTCATCGTAGGCTGACCCTTGGTTTTCGGCATAAAAAAATAATTTTTCATCAGAAATATCAATAATATATTTTTTTAATATTTTTATGATGTAAAATGAACGAATTTATTATTTATTTTTAAAAATTTCATTTTTTAATTTTCCCGTAAAAATTATGAAAGGTCATCGTAGGCTGACCCTAGGTTTTCGGCATAAAAAAATAATTATTCATCAGAAATATCAATAATATATTTTTTTAATATTTTTATGATGTAAAATGAACGAATTTTTATTTATTTTTAAAAATTTCATTTTTTATTTTTCCCGTAAAAATTATGAAAGGTCATCGTAGGATGACCCTAGGTTTTCGGCATAAAAAAATAATTATTCATCAGAAATATCAATAATATATTTTTTTAATATTTTTATGATGTAAAATGAACGAATTTATTATTTATTTTTAAAAATTTCATTTTTTAATTTTCCCGTAAAAATTATGAAAGGTCATCGTAGGCTGACCCTAGGTTTTCGGCATAAAAAAATAATTATTCATCAGAAATATCAATAATATATTTTTTTAATATTTTTATGATGTAAAATGAAATTATTTTTAAAAATTTCATTTTTTAATTTTACCGTAAAATTTATGAAAGGTCATCGTAGGATGACCCTAGGTTTTCGGCATAAAAAAATAATTATTCATGAGAAAAATCAATAATATATTTTTTTAATATTTTTATGATGTAAAATGAACGAATTTGTTATTTATTTTTAAAAATTTCATTTTTTAATTTTACCGTAAAAATTATGAAAGGTCATCGTAGGCTGACCCTAGGTTTTCGGCATAAAAAAATAATTATTCATCAGAAATATCAATAATATATTTTTTTAATATTTTTATGATGTAAAATGAAATTATTTTTAAAAATTTCATTTTTTAATTTTACCGTAAAATTTATGAAAGGTCATCGTAGGATGACCCTAGGTTTTCGGCATAAAAAAATAATTATTCATCAGAAATATCAATAATATATTTTTTTAATATTTTTATGATGTAAAATGAACGAATTTATTATTTATATTAAAAAATTTCATTTTTTAATTTTACCGTAAAAATTATGAAAGGTCATCGTAGGATGACCCTAGGTTTTCGGCATAAAAAAATAATTATTCATCAGAATTATCAATAATATATTTTTTTAATATTTTTATGATGTAAAATGAACGAATTTATTATTTATTTTTAAAAATTTCATTTTTTAATTTTCCCGTAAAAATTATGAAAGGTCTTCGAAGGCTGACCCTAGTTTTTCGGCATAAAAAAATAATTATTCATCAGAAATATCAATAATATATTTTTTTAATATTTTTATGATGTAAAATGAAATTATTTTTAAAAATTTCATTTTTTAATTTTACCGTAAAAATTATGAAAGGTCATCGTAGGCTGACCCTTGGTTTTCGGCATAAAAAAATAATTATTCATCAGAAATATCAATAATATATTTTTTTAATATTTTTATGATGTAAAATGAACGAATTTATTATTTATTTTTAAAATTTCATTTTTTAATTTTCCCGTAAAAATTATGAAAGGTCATCGTAGGCTGACCATAGGTTTTTGGCATAAAAAAATAATTATTCATCAGAAATATCAATAATATATTTTTTTAATATTTTTATGATGTAAAATGAAATTATTTTTAAAAATTTCCTTTTTTAATTTTCCCGTAAAAATTATGAAAGGTCATCGTAGGCTGACCCTAGGTTTTCGGCATAAAAAAATAATTATTCATCAGAAATATCAATAATATATTTTTTTAATATTTTTATGATGTAAAATGAACGAATTTATTATTTATTTTTAAAAATTTCATTTTTTATTTTTCCCGTAAAAATTATGAAAGGTCATCGTAGGCTGACCCTAGGTTTTCGGAATAAAAAAATAATTATTCATCAGAAATATCAATAATATATTTTTTTAATATTTTTATGATGTAAAATGAACGAATTTATTATTTATTTTTAAAAATTTCATTTTTTAATTTTCCCGTAAAAATTATGAAAGGTCATCGTAGGCTGACCCTAGGTTTTCGGCATAAAAAAATAATTATTCATCAGAAATATCAATAATATATTTTTTTAATATTTTTATGATGTAAAATGAACGAATTTATTATTTATTTTTAAAAATTTCATTTTTTAATTTTACCGTAAAAATTATGAAAGGTCATCGTAGGCTGACCCTAGGTTTTCGGCATAAAAAAATAATTATTCATCAGAAATATCAATAATATATTTTTTTAATATTTTTATGATGTAAAATGAAATTATTTTTAAAAATTTCATTTTTTAATTTTACCGTAAAATTTATGAAAGGTCATCGTAGGATGACCCTAGGTTTTCGTCATAAAAAAATAATTATTCATCAGAAATATCAATAATATATTTTTTTAATATTTTTATGATGTAAAATGAACGAATTTATTATTTATATTAAAAAATTTCATTTTTTAATTTTACGGTAAAAATTAAAAAAGGTCATCGTAGGATGACCCTAGGTTTTCGGCATAAAAAAATAATTATTCATCAGAAATATCAATAATATATTTTTTTAATATTTTTATGATGTAAAATGAACGAATTTATTATTTATTTTTAAAAATTTCATTTTTTAATTTTCCCGTAAAAATTATGAAAGGTCATCGTAGGCTGACCCTAGGTTTTCGGCATAAAAAAATAATTATTCATCAGAAATATCAATAATATATTTTTTTAATATTTTTATGATGTAAAATGAACGAATTTATTATTTATTTTTAAAAATTTCATTTTTTATTTTTCCCGTAAAAATTATGAAAGGTCATCGTAGGCTGACCCTAGGTTTTCGGAATAAAAAAATAATTATTCATCAGAAATATCAATAATATATTTTTTTAATATTTTTATGATGTAAAATGAACGAATTTATTATTTATTTTTAAAAATTTCATTTTTTAATTTTCCCGTAAAAATTATGAAAGGTCATCGTAGGCTGACCCTAGGTTTTCGGCATAAAAAAATAATTATTCATCAGAAATATCAATAATATATTTTTTTAATATTTTTATGATGTAAAATGAACGAATTTATTATTTATTTTTAAAAATTTCATTTTTTAATTTTACCGTAAAAATTATGAAAGGTCATCGTAGGCTGACCCTAGGTTTTCGGCATAAAAAAATAATTATTCATCAGAAATATCAATAATATATTTTTTTAATATTTTTATGATGTAAAATGAAATTATTTTTAAAAATTTCATTTTTTAATTTTACCGTAAAATTTATGAAAGGTCATCGTAGGATGACCCTAGGTTTTCGTCATAAAAAAATAATTATTCATCAGAAATATCAATAATATATTTTTTTAATATTTTTATGATGTAAAATGAACGAATTTATTATTTATTTTTAAAAATTTCATTTTTTAATTTTACCGTAAAATTTATAAAAGGTCATCGTAGGATGACCCTAGGTTTTCGGCATAAAAAAATAATTATTCATCAGAAATATCAATAATATATTTTTTTAATATTTTTATGATGTAAAATGAACGAATTTATTATTTATATTAAAAAATTTCATTTTTTAATTTTACCGTAAAAATTAAAAAAGGTCATCGTAGGATGACCCTAGGTTTTCGGCATAAAAAAATAATTATTCATCAGAAATATCAATAATATATTTTTTTAATATTTTTATGATGTAAAATGAACGAATTTATTATTTATTTTTAAAAATTTCATTTTTTAATTTTCCCGTAAAAATTATGAAAGGTCATCGTAGGCTGACCCTAGTTTTTCGGCATAAAAAAATAATTATTCATCAGAAATATCAATAATATATTTTTTTAATATTTTTATGATGTAAAATGAAATTATTTTTAAAAATTTCATTTTTTAATTTTCCCGTAAAAATTATGAAAGGTCATCGTAGGCTGACCCTTGGTTTTCGGCATAAAAAAATAATTTTTCATCAGAAATATCAATAATATATTTTTTTAATATTTTTATGATGTAAAATGAACGAATTTATTATTTATATTTAAAAATTTCATTTTTTAATTTTCCCGTAAAAATTATGAAAGGTCATCGTAGGCTGACCCTAGGTTTTCGGCATAAAAAAATAATTATTCATCAGAAATATCAATAATATATTTTTTTAATATTTTTATGATGTAAAATGAACGAATTTTTATTTATTTTTAAAAATTTCATTTTTTATTTTTCCCGTAAAAATTATGAAAGGTCATCGTAGGATGACCCTAGGTTTTCGGCATAAAAAAATAATTATTCATCAGAAATATCAATAATATATTTTTTTAATATTTTTATGATGTAAAATACACGAATTTATTATTTATTTTTAAAAATTTCATTTTTTAATTTTCCCGTAAAAATTATGAAAGGTCATCGTAGGCTGACCCTAGGTTTTCGGCATAAAAAAATAATTATTCATCAGAAATATCAATAATATATTTTTTTAATATTTTTATGATGTAAAATGAAATTATTTTTAAAAATTTCATTTTTTAATTTTACCGTAAAATTTATGAAAGGTCATCGTAGGATGACCCTAGGTTTTCGGCATAAAAAAATAATTATTCATGAGAAATATCAATAATATATTTTTTTAATATTTTTATGATGTAAAATGAACGAATTTATTATTTATTTTTAAAAATTTCATTTTTTAATTTTACCGTAAAAATTATGAAAGGTCATCGTAGGCTGACCCTAGGTTTTCGGCATAAAAAAATAATTATTCATCAGAAATATCAATAATATATTTTTTTAATATTTTTATGATGTAAAATGAAATTATTTTTAAAAATTTCATTTTTTAATTTTCCCGTAAAAATTATGAAAGGTCATCATAGGCTGACCCTAGGTTTTCGGCATAAAAAAATAATTATTCATCAGAAATATCAATAATATATTTTTTTAATATTTTTATGATGTAAAATGAACGAATTTATTATTTATTTTTAAAAATTTCATTTTTTAATTTTCCCGTAAAAATTATGAAAGGTCATCGTAGGCTGACCCTAGGTTTTCGGCATAAAAAAATAATTATTTATCAGAAATATCAATAATATATTTTTTTAATATTTTTATGATGTAAAATGAACGAATTTATTATTTATTTTTAAAAATTTCATTTTTTAATTTTCCCGTAAAAATTATGAAAGGTCATCGTAGGCTGACCCTAGGTTTTCGGCATAAAAAAATAATTATTCATCAGAAATATCAATAATATATTTTTTTAATATTTTTATGATGTAAAATGAAATTATTTTTAAAAATTTCATTTTTTAATTTTCCCGTAAAAATTATGAAAGGTCATCGTAGGCTGACCCTAGGTTTTCGGCATAAAAAAATAATTATTTATCAGAAATATCAACAATATATTTTTTTAATATTTTTATGATGTAAAATGAACGAATTTATTATTTATTTTTAAAAATTTCATTTTTTAATTTTCCCGTAAAAATTATGAAAGGTCATCGTAGGCTGACCCTAGGTTTTCGGCATAAAAAAATAATTATTCATCAGAAATATCAATAATATATTTTTTTAATATTTTTATGAAGTAAAATGAACGAATTTATTATTTATTTTTAAAAATTTCATTTTTTAGTTTTCCAGTAAAAATTATGAAAGGTCATCGTAGGATGACCTTCCGTTTTCGGCATAAAAAAATAATTATTCATCAGAAATATCAATAATATATTTTTTTAATATTTTTATGATGTAAAATGAACGAATTTATTATTTATTTTTAAAAATTTCATTTTTTATTTTTCCCGTAAAAATTATGAAAGGTCATCGTAGGCTGACCCTAGGTTTTCGGAATAAAAAAATAATTATTCATCAGAAATATCAATAATATATTTTTTTAATATTTTTATGATGTAAAATGAACGAATTTATTATTTATTTTTAAAAATTTCATTTTTTAATTTTCCCGTAAAAATTATGAAAGGTCATCGTAGGCTGACCCTAGGTTTTCGGCATAAAAAAATAATTATTCATCAGAAATATCAATAATATATTTTTTTAATATTTTTATGATGTAAAATGAACGAATTTATTATTTATTTTTAAAAATTTCATTTTTTAATTTTACCGTAAAAATTATGAAAGGTCATCGTAGGCTGACCCTAGGTTTTCGGCATAAAAAAATAATTATTCATCAGAAATATCAATAATATATTTTTTTAATATTTTTATGATGTAAAATGAAATTATTTTTAAAAATTTCATTTTTTAATTTTACCGTAAAATTTATGAAAGGTCATCGTAGGATGACCCTAGGTTTTCGTCATAAAAAAATAATTATTCATCAGAAATATCAATAATATATTTTTTTAATATTTTTATGATGTAAAATGAACGAATTTATTATTTATTTTTAAAAATTTCATTTTTTAATTTTACCGTAAAATTTATAAAAGGTCATCGTAGGATGACCCTAGGTTTTCGGCATAAAAAAATAATTATTCATCAGAAATATCAATAATATATTTTTTTAATATTTTTATGATGTAAAATGAACGAATTTATTATTTATATTAAAAAATTTCATTTTTTAATTTTACCGTAAAAATTAAAAAAGGTCATCGTAGGATGACCCTAGGTTTTCGGCATAAAAAAATAATTATTCATCAGAAATATCAATAATATATTTTTTTAATATTTTTATGATGTAAAATGAACGAATTTATTATTTATTTTTAAAAATTTCATTTTTTAATTTTCCCGTAAAAATTATGAAAGGTCATCGTAGGCTGACCCTAGGTTTTCGGCATAAAAAAATAATTATTCATCAGAAATATCAATAATATATTTTTTTAATATTTTTATGATGTAAAATGAACGAATTTATTATTTATTTTTAAAAATTTCATTTTTTATTTTTCCCGTAAAAATTATGAAAGGTCATCGTAGGCTGACCCTAGGTTTTCGGAATAAAAAAATAATTATTCATCAGAAATATCAATAATATATTTTTTTAATATTTTTATGATGTAAAATGAACGAATTTATTATTTATTTTTAAAAATTTCATTTTTTAATTTTCCCGTAAAAATTATGAAAGGTCATCGTAGGCTGACCCTAGGTTTTCGGCATAAAAAAATAATTATTCATCAGAAATATCAATAATATATTTTTTTAATATTTTTATGATGTAAAATGAACGAATTTATTATTTATTTTTAAAAATTTCATTTTTTAATTTTACCGTAAAAATTATGAAAGGTCATCGTAGGCTGACCCTAGGTTTTCGGCATAAAAAAATAATTATTCATCAGAAATATCAATAATATATTTTTTTAATATTTTTATGATGTAAAATGAAATTATTTTTAAAAATTTCATTTTTTAATTTTACCGTAAAATTTATGAAAGGTCATCGTAGGATGACCCTAGGTTTTCGTCATAAAAAAATAATTATTCATCAGAAATATCAATAATATATTTTTTTAATATTTTTATGATGTAAAATGAACGAATTTATTATTTATTTTTAAAAATTTCATTTTTTAATTTTACCGTAAAATTTATAAAAGGTCATCGTAGGATGACCCTAGGTTTTCGGCATAAAAAAATAATTATTCATCAGAAATATCAATAATATATTTTTTTAATATTTTTATGATGTAAAATGAACGAATTTATTATTTATATTAAAAAATTTCATTTTTTAATTTTACCGTAAAAATTAAAAAAGGTCATCGTAGGATGACCCTAGGTTTTCGGCATAAAAAAATAATTATTCATCAGAAATATCAATAATATATTTTTTTAATATTTTTATGATGTAAAATGAACGAATTTATTATTTATTTTTAAAAATTTCATTTTTTAATTTTCCCGTAAAAATTATGAAAGGTCATCGTAGGCTGACCCTAGTTTTTCGGCATAAAAAAATAATTATTCATCAGAAATATCAATAATATATTTTTTTAATATTTTTATGATGTAAAATGAAATTATTTTTAAAAATTTCATTTTTTAATTTTCCCGTAAAAATTATGAAAGGTCATCGTAGGCTGACCCTTGGTTTTCGGCATAAAAAAATAATTTTTCATCAGAAATATCAATAATATATTTTTTTAATATTTTTATGATGTAAAATGAACGAATTTATTATTTATATTTAAAAATTTCATTTTTTAATTTTCCCGTAAAAATTATGAAAGGTCATCGTAGGCTGACCCTAGGTTTTCGGCATAAAAAAATAATTATTCATCAGAAATATCAATAATATATTTTTTTAATATTTTTATGATGTAAAATGAACGAATTTTTATTTTTCCCGTAAAAATTATGAAAGGTCATCGTAGGATGACCCTAGGTTTTCGGCATAAAAAAATAATTATTCATCAGAAATATCAATAATATATTTTTTTAATATTTTTATGATGTAAAATACACGAATTTATTATTTATTTTTAAAAATTTCATTTTTTAATTTTCCCGTAAAAATTATGAAAGGTCATCGTAGGCTGACCCTAGGTTTTCGGCATAAAAAAATAATTATTCATCAGAAATATCAATAATATATTTTTTTAATATTTTTATGATGTAAAATGAAATTATTTTTAAAAATTTCATTTTTTAATTTTACCGTAAAATTTATGAAAGGTCATCGTAGGATGACCCTAGGTTTTCGGCATAAAAAAATAATTATTCATGAGAAATATCAATAATATATTTTTTTAATATTTTTATGATGTAAAATGAACGAATTTATTATTTATTTTTAAAAATTTCATTTTTTAATTTTACCGTAAAAATTATGAAAGGTCATCGTAGGCTGACCCTAGGTTTTCGGCATAAAAAAATAATTATTCATCAGAAATATCAATAATATATTTTTTTAATATTTTTATGATGTAAAATGAAATTATTTTTAAAAATTTCATTTTTTAATTTTCCCGTAAAAATTATGAAAGGTCATCATAGGCTGACCCTAGGTTTTCGGCATAAAAAAATAATTATTCATCAGAAATATCAATAATATATTTTTTTAATATTTTTATGATGTAAAATGAACGAATTTATTATTTATTTTTAAAAATTTCATTTTTTAATTTTCCCGTAAAAATTATGAAAGGTCATCGTAGGCTGACCCTAGGTTTTCGGCATAAAAAAATAATTATTTATCAGAAATATCAATAATATATTTTTTTAATATTTTTATGATGTAAAATGAACGAATTTATTATTTATTTTTAAAAATTTCATTTTTTAATTTTCCCGTAAAAATTATGAAAGGTCATCGTAGGCTGACCCTAGGTTTTCGGCATAAAAAAATAATTATTCATCAGAAATATCAATAATATATTTTTTTAATATTTTTATGATGTAAAATGAAATTATTTTTAAAAATTTCATTTTTTAATTTTCCCGTAAAAATTATGAAAGGTCATCGTAGGCTGACCCTAGGTTTTCGGCATAAAAAAATAATTATTTATCAGAAATATCAACAATATATTTTTTTAATATTTTTATGATGTAAAATGAACGAATTTATTATTTATTTTTAAAAATTTCATTTTTTAATTTTCCCGTAAAAATTATGAAAGGTCATCGTAGGCTGACCCTAGGTTTTCGGCATAAAAAAATAATTATTCATCAGAAATATCAATAATATATTTTTTTAATATTTTTATGATGTAAAATGAACGAATTTATTATTTATTTTTAAAAATTTCATTTTTTAATTTTACCGTAAAAATTATGAAAGGTCATCGTAGGCTGACCCTAGGTTTTCGGCATAAAAAAATAATTATTCATCAGAAATATCAATAATATATTTTTTTAATATTTTTATGATGTAAAATGAAATTATTTTTAAAAATTTCATTTTTTAATTTTACCGTAAACTTTATGAAAGGTCATCGTAGGCTGACCCTAGGTTTTCGGCATAAAAAAATAATTATTCATCAGAAATATCAATAATATATTTTTTTAATATTTTTATGATGTAAAATGAAATTATTTTTAAAAATTTCATTTTTTAATTTTACCGTAAAATTTATAAAAGGTCATCGTAGGATGACCCTAGGTTTTCGGCATAAAAAAATAATTATTCATCAGAAATATCAATAATATATTTTTTTAATATTTTTATGATGTAAAATGAACGAATTTATTATTTATATTAAAAAATTTCATTTTTTAATTTTACCGTAAAAATTATGAAAGGTCATCGTAGTATGACCCTAGGTTTTCGGCATAAAAAAATAATTATTCATCAGAAATATCAATAATATATTTTTTTAATATTTTTATGATGTAAAATGAACGAATTTATTATTTATTTTTAAAAATTTCATTTTTTAAATTTTCCCGTAAAAATTATGAAAGGTCATCGTAGGCTGACCCTAGTTTTTCGGCATAAAAAAATAATTATTCATCAGAAATATCAATAATATATTTTTTTAATATTTTTATGATGTAAAATGAAATTATTTTTAAAAATTTCATTTTTTAATTTTACCGTAAAAATTATGAAAGGTCATCGTAGGCTGACCCTTGGTTTTCGGCATAAAAAAATAATTATTCATCAGAAATATCAATAATATATTTTTTTAATATTTTTATGATGTAAAATGAACGAATTTATTATTTATTTTTAAAAATTTCATTTTTTAATTTTCCCGTAAAAATTATGAAAGGTCATCGTAGGCTGACCCTTGGTTTTCGGCATAAAAAAATAATTATTCATCAGAAATATCAATAATATATTTTTTTAATATTTTTATGATGTAAAATGAACGAATTTTTATTTATTTTTAAAAATTTCATTTTTTATTTTTCCCGTAAAAATTATGAAAGGTAATCGTAGGATGACCCTAGGTTTTCGGCATAAAAAAATAATTATTCATCAGAAATATCAATAATATATTTTTTTAATATTTTTATGATGTAAAATGAACGAATTTATTATTTATTTTTAAAAATTTCATTTTTTAATTTTCCCGTAAAAATTATGAAAGGTCATCGTAGGCTGACCCTAGGTTTTCGGCATAAAAAAATAATTATTCATCAGAAATATCAATAATATATTTTTTTAATATTTTTATGATGTAAAATGAAATTATTTTTAAAAATTTCATTTTTTAATTTTACCGTAAAATTTATGAAAGGTCATCGTAGGATGACCCTAGGTTTTCGGCATAAAAAAATAATTATTCATGAGAAATATCAATAATATATTTTTTTAATATTTTTATGATGTAAAATGAACGAATTTATTATTTATTTTTAAAAATTTCATTTTTTAATTTTACCGTAAAAATTATGAAAGGTCATCGTAGGCTGACCCTAGGTTTTCGGCATAAAAAAATAATTATTCATCAGAAATATCAATAATATATTTTTTTAATATTTTTATGATGTAAAATGAAATTATTTTTAAAAATTTCATTTTTTAATTTTACCGTAAAATTTATGAAAGGTCATCGTAGGATGACCCTAGGTTTTCGGCATAAAAAAATAATTATTCATCAGAAATATCAATAATATATTTTTTTAATATTTTTATGATGTAAAATGAACGAATTTATTATTTATTTTTAAAATTTCATTTTTTAATTTTCCCGTAAAAATTATGAAAGGTCATCGTAGGATGACCCTAGGTTTTCGGCATAAAAAAATAATTATTCATCAGAATTATCAATAATATATTTTTTTAATATTTTTATGATGTAAAATGAACGAATTTATTATTTATTTTTAAAAATTTCATTTTTTAATTTTCCCGTAAAAATTATGAAAGGTCATCGTAGGCTGACCCTAGGTTTTCGGCATAAAAAAATAATTATTCATCAGAAATATCAATAATATATTTTTTTAATATTTTTATGATGTAAAATGAAATTATTTTTAAAAATTTCATTTTTTAATTTTACCGTAAAAATTATGAAAGGTCATCGTAGGCTGACCCTTGGTTTTCGGCATAAAAAAATAATTATTCATCAGAAATATCAATAATATATTTTTTTAATATTTTTATGATGTAATATGAACGAATTTATTATTTATTTTTAAAAATTTCATTTTTTAATTTTACCGTAAAAATTATGAAAGGTCATCGTAGGCTGACCCTAGGTTTTCGGCATAAAAAAATAATTATTCATCAGAAATATCAATAATATATTTTTTTAATATTTTTATGATGTAAAATGAAATTATTTTTAAAAATTTCATTTTTTAATTTTACCGTAAACTTTATGAAAGGTCATCGTAGGCTGACCCTAGGTTTTCGGCATAAAAAAATAATTATTCATCAGAAATATCAATAATATATTTTTTTAATATTTTTATGATGTAAAATGAACGAATTTATTATTTATATTAAAAAATTTCATTTTTTAATTTTACCGTAAAAATTAAAAAAGGTCATCGTAGGATGACCCTAGGTTTTCGGCATAAAAAAATAATTATTCATCAGAAATATCAATAATATATTTTTTTAATATTTTTATGATGTAAAATGAACGAATTTATTATTTATTTTTAAAAATTTCATTTTTTAATTTTCCCGTAAAAATTATGAAAGGTCATCGTAGGCTGACCCTAGTTTTTCGGCATAAAAAAATAATTATTCATCAGAAATATCAATAATATATTTTTTTAATATTTTTATGATGTAAAATGAAATTATTTTTAAAAATTTCATTTTTTAATTTTCCCGTAAAAATTATGAAAGGTCATCGTAGGCTGACCCTTGGTTTTCGGCATAAAAAAATAATTTTTCATCAGAAATATCAATAATATATTTTTTTAATATTTTTATGATGTAAAATGAACGAATTTATTATTTATATTTAAAAATTTCATTTTTTAATTTTCCCGTAAAAATTATGAAAGGTCATCGTAGGCTGACCCTAGGTTTTCGGCATAAAAAAATAATTATTCATCAGAAATATCAATAATATATTTTTTTAATATTTTTATGATGTAAAATGAACGAATTTTTATTTTTCCCGTAAAAATTATGAAAGGTCATCGTAGGATGACCCTAGGTTTTCGGCATAAAAAAATAATTATTCATCAGAAATATCAATAATATATTTTTTTAATATTTTTATGATGTAAAATACACGAATTTATTATTTATTTTTAAAAATTTCATTTTTTAATTTTCCCGTAAAAATTATGAAAGGTCATCGTAGGCTGACCCTAGGTTTTCGGCATAAAAAAATAATTATTCATCAGAAATATCAATAATATATTTTTTTAATATTTTTATGATGTAAAATGAAATTATTTTTAAAAATTTCATTTTTTAATTTTACCGTAAAATTTATGAAAGGTCATCGTAGGATGACCCTAGGTTTTCGGCATAAAAAAATAATTATTCATGAGAAATATCAATAATATATTTTTTTAATATTTTTATGATGTAAAATGAACGAATTTATTATTTATTTTTAAAAATTTCATTTTTTAATTTTACCGTAAAAATTATGAAAGGTCATCGTAGGCTGACCCTAGGTTTTCGGCATAAAAAAATAATTATTCATCAGAAATATCAATAATATATTTTTTTAATATTTTTATGATGTAAAATGAAATTATTTTTAAAAATTTCATTTTTTAATTTTCCCGTAAAAATTATGAAAGGTCATCATAGGCTGACCCTAGGTTTTCGGCATAAAAAAATAATTATTCATCAGAAATATCAATAATATATTTTTTTAATATTTTTATGATGTAAAATGAACGAATTTATTATTTATTTTTAAAAATTTCATTTTTTAATTTTCCCGTAAAAATTATGAAAGGTCATCGTAGGCTGACCCTAGGTTTTCGGCATAAAAAAATAATTATTTATCAGAAATATCAATAATATATTTTTTTAATATTTTTATGATGTAAAATGAACGAATTTATTATTTATTTTTAAAAATTTCATTTTTTAATTTTCCCGTAAAAATTATGAAAGGTCATCGTAGGCTGACCCTAGGTTTTCGGCATAAAAAAATAATTATTCATCAGAAATATCAATAATATATTTTTTTAATATTTTTATGATGTAAAATGAAATTATTTTTAAAAATTTCATTTTTTAATTTTCCCGTAAAAATTATGAAAGGTCATCGTAGGCTGACCCTAGGTTTTCGGCATAAAAAAATAATTATTTATCAGAAATATCAACAATATATTTTTTTAATATTTTTATGATGTAAAATGAACGAATTTATTATTTATTTTTAAAAATTTCATTTTTTAATTTTCCCGTAAAAATTATGAAAGGTCATCGTAGGCTGACCCTAGGTTTTCGGCATAAAAAAATAATTATTCATCAGAAATATCAATAATATATTTTTTTAATATTTTTATGATGTAAAATGAACGAATTTATTATTTATTTTTAAAAATTTCATTTTTTAATTTTACCGTAAAAATTATGAAAGGTCATCGTAGGCTGACCCTAGGTTTTCGGCATAAAAAAATAATTATTCATCAGAAATATCAATAATATATTTTTTTAATATTTTTATGATGTAAAATGAAATTATTTTTAAAAATTTCATTTTTTAATTTTACCGTAAACTTTATGAAAGGTCATCGTAGGCTGACCCTAGGTTTTCGGCATAAAAAAATAATTATTCATCAGAAATATCAATAATATATTTTTTTAATATTTTTATGATGTAAAATGAAATTATTTTTAAAAATTTCATTTTTTAATTTTACCGTAAAATTTATAAAAGGTCATCGTAGGATGACCCTAGGTTTTCGGCATAAAAAAATAATTATTCATCAGAAATATCAATAATATATTTTTTTAATATTTTTATGATGTAAAATGAACGAATTTATTATTTATATTAAAAAATTTCATTTTTTAATTTTACCGTAAAAATTATGAAAGGTCATCGTAGTATGACCCTAGGTTTTCGGCATAAAAAAATAATTATTCATCAGAAATATCAATAATATATTTTTTTAATATTTTTATGATGTAAAATGAACGAATTTATTATTTATTTTTAAAAATTTCATTTTTTAAATTTTCCCGTAAAAATTATGAAAGGTCATCGTAGGCTGACCCTAGTTTTTCGGCATAAAAAAATAATTATTCATCAGAAATATCAATAATATATTTTTTTAATATTTTTATGATGTAAAATGAAATTATTTTTAAAAATTTCATTTTTTAATTTTACCGTAAAAATTATGAAAGGTCATCGTAGGCTGACCCTTGGTTTTCGGCATAAAAAAATAATTATTCATCAGAAATATCAATAATATATTTTTTTAATATTTTTATGATGTAAAATGAACGAATTTATTATTTATTTTTAAAAATTTCATTTTTTAATTTTCCCGTAAAAATTATGAAAGGTCATCGTAGGCTGACCCTTGGTTTTCGGCATAAAAAAATAATTATTCATCAGAAATATCAATAATATATTTTTTTAATATTTTTATGATGTAAAATGAACGAATTTTTATTTATTTTTAAAAATTTCATTTTTTATTTTTCCCGTAAAAATTATGAAAGGTAATCGTAGGATGACCCTAGGTTTTCGGCATAAAAAAATAATTATTCATCAGAAATATCAATAATATATTTTTTTAATATTTTTATGATGTAAAATGAACGAATTTATTATTTATTTTTAAAAATTTCATTTTTTAATTTTCCCGTAAAAATTATGAAAGGTCATCGTAGGCTGACCCTAGGTTTTCGGCATAAAAAAATAATTATTCATCAGAAATATCAATAATATATTTTTTTAATATTTTTATGATGTAAAATGAAATTATTTTTAAAAATTTCATTTTTTAATTTTACCGTAAAATTTATGAAAGGTCATCGTAGGATGACCCTAGGTTTTCGGCATAAAAAAATAATTATTCATGAGAAATATCAATAATATATTTTTTTAATATTTTTATGATGTAAAATGAACGAATTTATTATTTATTTTTAAAAATTTCATTTTTTAATTTTACCGTAAAAATTATGAAAGGTCATCGTAGGCTGACCCTAGGTTTTCGGCATAAAAAAATAATTATTCATCAGAAATATCAATAATATATTTTTTTAATATTTTTATGATGTAAAATGAAATTATTTTTAAAAATTTCATTTTTTAATTTTACCGTAAAATTTATGAAAGGTCATCGTAGGATGACCCTAGGTTTTCGGCATAAAAAAATAATTATTCATCAGAAATATCAATAATATATTTTTTTAATATTTTTATGATGTAAAATGAACGAATTTATTATTTATTTTTAAAATTTCATTTTTTAATTTTCCCGTAAAAATTATGAAAGGTCATCGTAGGATGACCCTAGGTTTTCGGCATAAAAAAATAATTATTCATCAGAATTATCAATAATATATTTTTTTAATATTTTTATGATGTAAAATGAACGAATTTATTATTTATTTTTAAAAATTTCATTTTTTAATTTTCCCGTAAAAATTATGAAAGGTCATCGTAGGCTGACCCTAGGTTTTCGGCATAAAAAAATAATTATTCATCAGAAATATCAATAATATATTTTTTTAATATTTTTATGATGTAAAATGAAATTATTTTTAAAAATTTCATTTTTTAATTTTACCGTAAAAATTATGAAAGGTCATCGTAGGCTGACCCTTGGTTTTCGGCATAAAAAAATAATTATTCATCAGAAATATCAATAATATATTTTTTTAATATTTTTATGATGTAATATGAACGAATTTATTATTTATTTTTAAAAATTTCATTTTTTAATTTTACCGTAAAAATTATGAAAGGTCATCGTAGGCTGACCCTAGGTTTTCGGCATAAAAAAATAATTATTCATCAGAAATATCAATAATATATTTTTTTAATATTTTTATGATGTAAAATGAAATTATTTTTAAAAATTTCATTTTTTAATTTTACCGTAAACTTTATGAAAGGTCATCGTAGGCTGACCCTAGGTTTTCGGCATAAAAAAATAATTATTCATCAGAAATATCAATAATATATTTTTTTAATATTTTTATGATGTAAAATGAACGAATTTATTATTTATTTTTAAAAATTTCATTTTTTATTTTTCCCGTAAAAATTATGAAAGGTCATCGTAGGCTGACCCTAGGTTTTCGGCATAAAAAAATAATTATTGATCAGAAATATCAATAATATATTTTTTTAATATTTTTATGATGTAAAATGAACGAATTTATTATTTATTTTTAAAAATTTCATTTTTTAATTTTCCCGTAAAAATTATGAAAGGTCATCGTAGGCTGACCCTAGTTTTTCGGCATAAAAAAATAATTATTCATCAGAAATATCAATAATATATTTTTTTAATATTTTTATGATGTAAAATGAAATTATTTTTAAAAATTTCATTTTTTAATTTTACCGTAAAAATTATGAAAGGTCATCGTAGGCTGACCCTTGGTTTTCGGCATAAAAAAATAATTATTCATCAGAAATATCAATAATATATTTTTTTAATATTTTTATGATGTAAAATGAACGAATTTATTATTTATTTTTAAAAATTTCATTTTTTAATTTTCCCGTAAAAATTATGAAAGGTCATCGTAGGCTGACCCTAGGTTTTCGGCATAAAAAAATAATTATTCATCAGAAATATCAATAATATATTTTTTTAATATTTTTATGATGTAAAATGAACGAATTTTTATTTATTTTTAAAAATTTCATTTTTTATTTTTCCCGTAAAAATTATGAAAGGTCATCGTAGGATGACCCTAGGTTTTCGGCATAAAAAAATAATTATTCATCAGAAATATCAATAATATATTTTTTTAATATTTTTATGATGTAAAATGAACGAATTTATTATTTATTTTTAAAAATTTCATTTTTTAATTTTCCCGTAAAAATTATGAAAGGTCATCGTAGGCTGACCCTAGGTTTTCGGCATAAAAAAATAATTATTCATCAGAAATATCAATAATATATTTTTTTAATATTTTTATGATGTAAAATGAAATTATTTTTAAAAATTTCATTTTTTAATTTTACCGTAAAATTTATGAAAGGTCATCGTAGGATGACCCTAGGTTTTCGGCATAAAAAAATAATTATTCATGAGAAATATCAATAATATATTTTTTTAATATTTTTATGATGTAAAATGAACGAATTTATTATTTATTTTTAAAAATTTCATTTTTTAATTTAACCGTAAAAATTATGAAAGGTCATCGTAGGCTGACCCTAGGTTTTCGGCATAAAAAAATAATTATTCATCAGAAATATCAATAATATATTTTTTTAATATTTTTATGATGTAAAATGAAATTATTTTTAAAAATTTCATTTTTTAATTTTACCGTAAAATTTATGAAAGGTCATCGTAGGATGACCCTAGGTTTTCGGCATAAAAAAATAATTATTCATCAGAAATATCAATAATATATTTTTTTAATATTTTTATGATGTAAAATGAACGAATTTATTATTTATATTAAAAAATTTCATTTTTTAATTTTACCGTAAAAATTATGAAAGGTCATCGTAGGATGACCCTAGGTTTTCGGCATAAAAAAATAATTATTCATCAGAATTATCAATAATATATTTTTTTAATATTTTTATCATGTAAAATGAACGAATTTATTATTTATTTTTAAAAATTTCATTTTTTAATTTTCCCGTAAAAATTATGAAAGGTCATCGTAGGCTGACCCTAGTTTTTCGGCATAAAAAAATAATTATTCATCAGAAATATCAATAATATATTTTTTTAATATTTTTATGATGTAAAATGAAATTATTTTTAAAAATTTCATTTTTTAATTTTACCGTAAAAATTATGAAAGGTCATCGTAGGCTGACCCTTGGTTTTCGGCATAAAAAAATAATTATTCATGAGAAATATCAATAATATATTTTTTTAATATTTTTATGATGTAAAATGAACGAATTTATTATTTATTTTTAAAAATTTCATTTTTTAATTTTACCGTAAAAATTATGAAAGGTCATCGTAGGCTGACCCTAGGTTTTCGGCATAAAAAAATAATTATTCATCAGAAATATCAATAATATATTTTTTTAATATTTTTATGATGTAAAATGAAATTATTTTTAAAAATTTCATTTTTTAATTTTACCGTAAAATTTATGAAAGGTCATCGTAGGATGACCCTAGGTTTTCGGCATAAAAAAATAATTATTCATGAGAAATATCAATAATATATTTTTTTAATATTTTTATGATGTAAAATGAACGAATTTATTATTTATTTTTAAAAATTTCATTTTTTAATTTTACCGTAAAAATTATGAAAGGTCATCGTAGGCTGACCCTAGGTTTTCGGCATAAAAAAATAATTATTCATCAGAAATATCAATAATATATTTTTTTAATATTTTTATGATGTAAAATGAAATTATTTTTAAAAATTTCATTTTTTAATTTTACCGTAAAATTTATGAAAGGTCATCGTAGGATGACCCTAGGTTTTCGGCATAAAAAAATAATTATTCATCAGAAATATCAATAATATATTTTTTTAATATTTTTATGATGTAAAATGAACGAATTTATTATTTATATTAAAAAATTTCATTTTTTAATTTTACCGTAAAAATTATGAAAGGTCATCGTAGGATGACCCTAGGTTTTCGGCATAAAAAAATAATTATTCATCAGAATTATCAATAATATATTTTTTTAATATTTTTATGATGTAAAATGAACGAATTTATTATTTATTTTTAAAAATTTCATTTTTTAATTTTCCCGTAAAAATTATGAAAGGTCATCGTAGGCTGACCCTAGTTTTTCGGCATAAAAAAATAATTATTCATCAGAAATATCAATAATATATTTTTTTAATATTTTTATGATGTAAAATGAAATTATTTTTAAAAATTTCATTTTTTAATTTTACCGTAAAAATTATGAAAGGTCATCGTAGGCTGACCCTTGGTTTTCGGCATAAAAAAATAATTATTCATCAGAAATATCAATAATATATTTTTTTAATATTTTTATGATGTAAAATGAACGAATTTATTATTTATTTTTAAAAATTTCATTTTTTAATTTTACCGTAAAAATTATGAAAGGTCATCGTAGGCTGACCCTAGGTTTTCGGCATAAAAAAATAATTATTCATCAGAAATATCAATAATATATTTTTTTAATATTTTTATGATGTAAAATGAAATTATTTTTAAAAATTTCATTTTTTAATTTTACCGTAAACTTTATGAAAGGTCATCGTAGGCTGACCCTAGGTTTTCGGCATAAAAAAATAATTTTTCATCAGAAATATCAATAATATATTTTTTTAATATTTTTATGATGTAAAATGAACGAATTTATTATTTATTTTTAAAAATTTCATTTTTTAATTTTCCCGTAAAAATTATGAAAGGTCATCGTAGGCTGACCCTAGGTTTTCGGCATAAAAAAATAATTATTCATCAGAAATATCAATAATATATTTTTTTAATATTTTTATGATGTAAAATGAACGAATTTATTATTTATTTTTAAAAATTTCATTTTTTAATTTTCCCGTAAAAATTAAGAAAGGTCATCGTAGGCTGACCCTAGGTTTTCAGCATAAAAAAATAATTATTTATCAGAAATATCAATAATATATTTTTTTAATATTTTTATGATGTAAAATGAACGAATTTATTATTTATTTTTAAAAATTTCATTTTTTAATTTTCCCGTAAAAATTATGAAAGGTCATCGTAGGCTGACCCTAGGTTTTCGGCATAAAAAAATAATTATTCATCAGAAATATCAATAATATATTTTTTTAATATTTTTATGATGTAAAATCAACGAATTTATTATTTATTTTTAAAATTTCATTTTTTAATTTTCCCGTAAAAATTATGAAAGGTCATCGTAGGCAGACCCTAGGTTTTTGGCATAAAAAAATAATTATTCATCAGAAATATCAATAATATATTTTTTTAATATTTTTATGATGTAAAATGAAATTATTTTTAAAAATTTCCTTTTTTAATTTTCAGGTAAAAATTATGAAAGGTCATCGTAGGCTGACCCTAGGTTTTCGGCATAAAAAAATAATTATTCATCAGAAATATCAATAATATATTTTTTTAATATTTTTATGATGTAAAATGAACGAATTTATTATTTATTTTTAAAAATTTCATTTTTTATTTTTCCCGTAAAAATTATGAAAGGTCATCGTAGGCTGACCCTAGGTTTTCGGCATAAAAAAATAATTATTGATCAGAAATATCAATAATATATTTTTTTAATATTTTTATGATGTAAAATGAACGAATTTATTATTTATTTTTAAAAATTTCATTTTTTAATTTTCCCGTAAAAATTATGAAAGGTCATCGTAGGCTGACCCTAGTTTTTCGGCATAAAAAAATAATTATTCATCAGAAATATCAATAATATATTTTTTTAATATTTTTATGATGTAAAATGAAATTATTTTTAAAAATTTCATTTTTTAATTTTACCGTAAAAATTATGAAAGGTCATCGTAGGCTGACCCTTGGTTTTCGGCATAAAAAAATAATTATTCATCAGAAATATCAATAATATATTTTTTTAATATTTTTATGATGTAAAATGAACGAATTTATTATTTATTTTTAAAAATTTCATTTTTTAATATTCCCGTAAAAATTATGAAAGGTCATCGTAGGCTGACCCTAGGTTTTCGGCATAAAAAAATAATTATTCATCAGAAATATCAATAATATATTTTTTTAATATTTTTATGATGTAAAATGAACGAATTTTTATTTATTTTTAAAAATTTCATTTTTTATTTTTCCCGTAAAAATTATGAAAGGTCATCGTAGGATGACCCTAGGTTTTCGGCATAAAAAAATAATTATTCATCAGAAATATCAATAATATATTTTTTTAATATTTTTATGATGTAAAATGAACGAATTTATTATTTATTTTTAAAAATTTCATTTTTTAATTTTCCCGTAAAAATTATGAAAGGTCATCGTAGGCTGACCCTAGGTTTTCGGCATAAAAAAATAATTATTCATCAGAAATATCAATAATATATTTTTTTAATATTTTTATGATGTAAAATGAACGAATTTATTATTTATATTAAAAAATTTCATTTTTTAATTTTACCGTAAAAATTAAAAAAGGTCATCGTAGGATGACCCTAGGTTTTCGGCATAAAAAAATAATTATTCATCAGAAATATCAATAATATATTTTTTTAATATTTTTATGATGTAAAATGAACGAATTTATTATTTATTTTTAAAAATTTCATTTTTTAATTTTCCCGTAAAAATTATGAAAGGTCATCGTAGGCTGACCCTAGTTTTTCGGCATAAAAAAATAATTATTCATCAGAAATATCAATAATATATTTTTTTAATATTTTTATGATGTAAAATGAAATTATTTTTAAAAATTTCATTTTTTAATTTTCCCGTAAAAATTATGAAAGGTCATCGTAGGCTGACCCTTGGTTTTCGGCATAAAAAAATAATTTTTCATCAGAAATATCAATAATATATTTTTTTAATATTTTTATGATGTAAAATGAACGAATTTATTATTTATATTTAAAAATTTCATTTTTTAATTTTCCCGTAAAAATTATGAAAGGTCATCGTAGGCTGACCCTAGGTTTTCGGCATAAAAAAATAATTATTCATCAGAAATATCAATAATATATTTTTTTAATATTTTTATGATGTAAAATGAACGAATTTTTATTTATTTTTAAAAATTTCATTTTTTATTTTTCCCGTAAAAATTATGAAAGGTCATCGTAGGATGACCCTAGGTTTTCGGCATAAAAAAATAATTATTCATCAGAAATATCAATAATATATTTTTTTAATATTTTTATGATGTAAAATACACGAATTTATTATTTATTTTTAAAAATTTCATTTTTTAATTTTCCCGTAAAAATTATGAAAGGTCATCGTAGGCTGACCCTAGGTTTTCGGCATAAAAAAATAATTATTCATCAGAAATATCAATAATATATTTTTTTAATATTTTTATGATGTAAAATGAAATTATTTTTAAAAATTTCATTTTTTAATTTTACCGTAAAATTTATGAAAGGTCATCGTAGGATGACCCTAGGTTTTCGGCATAAAAAAATAATTATTCATGAGAAATATCAATAATATATTTTTTTAATATTTTTATGATGTAAAATGAACGAATTTATTATTTATTTTTAAAAATTTCATTTTTTAATTTTACCGTAAAAATTATGAAAGGTCATCGTAGGCTGACCCTAGGTTTTCGGCATAAAAAAATAATTATTCATCAGAAATATCAATAATATATTTTTTTAATATTTTTATGATGTAAAATGAAATTATTTTTAAAAATTTCATTTTTTAATTTTACCGTAAAATTTATGAAAGGTCATCGTAGGATGACCCTAGGTTTTCGGCATAAAAAAATAATTATTCATGAGAAATATCAATAATATATTTTTTTAATATTTTTATGATGTAAAATGAACGAATTTATTATTTATTTTTAAAAATTTCATTTTTTAATTTTACCGTAAAAATTATGAAAGGTCATCGTAGGCTGACCCTAGGTTTTCGGCATAAAAAAATAATTATTCATCAGAAATATCAATAATATATTTTTTTAATATTTTTATGATGTAAAATGAAATTATTTTTAAAAATTTCATTTTTTAATTTTCCCGTAAAAATTATGAAAGGTCATCATAGGCTGACCCTAGGTTTTCGGCATAAAAAAATAATTATTCATCAGAAATATCAATAATATATTTTTTTAATATTTTTATGATGTAAAATGAACGAATTTATTATTTATTTTTAAAAATTTCATTTTTTAATTTTCCCGTAAAAATTATGAAAGGTCATCGTAGGCTGACCCTAGGTTTTCGGCATAAAAAAATAATTATTTATCAGAAATATCAATAATATATTTTTTTAATATTTTTATGATGTAAAATGAACGAATTTATTATTTATTTTTAAAAATTTCATTTTTTAATTTTCCCGTAAAAATTATGAAAGGTCATCGTAGGCTGACCCTAGGTTTTCGGCATAAAAAAATAATTATTCATCAGAAATATCAATAATATATTTTTTTAATATTTTTATGATGTAAAATGAAATTATTTTTAAAAATTTCATTTTTTAATTTTCCCGTAAAAATTATGAAAGGTCATCGTAGGCTGACCCTAGGTTTTCGGCATAAAAAAATAATTATTTATCAGAAATATCAACAATATATTTTTTTAATATTTTTATGATGTAAAATGAACGAATTTATTATTTATTTTTAAAAATTTCATTTTTTAATTTTCCCGTAAAAATTATGAAAGGTCATCGTAGGCTGACCCTAGGTTTTCGGCATAAAAAAATAATTATTCATCAGAAATATCAATAATATATTTTTTTAATATTTTTATGATGTAAAATGAACGAATTTATTATTTATTTTTAAAAATTTCATTTTTTAATTTTACCGTAAAAATTATGAAAGGTCATCGTAGGCTGACCCTAGGTTTTCGGCATAAAAAAATAATTATTCATCAGAAATATCAATAATATATTTTTTTAATATTTTTATGATGTAAAATGAAATTATTTTTAAAAATTTCATTTTTTAATTTTACCGTAAACTTTATGAAAGGTCATCGTAGGATGACCCTAGGTTTTCGGCATAAAAAAATAATTATTCATCAGAAATATCAATAATATATTTTTTTAATATTTTTATGATGTAAAATGAAATTATTTTTAAAAATTTCATTTTTTAATTTTACCGTAAAATTTATAAAAGGTCATCGTAGGATGACCCTAGGTTTTCGGCATAAAAAAATAATTATTCATCAGAAATATCAATAATATATTTTTTTAATATTTTTATGATGTAAAATGAACGAATTTATTATTTATATTAAAAAATTTCATTTTTTAATTTTACCGTAAAAATTATGAAAGGTCATCGTAGTATGACCCTAGGTTTTCGGCATAAAAAAATAATTATTCATCAGAAATATCAATAATATATTTTTTTAATATTTTTATGATGTAAAATGAACGAATTTATTATTTATTTTTAAAAATTTCATTTTTTAAATTTTCCCGTAAAAATTATGAAAGGTCATCGTAGGCTGACCCTAGTTTTTCGGCATAAAAAAATAATTATTCATCAGAAATATCAATAATATATTTTTTTAATATTTTTATGATGTAAAATGAAATTATTTTTAAAAATTTCATTTTTTAATTTTACCGTAAAAATTATGAAAGGTCATCGTAGGCTGACCCTTGGTTTTCGGCATAAAAAAATAATTATTCATCAGAAATATCAATAATATATTTTTTTAATATTTTTATGATGTAAAATGAACGAATTTATTATTTATTTTTAAAAATTTCATTTTTTAATTTTCCCGTAAAAATTATGAAAGGTCATCGTAGGCTGACCCTAGGTTTTCGGCATAAAAAAATAATTATTCATCAGAAATATCAATAATATATTTTTTTAATATTTTTATGATGTAAAATGAACGAATTTTTATTTATTTTTAAAAATTTCATTTTTTATTTTTCCCGTAAAAATTATGAAAGGTAATCGTAGGATGACCCTAGGTTTTCGGCATAAAAAAATAATTATTCATCAGAAATATCAATAATATATTTTTTTAATATTTTTATGATGTAAAATGAACGAATTTATTATTTATTTTTAAAAATTTCATTTTTTAATTTTCCCGTAAAAATTATGAAAGGTCATCGTAGGCTGACCCTAGGTTTTCGGCATAAAAAAATAATTATTCATCAGAAATATCAATAATATATTTTTTTAATATTTTTATGATGTAAAATGAAATTATTTTTAAAAATTTCATTTTTTAATTTTACCGTAAAATTTATGAAAGGTCATCGTAGGATGACCCTAGGTTTTCGGCATAAAAAAATAATTATTCATGAGAAATATCAATAATATATTTTTTTAATATTTTTATGATGTAAAATGAACGAATTTATTATTTATTTTTAAAAATTTCATTTTTTAATTTTACCGTAAAAATTATGAAAGGTCATCGTAGGCTGACCCTAGGTTTTCGGCATAAAAAAATAATTATTCATCAGAAATATCAATAATATATTTTTTTAATATTTTTATGATGTAAAATGAAATTATTTTTAAAAATTTCATTTTTTAATTTTACCGTAAAATTTATGAAAGGTCATCGTAGGATGACCCTAGGTTTTCGGCATAAAAAAATAATTATTCATCAGAAATATCAATAATATATTTTTTTAATATTTTTATGATGTAAAATGAACGAATTTATTATTTATTTTTAAAATTTCATTTTTTAATTTTCCCGTAAAAATTATGAAAGGTCATCGTAGGATGACCCTAGGTTTTCGGCATAAAAAAATAATTATTCATCAGAATTATCAATAATATATTTTTTTAATATTTTTATGATGTAAAATGAACGAATTTATTATTTATTTTTAAAAATTTCATTTTTTAATTTTCCCGTAAAAATTATGAAAGGTCATCGTAGGCTGACCCTAGGTTTTCGGCATAAAAAAATAATTATTCATCAGAAATATCAATAATATATTTTTTTAATATTTTTATGATGTAAAATGAAATTATTTTTAAAAATTTCATTTTTTAATTTTACCGTAAAAATTATGAAAGGTCATCGTAGGCTGACCCTTGGTTTTCGGCATAAAAAAATAATTATTCATCAGAAATATCAATAATATATTTTTTTAATATTTTTATGATGTAATATGAACGAATTTATTATTTATTTTTAAAAATTTCATTTTTTAATTTTACCGTAAAAATTATGAAAGGTCATCGTAGGCTGACCCTAGGTTTTCGGCATAAAAAAATAATTATTCATCAGAAATATCAATAATATATTTTTTTAATATTTTTATGATGTAAAATGAAATTATTTTTAAAAATTTCATTTTTTAATTTTACCGTAAACTTTATGAAAGGTCATCGTAGGCTGACCCTAGGTTTTCGGCATAAAAAAATAATTATTCATCAGAAATATCAATAATATATTTTTTTAATATTTTTATGATGTAAAATGAACGAATTTATTATTTATTTTTAAAAATTTCATTTTTTATTTTTCCCGTAAAAATTATGAAAGGTCATCGTAGGCTGACCCTAGGTTTTCGGCATAAAAAAATAATTATTGATCAGAAATATCAATAATATATTTTTTTAATATTTTTATGATGTAAAATGAACGAATTTATTATTTATTTTTAAAAATTTCATTTTTTAATTTTCCCGTAAAAATTATGAAAGGTCATCGTAGGCTGACCCTAGTTTTTCGGCATAAAAAAATAATTATTCATCAGAAATATCAATAATATATTTTTTTAATATTTTTATGATGTAAAATGAAATTATTTTTAAAAATTTCATTTTTTAATTTTACCGTAAAAATTATGAAAGGTCATCGTAGGCTGACCCTTGGTTTTCGGCATAAAAAAATAATTATTCATCAGAAATATCAATAATATATTTTTTTAATATTTTTATGATGTAAAATGAACGAATTTATTATTTATTTTTAAAAATTTCATTTTTTAATTTTCCCGTAAAAATTATGAAAGGTCATCGTAGGCTGACCCTAGGTTTTCGGCATAAAAAAATAATTATTCATCAGAAATATCAATAATATATTTTTTTAATATTTTTATGATGTAAAATGAACGAATTTTTATTTATTTTTAAAAATTTCATTTTTTATTTTTCCCGTAAAAATTATGAAAGGTCATCGTAGGATGACCCTAGGTTTTCGGCATAAAAAAATAATTATTCATCAGAAATATCAATAATATATTTTTTTAATATTTTTATGATGTAAAATGAACGAATTTATTATTTATTTTTAAAAATTTCATTTTTTAATTTTCCCGTAAAAATTATGAAAGGTCATCGTAGGCTGACCCTAGGTTTTCGGCATAAAAAAATAATTATTCATCAGAAATATCAATAATATATTTTTTTAATATTTTTATGATGTAAAATGAAATTATTTTTAAAAATTTCATTTTTTAATTTTACCGTAAAATTTATGAAAGGTCATCGTAGGATGACCCTAGGTTTTCGGCATAAAAAAATAATTATTCATGAGAAATATCAATAATATATTTTTTTAATATTTTTATGATGTAAAATGAACGAATTTATTATTTATTTTTAAAAATTTCATTTTTTAATTTAACCGTAAAAATTATGAAAGGTCATCGTAGGCTGACCCTAGGTTTTCGGCATAAAAAAATAATTATTCATCAGAAATATCAATAATATATTTTTTTAATATTTTTATGATGTAAAATGAAATTATTTTTAAAAATTTCATTTTTTAATTTTACCGTAAAATTTATGAAAGGTCATCGTAGGATGACCCTAGGTTTTCGGCATAAAAAAATAATTATTCATCAGAAATATCAATAATATATTTTTTTAATATTTTTATGATGTAAAATGAACGAATTTATTATTTATATTAAAAAATTTCATTTTTTAATTTTACCGTAAAAATTATGAAAGGTCATCGTAGGATGACCCTAGGTTTTCGGCATAAAAAAATAATTATTCATCAGAATTATCAATAATATATTTTTTTAATATTTTTATGATGTAAAATGAACGAATTTATTATTTATTTTTAAAAATTTCATTTTTTAATTTTCCCGTAAAAATTATGAAAGGTCATCGTAGGCTGACCCTAGTTTTTCGGCATAAAAAAATAATTATTCATCAGAAATATCAATAATATATTTTTTTAATATTTTTATGATGTAAAATGAAATTATTTTTAAAAATTTCATTTTTTAATTTTACCGTAAAAATTATGAAAGGTCATCGTAGGCTGACCCTTGGTTTTCGGCATAAAAAAATAATTATTCATGAGAAATATCAATAATATATTTTTTTAATATTTTTATGATGTAAAATGAACGAATTTATTATTTATTTTTAAAAATTTCATTTTTTAATTTTACCGTAAAAATTATGAAAGGTCATCGTAGGCTGACCCTAGGTTTTCGGCATAAAAAAATAATTATTCATCAGAAATATCAATAATATATTTTTTTAATATTTTTATGATGTAAAATGAAATTATTTTTAAAAATTTCATTTTTTAATTTTACCGTAAAATTTATGAAAGGTCATCGTAGGATGACCCTAGGTTTTCGGCATAAAAAAATAATTATTCATGAGAAATATCAATAATATATTTTTTTAATATTTTTATGATGTAAAATGAACGAATTTATTATTTATTTTTAAAAATTTCATTTTTTAATTTTACCGTAAAAATTATGAAAGGTCATCGTAGGCTGACCCTAGGTTTTCGGCATAAAAAAATAATTATTCATCAGAAATATCAATAATATATTTTTTTAATATTTTTATGATGTAAAATGAAATTATTTTTAAAAATTTCATTTTTTAATTTTACCGTAAAATTTATGAAAGGTCATCGTAGGATGACCCTAGGTTTTCGGCATAAAAAAATAATTATTCATCAGAAATATCAATAATATATTTTTTTAATATTTTTATGATGTAAAATGAACGAATTTATTATTTATATTAAAAAATTTCATTTTTTAATTTTACCGTAAAAATTATGAAAGGTCATCGTAGGATGACCCTAGGTTTTCGGCATAAAAAAATAATTATTCATCAGAATTATCAATAATATATTTTTTTAATATTTTTATGATGTAAAATGAACGAATTTATTATTTATTTTTAAAAATTTCATTTTTTAATTTTCCCGTAAAAATTATGAAAGGTCATCGTAGGCTGACCCTAGTTTTTCGGCATAAAAAAATAATTATTCATCAGAAATATCAATAATATATTTTTTTAATATTTTTATGATGTAAAATGAAATTATTTTTAAAAATTTCATTTTTTAATTTTACCGTAAAAATTATGAAAGGTCATCGTAGGCTGACCCTTGGTTTTCGGCATAAAAAAATAATTATTCATCAGAAATATCAATAATATATTTTTTTAATATTTTTATGATGTAAAATGAACGAATTTATTATTTATTTTTAAAAATTTCATTTTTTAATTTTACCGTAAAAATTATGAAAGGTCATCGTAGGCTGACCCTAGGTTTTCGGCATAAAAAAATAATTATTCATCAGAAATATCAATAATATATTTTTTTAATATTTTTATGATGTAAAATGAAATTATTTTTAAAAATTTCATTTTTTAATTTTACCGTAAACTTTATGAAAGGTCATCGTAGGCTGACCCTAGGTTTTCGGCATAAAAAAATAATTATTCATCAGAAATATCAATAATATATTTTTTTAATATTTTTATGATGTAAAATGAACGAATTTATTATTTATTTTTAAAAATTTCATTTTTTAATTTTCCCGTAAAAATTATGAAAGGTCATCGTAGGCTGACCCTAGGTTTTCGGCATAAAAAAATAATTATTCATCAGAAATATCAATAATATATTTTTTTAATATTTTTATGATGTAAAATGAACGAATTTATTATTTATTTTTAAAAATTTCATTTTTTAATTTTCCCGTAAAAATTATGAAAGGTCATCGTAGGCTGACCCTAGGTTTTCAGCATAAAAAAATAATTATTTATCAGAAATATCAATAATATATTTTTTTAATATTTTTATGATGTAAAATGAACGAATTTATTATTTATTTTTAAAAATTTCATTTTTTAATTTTCCCGTAAAAATTATGAAAGGTCATCGTAGGCTGACCCTAGGTTTTCGGCATAAAAAAATAATTATTCATCAGAAATATCAATAATATATTTTTTTAATATTTTTATGATGTAAAATCAACGAATTTATTATTTATTTTTAAAATTTCATTTTTTAATTTTCCCGTAAAAATTATGAAAGGTCATCGTAGGCAGACCCTAGGTTTTTGGCATAAAAAAATAATTATTCATCAGAAATATCAATAATATATTTTTTTAATATTTTTATGATGTAAAATGAAATTATTTTTAAAAATTTCCTTTTTTAATTTTCAGGTAAAAATTATGAAAGGTCATCGTAGGCTGACCCTAGGTTTTCGGCATAAAAAAATAATTATTCATCAGAAATATCAATAATATATTTTTTTAATATTTTTATGATGTAAAATGAACGAATTTATTATTTATTTTTAAAAATTTCATTTTTTATTTTTCCCGTAAAAATTATGAAAGGTCATCGTAGGCTGACCCTAGGTTTTCGGCATAAAAAAATAATTATTGATCAGAAATATCAATAATATATTTTTTTAATATTTTTATGATGTAAAATGAACGAATTTATTATTTATTTTTAAAAATTTCATTTTTTAATTTTCCCGTAAAAATTATGAAAGGTCATCGTAGGCTGACCCTAGTTTTTCGGCATAAAAAAATAATTATTCATCAGAAATATCAATAATATATTTTTTTAATATTTTTATGATGTAAAATGAAATTATTTTTAAAAATTTCATTTTTTAATTTTACCGTAAAAATTATGAAAGGTCATCGTAGGCTGACCCTTGGTTTTCGGCATAAAAAAATAATTATTCATCAGAAATATCAATAATATATTTTTTTAATATTTTTATGATGTAAAATGAACGAATTTATTATTTATTTTTAAAAATTTCATTTTTTAATATTCCCGTAAAAATTATGAAAGGTCATCGTAGGCTGACCCTAGGTTTTCGGCATAAAAAAATAATTATTCATCAGAAATATCAATAATATATTTTTTTAATATTTTTATGATGTAAAATGAACGAATTTTTATTTATTTTTAAAAATTTCATTTTTTATTTTTCCCGTAAAAATTATGAAAGGTCATCGTAGGATGACCCTAGGTTTTCGGCATAAAAAAATAATTATTCATCAGAAATATCAATAATATATTTTTTTAATATTTTTATGATGTAAAATGAACGAATTTATTATTTATTTTTAAAAATTTCATTTTTTAATTTTCCCGTAAAAATTATGAAAGGTCATCGTAGGCTGACCCTAGGTTTTCGGCATAAAAAAATAATTATTCATCAGAAATATCAATAATATATTTTTTTAATATTTTTATGATGTAAAATGAAATTATTTTTAAAAATTTCATTTTTTAATTTTACCGTAAAATTTATGAAAGGTCATCGTAGGATGACCCTAGGTTTTCGGCATAAAAAAATAATTATTCATGAGAAATATCAATAATATATTTTTTTAATATTTTTATGATGTAAAATGAACGAATTTATTATTTATTTTTAAAAATTTCATTTTTTAATTTTACTGTAAAAATTATGAAAGGTCATCGTAGGCTGACCCTAGGTTTTCGGCATAAAAAAATAATTATTCATCAGAAATATCAATAATATATTTTTTTAATATTTTTATGATGTAAAATGAAATTATTTTTAAAAATTTCATTTTTTAAATTTACCGTAAAATTTATGAAAGGTCATCGTAGGATGACCCTAGGTTTTCGGCATAAAAAAATAATTATTCATCAGAAATATCAATAATATATTTTTTTAATATTTTTATGATGTAAAATGAACGAATTTATTATTTATATTAAAAAATTTCATTTTTTAATTTTACCGTAAAAATTATGAAAGGTCATCGTAGGATGACCCTAGGTTTTCGGCATAAAAAAATAATTATTCATCAGAATTATCAATAATATATTTTTTTAATATTTTTATGATGTAAAATGAACGAATTTATTATTTATTTTTAAAAATTTCATTTTTTAATTTTCCCGTAAAAATTATGAAAGGTCATCGTAGGCTGACCCTAGTTTTTCGGCTTAAAAAAATAATTATTCATCAGAAATATCAATAATATATTTTTTTAATATTTTTATGATGTAAAATGAAATTATTTTTAAAAATTTCATTTTTTAATTTTACCGTAAAAATTATGAAAGGTCATCGTAGGCTGACCCTTGGTTTTCGGCATGAAAAAATAATTATTCATCAGAAATATCAATAATATATTTTTTTAATATTTTGATGATGTAAAATGAACGAATTTATTATTTATTTTTAAAAATTTCATTTTTTAATTTTCCCGTAAAAATTATGAAAGGTCATCGTAGGCTGACCCTAGGTTTTCGGCATAAAAAAATAATTATTCATCAGAAATATCAATAATATATTTTTTTAATATTTTTATGATGTAAAATGAACGAATTTATTATTTATTTTTAAAAATTTCATTTTTTAATTTTACCGTAAAAATTATGAAAGGTCATCGTAGGCTGACCCTAGGTTTTCGGCATAAAAAAATAATTATTCATCAGAAATATCAATAATATATTTTTTTAATATTTTTATGATGTAAAATGAACGAATTTATTATTTATTTTTAAAAATTTCATTTTTTAATTTTACCGTAAAAATTATGAAAGGTCATCGTAGGCTGACCCTAGGTTTTCGGCATAAAAAAATAATTATTCATCAGAAATATCAATAATATATTTTTTTAATATTTTTATGATGTAAAATGAAATTATTTTTAAAAATTTCATTTTTTAATTTTACCGTAAACTTTATGAAAGGTCATCGTAGGATGACCCTAGGTTTTCGGCATAAAAAAATAATTATTCATCAGAAATATCAATAATATATTTTTTTAATATTTTTATGATGTAAAATGAACGAATTTATTATTTATATTAAAAAATTTCATTTTTTAATTTTACCGTAAAAATTATGAAAGGTCATCGTAGGATGACCCTAGGATTTCGGCATAAAAAAATAATTATTCATCAGAATTATCAATAATATATTTTTTTAATATTTTTATGATGTAAAATGAACGAATTTATTATTTATTTTTAAAAATTTCATTTTTTAATTTTCCCGTAAAAATTATGAAAGGTCATCGTAGGCTGACCCTAGTTTTTCGGCATAAAAAAATAATTATTCATCAGAAATATCAATAATATATTTTTTTAATATTTTTATGATGTAAAATGAAATTATTTTTAAAAATTTCATTTTTTAATTTTACCGTAAAAATTATGAAAGGTCATCGTAGGCTGACCCTTGGTTTTCGGCATAAAAAAATAATTATTCATCAGAAATATCAATAATATATTTTTTTAATATTTTTATGATGTAAAATGAACGAATTTATTATTTATTTTTAAAAATTTCCTTTTTTAATTTTCCCGTAAAAATTATGAAAGGTCATCGTAGGCTGACCCTAGGTTATCGGCATAAAAAAATAATTATTCATCAGAAATATCAATAATATATTTTTTTAATATTTTTATGATGTAAAATGAAATTATTTTTAAAAATTTCATTTTTTAATTTTACCGTAAACTTTATGAAAGGTCATCGTAGGATGACCTTAGGTTTTCGGCATAAAAAAATAATTATTCATCAGAAATATCAATAATATATTTTTTTAATATTTTTATGATGTAAAATGAACGAATTTATTATTTATTTTTAAAAATTTCATTTTTTAATTTTCCCGTAAAAATTATGAAAGGTCATCGTAGGCTGACCCTAGGTTTTCGGTATAAAAAAATAATTATTTATCAGAAATATCAATAATATATTTTTTTAATATTTTTATGATGTAAAATGAACGAATTTATTATTTATTTTTAAAAATTTCATTTTTTAATATTCCCGTAAAAATTATGAAAGGTCATCGTAGGCTGACCCTAGGTTTTCGGCATAAAAAAATAATTATTCATCAGAAATATCAATAATATATTTTTTTAATATTTTTATGATGTAAAATGAACGAATTTATTATTTATTTTTAAAATTTCATTTTTTAATTTTCCCGTAAAAATTATGAAAGGTCATCGTAGGCTGACCCTAGGTTTTTGGCATAAAAAAATAATTATTCATCAGAAATATCAATAATATATTTTTTTAATATTTTTATGATGTAAAATGAAATTATTTTTAAAAATTTCATTTTTTAATTTTACCGTAAACTTTATGAAAGGTCATCGTAGGATGACCCTAGGTTTTCGGCATAAAAAAATAATTATTCATCAGAAATATCAATAATATATTTTTTTAATATTTTTATGATGTAAAATGAACGAATTTATTATTTATTTTTAAAAATTTCATTTTTTAATTTTCCCGTAAAAATTATGAAAGGTCATCGTAGGCTGACCCTAGGTTTTCGGCATAAAAAAATAATTATTCATCAGAAATATCAATAATATATTTTTTTAATATTTTTATGATGTAAAATGAAATTATTTTTAAAAATTTCATTTTTTAATTTTACCGTAAACTTTATGAAAGGTCATCGTAGGATGACCTTAGGTTTTCGGCATAAAAAAATAATTATTCATCAGAAATATCAATAATATATTTTTTTAATATTTTTATGATGTAAAATGAACGAATTTATTATTTATTTTTAAAAATTTCATTTTTTAATTTTCCCGTAAAAATTATGAAAGGTCATCGTAGGCTGACCCTAGGTTTTCGGCATAAAAAAATAATTATTTATCAGAAATATCAATAATATATTTTTTTAATATTTTTATGATGTAAAATGAACGAATTTATTATTTATTTTTAAAAATTTCATTTTTTAATTTTCCCGTAAAAATTATGAAAGGTCATCGTAGGCTGACCCTAGGTTTTCGGCATAAAAAAATAATTATTCATCAGAAATATCAATAATATATTTTTTTAATATTTTTATGATGTAAAATGAACGAATTTATTATTTATTTTTAAAATTTCATTTTTTAATTTTCCCGTAAAAATTATGAAAGGTCATCGTAGGCTGACCCTAGGTTTTTGGCATAAAAAAATAATTATTCATCAGAAATATCAATAATATATTTTTTTAATATTTTTATGATGTAAAATGAAATTATTTTTAAAAATTTCATTTTTTAATTTTACCGTAAACTTTATGAAAGGTCATCGTAGGATGACCCTAGGTTTTCGGCATAAAAAAATAATTATTCATCAGAAATATCAATAATATATTTTTTTAATATTTTTATGATGTAAAATGAACGAATTTATTATTTATTTTTAAAAATTTCATTTTTTAATTTTCCCGTAAAAATTATGAAAGGTCATCGTAGGCTGACCCTAGGTTTTCGGCATAAAAAAATAATTATTCATCAGAAATATCAATAATATATTTTTTTAATATTTTTATGATGTAAAATGAACGAATTTATTATTTATTTTTAAAAATTTCATTTTTTAATTTTCCCGTAAAAATTATGAAAGGTCATCGTAGGCTGACCCTAGGTTTTCGGCATAAAAAAATAATTATTTATCAGAAATATCAATAATATATTTTTTTAATATTTTTATGATGTAAAATGAACGAATTTTTATTTATTTTTAAAAATTTCATTTTTTAATTTTACCGTAAAAATTATGAAAGGTCATCGTAGGCTGACCCTAGGTTTTCGGCATAAAAAAATAATTATTCATCAGAAATATCAATAATATATTTTTTTAATATTTTTATGATGTAAAATGAAATTATTTTTAAAAATTTCATTTTTTAATTTTACCGTAAAATTTATGAAAGGTCATCGTAGGATGACCCTAGGTTTTCGGCATAAAAAAATAATTATTCATGAGAAATATCAATAATATATTTTTTTAATATTTTTATGATGTAAAATGAACGAATTTATTATTTATTTTTAAAATTTCATTTTTTAATTTTCCCGTAAAAATTATGAAAGGTCATCGTAGGCTGACCCTAGGTTTTTGGCATAAAAAAATAATTATTCATCAGAAATATCAATAATATATTTTTTTAATATTTTTATGATGTAAAATGAAATTATTTTTAAAAATTTCCTTTTTTAATTTTCCCGTAAAAATTATGAAAGGTCATCGTAGGCTGACCCTAGGTTTTCGGCATAAAAAAATAATTATTCATCAGAAATATCAATAATATATTTTTTTAATATTTTTATGATGTAAAATGAAATTATTTTTAAAAATTTCATTTTTTAATTTTACCGTAAACTTTATGAAAGGTCATCGTAGGATGACCCTAGGTTTTCGGCATAAAAAAATAATTATTCATCAGAAATATCAATAATATATTTTTTTAATATTTTTATGATGTAAAATGAACGAATTTATTATTTATTTTTAAAAATTTCATTTTTTAATTTTCCCGTAAAAATTATGAAAGGTCATCGTAGGCTGACCCTAGGTTTTCGGCATAAAAAAATAATTATTCATCAGAAATATCAATAATATATTTTTTTAATATTTTTATGATGTAAAATGAAATTATTTTTAAAAATTTCATTTTTTAATTTTCCCGTAAAAATTATGAAAGGTCATCGTAGGCTGACCCTAGGTTTTCGGCATAAAAAAATAATTATTTATCAGAAATATCAATAAAATATTTTTTTAATATTTTTATGATGTAAAATGAACGAATTTATTATTTATTTTTAAAAATTTCAATTTTTAATTTTCCCGTAAAAATTATGAAAGGTCATCGTAGGCTGACCCTAGGTTTTCGGCATAAAAAAATAATTATTCATCAGAAATATCAATAATATATTTTTTTAATATTTTTATGATGTAAAATGAACGAATTTATTATTTATTTTTAAAATTTCATTTTTTAATTTTCCCGTAAAAATTATGAAAGGTCATCGTAGGCTGACCCTAGGTTTTTGGCATAAAAAAATAATTATTCATCAGAAATATCAATAATATATTTTTTTAATATTTTTATGATGTAAAATGAAATTATTTTTAAAAATTTCCTTTTTTAATTTTCCCGTAAAAATTATGAAAGGTCATCGTAGGCTGACCCTAGGTTTTCGGCATAAAAAAATAATTATTCATCAGAAATATCAATAATATATTTTTTTAATATTTTTATGATGTAAAATGAAATTATTTTTAAAAATTTCATTTTTTAATTTTCCCGTAAAAATTATGAAAGGTCATCGTAGGCTGACCCTAGGTTTTCGGCATAAAAAAATAATTATTTATCAGAAATATCAATAATATATTTTTTAATATTTTTATGATGTAAAATGAACGAATTTATTATTTATTTTTAAAAATTTCATTTTTTAATTTTCCCGTAAAAATTATGAAAGGTCATCGTAGGCTGACCCTAGGTTTTCGGCATAAAAAAATAATTATTCATCAGAAATATCAATAATATATTTTTTTAATATTTTTATGATGTAAAATGAACGAATTTATTATTTATTTTTAAAATTTCATTTTTTAATTTTCCCGTAAAAATTATGAAAGGTCATCGTAGGCTGACCCTAGGTTTTTGGCATAAAAAAATAATTATTCATCAGAAATATCAATAATATATTTTTTTAATATTTTTATGATGTAAAATGAAATTATTTTTAAAAATTTCATTTTTTAATTTTACCGTAAACTTTATGAAAGGTCATCGTAGGATGACCCTAGGTTTTCGGCATAAAAAAATAATTATTCATCAGAAATATCAATAATATATTTTTTTAATATTTTTATGATGTAAAATGAACGAATTTATTATTTATTTTTAAAAATTTCATTTTTTAATTTTCCCGTAAAAATTATGAAAGGTCATCGTAGGCTGACCCTAGGTTTTCGGCATAAAAAAATAATTATTCATCAGAAATATCAATAATATATTTTTTTAATATTTTTATGATGTAAAATGAACGAATTTATTATTTATTTTTAAAAATTTCATTTTTTAATTTTCCCGTAAAAATTATGAAAGGTCATCGTAGGCTGACCCTAGGTTTTCGGCATAAAAAAATAATTATTCATCAGAAATATCAATAATATATTTTTTTAATATTTTTATGATGTAAAATGAAATTATTTTTAAAAATTTCATTTTTTAATTTTAACGTAAACTTTATGAAAGGTCATCGTAGGATGACCCTAGGCATTCGGCATAAAAAAATAATTATTCATCAGAAATATCAATAATATATTTTTTTAATATTTTTATGATGTAAAATGAACGAATTTATTATTTATTTTTAAAAATTTCATTTTTTAATTTTACCGTAAAAATTATGAAAGGTCATCGTAGGCTGACCCTAGGTTTTCGGCATAAAAAAATAATTATTTATCAGAAATATCAATAATATATTTTTTTAATATTTTTATGATGTAAAATGAACGAATTTATTATTTATTTTTTAAAATTTCACTTTTTAATTTTCCCGTAAAAATTATGAAAGGTCATCGTAGGCTGACCCTAGGTTTTCGGCATAAAAAAATAATTATTCATCAGAAATATCAATAATATATTTTTTTAATATTTTTATGATGTAAAATGAAATTATTTTTAAAAATTTAATTTTTTAATTTTACCGTAAACTTTATGAAAGGTCATCGTAGGCTGACCCTAGGTTTTCGGCATAAAAAAATAATTATTCATCAGAAATATCAATAATATATTTTTTTAATATTTTTATGATGTAAAATGAAATTATTTTTAAAAATTTCATTTTTTAATTTTCCCGTAAAAATTATGAAAGGTCATCGTAGGCTGACCCTAGGTTTTCGGCATAAAAAAATAATTATTTATCAGAAATATCAATAAAATATTTTTTTATTATTTTTATGATGTAAAATGAACGAATTTATTATTTATTTTTAAAAATTTCAATTTTTAATTTTCCCGTAAAAATTATGAAAGGTCATCGTAGGCTGACCCTAGGTTTTCGGCATAAAAAAATAATTATTCATCAGAAATATCAATAATATATTTTTTTAATATTTTTATGATGTAAAATGAACGAATTTATTATTTATTTTTAAAATTTCATTTTTTAATTTTCCCGTAAAAATTATGAAAGGTCATCGTAGGCAGACCCTAGGTTTTTAGCATAAAAAAATAATTATTCATCAGAAATATCAATAATATATTTTTTTAATATTTTTATGATGTAAAATGAAATTATTTTTAAAAATTTCCTTTTTTAATTTTCCCGTAAAAATTATGAAAGGTCATCGTAGGCTGACCCTAGGTTTTCGGCATAAAAAAATAATTATTCATCAGAAATATCAATAATATATTTTTTTAATATTTTTATGATGTAAAATGAAATTATTTTTAAAAATTTCATTTTTTAATTTTACCGTAAACTTTATGAAAGGTCATCGTAGGATGACCCTAGGTTTTCGGCATAAAAAAATAATTATTCATCAGAAATATCAATAATATATTTTTTTAATATTTTTATGATGTAAAATGAACGAATTTATTATTTATTTTTAAAAATTTCATTTTTTAATTTTCCCGTAAAAATTATGAAAGGTCATCGTAGGCTGACCCTAGGTTTTCGGCATAAAAAAATAATTATTCATCAGAAATATCAATAATATATTTTTTTAATATTTTTATGATGTAAAATGAAATTATTTTTAAAAATTTCATTTTTTAATTTTCCCGTAAAAATTATGAAAGGTCATCGTAGGCTGACCCTAGGTTTTCGGCATAAAAAAATAATTATTTATCAGAAATATCAATAATATATTTTTTTAATATTTTTATGATGTAAAATGAACGAATTTATTATTTATTTTTAAAAATTTCATTTTTTAATTTTCCCGTAAAAATTATGAAATGTCATGGTAGGCTGACCCTAGGTTTTCGGCATAAAAAAATAATTATTCATCAGAAATATCAATAATATATTTTTTTAATATTTTTATGATGTTAAATGAACGAATTTATTATTTATTTTTAAAATTTCATTTTTTAATTTGCCCGTAAAAATTATGAAAGGTCATCGTAGGCTGACCCTAGGTTTTTGGCATAAAAAAATAATTATTCATCAGAAATATCAATAATATATTTTTTTAATATTATTATGATGTAAAATGAAATTATTTTTAAAAATTTCCTTTTTTAATTTTCCCGTAAAAATTATGAAAGGTCATCGTAGGCTGACCCTAGGTTTTCGGCATAAAAAAATAATTATTTATCAGAAATATCAATAATATATTTTTTTAATATTTTTATGATGTAAAATGAACGAATTTATTATTTATTTTTAAAAATTTCATTTTTTAATTTTCCCGTAAAAATTATGAAAGGTCATCGTAGGCTGACCCTAGGTTTTCGGCATAAAAAAATAATTATTCATCAGAAATATCAATAATATATTTTTTTAATATTTTTATGATGTTAAATGAACGAATTTATTATTTATTTTTAAAATTTCATTTTTTAATTTGCCCGTAAAAATTATGAAAGGTCATCGTAGGCTGACCCTAGGTTTTTGGCATAAAAAAATAATTATTCATCAGAAATATCAATAATATATTTTTTTAATATTTTTATGATGTAAAATGAACGAATTTATTATTTATTTTTAAAAATTTCATTTTTTATTTTTCCCGTAAAAATTATGAAAGGTCATCGTAGGCTGACCCTAGGTTTTCGGCATAAAAAAATAATTATTCATCAGAAATATCAATAATATATTTTTTTAATATTTTTATGATGTAAAATGAACGAATTTATTATTTATTTTTAAAAATTTCATTTTTTAATTTTCCCGTAAAAATTATGAAAGGTCATCGTAGGCTTACCCTAGGTTTTCGGCATAAAAAAATAATTATTCATCAGAAATATCAATAATATATTTTTTTAATATTTTTATGATGTAAAATGAACGAATTTATTATTTATTTTTAAAAATTTCATTTTTTAATTTTACCGTAAAAATTATGAAAGGTCATCGTAGGCTGACCCTAGGTTTTCGGCATAAAAAAATAATTATTCATCAGAAATATCTATAATATATTTTTTTAATATTTTTATGATGTAAAATGAAATTATTTTTAAAAATTTCATTTTTTAATTTTACCGTAAAATTTATGAAAGGTCATCGTAGGATGACCCTAGGTTTTCGGCATAAAAAAATAATTATTCATCAGAAATATCAATAATATATTTTTTTAATATTTTTATGATGTAAAATGAACGAATTTATTATTTATATTAAAAAATTTCATTTTTTAATTTTACCGTAAAAATTATGAAAGGTCATCGTAGGATGACCCTAGGTTTTCGGCATAAAAAAATAATTATTCATCAGAAATATCAATAATATATTTTTTTAATATTTTTATGATGTAAAAAAAACGAATTTATTATTTATTTTTAAAAATTTCATTTTTTAATTTTCCCGTAAAAATTATGAAAGGTCATCGTAGGCTGACCCTAGTTTTTCGGCATAAAAAAATAATTATTCATCAGAAATATCAATAATATATTTTTTTAATATTTTTATGATGTAAAATGAAATTATTTTTAAAAATTTCATTTTTTAATTTTACCGTAAAAATTATGAAAGGTCATCGTAGGCTGACCCTTGGTTTTCGGCATAAAAAAATAATTATTCATCAGAAATATCAATAATATATTTTTTTAATATTTTTATGATGTAAAATGAACGAATTTATTATTTATTTTTAAAAATTTCATTTTTTAATTTTACCGTAAAAATTATGAAAGGTCATCGTAGGCTGACCCTAGGTTTTCGGCATAAAAAAATAATTTTTATCAGAAATATCAATAATATATTTTTTTAATATTTTTATGATGTAAAATGAAATTATTTTTAAAAATTTCATTTTTTAATTTTAACGTAAACTTTATGAAAGGTCATCGTAGGATGACCCTAGGCATTCGGCATAAAAAAATAATTATTCATCAGAAATATCAATAATATATTTTTTTAATATTTTTATGATGTAAAATGAACGAATTTATTATTTATTTTTAAAATTTCATTTTTTAATTTTCCCGTAAAAATTATGAAAGGTCATCGTAGGCTGACCCTAGGTTTTCGGCATAAAAAAATAATTATTCATCAGAAATATCAATAATATATTTTTTTAATATTTTTATGATGTAAAATGAAATTATTTTTAAAAATTTCCTTTTTTAATTTTCCCGTAAAAATTATGAAAGATCATCGTAGGCTGACCCTAGGTTTTCGGCATAAAAAAATAATTATTCATCAGAAATATCAATAATATATTTTTTTAATATTTTTATGATGTAAAATGAACGAATTTATTATTTATTTTTAAAAATTTCATTTTTTATTTTTCCCGTAAAAATTATGAAAGGTCATCGTAGGCTGACCCTAGGTTTTCGGCATAAAAAAATAATTATTCATCAGAAATATCAATAATATATTTTTTTAATATTTTTATGATGTAAATTGAACGAATTTATTATTTATTTTTAAAAATTTCATTTTTTAATTTTCCCGTAAAAATTATGAAAGGTCATCGTAGGCTTACCCTAGGTTTTCGGCATAAAAAAATAATTATTCATCAGAAATATCAATAATATATTTTTTTAATATTTTTATGATGTAAAATGAACGAATTTATTATTTATTTTTAAAAATTTCATTTTTTAATTTTACCGTAAAAATTATGAAAGGTCATCGTAGGCTGACCCTAGGTTTTCGGCATAAAAAAATAATTATTCATCAGAAATATCAATAATATATTTTTTTAATATTTTTATGATGTAAAATGAAATTATTTTTAAAAATTTCATTTTTTAATTTTACCGTAAAATTTATGAAAGGTCATCGTAGGATGACCCTAGGTTTTCGGCATAAAAAAATAATTATTCATCAGAAATATCAATAATATATTTTTTTAATATTTTTATGATGTAAAATGAACGAATTTATTATTTATATTAAAAAATTTCATTTTTTAATTTTACCGTAAAAATTATGAAAGGTCATCGTAGGATGACCCTAGGTTTTCGGCATAAAAAAATAATTATTCATCAGAAATATCAATAATATATTTTTTTAATATTTTTATGATGTAAAAAAAACGAATTTATTATTTATTTTTAAAAATTTCATTTTTTAATTTTCCCGTAAAAATTATGAAAGGTCATCGTAGGCTGACCCTAGTTTTTCGGCATAAAAAAATAATTATTCATCAGAAATATCAATAATATATTTTTTTAATATTTTTATGATGTAAAATGAAATTATTTTTAAAAATTTCATTTTTTAATTTTACCGTAAAAATTATGAAAGGTCATCGTAGGCTGACCCTAGGTTTTCGGCATAAAAAAATAATTATTCATCAGAAATATCAATAATATATTTTTTTAATATTTTTATGATGTAAAATGAACGAATTTATTATTTATTTTTAAAAATTTCATTTTTTAATTTTACCGTAAAAATTATGAAAGGTCATCGTAGGCTGACCCTAGGTTTTCGGCATAAAAAAATAATTTTTATCAGAAATATCAATAATATATTTTTTTAATATTTTTATGATGTAAAATGAAAGTATTTTTAAAAATTTCATTTTTTAATTTTAACGTAAACTTTATGAAAGGTCATCGTAGGATGATCCTAGGCATTCGGCATAAAAAAATAATTATTCATCAGAAATATCAATAATATATTTTTTTAATATTTTTATGATGTAAAATGAACGAATTTATTATTTATTTTTAAAAATTTCATTTTTTACTTTTACCGTAAAAATTATGAAAGGTCATCGTAGGCTGACCCTAGGTTTTTGGCATAAAAAAATAATTATTCATCAGAAATATCAATAATATATTTTTTTAATATTTTTATGATGTAAAATGAAATTATTTTTAAAAATTTCATTTTTTAATTTTACCGTAAAAATTATGAAAGGTCATCGTAGGCTGACCCTAGGTTTTCGGCATAAAAAAATAATTATTTATCAGAAATATCAATAATATATTTTTTTAATATTTTTATGATGTAAAATGAACGAATTTATTATTTATTTTTAAAAATTTCATTTTTTAATTTTCCTGTAAAAATTATGAAAGGTCATCGTAGGCTGACCCTAGGTTTTCGGCATAAAAAAATAATTATTCATCAGAAATATCAATAATATATTTTTTTAATATTTTTATGATGTAAAATGAACGAATTTATTATTTATTTTTAAAAATTTCATTTTTTAATTTTCCCGTAAAAATTATGAAAGGTCATCGTAGGCTGACCCTAGGTTTTCGGCATAAAAAAATAATTATTCATCAGAAATATCAATAATATATTTTTTTAATATTTTTATGATGTAAAATGAACGAATTTATTATTTATTTTTAAAATTTCATTTTTTAATTTTCCCGTAAAAATTATGAAAGGTCATCGTAGGCTGACCCTAGGTTTTTGGCATAAAAAAATAATTATTCATCAGAAATATCAATAATATATTTTTTTAATATTTTTATGATGTAAAATGAAATTATTTTTAAAAATTTCCTTTTTTAATTTTCCCGTAAAAATTATGAAAGGTCATCGTAGGCTGACCCTAGGTTTTCGGCATAAAAAAATAATTATTCATCAGAAATATCAATAATATATTTTTTTAATATTTTTATGATGTAAAATGAACGAATTTATTATTTATTTTTAAAAATTTCATTTTTTATTTTTCCCGTAAAAATTATGAAAGGTCATCGTAGGCTGACCCTAGGTTTTCGGCATAAAAAAATAATTATTCATCAGAAATATCAATAATATATTTTTTTAATATTTTTATGATGTAAAATGAAATTATTTTTAAAAATTTCATTTTTTAATTTTACCCTAAAAATTATGAAAGGTCATCGTAGGCTGACCCTAGGTTTTCGGCATAAAAAAATAATTATTCATCAGAAATATCAATAATATATTTTTTAAATATTTTTATGATGTAAAATGAACGAATTTATTATTTATTTTTAAAAATTTCATTTTTTATTTTTCCCGTAAAAATTATGAAAGGTCATCGTAGGCTGACCCTAGGTTTTCGGCATAAAAAAATAATTATTCATCAGAAATATCAATAATATATTTTTTTAATATTTTTATGATGTAAAATGAACGAATTTATTATTTATTTTTAAAAATTTCATTTTTTAATTTTCCCGTAAAAATTATGAAAGGTCATCGTAGGCTGACCCTAGGTTTTCGGCATAAAAAAATAATTATTCATCAGAAATATCAATAATATATTTTTTTAATATTTTTATGATGTTAAATGAACGAATTTATTATTTATTTTTAAAAATTTCATTTTTTAATTTTACCGTAAAAATTATGAAAGGTCATCATAGGATGACCCTAGGTTTTCGGCATAAAAAAATAATTATTCATCAGAAATATCAATAATATATTTTTTTAATATTTTTATGATGTAAAATGAACGAATTTATTATTTATTTTTAAAAATTTCATTTTTTAATTTTCCCGTAAAAATTATGAAAGGTCATCGTAGGCTGACCCTAGGTTTTCGGCATAAAAAAATAATTATTCATCAGAAATATCAATAATATATTTTTTTAATATTTTTATGATGTAAAATGAACGAATTTTTATTTATTTTTAAAAATTTCATTTTTTATTTTTCCCGTAAAAATTATGAAAGGTCATCGTAGGATGACCCTAGGTTTTCGGCATAAAAAAATAATTATTCATCAGAAATATCAATAATATATTTTTTTAATATTTTTATGATGTAAAATGAACGAATTTATTATTTATTTTTAAAAATTTCATTTTTTAATTTTCCCGTAAAAATTATGAAAGATCATCGTAGGCTGACCCTAGGTTTTCGGCATAAAAAAATAATTATTCATCAGAAATATCAATAATAAATTTTTTTAATATTTTTATGATGTAAAATGAAATTATTTTTAAAAATTTCATTTTTTAATTTTACCGTAAACTTTATGAAAGGTCATCGTATGATGACCCTAGGTTTTCGGCATAAAAAAATAATTATTCATCAGAAATATCAATAATATATTTTTTTAATATTTTTATGATGTAAAATGAACGAATTTATTATTTATTTTTAAAAATTTCATTTTTTAATTTTCCCGTAAAAATTATGAAAGGTCATCGTAGGCTGACCCTAGGTTTTCGGCATAAAAAAATAATTATTCATCAGAAATATCAATAATATATTTTTTTAATATTTTTATGATGTAAAATGAAATTATTTTTAAAAATTTCATTTTTTAATTTTAACGTAAACTTTATGAAACTTCATCGTAGGATGACCCTAGGCATTCGGCATAAAAAAATAATTATTCATCAGAAATATCAATAATATATTTTTTTAATATTTTTATGATGTAAAATGAACGAATTTATTATTTATTTTTAAAAATTTCATTTTTTAATTTTCCCGTAAAAATTATGAAAGGTCATCGTAGGCTGACCCTAGGTTTTCGGCATAAAAAAATAATTATTCATCAGAAATATCAATAATATATTTTTTTAATATTTTTATGATGTAAAATGAACGAATTTATTATTTATTTTTAAAAATTTCATTTTTTATTTTTCCCGTAAAAATTATGAAAGGTCATCGTAGGCTGACCCTAGGTTTTCGGCATAAAAAAATAATTATTCATCAGAAATATCAATAATATATTTTTTTAATATTTTTATGATGTAAAATGAACGAATTTATTATTTATTTTTAAAAATTTCATTTTTTAATTTTCCCGTAAAAATTATGAAATATCATCGTAGGCTGACCCTAGGTTTTCGGCATAAAAAAATAATTATTCATCAGAAATTTCAATAATATATTTTTTTAATATTTTTATGATGTAAAATGAACGAATTTATTATTTATTTTTAAAAATTTCATTTTTTAATTTTACCGTAAAAATTATGAAAGGTCATCGTAGGCTGACCCTAGGTTTTCGGCATAAAAAAATAATTATTCATCAGAAATATCAATAATATATTTTTTTAATATTTTTATGATGTAAAATGAACGAATTTATTATTTATTTTTAAAAATTTCATTTTTTAATTTTACCGTAAAAATTATGAAAGGTCATCCTAGGCTGACCCTAGGTTTTCGGCATAAAAAAATAATTATTCATCAGAAATATCAATAATATATTTTTTTAATATTTTTATGATGTAAAATGAACGAATTTATTATTTATTTTTAAAAATTTCATTTTTTAATTTTACCCTAAAAATTATGAAAGGTCATCGTAGGCTGACCCTTGGTTTTCGGCATAAAAAAATAATTATTCATAAGAAATATCAATAGTATATTTTTTTAATATTTTTATGATGTAAAATGAACGAATTTATTATTTATTTTTAAAAATTTCATTTTTTAATTTTACCGTAAAAATTATGAAAGGTCATCGTAGGCTGACCCTAGGTTTTCGGCATAAAAAAATAATTATTCATCAGAAATATCAATAATATATTTTTTTAATATTTTTATGATGTAAAATGAACGAATTTATTATTTATTTTTAAAAATTTCATTTTTTATTTTTCCCGTAAAAATTATGAAAGGTCATCGTAGGCTGACCCTAGGTTTTCGGCATAAAAAAATAATTATTCATCAGAAATATCAATAATATATTTTTTTAATATTTTTATGATGTAAATTGAACGAATTTATTATTTATTTTTAAAAATTTCATTTTTTAATTTTCCCGTAAAAATTATGAAAGGTCATCGTAGGCTTACCCTAGGTTTTCGGCATAAAAAAATAATTATTCATCAGAAATATCAATAATATATTTTTTTAATATTTTTATGATGTAAAATGAACGAATTTATTATTTATTTTTAAAAATTTCATTTTTTAATTTTACCGTAAAAATTATGAAAGGTCATCGTAGGCTGACCCTAGGTTTTCGGCATAAAAAAATAATTATTCATCAGAAATATCAATAATATATTTTTTTAATATTTTTATGATGTAAAATGAAATTATTTTTAAAAATTTCATTTTTTAATTTTACCGTAAAATTTATGAAAGGTCATCGTAGGATGACCCTAGGTTTTCGGCATAAAAAAATAATTATTCATCAGAAATATCAATAATATATTTTTTTAATATTTTTATGATGTAAAATGAACGAATTTATTATTTATATTAAAAAATTTCATTTTTTAATTTTACCGTAAAAATTATGAAAGGTCATCGTAGGATGACCCTAGGTTTTCGGCATAAAAAAATAATTATTCATCAGAAATATCAATAATATATTTTTTTAATATTTTTATGATGTAAAAAAAACGAATTTATTATTTATTTTTAAAAATTTCATTTTTTAATTTTCCCGTAAAAATTATGAAAGGTCATCGTAGGCTGACCCTAGTTTTTCGGCATAAAAAAATAATTATTCATCAGAAATATCAATAATATATTTTTTTAATATTTTTATGATGTAAAATGAAATTATTTTTAAAAATTTCATTTTTTAATTTTACCGTAAAAATTATGAAAGGTCATCGTAGGCTGACCCTTGGTTTTCGGCATAAAAAAATAATTATTCATCAGAAATATCAATAATATATTTTTTTAATATTTTTATGATGTAAAATGAACGAATTTATTATTTATTTTTAAAAATTTCATTTTTTAATTTTCCCGTAAAAATTATGAAATATCATCGTAGGCTGACCCTAGGTTTTCGGCATAAAAAAATAATTATTCATCAGAAATTTCAATAATATATTTTTTTAATATTTTTATGATGTAAAATGAACGAATTTATTATTTATTTTTAAAAATTTCATTTTTTAATTTTACCGTAAAAATTATGAAAGGTCATCGTAGGCTGACCCTAGGTTTTCGGCATAAAAAAATAATTATTCATCAGAAATATCAATAATATATTTTTTTAATATTTTTATGATGTAAAATGAACGAATTTATTATTTATTTTTAAAAATTTCATTTTTTAATTTTCCCGTAAAAATTATGAAAGGTCATCGTAGGCTGACCCTAGGTTTTCGGCATAAAAAAATAATTATTCATCAGAAATATCAATAATATATTTTTTTAATATTTTTATGATGTAAAATGAACGAATTTATTATTTATTTTTAAAAATTTCATTTTTTATTTTTCCCGTAAAAATTATGAAAGGTCATCGTAGGCTGACCCTAGGTTTTCGGCATAAAAAAATAATTATTCATCAGAAATATCAATAATATATTTTTTTAATATTTTTATGATGTAAAATGAACGAATTTATTATTTATTTTTAAAAATTTCATTTTTTAATTTTCCCGTAAAAATTATGAAATATCATCGTAGGCTGACCCTAGGTTTTCGGCATAAAAAAATAATTATTCATCAGAAATTTCAATAATATATTTTTTTAATATTTTTATGATGTAAAATGAACGAATTTATTATTTATTTTTAAAAATTTCATTTTTTAATTTTACCGTAAAAATTATGAAAGGTCATCGTAGGCTGACCCTAGGTTTTCGGCATAAAAAAATAATTATTCATCAGAAATATCAATAATATATTTTTTTAATATTTTTATGATGTAAAATGAACGAATTTATTATTTATTTTTAAAAATTTCATTTTTTAATTTTACCGTAAAAATTATGAAAGGTCATCCTAGGCTGACCCTAGGTTTTCGGCATAAAAAAATAATTATTCATCAGAAATATCAATAATATATTTTTTTAATATTTTTATGATGTAAAATGAACGAATTTATTATTTATTTTTAAAAATTTCATTTTTTAATTTTACCCTAAAAATTATGAAAGGTCATCGTAGGCTGACCCTTGGTTTTCGGCATAAAAAAATAATTATTCATCAGAAATATCAATAGTATATTTTTTTAATATTTTTATGATGTAAAATGAACGAATTTATTATTTATTTTTAAAAATTTCATTTTTTAATTTTACCGTAAAAATTATGAAAGGTCATCGTAGGCTGACCCTAGGTTTTCGGCATAAAAAAATAATTATTCATCAGAAATATCAATAATATATTTTTTTAATATTTTTATGATGTAAAATGAACGAATTTATTATTTATTTTTAAAAATTTCATTTTTTATTTTTCCCGTAAAAATTATGAAAGGTCATCGTAGGCTGACCCTAGGTTTTCGGCATAAAAAAATAATTATTCATCAGAAATATCAATAATATATTTTTTTAATATTTTTATGATGTAAATTGAACGAATTTATTATTTATTTTTAAAAATTTCATTTTTTAATTTTCCCGTAAAAATTATGAAAGGTCATCGTAGGCTTACCCTAGGTTTTCGGCATAAAAAAATAATTATTCATCAGAAATATCAATAATATATTTTTTTAATATTTTTATGATGTAAAATGAACGAATTTATTATTTATTTTTAAAAATTTCATTTTTTAATTTTACCGTAAAAATTATGAAAGGTCATCGTAGGCTGACCCTAGGTTTTCGGCATAAAAAAATAATTATTCATCAGAAATATCAATAATATATTTTTTTAATATTTTTATGATGTAAAATGAAATTATTTTTAAAAATTTCATTTTTTAATTTTACCGTAAAATTTATGAAAGGTCATCGTAGGATGACCCTAGGTTTTCGGCATAAAAAAATAATTATTCATCAGAAATATCAATAATATATTTTTTTAATATTTTTATGATGTAAAATGAACGAATTTATTATTTATATTAAAAAATTTCATTTTTTAATTTTACCGTAAAAATTATGAAAGGTCATCGTAGGATGACCCTAGGTTTTCGGCATAAAAAAATAATTATTCATCAGAAATATCAATAATATATTTTTTTAATATTTTTATGATGTAAAAAAAACGAATTTATTATTTATTTTTAAAAATTTCATTTTTTAATTTTCCCGTAAAAATTATGAAAGGTCATCGTAGGCTGACCCTAGTTTTTCGGCATAAAAAAATAATTATTCATCAGAAATATCAATAATATATTTTTTTAATATTTTTATGATGTAAAATGAAATTATTTTTAAAAATTTCATTTTTTAATTTTACCGTAAAAATTATGAAAGGTCATCGTAGGCTGACCCTTGGTTTTCGGCATAAAAAAATAATTATTCATCAGAAATATCAATAATATATTTTTTTAATATTTTTATGTTGTAAAATGAACGAATTTATTATTTATTTTTAAAAATTTCATTTTTTAATTTTACCGTAAAAATTATGAAAGGTCATCGTAGGCTGACCCTAGGTTTTCGGCATAAAAAAATAATTTTTATCAGAAATATCAATAATATATTTTTTTAATATTTTTATGATGTAAAATGAAAGTATTTTTAAAAATTTCATTTTTTAATTTTAACGTAAACTTTATGAAAGGTCATCGTAGGATGATCCTAGGCATTCGGCATAAAAAAATAATTATTCATCAGAAATATCAATAATATATTTTTTTAATATTTTTATGATGTAAAATGAACGAATTTATTATTTATTTTTAAAAATTTCATTTTTTACTTTTACCGTAAAAATTATGAAAGGTCATCGTAGGCTGACCCTAGGTTTTTGGCATAAAAAAATAATTATTCATCAGAAATATCAATAATATATTTTTTTAATATTTTTATGATGTAAAATGAAATTATTTTTAAAAATTTCATTTTTTAATTTTACCGTAAAAATTATGAAAGGTCATCGTAGGCTGACCCTAGGTTTTCGGCATAAAAAAATAATTATTTATCAGAAATATCAATAATATATTTTTTTAATATTTTTATGATGTAAAATGAACGAATTTATTATTTATTTTTAAAAATTTCATTTTTTAATTTTCCTGTAAAAATTATGAAAGGTCATCGTAGGCTGACCCTAGGTTTTCGGCATAAAAAAATAATTATTCATCAGAAATATCAATAATATATTTTTTTAATATTTTTATGATGTAAAATGAACGAATTTATTATTTATTTTTAAAAATTTCATTTTTTAATTTTCCCGTAAAAATTATGAAAGGTCATCGTAGGCTGACCCTAGGTTTTCGGCATAAAAAAATAATTATTCATCAGAAATATCAATAATATATTTTTTTAATATTTTTATGATGTAAAATGAACGAATTTATTATTTATTTTTAAAATTTCATTTTTTAATTTTCCCGTAAAAATTATGAAAGGTCATCGTAGGCTGACCCTAGGTTTTTGGCATAAAAAAATAATTATTCATCAGAAATATCAATAATATATTTTTTTAATATTTTTATGATGTAAAATGAAATTATTTTTAAAAATTTCCTTTTTTAATTTTCCCGTAAAAATTATGAAAGGTCATCGTAGGCTGACCCTAGGTTTTCGGCATAAAAAAATAATTATTCATCAGAAATATCAATAATATATTTTTTTAATATTTTTATGATGTAAAATGAACGAATTTATTATTTATTTTTAAAAATTTCATTTTTTATTTTTCCCGTAAAAATTATGAAAGGTCATCGTAGGCTGACCCTAGGTTTTCGGCATAAAAAAATAATTATTCATCAGAAATATCAATAATATATTTTTTTAATATTTTTATGATGTAAAATGAAATTATTTTTAAAAATTTCATTTTTTAATTTTACCGTAAAATTTATGAAAGGTCATCGTAGGATGACCCTAGGTTTTCGGCATAAAAAAATAATTATTCATCAGAAATATCAATAATATAATTTTTTAATATTTTTATGATGTAAAATGAACGAATTTATTATTTATTTTTAAAAATTTCATTTTTTAATTTTACCCTAAAAATTATGAAAGGTCATCGTAGGCTGACCCTAGGTTTTCGGCATAAAAAAATAATTATTCATCAGAAATATCAATAATATATTTTTTTAATATTTTTATGATGTAAAATGAACGAATTTATTATTTATTTTTAAAAATTTCATTTTTTATTTTTCCCGTAAAAATTATGAAAGGTCATCGTAGGCTGACCCTAGGTTTTCGGCATAAAAAAATAATTATTCATCAGAAATATCAATAATATATTTTTTTAATATTTTTATGATGTAAAATGAACGAATTTATTATTTATTTTTAAAAATTTCATTTTTTAATTTTCCCGTAAAAATTATGAAAGGTCATCGTAGGCTGACCCTAGGTTTTCGGCATAAAAAAATAATTATTCATCAGAAATATCAATAATATATTTTTTTAATATTTTTATGATGTTAAATGAACGAATTTATTATTTATTTTTAAAAATTTCATTTTTTAATTTTACCGTAAAAATTATGAAAGGTCATCATAGGATGACCCTAGGTTTTCGGCATAAAAAAATAATTATTCATCAGAAATATCAATAATATATTTTTTTAATATTTTTATGATGTAAAATGAAATTATTTTTAAAAATTTCATTTTTTAATTTTCCCGTAAAAATTATGAAAGGTCATCGTAGGCTTACCCTAGGTTTTCGGCATAAAAAAATAATTATTCATCAGAAATATCAATAATATATTTTTTTAATATTTTTATGATGTAAAATGAACGAATTTATTATTTATTTTTAAAAATTTCATTTTTTATTTTTCCCGTAAAAATTATGAAAGGTCATCGTAGGATGACCCTAGGTTTTCGGCATAAAAAAATAATTATTCATCAGAAATATCAATAATATATTTTTTTAATATTTTTATGATGTAAAATGAACGAATTTATTATTTATTTTTAAAAATTTCATTTTTTAATTTTCCCGTAAAAATTATGAAAGATCATCGTAGGCTGACCCTAGGTTTTCGGCATAAAAAAATAATTATTCATCAGAAATATCAATAATAAATTTTTTTAATATTTTTATGATGTAAAATGAAATTATTTTTAAAAATTTCATTTTTTAATTTTACCGTAAACTTTATGAAAGGTCATCGTATGATGACCCTAGGTTTTCGGCATAAAAAAATAATTATTCATCAGAAATATCAATAATATATTTTTTTAATATTTTTATGATGTAAAATGAACGAATTTATTATTTATTTTTAAAAATTTCATTTTTTAATTTTCCCGTAAAAATTATGAAAGGTCATCGTAGGCTGACCCTAGGTTTTCGGCATAAAAAAATAATTATTCATCAGAAATATCAATAATATATTTTTTTAATATTTTTATGATGTAAAATGAAATTATTTTTAAAAATTTCATTTTTTAATTTTAACGTAAACTTTATGAAACGTCATCGTAGGATGACCCTAGGCATTCGGCATAAAAAAATAATTATTCATCAGAAATATCAATAATATATTTTTTTAATATTTTTATGATGTAAAATGAACGAATTTATTATTTATTTTTAAAAATTTCATTTTTTAATTTTCCCGTAAAAATTATGAAAGGTCATCGTAGGCTGACCCTAGGTTTTCGGCATAAAAAAATAATTATTCATCAGAAATATCAATAATATATTTTTTTAATATTTTTATGATGTAAAATGAACGAATTTATTATTTATTTTTAAAAATTTCATTTTTTATTTTTCCCGTAAAAATTATGAAAGGTCATCGTAGGCTGACCCTAGGTTTTCGGCATAAAAAAATAATTATTCATCAGAAATATCAATAATATATTTTTTTAATATTTTTATGATGTAAAATGAACGAATTTATTATTTATTTTTAAAAATTTCATTTTTTAATTTTCCCGTAAAAATTATGAAATATCATCGTAGGCTGACCCTAGGTTTTCGGCATAAAAAAATAATTATTCATCAGAAATTTCAATAATATATTTTTTTAATATTTTTATGATGTAAAATGAACGAATTTATTATTTATTTTTAAAAATTTCATTTTTTAATTTTACCGTAAAAATTATGAAAGGTCATCGTAGGCTGACCCTAGGTTTTCGGCATAAAAAAATAATTATTCATCAGAAATATCAATAATATATTTTTTTAATATTTTTATGATGTAAAATGAACGAATTTATTATTTATTTTTAAAAATTTCATTTTTTAATTTTACCGTAAAAATTATGAAAGGTCATCCTAGGCTGACCCTAGGTTTTCGGCATAAAAAAATAATTATTCATCAGAAATATCAATAATATATTTTTTTAATATTTTTATGATGTAAAATGAACGAATTTATTATTTATTTTTAAAAATTTCATTTTTTAATTTTACCCTAAAAATTATGAAAGGTCATCGTAGGCTGACCCTTGGTTTTCGGCATAAAAAAATAATTATTCATCAGAAATATCAATAGTATATTTTTTTAATATTTTTATGATGTAAAATGAACGAATTTATTATTTATTTTTAAAAATTTCATTTTTTAATTTTACCGTAAAAATTATGAAAGGTCATCGTAGGCTGACCCTAGGTTTTCGGCATAAAAAAATAATTATTCATCAGAAATATCAATAATATATTTTTTTAATATTTTTATGATGTAAAATGAACGAATTTATTATTTATTTTTAAAAATTTCATTTTTTAATTTTCCCGTAAAAATTATGAAAGGTCATCGTAGGCTGACCCTAGGTTTTCGGCATAAAAAAATAATTATTCATCAGAAATATCAATAATATATTTTTTTAATATTTTTATGATGTAAAATGAACGAATTTATTATTTATTTTTAAAAATTTCATTTTTTAATTTTACCGTAAAAATTATGAAAGGTCATCATAGGATGACCCTAGGTTTTCGGCATAAAAAAATAATTATTCATCAGAAATATCAATAATATATTTTTTTAATATTTTTATGATGTAAAATGAACGAATTAATTATTTATTTTTAAAAATTTCATTTTTTAATTTTCCCGTAAAAATTATGAAAGGTCATCGTAGGCTGACCCTAGGTTTTCGGCATAAAAAAATAATTATTCATCAGAAATATCAATAATATATTTTTTTAATATTTTTATGATGTAAAATGAACGAATTTTTATTTATTTTTAAAAATTTCATTTTTTATTTTTCCCGTAAAAATTATGAAAGGTCATCGTAGGATGACCCTAGGTTTTCGGCATAAAAAAATAATTATTCATCAGAAATATCAATAATATATTTTTTTAATATTTTTATGATGTAAAATGAACGAATTTATTATTTATTTTTAAAAATTTCATTTTTTAATTTTCCCGTAAAAATTATGAAAGGTCATCGTAGGCTGACCCTAGGTTTTCGGCATAAAAAAATAATTATTCATCAGAAATATCAATAATATATTTTTTTAATATTTTTATGATGTAAAATGAAATTATTTTTAAAAATTTCATTTTTTAATTTTACCGTAAAATTTATGAAAATTCATCGTAGGATGACCCTAGGTTTTCGGCATAAAAAAATAATTATTCATAATAAATATCAATAATATATTTTTTTAATATTTTTATGATGTAAAATGAAAGAATTTATTATTTATTTTTAAAAATTTCATTTTTTAATTTTCCCGTAAAAATTATGAAAGGTCATCGTAGGCTGACCCTAGGTTTTCGGCATAAAAAAATAATTATTCATCAGAAATATCAATAATATATTTTTTTAATATTTTTATGATGTAAAATGAACGAATTTATTATTTATTTTTAAAAATTTCATTTTTTAATTTTACCCTAAAAATTATGAAAGGTCATCGTAGGCTGACCCTAGGTTTTCGGCATAAAAAAATAATTATTTATCAGAAATATCAATAATATATTTTTTTAATATTTTTATGATGTAAAATGAACGAATTTATTATTTATTTTTAAAAATTTCATTTTTTAATTTTCCCGTAAAAATTATGAAAGGTCATCGTAGGCTGACCCTAGGTTTTCGGCATAAAAAAATAATTATTCATCAGAAATATCAATAATATATTTTTTTAATATTTTTATGATGTAAAATGAACGAATTTATTATTTATTTTTAAAATTTCATTTTTTAATTTTCCCGTAAAAATTATGAAAGGTCATCGTAGGCTGACCCTAGGTTTTTGGCATAAAAAAATAATTATTCATCAGAAATATCAATAATATATTTTTTTAATATTTTTATGATGTAAAATGAAATTATTTTTAAAAATTTCCTTTTTTAATTTTCCCGTAAAAATTATGAAAGGTCATCGTAGGCTGACCCTAGGTTTTCTGCATAAAAAAATAATTATTCATCAGAAATATCAATAATATATTTTTTTAATATTTTTATGATGTAAAATGAACGAATTTATTATTTATTTTTAAAAATTTCATTTTTTAATTTTCCCGTAAAAATTATGAAAGGTCATCGTAGGCTGACCGTAGGTTTTCGGCATAAAAAAATAATTATTCATCAGAAATATCAATAATATATTTTTTTAATATTTTTATGATGTAAAATGAAATTATTTTTAAAAATTTCATTTTTTAATTTTACCGTAAACTTTATGAAAGGTCATCGTAGGATGACCCTAGGTTTTCGGCATAAAAAAATAATTATTCATCAGAAATATCAATAATATATTTTTTTAATAATTTTATGATGTAAAGTGAACGAATTTATTATTTATTTTTAAAAATTTCATTTTTTAATTTTCCCGTAAAAATTATGAAAGGTCATCGTAGGCTGACCCTAGGTTTTCGGCATAAAAAAATAATTATTCATCAGAAATATCAATAATATATTTTTTTAATATTTTTATGATGTAAAATGAAATTATTTTTAAAAATTTCATTTTTTAATTTTCCCGTAAAAATTATGAAAGGTCATCGTAGGCTGACCCTAGGTTTTCGGCATAAAAAAATAATTATTTATCAGAAATATCAATAATATATTTTTTTAATATTTTTATGATGTAAAATGAACGAATTTATTATTTATTTTTAAAAATTTCAATTTTTAATTATCCCGTAAAAATTATGAAAGGTCATCGTAGGCTGACCCTAGGTTTTCGGCATAAAAAAATAATTATTCATCAGAAATATCAATAATATATTTTTTTAATATTTTTATGATGTAAAATGAACGAATTTATTATTTATTTTTAAAATTTCATTTTTTAATTTTCCCGTAAAAATTATGAAAGGTCATCGTAGGCTGACCCTAGGTTTTTGGCATAAAAAAATAATTATTCATCGGAAATATCAATAATATATTTTTTTAATATTTTTATGATGTAAAATGAAATTATTTTTAAAAATTTCCTTTTTTAATTTTCCCGTAAAAATTATGAAAGGTCATCGTAGGCTGACCCTAGGTTTTCGGCATAAAAAAATAATTATTCATCAGAAATATCAATAATATATTTTTTTAATATTTTTATGATGTAAAATGAAATTATTTTTAAAAATTTCATTTTTTAATTTTACCGTAAAAATTATGAAAGGTCATCGTAGGCTGACCCTAGGTTTTCGGCATAAAAAAATAATTATTCATCAGAAATATCAATAATATATTTTTTTAATATTTTTATGATGTAAAATGAAATTATTTTTAAAAATTTCATTTTTTAATTTTCCCGTAAAAATTATGAAAGGTCATCGTAGGCTGACCCTAGGTTTTCGGCATAAAAAAATAATTTATTTATCAGAAATATCAATAATATATTTTTTTAATATTTTTATGATGTAAAATGAAAGAATTTATTATTTATTTTTAAAAATTTCATTTTTTAATTTTCCCGTAAAAATTATGAAAGGTCATCGTAGGCTGACCCTAGGTTTTCGGCATAAAAAAATAATTATTCATCAGAAATATCAATAATATATTTTTTTAATATTTTTATGATGTAAAATGAACGAATTTATTATTTATTTTTAAAAATTTCATTTTTTAATTTTCCCGTAAAAATTATGAAAGGTCATCGTAGGCTGACCCTAGGTTTTCGGCATAAAAAAATAATTATTCATCAGAAATATCAATAATATATTTTTTTAATATTTTTATGATGTAAAATGAAATTATTTTTAAAAATTTCATTTTTAATTTTCCCGTAAAAATTATGAAAGGTCATCGTAGGCTGACCCTAGGTTTTCGGCATAAAAAAATAATTATTCATCAGAAATATCAATAATATATTTTTTTAATATTTTTATGATGTAAAAAAAACGAATTTATTATTTATTTTTAAAAATTTCATTTTTTAATTTTCCCGTAAAAATTATGAAAGGTCATCGTAGGCTGACCCTAGTTTTTCGGCATAAAAAAATAATTATTCATCAGAAATATCAATAATATATTTTTTTAATATTTTTATGATGTAAAATGAAATTATTTTTAAAAATTTCATTTTTTAATTTTACCGTAAAAATTATGAAAGGTCATCGTAGGCTGACCCTTGGTTTTCGGCATAAAAAAATAATTATTCATCAGAAATATCAATAATATATTTTTTTAATATTTTTATGATGTAAAATGAACGAATTTATTATTTATTTTTAAAAATTTCATTTTTTAATTTTACCGTAAAAATTATGAAAGGTCATCGTAGGCTGACCCTAGGTTTTCGGCATAAAAAAATAATTTTTATCAGAAATATCAATAATATATTTTTTTAATATTTTTATGATGTAAAATGAAATTATTTTTAAAAATTTCATTTTTTAATTTTAACGTAAACTTTATGAAAGGTCATCGTAGGATGACCCTAGGCATTCGGCATAAAAAAATAATTATTCATCAGAAATATCAATAATATATTTTTTTAATATTTTTATGATGTAAAATGAACGAATTTATTATTTATTTTTAAAATTTCATTTTTTAATTTTCCCGTAAAAATTATGAAAGGTCATCGTAGGCTGACCCTAGGTTTTTGGCATAAAAAAATAATTATTCATCAGAAATATCAATAATATATTTTTTTAATATTTTTATGATGTAAAATGAAATTATTTTTAAAAATTTCCTTTTTTAATTTTCCCGTAAAAATTATGAAAGATCATCGTAGGCTGACCCTAGGTTTTCGGCATAAAAAAATAATTATTCATCAGAAATATCAATAATATATTTTTTTAATATTTTTATGATGTAAAATGAACGAATTTATTATTTATTTTTAAAAATTTCATTTTTTATTTTTCCCGTAAAAATTATGAAAGGTCATCGTAGGCTGACCCTAGGTTTTCGGCATAAAAAAATAATTATTCATCAGAAATATCAATAATATATTTTTTTAATATTTTTATGATGTAAATTGAACGAATTTATTATTTATTTTTAAAAATTTCATTTTTTAATTTTCCCGTAAAAATTATGAAAGGTCATCGTAGGCTTACCCTAGGTTTTCGGCATAAAAAAATAATTATTCATCAGAAATATCAATAATATATTTTTTTAATATTTTTATGATGTAAAATGAACGAATTTATTATTTATTTTTAAAAATTTCATTTTTTAATTTTAAGGTAAAAATTATGAAAGGTCATCGTAGGCTGACCCTAGGTTTTCGGCATAAAAAAATAATTATTCATCAGAAATATCAATAATATATTTTTTTAATATTTTTATGATGTAAAATGAAATTATTTTTAAAAATTTCATTTTTTAATTTTACCGTAAAATTTATGAAAGGTCATCGTAGGATGACCCTAGGTTTTCGGCATAAAAAAATAATTATTCAATAGAAATATCAATAATATATTTTTTTAATATTTTTATGATGTAAAATGAACGAATTTATTATTTATATTAAAAAATTTCATTTTTTAAATTTACCGTAAAAATTATGAAAGGTCATCGTAGGATGACCCTAGGTTTTCGGCATAAAAAAATAATTATTCATCAGAAATATCAATAATATATTTTTTTAATATTTTTATGATGTAAAAAAAACGAATTTATTATTTATTTTTAAAAATTTCATTTTTTAATTTTCCCGTAAAAATTATGAAAGGTCATCGTAGGCTGACCCTAGTTTTTCGGCATAAAAAAATAATTATTCATCAGAAATATCAATAATATATTTTTTTAATATTTTTATGATGTAAAATGAAATTATTTTTAAAAATTTCATTTTTTAATTTTACCGTAAAAATTATGAAAGGTCATCGTAGGCTGACCCTTGGTTTTCGGCATAAAAAAATAATTATTCATCAGAAATATCAATAATATATTTTTTTAATATTTTTATGATGTAAAATGAACGAATTTATTATTTATTTTTAAAAATTTCATTTTTTAATTTTACCGTAAAAATTATGAAAGGTCATCGTAGGCTGACCCTAGGTTTTCGGCATAAAAAAATAATTTTTATCAGAAATATCAATAATATATTTTTTTAATATTTTTATGATGTAAAATGAAAGTATTTTTAAAAATTTCATTTTTTAATTTTAACGTAAACTTTATGAAAGGTCATCGTAGGATGACCCTAGGCATTCGGCATAAAAAAATAATTATTCATCAGAAATATCAATAATATATTTTTTTAATATTTTTATGATGTAAAATGAACGAATTTATTATTTATTTTTAAAAATTTCATTTTTTACTTTTACCGTAAAAATTATGAAAGGTCATCGTAGGCTGACCCTAGGTTTTTGGCATAAAAAAATAATTATTCATCAGAAATATCAATAATATATTTTTTTAATATTTTTATGATGTAAAATGAAATTATTTTTAAAAATTTCATTTTTTAATTTTCCCGTAAAAATTATGAAAGGTCATCGTAGGCTGACCCTAGGTTTTCGGCATAAAAAAATAATTATTCATCAGAAATATCAATAATATATTTTTTTAATATTTTTATGATGTAAAATGAAATTATTTTTAAAAATTTCATTTTTTAATTTTAACGTAAACTTTATGAAACGTCATCGTAGGATGACCCTAGGCATTCGGCATAAAAAAATAATTATTCATCAGAAATATCAATAATATATTTTTTTAATATTTTTATGATGTAAAATGAACGAATTTATTATTTATTTTTAAAAATTTCATTTTTTAATTTTCCCGTAAAAATTATGAAAGGTCATCGTAGGCTGACCCTAGGTTTTCGGCATAAAAAAATAATTATTCATCAGAAATATCAATAATATATTTTTTTAATATTTTTATGATGTAAAATGAACGAATTTATTATTTATTTTTAAAAATTTCATTTTTTATTTTTCCCGTAAAAATTATGAAAGGTCATCGTAGGCTGACCCTAGGTTTTCGGCATAAAAAAATAATTATTCATCAGAAATATCAATAATATATTTTTTTAATATTTTTATGATGTAAAATGAACGAATTTATTATTTATTTTTAAAAATTTCATTTTTTATTTTTCCCGTAAAAATTATGAAAGGTCATCGTAGGCTGACCCTAGGTTTTCGGCATAAAAAAATAATTATTCATCAGAAATATCAATAATATATTTTTTTAATATTTTTATGATGTAAAATGAACGAATTTATTATTTATTTTTAAAAATTTCATTTTTTAATTTTCCCGTAAAAATTATGAAATATCATCGTAGGCTGACCCTAGGTTTTCGGCATAAAAAAATAATTATTCATCAGAAATTTCAATAATATATTTTTTTAATATTTTTATGATGTAAAATGAACGAATTTATTATTTATTTTTAAAAATTTCATTTTTTAATTTTACCGTAAAAATTATGAAAGGTCATCGTAGGCTGACCCTAGGTTTTCGGCATAAAAAAATAATTATTCATCAGAAATATCAATAATATATTTTTTTAATATTTTTATGATGTAAAATGAACGAATTTATTATTTATTTTTAAAAATTTCATTTTTTAATTTTACCGTAAAAATTATGAAAGGTCATCCTAGGCTGACCCTAGGTTTTCGGCATAAAAAAATAATTATTCATCAGAAATATCAATAATATATTTTTTTAATATTTTTATGATGTAAAATGAACGAATTTATTATTTATTTTTAAAAATTTCATTTTTTAATTTTACCCTAAAAATTATGAAAGGTCATCGTAGGCTGACCCTAGGTTTTCGGCATAAAAAAATAATTATTCATCAGAAATATCAATAATATATTTTTTTAATATTTTTATGATGTAAAATGAACGAATTTATTATTTATTTTTAAAAATTTCATTTTTTAATTTTACCGTAAAAATTATGAAAGGTCATCATAGGATGACCCTAGGTTTTCGGCATAAAAAAATAATTATTCATCAGAAATATCAATAATATATTTTTTTAATATTTTTATGATGTAAAATGAACGAATTAATTATTTATTTTTAAAAATTTCATTTTTTAATTTTCCCGTAAAAATTATGAAAGGTCATCGTAGGCTGACCCTAGGTTTTCGGCATAAAAAAATAATTATTCATCAGAAATATCAATAATATATTTTTTTAATATTTTTATGATGTAAAATGAACGAATTTTTATTTATTTTTAAAAATTTCATTTTTTATTTTTCCCGTAAAAATTATGAAAGGTCATCGTAGGATGACCCTAGGTTTTCGGCATAAAAAAATAATTATTCATCAGAAATATCAATAATATATTTTTTTAATATTTTTATGATGTAAAATGAACGAATTTATTATTTATTTTTAAAAATTTCATTTTTTAATTTTCCCGTAAAAATTATGAAAGGTCATCGTAGGCTGACCCTAGGTTTTCGGCATAAAAAAATAATTATTCATCAGAAATATCAATAATATATTTTTTTAATATTTTTATGATGTAAAATGAAATTATTTTTAAAAATTTCATTTTTTAATTTTACCGTAAAATTTATGAAAATTCATCGTAGGATGACCCTAGGTTTTCGGCATAAAAAAATAATTATTCATAATAAATATCAATAATATATTTTTTTAATATTTTTATGATGTAAAATGAAAGAATTTATTATTTATTTTTAAAAATTTCATTTTTTAATTTTCCCGTAAAAATTATGAAAGGTCATCGTAGGCTGACCCTAGGTTTTCGGCATAAAAAAATAATTATTCATCAGAAATATCAATAATATATTTTTTTAATATTTTTATGATGTAAAATGAACGAATTTATTATTTATTTTTAAAAATTTCATTTTTTAATTTTACCGTAAAAATTATGAAAGGTCATCATAGGATGACCCTAGGTTTTCGGCATAAAAAAATAATTATTCATCAGAAATATCAATAATATATTTTTTTAATATTTTTATGATGTAAAATGAACGAATTAATTATTTATTTTTAAAAATTTCATTTTTTAATTTTCCCGTAAAAATTATGAAAGGTCATCGTAGGCTGACCCTAGGTTTTCGGCATAAAAAAATAATTATTCATCAGAAATATCAATAATATATTTTTTTAATATTTTTATGATGTAAAATGAACGAATTTTTATTTATTTTTAAAAATTTCATTTTTTATTTTTCCCGTAAAAATTATGAAAGGTCATCGTAGGATGACCCTAGGTTTTCGGCATAAAAAAATAATTATTCATCAGAAATATCAATAATATATTTTTTTAATATTTTTATGATGTAAAATGAACGAATTTATTATTTATTTTTAAAAATTTCATTTTTTAATTTTCCCGTAAAAATTATGAAAGGTCATCGTAGGCTGACCCTAGGTTTTCGGCATAAAAAAATAATTATTCATCAGAAATATCAATAATATATTTTTTTAATATTTTTATGATGTAAAATGAAATTATTTTTAAAAATTTCATTTTTTAATTTTACCGTAAAATTTATGAAAATTCATCGTAGGATGACCCTAGGTTTTCGGCATAAAAAAATAATTATTCATAATAAATATCAATAATATATTTTTTTAATATTTTTATGATGTAAAATGAAAGAATTTATTATTTATTTTTAAAAATTTCATTTTTTAATTTTCCCGTAAAAATTATGAAAGGTCATCGTAGGCTGACCCTAGGTTTTCGGCATAAAAAAATAATTATTCATCAGAAATATCAATAATATATTTTTTTAATATTTTTATGATGTAAAATGAACGAATTTATTATTTATTTTTAAAAATTTCATTTTTTAATTTTACCCTAAAAATTATGAAAGGTCATCGTAGGCTGACCCTAGGTTTTCGGCATAAAAAAATAATTATTCATCAGAAATATCAATAATATATTTTTTTAATATTTTTATGATGTAAAATGAACGAATTTATTATTTATTTTTAAAATTTCATTTTTTAATTTTCCCGTAAAAATTATGAAAGGTCATCGTAGGCTGACCCTAGGTTTTTGGCATAAAAAAATAATTATTCATCAGAAATATCAATAATATATTTTTTTAATATTTTTATGATGTAAAATGAAATTATTTTTAAAAATTTCCTTTTTTAATTTTCCCGTAAAAATTATGAAAGGTCATCGTAGGCTGACCCTAGGTTTTCTGCATAAAAAAATAATTATTCATCAGAAATATCAATAATATATTTTTTTAATATTTTTATGATGTAAAATGAACGAATTTATTATTTATTTTTAAAAATTTCATTTTTTAATTTTCCCGTAAAAATTATGAAAGGTCATCGTAGGCTGACCCTAGGTTTTCGGCATAAAAAAATAATTATTCATCAGAAATATCAATAATATATTTTTTTAATATTTTTATGATGTAAAATGAAATTATTTTTAAAAATTTCATTTTTTAATTTTACCGTAAACTTTATGAAAGGTCATCGTAGGATGACCCTAGGTTTTCGGCATAAAAAAATAATTATTCATCAGAAATATCAATAATATATTTTTTTAATAATTTTATGATGTAAAGTGAACGAATTTATTATTTATTTTTAAAAATTTCATTTTTTAATTTTCCCGTAAAAATTATGAAAGGTCATCGTAGGCTGACCCTAGGTTTTCGGCATAAAAAAATAATTATTCATCAGAAATATCAATAATATATTTTTTTAATATTTTTATGATGTAAAATGAAATTATTTTTAAAAATTTCATTTTTTAATTTTCCCGTAAAAATTATGAAAGGTCATCGTAGGCTGACCCTAGGTTTTCGGCATAAAAAAATAATTATTTATCAGAAATATCAATAATATATTTTTTTAATATTTTTATGATGTAAAATGAACGAATTTATTATTTATTTTTAAAAATTTCAATTTTTAATTATCCCGTAAAAATTATGAAAGGTCATCGTAGGCTGACCCTAGGTTTTCGGCATAAAAAAATAATTATTCATCAGAAATATCAATAATATATTTTTTTAATATTTTTATGATGTAAAATGAACGAATTTATTATTTATTTTTAAAATTTCATTTTTTAATTTTCCCGTAAAAATTATGAAAGGTCATCGTAGGCTGACCCTAGGTTTTTGGCATAAAAAAATAATTATTCATCGGAAATATCAATAATATATTTTTTTAATATTTTTATGATGTAAAATGAAATTATTTTTAAAAATTTCCTTTTTTAATTTTCCCGTAAAAATTATGAAAGGTCATCGTAGGCTGACCCTAGGTTTTCGGCATAAAAAAATAATTATTCATCAGAAATATCAATAATATATTTTTTTAATATTTTTATGATGTAAAATGAAATTATTTTTAAAAATTTCATTTTTTAATTTTACCGTAAAAATTATGAAAGGTCATCGTAGGCTGACCCTAGGTTTTCGGCATAAAAAAATAATTATTCATCAGAAATATCAATAATATATTTTTTTAATATTTTTATGATGTAAAATGAAATTATTTTTAAAAATTTCATTTTTTAATTTTCCCGTAAAAATTATGAAAGGTCATCGTAGGCTGACCCTAGGTTTTCGGCATAAAAAAATAATTATTTATCAGAAATATCAATAATATATTTTTTTAATATTTTTATGATGTAAAATGAAAGAATTTATTATTTATTTTTAAAAATTTCATTTTTTAATTTTCCCGTAAAAATTATGAAAGGTCATCGTAGGCTGACCCTAGGTTTTCGGCATAAAAAAATAATTATTCATCAGAAATATCAATAATATATTTTTTTAATATTTTTATGATGTAAAATGAACGAATTTATTATTTATTTTTAAAAATTTCATTTTTTAATTTTCCCGTAAAAATTATGAAAGGTCATCGTAGGCTGACCCTAGGTTTTCGGCATAAAAAAATAATTATTCATCAGAAATATCAATAATATATTTTTTTAATATTTTTATGATGTAAAATGAAATTATTTTTAAAAATTTCATTTTTTAATTTTCCCGTAAAAATTATGAAAGGTCATCGTAGGCTGACCCTAGGTTTTCGGCATAAAAAAATAATTATTTATCAGAAATATCAATAATATATTTTTTTAATATTTTTATGATGTAAAATGAAAGAATTTATTATTTATTTTTAAAAATTTCATTTTTTAATTTTCCCGTAAAAATTATGAAAGGTCATCGTAGGCTGACCCTAGGTTTTCGGCATAAAAAAATAATTATTCATCAGAAATATCAATAATATATTTTTTTAATATTTTTATGATGTAAAAAAAACGAATTTATTATTTATTTTTAAAAATTTCATTTTTTAATTTTCCCGTAAAAATTATGAAAGGTCATCGTAGGCTGACCCTAGTTTTTCGGCATAAAAAAATAATTATTCATCAGAAATATCAATAATATATTTTTTTAATATTTTTATGATGTAAAATGAAATTATTTTTAAAAATTTCATTTTTTAATTTTACCGTAAAAATTATGAAAGGTCATCGTAGGCTGACCCTTGGTTTTCGGCATAAAAAAATAATTATTCATCAGAAATATCAATAATATATTTTTTTAATATTTTTATGATGTAAAATGAACGAATTTATTATTTATTTTTAAAAATTTCATTTTTTAATTTTACCGTAAAAATTATGAAAGGTCATCGTAGGCTGACCCTAGGTTTTCGGCATAAAAAAATAATTTTTATCAGAAATATCAATAATATATTTTTTTAATATTTTTATGATGTAAAATGAAATTATTTTTAAAAATTTCATTTTTTAATTTTAACGTAAACTTTATGAAAGGTCATCGTAGGATGACCCTAGGCATTCGGCATAAAAAAATAATTATTCATCAGAAATATCAATAATATATTTTTTTAATATTTTTATGATGTAAAATGAACGAATTTATTATTTATTTTTAAAATTTCATTTTTTAATTTTCCCGTAAAAATTATGAAAGGTCATCGTAGGCTGACCCTAGGTTTTTGGCATAAAAAAATAATTATTCATCAGAAATATCAATAATATATTTTTTTAATATTTTTATGATGTAAAATGAAATTATTTTTAAAAATTTCCTTTTTTAATTTTCCCGTAAAAATTATGAAAGATCATCGTAGGCTGACCCTAGGTTTTCGGCATAAAAAAATAATTATTCATCAGAAATATCAATAATATATTTTTTTAATATTTTTATGATGTAAAATGAACGAATTTATTATTTATTTTTAAAAATTTCATTTTTTATTTTTCCCGTAAAAATTATGAAAGGTCATCGTAGGCTGACCCTAGGTTTTCGGCATAAAAAAATAATTATTCATCAGAAATATCAATAATATATTTTTTTAATATTTTTATGATGTAAATTGAACGAATTTATTATTTATTTTTAAAAATTTCATTTTTTAATTTTCCCGTAAAAATTATGAAAGGTCATCGTAGGCTTACCCTAGGTTTTCGGCATAAAAAAATAATTATTCATCAGAAATATCAATAATATATTTTTTTAATATTTTTATGATGTAAAATGAACGAATTTATTATTTATTTTTAAAAATTTCATTTTTTAATTTTAAGGTAAAAATTATGAAAGGTCATCGTAGGCTGACCCTAGGTTTTCGGCATAAAAAAATAATTATTCATCAGAAATATCAATAATATATTTTTTTAATATTTTTATGATGTAAAATGAAATTATTTTTAAAAATTTCATTTTTTAATTTTACCGTAAAATTTATGAAAGGTCATCGTAGGATGACCCTAGGTTTTCGGCATAAAAAAATAATTATTCATCAGAAATATCAATAATATATTTTTTTAATATTTTTATGATGTAAAATGAACGAATTTATTATTTATATTAAAAAATTTCATTTTTTAAATTTACCGTAAAAATTATGAAAGGTCATCGTAGGATGACCCTAGGTTTTCGGCATAAAAAAATAATTATTCATCAGAAATATCAATAATATATTTTTTTAATATTTTTATGATGTAAAAAAAACGAATTTATTATTTATTTTTAAAAATTTCATTTTTTAATTTTCCCGTAAAAATTATGAAAGGTCATCGTAGGCTGACCCTAGTTTTTCGGCATAAAAAAATAATTATTCATCAGAAATATCAATAATATATTTTTTTAATATTTTTATGATGTAAAATGAAATTATTTTTAAAAATTTCATTTTTTAATTTTACCGTAAAAATTATGAAAGGTCATCGTAGGCTGACCCTTGGTTTTCGGCATAAAAAAATAATTATTCATCAGAAATATCAATAATATATTTTTTTAATATTTTTATGATGTAAAATGAACGAATTTATTATTTATTTTTAAAAATTTCATTTTTTAATTTTACCGTAAAAATTATGAAAGGTCATCGTAGGCTGACCCTAGGTTTTCGGCATAAAAAAATAATTTTTATCAGAAATATCAATAATATATTTTTTTAATATTTTTATGATGTAAAATGAAAGTATTTTTAAAAATTTCATTTTTTAATTTTAACGTAAACTTTATGAAAGGTCATCGTAGGATGACCCTAGGCATTCGGCATAAAAAAATAATTATTCATCAGAAATATCAATAATATATTTTTTTAATATTTTTATGATGTAAAATGAACGAATTTATTATTTATTTTTAAAAATTTCATTTTTTACTTTTACCGTAAAAATTATGAAAGGTCATCGTAGGCTGACCCTAGGTTTTTGGCATAAAAAAATAATTATTCATCAGAAATATCAATAATATATTTTTTTAATATTTTTATGATGTAAAATGAAATTATTTTTAAAAATTTCATTTTTTAATTTTACCGTAAAAATTATGAAAGGTCATCGTAGGCTGACCCTAGGTTTTCGGCATAAAAAAATAATTATTTATGAGAAATATCAATAATATATTTTTTTAATATTTTTATGATGTAAAATGAACGAATTTATTATTTATTTTTAAAAATTTCATTTTTTAATTTTCCTGTAAAAATTATGAAAGGTCATCGTAGGCTGACCCTAGGTTTTCGGCATAAAAAAATAATTATTCATCAGAAATATCAATAATATATTTTTTTAATATTTTTATGATGTAAAATGAACGAATTTATTATTTATTTTTAAAAATTTCATTTTTTAATTTTCCCGTAAAAATTATGAAAGGTCATCGTAGGCTGACCCTAGGTTTTCGGCATAAAAAAATAATTATTCATCAGAAATATCAATAATATATTTTTTTAATATTTTTATGATGTAAAATGAACGAATTTATTATTTATTTTTAAAATTTCATTTTTTAATTTTCCCGTAAAAATTATGAAAGGTCATCGTAGGCTGACCCTAGGTTTTTGGCATAAAAAAATAATTATTCATCAGAAATATCAATAATATATTTTTTTAATATTTTTATGATGTAAAATGAAATTATTTTTAAAAATTTCCTTTTTTAATTTTCCCGTAAAAATTATGAAAGGTCATCGTAGGCTGACCCTAGGTTTTCGGCATAAAAAAATAATTATTCATCAGAAATATCAATAATATATTTTTTTAATATTTTTATGATGTAAAATGAACGAATTTATTATTTATTTTTAAAAATTTCATTTTTTATTTTTCCCGTAAAAATTATGAAAGGTCATCGTAGGCTGACCCTAGGTTTTCGGCATAAAAAAATAATTATTCATCAGAAATATCAATAATATATTTTTTTAATATTTTTATGATGTAAAATGAAATTATTTTTAAAAATTTCATTTTTTAATTTTACCGTAAAATTTATGAAAGGTCATCGTAGGATGACCCTAGGTTTTCGGCATAAAAAAATAATTATTCATCAGAAATATCAATAATATATTTTTTTAATATTTTTATGATGTAAAATGAACGAATTTATTATTTATTTTTAAAAATTTCATTTTTTAATTTTACCCTAAAAATTATGAAAGGTCATCGTAGGCTGACCCTAGGTTTTCGGCATAAAAAAATAATTATTCATCAGAAATATCAATAATATATTTTTTTAATATTTTTATGATGTAAAATGAACGAATTTATTATTTATTTTTAAAATTTCATTTTTTATTTTTCCCGTAAAAATTATGAAAGGTCATCGTAGGCTGACCCTAGGTTTTCGGCATAAAAAAATAATTATTCATCAGAAATATCAATAATATATTTTTTTAATATTTTTATGATGTAAAATGAACGAATTTATTATTTATTTTTAAAAATTTCATTTTTTAATTTTCCCGTAAAAATTATGAAAGGTCATCGTAGGCTGACCCTAGGTTTTCGGCATAAAAAAATAATTATTCATCAGAAATATCAATAATATATTTTTTTAATATTTTTATGATGTAAAATGAACGAATTTATTATTTATTTTTAAAAATTTCATTTTTTAATTTTACCGTAAAAATTATGAAAGGTCATCATAGGATGACCCTAGGTTTTCGGCATAAAAAAATAATTATTCATCAGAAATATCAATAATATATTTTTTTAATATTTTTATGATGTAAAATGAACGAATTTATTATTTATTTTTAAAAATTTCATTTTTTAATTTTCCCGTAAAAATTATGAAAGATCATCGTAGGCTGACCCTAGGTTTTCGGCATAAAAAAATAATTATTCATCAGAAATATCAATAATATATTTTTTTAATATTTTTATGATGTAAAATGAAATTATTTTTAAAAATTTCATTTTTTAATTTTACCGTAAAATTTATGAAAATTCATCGTAGGATGACCCTAGGTTTTCGGCATAAAAAAATAATTATTCATCATAAATATCAATAATATATTTTTTTAATATTTTTATGATGTAAAATGAACGAATTTCTTATTTATTTTTAAAAATTTCATTTTTTAATTTTACCCTAAAAATTATGAAAGGTCATCGTAGGCTGACCCTAGGTTTTCGGCATAAAAAAATAATTATTCATCAGAAATATCAATAATATATTTTTTTAATATTTTTATGATGTAAAATGAACGAATTTATTATTTATTTTTAAAAATTTCATTTTTTAATTTTACCGTAAAAATTATGAAAGGTCATCGTAGGCTGACCCTAGGTTTTCGGCATAAAAAAATAATTATTCATCAGAAATATCAATAATATATTTTTTTAATATTTTTATGATGTAAAATGAAATTATATTTAAAAATTTCATTTTTTAATTTTACCGTAAAAATTATGAAAGGTCATCGTAGGCTGACCCTTGGTTTTCGGCATAAAAAAATAATTATTCATCAGAAATATCAATAATATAATTTTTTAATATTTTTATGATGTAAAATGAACGAATTTATTATTTATTTTTAAAAATTTCATTTTTTAATTTTACCGTAAAAATTATGAAAGGTCATCGTAGGCTGACCCTAGGTTTTCGGCATAAAAAACTAATTATTCATCAGAAATATCAATAATATATTTTTTTAATATTTTTATGATGTAAAATGAAATTATTTTTAAAAATTTCATTTTTTAATTTTACCGTAAACTTTATGAAAGGTCATCGTATGATGACCCTAGGTTTTCGGCATAAAAAAATAATTATTCATCAGAAATATCAATAATATATTTTTTTAATATTTTTATGATGTAAAATGAACGAATTTATTATTTATTTTTAAAAATTTCATTTTTTAATTTTCCCGTAAAAATTATGAAAGGTCATCGTAGGCTGACACTAGGTTTTCGGCATAAAAAAATAATTATTCATCAGAAATATCAATAATATATTTTTTTAATATTTTTATGATGTAAAATGAAATTATTTTTAAAAATTTCATTTTTTAATTTTAACGTAAACTTTATGAAACGTCATCGTAGGATGACCCTAGGCATTCGGCATAAAAAAATAATTATTCATCAGAAATATCAATAATATATTTTTTTAATATTTTTATGATGTAAAATGAACGAATTTATTATTTATTTTTAAAAATTTCATTTTTTAATTTTCCCGTAAAAATTATGAAAGGTCATCTTAGGCTGACCCTAGGTTTTCGGCATAAAAAAATAATTATTCATCAGAAATATCAATAATATATTTTTTTAATATTTTTATGATGTAAAATGAACGAATTTATTATTTATTTTTAAAAATTTCATTTTTTATTTTTCCCGTAAAAATTATGAAAGGTCATCGTAGGCTGACCCTAGGTTTTCGGCATAAAAAAATAATTATTCATCAGAAATATCAATAATATATTTTTTTAATATTTTTATGATGTAAAATGAACGAATTTATTATTTATTTTTAAAAATTTCATTTTTTAATTTTCCCGTAAAAATTATGAAATATCATCGTAGGCTGACCCTAGGTTTTCGGCATAAAAAAATAATTATTCATCAGAAATTTCAATAATATATTTTTTTAATATTTTTATGATGTAAAATGAACGAATTTATTATTTATTTTTAAAAATTTCATTTTTTAATTTTACCGTAAAAATTATGAAAGGTCATCGTAGGCTGACCCTAGGTTTTCGGCATAAAAAAATAATTATTCATCAGAAATATCAATAATATATTTTTTTAATATTTTTATGATGTAAAATGAACGAATTTATTATTTATTTTTAAAAATTTCATTTTTTAATTTTACCGTAAAAATTATGAAAGGTCATCCTAGGCTGACCCTAGGTTTTCGGCATAAAAAAATAATTATTCATCAGAAATATCAATAATATATTTTTTTAATATTTTTATGATGTAAAATGAACGAATTTATTATTTATTTTTAAAAATTTCATTTTTTAATTTTACCCTAAAAATTATGAAAGGTCATCGTGGGCTGACCCTTGGTTTTCGGCATAAAAAAATAATTATTCATCAGAAATATCAATAGTATATTTTTTTAATATTTTTATGATGTAAAATGAACGAATTTATTATTTATTTTTAAAAATTTCATTTTTTAATTTTACCGTAAAAATTATGAAAGGTCATCGTAGGCTGACCCTAGGTTTTCGGCATAAAAAAATAATTATTCATCAGAAATATCAATAATATATTTTTTTAATATTTTTATGATGTAAAATGAACGAATTTATTATTTATTTTTAAAAATTTCATTTTTTAATTTTCCCGTAAAAATTATGAAAGGTCATCGTAGGCTGACCCTAGGTTTTCGGCATAAAAAAATAATTATTCATCAGAAATATCAATAATATATTTTTTTAATATTTTTATGATGTAAAATGAACGAATTTATTATTTATTTTTAAAAATTTCATTTTTTAATTTTACCGTAAAAATTATGAAAGGTCATCATAGGATGACCCTAGGTTTTCGGCATAAAAAAATAATTATTCATCAGAAATATCAATAATATATTTTTTTAATATTTTTATGATGTAAAATGAACGAATTTATTATTTATTTTTAAAAATTTCATTTTTTAATTTTCCCGTAAAAATTATGAAAGGTCATCGTAGGCTGACCCTAGGTTTTCGGCATAAAAAAATAATTATTCATCAGAAATATCAATAATATATTTTTTTAATATTTTTATGATGTAAAATGAACGAATTTTTATTTATTTTTAAAAATTTCATTTTTTATTTTTCCCGTAAAAATTATGAAAGGTCATCGTAGGATGACCCTAGGTTTTCGGCATAAAAAAATAATTATTCATCAGAAATATCAATAATATATTTTTTTAATATTTTTATGATGTAAAATGAACGAATTTATTATTTATTTTTAAAAATTTCATTTTTTAATTTTACCCTAAAAATTATGAAAGGTCATCGTAGGCTGACCCTAGGTTTTCGGCATAAAAAAATAATTATTTATCAGAAATATCAATAATATATTTTTTTAATATTTTTATGATGTAAAATGAACGAATTTATTATTTATTTTTAAAAATTTCATTTTTTAATTTTCCCGTAAAAATTATGAAAGGTCATCGTAGGCTGACCCTAGGTTTTCGGCATAAAAAAATAATTATTCATCAGAAATATCAATAATATATTTTTTTAATATTTTTATGATGTAAAATGAACGAATTTATTATTTATTTTTAAAATTTCATTTTTTAATTTTCCCGTAAAAATTATGAAAGGTCATCGTAGGCTGACCCTAGGTTTTTGGCATAAAAAAATAATTATTCATCAGAAATATCAATAATATATTTTTTTAATATTTTTATGATGTAAAATGAAATTATTTTTAAAAATTTCCTTTTTTAATTTTCCCGTAAAAATTATGAAAGGTCATCGTAGGCTGACCCTAGGTTTTCTGCATAAAAAAATAATTATTCATCAGAAATATCAATAATATATTTTTTTACTATTTTTATGATGTAAAATGAACGAATTTATTATTTATTTTTAAAAATTTCATTTTTTAATTTTCCCGTAAAAATTATGAAAGGTCATCGTAGGCTGACCCTAGGTTTTCGGCATAAAAAAATAATTATTCATCAGAAATATCAATAATATATTTTTTTAATATTTTTATGATGTAAAATGAAATTATTTTTAAAAATTTCATTTTTTAATTTTACCGTAAACTTTATGAAAGGTCATCGTAGGATGACCCTAGGTTTTCGGCATAAAAAAATAATTATTCATCAGAAATATCAATAATATATTTTTTTAATAATTTTATGATGTAAAGTGAACGAATTTATTATTTATTTTTAAAAATTTCATTTTTTAATTTTCCCGTAAAAATTATGAAAGGTCATCGTAGGCTGACCCTAGGTTTTCGGCATAAAAAAATAATTATTTATCAGAAATATCAATAATATATTTTTTTAATATTTTTATGATGTAAAATGAACGAATTTATTATTTATTTTTAAAAATTTCAATTTTTAATTATCCCGTAAAAATTATGAAAGGTCATCGTAGGCTGACCCTAGGTTTTCGGCATAAAAAAATAATTATTCATCAGAAATATCAATAATATATTTTTTTAATATTTTTATGATGTAAAATGAACGAATTTATTATTTATTTTTAAAATTTCATTTTTTAATTTTCCCGTAAAAATTATGAAAGGTCATCGTAGGCTGACCCTAGGTTTTCGGCATAAAAAAATAATTATTCATCAGAAATATCAATAATATATTTTTTTAATATTTTTATGATGTAAAATGAAATTATTTTTAAAAATTTCATTTTTTAATTTTACCGTAAAAATTATGAAAGGTCATCGTAGGCTGACCCTAGGTTTTCGGCATAAAAAAATAATTATTCATCAGAAATATCAATAATATATTTTTTTAATATTTTTATGATGTAAAATGAAATTATTTTTAAAAATTTCATTTTTTAATTTTCCCGTAAAAATTATGAAAGGTCATCGTAGGCTGACCCTAGGTTTTCGGCATAAAAAAATAATTATTTATCAGAAATATCAATAATATATTTTTTTAATATTTTTATGATGTAAAATGAAAGAATTTATTATTTATTTTTAAAAATTTCATTTTTTAATTTTCCCGTAAAAATTATGAAAGGTCATCGTAGGCTGACCCTAGGTTTTCTGCATAAAAAAATAATTATTCATCAGAAATATCAATAATATATTTTTTTACTATTTTTATGATGTAAAATGAACGAATTTATTATTTATTTTTAAAAATTTCATTTTTTAATTTTCCCGTAAAAATTATGAAAGGTCATCGTAGGCTGACCCTAGGTTTTCGGCATAAAAAAATAATTATTCATCAGAAATATCAATAATATATTTTTTTAATATTTTTATGATGTAAAATGAAATTATTTTTAAAAATTTCATTTTTTAATTTTACCGTAAACTTTATGAAAGGTCATCGTAGGATGACCCTAGGTTTTCGGCATAAAAAAATAATTATTCATCAGAAATATCAATAATATATTTTTTTAATAATTTTATGATGTAAAGTGAACGAATTTATTATTTATTTTTAAAAATTTCATTTTTTAATTTTCCCGTAAAAATTATGAAAGGTCATCGTAGGCTGACCCTAGGTTTTCGGCATAAAAAAATAATTATTCATCAGAAATATCAATAATATATTTTTTTAATATTTTTATGATGTAAAATGAAATTATTTTTAAAAATTTCATTTTTTAATTTTCCCGTAAAAATTATGAAAGGTCATCGTAGGCTGACCCTAGGTTTTCGGCATAAAAAAATAATTATTTATCAGAAATATCAATAATATATTTTTTTAATATTTTTATGATGTAAAATGAACGAATTTATTATTTATTTTTAAAAATTTCAATTTTTAATTATCCCGTAAAAATTATGAAAGGTCATCGTAGGCTGACCCTAGGTTTTCGGCATAAAAAAATAATTATTCATCAGAAATATCAATAATATATTTTTTTAATATTTTTATGATGTAAAATGAACGAATTTATTATTTATTTTTAAAATTTCATTTTTTAATTTTCCCGTAAAAATTATGAAAGGTCATCGTAGGCTGACCCTAGGTTTTTGGCATAAAAAAATAATTATTCATCGGAAATATCAATAATATATTTTTTTAATATTTTTATGATGTTAAATGAACGAATTTATTATTTATTTTTAAAAATTTCATTTTTTAATTTTCCCGTAAAAATTATGAAAGGTCATCGTAGGCTGACCCTAGGTTTTCGGCATAAAAAAATAATTATTCATCAGAAATATCAATAATATATTTTTTTAATATTTTTATGATGTAAAATGAACGAATTTATTATTTATTTTTAAAAATTTCATTTTTTAATTTTACCGTAAAAATTATGAAAGGTCATCGTAGGCTGACCCTAGGTTTTCGGCATAAAAAAATAATTATTCATCAGAAATATCAATAATATATTTTTTTAATATTTTTATGATGTAAAATGAAATTATTTTTAAAAATTTCCTTTTTTAATTTTCCCGTAAAAATTATGAAAGGTCATCGTAGGCTGACCCTAGGTTTTCGGCATAAAAAAATAATTATTCATCAGAAATATCAATAATATATTTTTTTAATATTTTTATGATGTAAAATGAACGAATTTATTATTTATTTTTAAAATTTCATTTTTTAATTTTCCCGTAAAAATTATGAAAGGTCATCGTAGGCTGACCCTAGGTTTTTGGCATAAAAAAATAATTATTCATCAGAAATATCAATAATATATTTTTTTAATATTTTTATGATGTAAAATGAAATTATTTTTAAAAATTTCCTTTTTTAATTTTCCCGTAAAAATTATGAAAGGTCATCGTAGGCTGACCCTAGGTTTTCTGCATAAAAAAATAATTATTCATCAGAAATATCAATAATATATTTTTTTACTATTTTTATGATGTAAAATGAACGAATTTATTATTTATTTTTAAAAATTTCATTTTTTAATTTTCCCGTAAAAATTATGAAAGGTCATCGTAGGCTGACCCTAGGTTTTCGGCATAAAAAAATAATTATTCATCAGAAATATCAATAATATATTTTTTTAATATTTTTATGATGTAAAATGAAATTATTTTTAAAAATTTCATTTTTTAATTTTACCGTAAACTTTATGAAAGGTCATCGTAGGATGACCCTAGGTTTTCGGCATAAAAAAATAATTATTCATCAGAAATATCAATAATATATTTTTTTAATAATTTTATGATGTAAAGTGAACGAATTTATTATTTATTTTTAAAAATTTCATTTTTTAATTTTCCCGTAAAAATTATGAAAGGTCATCGTAGGCTGACCCTAGGTTTTCGGCATAAAAAAATAATTATTTATCAGAAATATCAATAATATATTTTTTTAATATTTTTATGATGTAAAATGAACGAATTTATTATTTATTTTTAAAAATTTCATTTTTTATTTTTCCCGTAAAAATTATGAAAGGTCATCGTAGGCTGACCCTAGGTTTTCGGCATAAAAAAATAATTATTCATCAGAAATATCAATAATATATTTTTTTAATATTTTTATGATGTAAAATGAACGAATTTATTATTTATTTTTAAAAATTTCATTTTTTAATTTTTACCGTAAAAATTATGAAAGGTCATCGTAGGCTGACCCTAGGTTTTCGGCATAAAAAAATAATTATTCATCAGAAATATCAATAATATATTTTTTTAATATTTTTATGATGTAAAATGAAATTATTTTTAAAAATTTCATTTTTTAATTTTACCGTAAAATTTATGAAAGGTCATCGTAGGATGACCCTAGGTTTTCGGCATAAAAAAATAATTATTCATCAGAAATATCAATAATATATTTTTTTAATATTTTTATGATGTAAAATGAACGAATTTATTATTTATATTAAAAAATTTCATTTTTTAATTTTACCGTAAAAATTATGAAAGGTCATCGTAGGATGACCCTAGGTTTTCGGCATAAAAAAATAATTATTCATCAGAAATATCAATAATATATTTTTTTAATATTTTTATGATGTAAAATGAACGAATTTATTATTTATTTTTAAAAATTTCATTTTTTAATTTTCCCGTAAAAATTATGAAAGGTCATCGTAGGCTGACCCTAGGTTTTCGGCATAAAAAAATAATTATTCATCAGAAATATCAATAATATATTTTTTTAATATTTTTATGATGTAAAATGAAATTATTTTTAAAAATTTCATTTTTTAATTTTACCGTAAAAATTATGAAAGGTCATCGTAGGCTGACCCTTGGTTTTCGGCATAAAAAAATAATTATTCATCAGAAATATCAATAATATATTTTTTTAATATTTTTATGATGTAAAATGAACGAATTTATTATTTATTTTTAAAAATTTCATTTTTTAATTTTACCGTAAAAATTATGAAAGGTCATCGTAGGCTGACCCTAGGTTTTCGGCATAAAAAAATATTTATTCATCAGAAATATCAATAATATATTTTTTTAATATTTTTATGATGTAAAATGAAATTATTTTTAAAAATTTCATTTTTTAATTTTAACGTAAACTTTATGAAAGGTCATCGTAGGATGACCCTAGGCATTCGGCATAAAAAAATAATTATTCATCAGAAATATCAATAATATATTTTTTTAATATTTTTATGATGTAAAATGAACGAATTTATTATTTATTTTTAAAAATTTCATTTTTTAATTTTACCGTAAAAATTATGAAAGGTCATCGTAGGCTGACCCTAGGTTTTCGGCATAAAAAAATAATTATTCATCAGAAATATCAATAATATATTTTTTTAATATTTTTATGATGTAAAATGAAATTATTTTTAAAAATTTCATTTTTTAATTTTCCCGTAAAAATTATGAAAGGTCATCATAGGCTGACCCTAGGTTTTCGGCATAAAAAAATAATTATTCATCAGAAATATCAAAAATATATTTTTTTAATATTTTTATGATGTAAAATGAACGAATTTATTATTTATTTTTAAAAATTTCATTTTTTATTTTTCCCGTAAAAATTATGAAAGGTCATCGTAGGCTGACCCTAGGTTTTCGGCATAAAAAAATAATTATTCATCAGAAATATCAATAATATATTTTTTTAATATTTTTATGATGTAAAATGAACGAATTTATTATTTATTTTTAAAAATTTCATTTTTTAATTTTCCCGTAAAAATTATGAAAGGTCATCGTAGGCTGACCCTAGGTTTTCGGCATAAAAAAATAATTATTCATCAGAAATATCAATAATATATTTTTTTAATATTTTTATGATGTAAAATGAACGAATTTATTATTTATTTTTAAAAATTTCATTTTTTAATTTTACCGTAAAAATTATGAAAGGTCATCGTAGGCTGACCCTAGGTTTTCGGCATAAAAAAATAATTATTCATCAGAAATATCAATAATATATTTTTTTAATATTTTTATGATGTAAAATGAACAAATTTATTATTTATTTTTAAAAATTTCATTTTTTAATTTTACCGTAAAAATTATGAAAGGTCATCGTAGGCTGACCCTAGGTTTTCGGCATAAAAAAATAATTATTCATCAGAAATATCAATAATATATTTTTTTAATATTTTTATGATGTAAAATGAAATTATTTTTAAAAATTTCATTTTTTAATTTTCCCGTAAAAATTATGAAAGGTCATCGTAGGCTGACCCTAGGTTTTCGGCATAAAAAAATAATTTTTATCAGAAATATCAATAATATATTTTTTTAATATTTTTATGATGTAAAATGAAATTATTTTTAAAAATTTCATTTTTTAATTTTAACGTAAACTTTATGAAAGGTCATCGTAGGATGACCCTAGGCATTCGGCATAAAAAAATAATTATTCATCAGAAATATCAATAATATATTTTTTTAATATTTTTATGATGTAAAATGAACGAATTTATTATTTATTTTTAAAAATTTCATTTTTTACTTTTACCGTAAAAATTATGAAAGGTCATCGTAGGCTGACCCTAGGTTTTCGGCATAAAAAAATAATTATTTATCAGAAATATCAAAAATATATTTTTTTAATATTTTTATGATGTAAAATGAACGAATTTATTATTTATTTTTAAAAATTTCATTTTTTAATTTTCCTGTAAAAATTATGAAAGGTCATCGTAGGCTGACCCTAGGTTTTCGGCATAAAAAAATAATTATTCATCAGAAATATCAATAATATATTTTTTTAATATTTTTATGATGTTAAATGAACGAATTTATTATTTATTTTTAAAAATTTCATTTTTTAATTTTCCCGTAAAAATTATGAAAGGTCATCGTAGGCTGACCCTAGGTTTTCGGCATAAAAAAATAATTATTCATCAGAAATATCAATAATATATTTTTTTAATATTTTTATGATGTAAAATGAACGAATTTATTATTTATTTTTAAAAATTTCATTTTTTAATTTTACCGTAAAAATTATGAAAGGTCATCGTAGGCTGACCCTAGGTTTTCGGCATAAAAAAATAATTATTCATCAGAAATATCAATAATATATTTTTTTAATATTTTTATGATGTAAAATGAAATTATTTTTAAAAATTTCCTTTTTTAATTTTCCCGTAAAAATTATGAAAGGTCATCGTAGGCTGACCCTAGGTTTTCGGCATAAAAAAATAATTATTCATCAGAAATATCAATAATATATTTTTTTAATATTTTTATGATGTAAAATGAACGAATTTATTATTTATTTTTAAAAATTTCATTTTTTATTTTTCCCGTAAAAATTATGAAAGGTCATCGTAGGCTGACCCTAGGTTTTCGGCATAAAAAAATAATTATTCATCAGAAATATCAATAATATATTTTTTTAATATTTTTATGATGTAAAATGAAATTATTTTTAAAAATTTCATTTTTTAATTTTACCGTAAAATTTATGAAAGGTCATCGTAGGATGACCCTAGGTTTTCGGCATAAAAAAATAATTATTCATCAGAAATATCAATAATATATTTTTTTAATATTTTTATGATGTAAAATGAACGAATTTATTATTTATTTTTAAAAATTTCATTTTTTAATTTTACCCTAAAAATTATGAAAGGTCATCGTAGGCTGACCCTAGGTTTTCGGCATAAAAAAATAATTATTCATCAGAAATATCAATAATATATTTTTTTAATATTTTTATGATGTAAAATGAACGAATTTATTATTTATTTTTAAAAATTTCATTTTTTATTGTTCCCGTAAAAATTATGAAAGGTCATCGTAGGCTGACCCTAGTGTTTCGGCATAAAAAAATAATTATTCATCAGAAATATCAATAAAATATTTTTTTAATATTTTTATGATGTAAAATGAACGAATTTATTATTTATTTTTAAAAATTTCATTTTTTAATTTTCCCGTAAAAATTATGAAAGGTCATCGTAGGCTGACCCTAGGTTTTCGGCATAAAAAAATAATTATTCATCAGAAATATCAATAATATATTTTTTTAATATTTTTATGATGTAAAATGAACGAATTTTTATTTATTTTTAAAAATTTCATTTTTTATTTTTCCCGTAAAAATTATGAAAGGTCATCGTAGGATGACCCTAGGTTTTCGGCATAAAAAAATAATTATTCATCAGAAATATCAATAATATATTTTTTTAATATTTTTATGATGTAAAATGAACGAATTTATTATTTATTTTTAAAAATTTCATTTTTTAATTTTCCCGTAAAAATTATGAAAGATCATCGTAGGCTGACCCTAGGTTTTCGGCATAAAAAAATAATTATTCATCAGAAATATCAATAATATATTTTTTTAATATTTTTATGATGTAAAATGAAATTATTTTTAAAAATTTCATTTTTTAATTTTACCGTAAAATTTATGAAAATTCATCGTAGGATGACCCTAGGTTTTCGGCATAAAAAAATAATTATTCATCATAAATATCAATAATATATTTTTTTAATATTTTTATGATGTAAAATGAACGAATTTATTATTTATTTTTAAAAATTTCATTTTTTAATTTTACCCTAAAAATTATGAAAGGTCATCGTAGGCTGACCCTAGGTTTTCGGCATAAAAAAATAATTATTCATCAGAAATATCAATAATAAATTTTTTTAATATTTTTATGATGTAAAATGAACGAATTTATTATTTATTTTTAAAAATTTCATTTTTTAATTTTACCGTAAAAATTATGAAAGGTCATCGTAGGCTGACCCTAGGTTTTCGGCATAAAAAAATAATTATTCATCAGAAATATCAATAATATATTTTTTTAATATTATTATGATGTAAAATGAAATTATATTTAAAAATTTCATTTTTTAATTTTACCGTAAAAATTATGAAAGGTCATCGTAGGCTGACCCTTGGTTTTCGGCATAAAAAAATAATTATTCATCAGAAATATCAATAATATAATTTTTTAATATTTTTATGATGTAAAATGAACGAATTTATTATTTATTTTTAAAAATTTCATTTTTTAATTTTACCGTAAAAATTATGAAAGGTCATCGTAGGCTGACCCTAGGTTTTCGGCATAAAAAACTAATTATTCATCAGAAATATCAATAATATATTTTTTTAATATTTTTATGATGTAAAATGAAATTATTTTTAAAAATTTCATTTTTTAATTTTACCGTAAACTTTATGAAAGGTCATCGTATGATGACCCTAGGTTTTCGGCATAAAAAAATAATTATTCATCAGAAATATCAATAATATATTTTTTTAATATTTTTATGATGTAAAATGAACGAATTTATTATTTATTTTTAAAAATTTCATTTTTTAATTTTCCCGTAAAAATTATGAAAGGTCATCGTAGGCTGACCCTAGGTTTTCGGCATAAAAAAATAATTATTTATCAGAAATATCAATAATATATTTTTTTAATATTTTTATGATGTAAAATGAACGAATTTATTATTTATTTTTAAAAATTTCATTTTTTAATTTTCCCGTAAAAATTATGAAAGGTCATCGTAGGCTGACCCTAGGTTTTCGGCATAAAAAAATAATTATTCATCAGAAATATCAATAATATATTTTTTTAATATTTTTATGATGTAAAATGAAATTATTTTTAAAAATTTCATTTTTTAATTTTCCCGTAAAAATTATGAAAGGTCATCGTAGGCTGACCCTAGGTTTTCGGCATAAAAAAATAATTATTTATCAGAAATATCAATAATATATTTTTTTAATATTTTTATGATGTAAAATGAACGAATTTATTATTTATTTTTAAAAATTTCATTTTTTAATTTTCCCGTAAAAATTATGAAAGGTCATCGTAGGCTGACCCTAGGTTTTCGGCATAAAAAAATAATTATTCATCAGAAATATCAATAATATATTTTTTTAATATTTTTATGATGTAAAATGAACGAATTTATTATTTATTTTTAAAATTTCATTTTTTAATTTTCCCGTAAAAATTATGAAAGGTCATCGTAGGCTGACCCTAGGTTTTTGGCATAAAAAAATAATTATTCATCAGAAATATCAATAATATATTTTTTTAATATTTTTAAGATGTAAAATGAAATTATTTTTAAAAATTTCCTTTTTTAATTTTCCCGTAAAAATTATGAAAGGTCATCGTAGGCTGACCCTAGGTTTTCGGCATAAAAAAATAATTATTCATCAGAAATATCAATAATATATTTTTTTAATATTTTTATGATGTAAAATGAACGAATTTATTATTTATTTTTAAAAATTTCATTTTTTATTTTTCCCGTAAAAATTATGAAAGGTCATCGTAGGCTGACCCTAGGTTTTCGGCATAAAAAAATAATTATTCATCAGAAATATTAATAATATATTTTTTTAATATTTTTATGATGTAAAATGAACGAATTTATTATTTATTTTTAAAAATTTCATTTTTTAATTTTCCCGTAAAAATTATGAAAGGTCATCGTAGGCTGACCCTAGGTTTTCGGCATAAAAAAATAATTATTCATCAGAAATATCAATAATATATTTTTTTAATATTTTTATGATGTAAAATGAACGAATTTATTATTTATTTTTAAAAATTTCATTTTTTATTTTTCCCGTAAAAATTATGAAAGGTCATCGTAGGCTGACCCTAGGTTTTCGGCATAAAAAAATAATTATTCATCAGAAATATCAATAATATATTTTTTTAATATTTTTATGATGTAAAATGAAATTATTTTTAAAAATTTCATTTTTTAATTTTACCGTAAAATTTATGAAAGGTCATCGTAGGATGACCCTAGGTTTTCGGCATAAAAAAATAATTATTCATCAGAAATATCAATAATATATTTTTTTAATATTTTTATGATGTAAAATGAACGAATTTATTATTTATATTAAAAAATTTCATTTTTTAATTTTACCGTAAAAATTATGAAAGGTCATCGTAGGATGACCCTAGGTTTTCGGCATAAAAAAATAATTATTCATCAGAAATATCAATAATATATTTTTTTAATATTTTTATGATGTAAAATGAACGAATTTATTATTTATTTTTAAAAACTTCATTTTTTAATTTTCCCGTAAAAATTATGAAAGGTCATCGTAGGCTGACCCTAGGTTTTCGGCATAAAAAAATAATTATTCATCAGAAATATCAATAATATATTTTTTTAATATTTTTATGATGTAAAATGAAATTATTTTTAAAAATTTCATTTTTTAATTTTACCGTAAAAATTATGAAAGGTCATCGTAGGCTGACCCTTGGTTTTCGGCATAAAAAAATAATTATTCATCAGAAATATCAATAATATATTTTTTTAATATTTTTATGATGTAAAATGAACGAATTTATTATTTATTTTTAAAAATTTCATTTTTTAATTTTACCGTAAAAATTATGAAAGGTCATCGTAGGCTGACCCTAGGTTTTCGGCATAAAAAAATAATTATTCATCAGAAATATCAATAATATATTTTTTTAATATTTTTATGATGTAAAATGAAATTATTTTTAAAAATTTCATTTTTTAATTTTAACGTAAACTTTATGAAACGTCATCGTAGGATGACCCTAGGTTTTCGGCATAAAAAAATAATTATTCATCAGAAATATCAATAATATATTTTTTTAATATTTTTATGATGTAAAATGAACGAATTTATTATTTATTTTTAAAAATTTCATTTTTTATTTTTCCCGTAAAAATTATGAAAGGTCATCGTAGGCTGACCCTAGGTTTTCGGCATAAAAAAATAATTATTCATCAGAAATATCAATAATATATTTTTTTAATATTTTTATGATGTAAAATGAACGAATTTATTATTTATTTTTAAAAATTTCATTTTTTAATTTTCCCGTAAAAATTATGAAATATCATCGTAGGCTGACCCTAGGTTTTCGGCATAAAAAAATAATTATTCATCAGAAATTTCAATAATATATTTTTTTAATATTTTTATGATGTAAAATGAACGAATTTATTATTTATTTTTAAAAATTTCATTTTTTAATTTTACCGTAAAAATTATGAAAGGTCATCGTAGGCTGACCCTAGGTTTTCGGCATAAAAAAATAATTATTCATCAGAAATATCAATAATATATTTTTTTAATATTTTTATGATGTAAAATGAACGAATTTATTATTTATTTTTAAAAATTTCATTTTTTAATTTTACCGTAAAAATTATGAAAGGTCATCCTAGGCTGACCCTAGGTTTTCGGCATAAAAAAATAATTATTCATCAGAAATATCAATAATATATTTTTTTAATATTTTTATGATGTTAAATGAACGAATTTATTATTTATTTTTAAAAATTTCATTTTTTAATTTTACCCTAAAAATTATGAAAGGTCATCGTAGGCTGACCCTTGGTTTTCGACATAAAAAAATAATTATTCATCAGAAATATCAATAGTATATTTTTTTAATATTTTTATGATGTAAAATGAACGAATTTATTATTTATTTTTAAAAATTTCATTTTTTAATTTTACCGTAAAAATTATGAAAGGTCATCGTAGGCTGACCCTAGGTTTTCGGCATAAAAAAATAATTATTCATCAGAAATATCAATAATATATTTTTTTAATATTTTTATGATGTAAAATGAACGAATTTATTATTTATTTTTAAAAATTTCATTTTTTAATTTTCCCGTAAAAATTATGAAAGGTCATCGTAGGCTGACCCTAGGTTTTCGGCATAAAAAAATAATTATTCATCAGAAATATCAATAATATATTTTTTTAATATTTTTATGATGTAAAATGAACGAATTTATTATTTATTTTTAAAAATTTCATTTTTTATTTTTCCCGTAAAAATTATGAAAGGTCATCGTAGGATGACCCTAGGTTTTCGGCATAAAAAAATAATTATTCATCAGAAATATCAATAATATATTTTTTTAATATTTTTATGATGTAAAATGAACGAATTTATTATTTATTTTTAAAAATTTCATTTTTTAATTTTCCCGTAAAAATTATGAAAGGTCATCGTAGGCTGACCCTAGGTTTTCGGCATAAAAAAATAATTATTCATCAGAAATATCAATAATATATTTTTTTAATATTTTTATGATGTAAAATGAACGAATTTTTATTTATTTTTAAAAATTTCATTTTTTATTTTTCCCGTAAAAATTATGAAAGGTCATCGTAGGATGACCCTAGGTTTTCGGCATAAAAAAATAATTATTCATCAGAAATATCAATAATATATTTTTTTAATATTTTTATGATGTAAAATGAACGAATTTATTATTTATTTTTAAAAATTTCATTTTTTAATTTTCCCGTAAAAATTATGAAAGGTCATCGTAGGCTGACCCTAGGTTTTCGGCATAAAAAAATAATTATTCATCAGAAATATCAATAATATATTTTTTTAATATTTTTATGATGTAAAATGAAATTATTTTTAAAAATTTCATTTTTTAATTTTACCGTAAAATTTATGAAAGGTCATCGTAGGATGACCCTAGGTTTTCGGCATAAAAAAATAATTATTTATCAGAAATATCAATAATATATTTTTTTAATATTTTTATGATGTAAAATGAACGAATTTATTATTTATTTTTAAAAATTTCATTTTTTAATTTTCCCGTAAAAATTATGAAAGGTCATCGTAGGCTGACCCTAGGTTTTCGGCATAAAAAAATAATTATTCATCAGAAATATCAATAATATATTTTTTTAATATTTTTAAGATGTAAAATGAAATTATTTTTAAAAATTTCCTTTTTTAATTTTCCCGTAAAAATTATGAAAGGTCATCGTAGGCTGACCCTAGGTTTTCGGCATAAAAAAATAATTATTCATCAGAAATATCAATAATATATTTTTTTAATATTTTTATGATGTAAAATGAACGAATTTATTATTTATTTTTAAAAATTTCATTTTTTAATTTTCCCGTAAAAATTATGAAAGGTCATCGTAGGCTGACCCTAGGTTTTCGGCATAAAAAAATAATTATTCATCAGAAATATCAATAATATATTTTTTTAATATTTTTATGATGTAAAATGAACGAATTTATTATTTATTTTTAAAAATTTCATTTTTTATTTTTCCCGTAAAAATTATGAAAGGTCATCGTAGGCTGACCCTAGGTTTTCGGCATAAAAAAATAATTATTCATCAGAAATATCAATAATATATTTTTTTAATATTTTTATGATGTAAAATGAACGAATTTATTATTTATTTTTAAAAATTTCATTTTTTAATTTTCCCGTAAAAATTATGAAATATCATCGTAGGCTGACCCTAGGTTTTCGGCATAAAAAAATAATTATTCATCAGAAATTTCAATAATATATTTTTTTAATATTTTTATGATGTAAAATGAACGAATTTATTATTTATTTTTAAAAATTTCATTTTTTATTTTTCCCGTAAAAATTATGAAAGGTCATCGTAGGCTGACCCTAGGTTTTCGGCATAAAAAAATAATTATTCATCAGAAATATCAATAATATATTTTTTTAATATTTTTATGATGTAAAATGAACGAATTTATTATTTATTTTTAAAAATTTCATTTTTTAATTTTCCCGTAAAAATTATGAAATATCATCGTAGGCTGACCCTAGGTTTTCGGCATAAAAAAATAATTATTCATCAGAAATTTCAATAATATATTTTTTTAATATTTTTATGATGTAAAATGAACGAATTTATTATTTATTTTTAAAAATTTCATTTTTTAATTTTACCGTAAAAATTATGAAAGGTCATCGTAGGCTGACCCTAGGTTTTCGGCATAAAAAAATAATTCTTCATCAGAAATATCAATAATATATTTTTTTAATATTTTTATGATGTAAAATGAACGAATTTATTATTTATTTTTAAAAATTTCATTTTTTAATTTTACCGTAAAAATTATGAAAGGTCATCCTAGGCTGACCCTAGGTTTTCGGCATAAAAAAATAATTATTCATCAGAAATATCAATAATATATTTTTTTAATATTTTTATGATGTAAAATGAACGAATTTATTATTTATTTTTAAAAATTTCATTTTTTAATTTTACCCTAAAAATTATGAAAGGTCATCGTAGGCTGACCCTTGGTTTTCGGCATAAAAAAATAATTATTCATCAGAAATATCAATAGTATATTTTTTTAATATTTTTATGATGTAAAATGAACGAATTTATTATTTATTTTTAAAAATTTCATTTTTTAATTATACCGTAAAAATTATGAAAGGTCATCGTAGGCTGACCCTAGGTTTTCGGCATAAAAAAATAATTATTCATCAGAAATATCAATAATATATTTTTTTAATATTTTTATGATGTAAAATGAACGAATTTATTATTTATTTTTAAAAATTTCATTTTTTAATTTTACCGTAAAAATTATGAAAGGTCATCGTAGGCTGACCCTAGGTTTTCGGCATAAAAAAATATTTATTCATCAGAAATATCAATAATATATTTTTTTAATATTTTTATGATGTAAAATGAAATTATTTTTAAAAATTTCATTTTTTAATTTTAACGTAAACTTTATGAAAGGTCATCGTAGGATGACCCTAGGCATTCGGCATAAAAAAATAATTATTCATCAGAAATATCAATAATATATTTTTTTAATATTTTTATGATGTAAAATGAACGAATTTATTATTTATTTTTAAAAATTTCATTTTTTAATTTTACCGTAAAAATTATGAAAGGTCATCGTAGGCTGACCCTAGGTTTTCGGCATAAAAAAATAATTATTCATCAGAAATATCAATAATATATTTTTTTAATATTTTTATGATGTAAAATGAAATTATTTTTAAAAATTTCATTTTTTAATTTTCCCGTAAAAATTATGAAAGGTCATCATAGGCTGACCCTAGGTTTTCGGCATAAAAAAATAATTATTCATCAGAAATATCAAAAATATATTTTTTTAATATTTTTATGATGTAAAATGAACGAATTTATTATTTATTTTTAAAAATTTCATTTTTTATTTTTCCCGTAAAAATTATGAAAGGTCATCGTAGGCTGACCCTAGGTTTTCGGCATAAAAAAATAATTATTCATCAGAAATATCAATAATATATTTTTTTAATATTTTTATGATGTAAAATGAACGAATTTATTATTTATTTTTAAAAATTTCATTTTTTAATTTTCCCGTAAAAATTATGAAAGGTCATCGTAGGCTGACCCTAGGTTTTCGGCATAAAAAAATAATTATTCATCAGAAATATCAATAATATATTTTTTTAATATTTTTATGATGTAAAATGAACGAATTTATTATTTATTTTTAAAAATTTCATTTTTTAATTTTACCGTAAAAATTATGAAAGGTCATCGTAGGCTGACCCTAGGTTTTCGGCATAAAAAAATAATTATTCATCAGAAATATCAATAATATATTTTTTTAATATTTTTATGATGTAAAATGAACGAATTTATTATTTATTTTTAAAAATTTCATTTTTTAATTTTCCCGTAAAAATTATGAAATATCATCGTAGGCTGACCCTAGGTTTTCGGCATAAAAAAATAATTATTCATCAGAAATTTCAATAATATATTTTTTTAATATTTTTATGATGTAAAATGAACGAATTTATTATTTATTTTTAAAAATTTCATTTTTTAATTTTACCGTAAAAATTATGAAAGGTCATCGTAGGCTGACCCTAGGTTTTCGGCATAAAAAAATAATTCTTCATCAGAAATATCAATAATATATTTTTTTAATATTTTTATGATGTAAAATGAACGAATTTATTATTTATTTTTAAAAATTTCATTTTTTAATTTTACCGTAAAAATTATGAAAGGTCATCCTAGGCTGACCCTAGGTTTTCGGCATAAAAAAATAATTATTCATCAGAAATATCAATAATATATTTTTTTAATATTTTTATGATGTAAAATGAACGAATTTATTATTTATTTTTAAAAATTTCATTTTTTAATTTTACCCTAAAAATTATGAAAGGTCATCGTAGGCTGACCCTTGGTTTTCGGCATAAAAAAATAATTATTCATCAGAAATATCAATAGTATATTTTTTTAATATTTTTATGATGTAAAATGAACGAATTTATTATTTATTTTTAAAAATTTCATTTTTTAATTTTACCGTAAAAATTATGAAAGGTCATCGTAGGCTGACCCTAGGTTTTCGGCATAAAAAAATAATTATTCATCAGAAATATCAATAATATATTTTTTTAATATTTTTATGATGTAAAATGAACGAATTTATTATTTATTTTTAAAAATTTCATTTTTTAATTTTACCGTAAAAATTATGAAAGGTCATCGTAGGCTGACCCTAGGTTTTCGGCATAAAAAAATATTTATTCATCAGAAATATCAATAATATATTTTTTTAATATTTTTATGATGTAAAATGAAATTATTTTTAAAAATTTCATTTTTTAATTTTAACGTAAACTTTATGAAAGGTCATCGTAGGATGACCCTAGGCATTCGGCATAAAAAAATAATTATTCATCAGAAATATCAATAATATATTTTTTTAATATTTTTATGATGTAAAATGAACGAATTTATTATTTATTTTTAAAAATTTCATTTTTTAATTTTACCGTAAAAATTATGAAAGGTCATCGTAGGCTGACCCTAGGTTTTCGGCATAAAAAAATAATTATTCATCAGAAATATCAATAATATATTTTTTTAATATTTTTATGATGTAAAATGAAATTATTTTTAAAAATTTCATTTTTTAATTTTCCCGTAAAAATTATGAAAGGTCATCATAGGCTGACCCTAGGTTTTCGGCATAAAAAAATAATTATTCATCAGAAATATCAAAAATATATTTTTTTAATATTTTTATGATGTAAAATGAACGAATTTATTATTTATTTTTAAAAATTTCATTTTTTATTTTTCCCGTAAAAATTATGAAAGGTCATCGTAGGCTGACCCTAGGTTTTCGGCATAAAAAAATAATTATTCATCAGAAATATCAATAATATATTTTTTTAATATTTTTATGATGTAAAATGAACGAATTTATTATTTATTTTTAAAAATTTCATTTTTTAATTTTCCCGTAAAAATTATGAAAGGTCATCGTAGGCTGACCCTAGGTTTTCGGCATAAAAAAATAATTATTCATCAGAAATATCAATAATATATTTTTTTAATATTTTTATGATGTAAAATGAACGAATTTATTATTTATTTTTAAAAATTTCATTTTTTAATTTTACCGTAAAAATTATGAAAGGTCATCGTAGGCTGACCCTAGGTTTTCGGCATAAAAAAATAATTATTCATCAGAAATATCAATAATATATTTTTTTAATATTTTTATGATGTAAAATGAACAAATTTATTATTTATTTTTAAAAATTTCATTTTTTAATTTTACCGTAAAAATTATGAAAGGTCATCGTAGGCTGACCCTAGGTTTTCGGCATAAAAAAATAATTATTCATCAGAAATATCAATAATATATTTTTTTAATATTTTTATGATGTAAAATGAACGGATTTATTATTTATTTTTAAAAATTTCATTTTTTAATTTTCCCGTAAAAATTATGAAAGGTCATCGTAGGCTGACCCTAGGTTTTCGGCATAAAAAAATAATTTTTATCAGAAATATCAATAATATATTTTTTTACTATTTTTATGATGTAAAATGAAATTATTTTTAAAAATTTCATTTTTTAATTTTAACGTAAACTTTATGAAAGGTCATCGTAGGATGACCCTAGGCATTCGGCATAAAAAAATAATTATTCATCAGAAATATCAATAATATATTTTTTTAATATTTTTATGATGTAAAATGAACGAATTTATTATTTATTTTTAAAAATTTCATTTTTTACTTTTACCGTAAAAATTATGAAAGGTCATCGTAGGCTGACCCTTGGTTTTCGGCATAAAAAAATAATTATTTATCAGAAATATCAATAATATATTTTTTTAATATTTTTATGATGTAAAATGAACGAATTTATTATTTATTTTTAAAAATTTCATTTTTTAATTTTCCTGTAAAAATTATGAAAGGTCATCGTAGGCTGACCCTAGGTTTTCGGCATAAAAAAATAATTATTCATCAGAAATATCAATAATATATTTTTTTAATATTTTTATGATGTTAAATGAACGAATTTATTATTTATTTTTAAAAATTTCATTTTTTAATTTTCCCGTAAAAATTATGAAAGGTCATCGTAGGCTGACCCTAGGTTTTCGGCATAAAAAAATAATTATTCATCAGAAATATCAATAATATATTTTTTTAATATTTTTATGATGTAAAATGAACGAATTTATTATTTATTTTTAAAAATTTCATTTTTTAATTTTACCGTAAAAATTATGAAAGGTCATCGTAGGCTGACCCTAGGTTTTCGGCATAAAAAAATAATTATTCATCAGAAATATCAATAATATATTTTTTTAATATTTTTATGATGTAAAATGAAATTATTTTTAAAAATTTCCTTTTTTAATTTTCCCGTAAAAATTATGAAAGGTCATCGTAGGCTGACCCTAGGTTTTCGGCATAAAAAAATAATTATTCATCAGAAATATCAATAATATATTTTTTTAATATTTTTATGATGTAAAATGAACGAATTTATTATTTATTTTTAAAAATTTCATTTTTTAATTTTACCCTAAAAATTATGAAAGGTCATCGTAGGCTGACCCTAGGTTTTCGGCATAAAAAAATAATTATTCATCAGAAATATCAATAATATATTTTTTTAATATTTTTATGATGTAAAATGAACGAATTTATTATTTATTTTTAAAAATTTCATTTTTTATTTTTCCCGTAAAAATTATGAAAGGTCATCGTAGGCTGACCCTAGGTTTTCGGCATAAAAAAATAATTATTCATCAGAAATATCAATAATATATTTTTTTAATATTTTTATGATGTAAAATGAACGAATTTATTATTTATTTTTAAAAATTTCATTTTTTAATTTTCCCGTAAAAATTATGAAAGGTCATCGTAGGCTGACCCTAGGTTTTCGGCATAAAAAAATAATTATTCATCAGAAATATCAATAATATATTTTTTTAATATTTTTATGATGTAAAATGAACGAATTTTTATTTATTTTTAAAAATTTCATTTTTTATTTTTCCCGTAAAAATTATGAAAGGTCATCGTAGGATGACCCTAGGTTTTCGGCATAAAAAAATAATTATTCATCAGAAATATCAATAATATATTTTTTTAATATTTTTATGATGTAAAATGAACGAATTTATTATTTATTTTTAAAAATTTCATTTTTTAATTTTCCCGTAAAAATTATGAAAGATCATCGTAGGCTGACCCTAGGTTTTCGGCATAAAAAAATAATTATTCATCAGAAATATCAATAATATATTTTTTTAATATTTTTATGATGTAAAATGAAATTATTTTTAAAAATTTCATTTTTTAATTTTACCGTAAAATTTATGAAAATTCATCGTAGGATGACCCTAGGTTTTCGGCATAAAAAAATAATTATTCATCATAAATATCAATAATATATTTTTTTAATATTTTTATGATGTAAAATGAACGAATTTATTATTTATTTTTAAAAATTTCATTTTTTAATTTTACCCTAAAAATTATGAAAGGTCATCGTAGGCTGACCCTAGGTTTTCGGCATAAAAAAATAATTATTCATCAGAAATTGTTAAAGTATATTAAAGTTGGTAACCCTGCACCTTCTTACCTGTATATATATTTATAGTATGACCTTAGAGTAAATGTTCACCTTGTATTAAAAACACATTCAAACTCGAACAGTGCATTTTCATTAAACACATTTAAAACTCCAACAGGTTATGGGCCCAGGTAAACACTGCGGGTAATTGGGTGATAATTGGAAATATTTTTTAATCTTAAAAGGATTTTTTTTAAAAAATGGAATTTCTTAAAATTGAACCACTACACCGACACAACTATGATACCTGGAAGATTCAGATGGAAGCCATCCTAGTAAAAAATGGATATTGGAACATAGTCTCCGGAAACCAAAAAAGGTCAAATATTGATGAAAAAGATACGAAAGGGATTGAAAAATGGGATCTCCTGGACCAAAAAGCTAAGTCTGATCTAATTTTATCAATAACACCTAGAGAATTAAGGATAGTTAAAAATTTAAATAGCTCAAGTGAAATATGGAATAAATTAAAGGAAACCTTTGAAAGTAAAGGTCCAGCCAAAAAGGCTTATTTGTTAAAGAAACTAATTTTAAATAAAATGAATATAAGTGATAATATGGATGACTATTTAAATACATTTTGTGAAATTATAGAAAAATTAAAAGATATTGAATTTATAATAAATGATGAACTATTATGTATAATATTATTATATAGTCTACCAGACGAATATGAAAATTTTAGATGTGCTATAGAAACAAGGGACACTTTGCCATCTTTAGATAATTTAAAAATAAAATTATTGGAAGAGTTTGAATGTCGGGGAAGTCAAGGCGATTCCTCAAATCAAAGTAACTTTATTAAAAATAGAAATAAAAATAGACCTATTAATAAAAATTATAATTTTAAAAATAATCCTTACAAAAATAATTCTTTAAATAAATATAATGAAAATAATAATAATAAATATAATACGAATAAAAAACATAATTTTTTCAACAGGGATAAAAGGTCAACTGATTATAATAAATTTAGTAATTTAAATAATGAAATTAAAAATAAAATTATATGTTTCCGTTGTAAGGGCGAAGGCCATAAAATTTCTCAATGTCCATCTAAGTCGACTCATATGTTAGCCCTAAAAGTCACTGATGATAAAAATGATTGGATTTTAGATTCTGGCTGTACAAATCACAAAATAAATAATAAAGAATTACTGGAAAATATAAGACATCCAAAACTAAATTGTTTAACACTAGCCGATAACAGTAAAATAAAAATTGATTGTATTGGTGATATGATTATTAACATAAATAATAGACAAATTGAATTAACAGATGTACTATATGTTCCCAAATTAAAAACGAATTTATTATCTGTCGGGTCATTTACTGATAAGAATTTTGAAGTTTTATTTAAAAATCATAATGCATTTATAACGAATAATGACGAATTAATGTTTACAGCTAAGAAAAAGGAGAACGGATTATATTATTTAAATGAAAATATTAAAAATAAAGATAAAAATGATTTTTCATATTATTCAAATAAAAATAAATTATCAAAATTAGACATATGGCATAAAAGATACGGACATTTAAATGAAAGAGATTTAAAACTAATAACCAAATCAGATCAAGTTTTCGGTTTAGACCAAAGTATATTAAATGAAAATTTAAATAATTGTGAAATATGCATTAAAGGAAAATTATCTCAAACACCTTTTAAAAATTCAAATTCACAGAAAAATTTAGAAATATTGGAAATAATCCATACAGATATTTGTGGACCATTTAGAACCACGTCTATCGGTGGAAATAAATATTTCATTACTTTTATAGACGAAGCAAGCAGATATTGCGAAGTTAAATTTCTAAAATACAAAAGTCAAGCTTTTGAAGCATTTATTGAATATAAAAATTATATTGAAAACATGACAGATAAAAGGATTAAATATTTGCAATCAGATAATGGAAAAGAATACATTAATAATAGATTTAATAATTTTTTAAAAAAATCAGGAATTAAGCGAAGATTAACAGTTCCTTATACGCCCCAACAAAATGGATTATCTGAACGTATGAACAAGACTCTATTGGAGATGACGAGATGTATGTTAATACAAGCAAATCTAGAACATTCCTTTTGGGCAGAAGCAGTAATAACTGCATGTTATTTAAGGAACAGAAGCCCAACATCATCTTTAAAGGGACAAATACCTTATAACATCCTTACAAACAAAAAATTTAATGTCTCACATTTAAGAACTTTTGGTATGAGAGTACATTTTTTAAATAAAAATAATAAAAATAAATTAAATTCAAGAACAATTGAAGGAATTTTTATAGGTTATTGCGAGGAAAGCAAAGCTTATAGAGTATATGATCCCATGACCAGAAGGGTACATATTACTCGAGATATTAAATTTATAAACGAATTTCATAATAAAAATGGAGATAATTTAAAATATAGTGATTTATTAGAAGAAAATTCAAAATACAACAGCTTGGACATAATGATTGATAAACATAATAATGATGCATCTTTAGAAAGTGATATAGACGAAAATAACATTGACCAACAGAGAGGAAGAGGACGTCCTAAAATGATTAAAAGTGGAAATAGGGGAAGACCCAGAAAAGTCTATCAATACAAAAAATCCGAAAGTGAAAATGATGAAGAAACAATTCCCAGCTCTAGAGACAGTGATGTCTTAAGTTCAGAAGATGAACTCTCGATAGAAACGACCGAAGGAGAGGTCCAAGGACTTAATGTAGAACTGAAAATTAAAGATGCACTATTGCAAGAAGACTCGAACTTATGGAAAACAGCCATGAGGAAAGAAATGATTACATTAATTAAAAACGATACTTGGACAATGGTCAGGAAACACGAAAATCAAAATATAGTGGGTAGTCGTTTTGTCTTAACGACCAAAAATGATAATACTAAAAAGGCCAGGTTAGTCGCCAAGGGATATAGCCAAACTTATTCTATAGATTATTTTGATACTTATTCACCTGTCGCCAGAATGAGCAGCGTGAGGACACTAATGGCTAAGTCTATAGAAGAAAAGTGGTACATTGAACAAATGGACGTGGAGGCAGCGTATTTAAATGGTGAACTGGAAGAGAACATTTACATGGAATGTCCTGAAGGGTTTAACGACATATTGAAAGATTTAGTCGAAAATGAAAATGAAAATATAAAAAAGATTGCATTACAAATGATAAAAGACTTAAAAAAGGGGAAAAATATATTAAAATTAAAAAAGGCTATATACGGATTGAAACAATCCGGACGCCAATGGTACAAAAAATTAGACATAAAATTAAAAAATTTAGGAATGTCTCCATTGGAGAGTGATCCATGCATATATATTAAAAATAATAATAATAATAATAAAAACGTATTAATATTAATCATTTACGTGGATGATATAATCGTAATAGGATCAAATAAAAAGGATATTAATGAATTTAAAAAGAATTTGTCTAATGATTTTAACATGAAAGACATGGGAGAAATAAATCAATTTTTAGGCATAAAGTTTGAATACGATAGAGATAAAAACGTCTTAAGTATGCCTGCTGATTTTCTCACGAAAACCGTCTCAAAGATCAAGCAAGAAGATTGTATGAGAAGACTCAAGCAAATGAATTAATTAAAAAAAAAAAAATGTTTATATTGTAAAATTGTATTTATTTATATTTTAATTATTCACTTGAAGGGGGTGTGTTAAAGTATATTAAAGTTGGTAACCCTGCACCTTCTTACCTGTATATATATTTATAGTATGACCTTAGAGTAAATGTTCACCTTGTATTAATAACACATTCAAACTCGAACAGTGCATTTTCATTAAACACATTTAAAACTCCAACAGAAATATCAATAATAAATTTTTTTAATATTTTTATGATGTAAAATGAACGAATTTATTATTTATTTTTAAAAATTTCATTTTTTAATTTTACCGTAAAAATTATGAAAGGTCATCGTAGGCTGACCCTAGGTTTTCGGCATAAAAAAATAATTATTCATCAGAAATATCAATAATATATTTTTTTAATATTTTTATGATGTAAAATGAAATTATATTTAAAAATTTCATTTTTTAATTTTACCGTAAAAATTATGAAAGGTCATCGTAGGCTGACCCTTGGTTTTCGGCATAAAAAAATAATTATTCATCAGAAATATCAATAATATAATTTTTTAATATTTTTATGATGTAAAATGAACGAATTTATTATTTATTTTTAAAAATTTCATTTTTTAATTTTACCGTAAAAATTATGAAAGGTCATCGTAGGCTGACCCTAGGTTTTCGGCATAAAAAAATAATTATTCATCAGAAATATCAATAATATATTTTTTTAATATTTTTATGATGTAAAATGAAATTATTTTTAAAAATTTCATTTTTTAATTTTACCGTAAAATTTATGAAAGGTCATCGTAGGATGACCCTAGGTTTTCGGCATAAAAAAATAATTATTCATCAGAAATATCAATAATATATTTTTTTAATATTTTTATGATGTAAAATGAACGAATTTATTATTTATATTAAAAAATTTCATTTTTTAATTTTACCGTAAAAATTATGAAAGGTCATCGTAGGATGACCCTAGGTTTTCGGCATAAAAAAATAATTATTCATCAGAAATATCAATAATATATTTTTTTAATATTTTTATGATGTAAAATGAACGAATTTATTATTTATTTTTAAAAACTTCATTTTTTAATTTTCCCGTAAAAATTATGAAAGGTCATCGTAGGCTGACCCTAGGTTTTCGGCATAAAAAAATAATTATTCATCAGAAATATCAATAATATATTTTTTTAATATTTTTATGATGTAAAATGAAATTATTTTTAAAAATTTCATTTTTTAATTTTCCCGTAAAAATTATGAAAGGTCATCGTAGGCTGACCCTAGGTTTTCGGCATAAAAAAATAATTATTTATCAGAAATATCAATAATATATTTTTTTAATATTTTTATGATGTAAAATGAACGAATTTATTATTTATTTTTAAAAATTTCATTTTTTAATTTTCCCGTAAAAATTATGAAAGGTCATCGTAGGCTGACCCTAGGTTTTCGGCATAAAAAAATAATTATTCATCAGAAATATCAATAATATATTTTTTTAATATTTTTATGATGTAAAATGAACGAATTTATTATTTATTTTTAAAATTTCATTTTTTAATTTTCCCGTAAAAATTATGAAAGGTCATCGTAGGCTGACCCTAGGTTTTTGGCATAAAAAAATAATTATTCATCAGAAATATCAATAATATATTTTTTTAATATTTTTAAGATGTAAAATGAAATTATTTTTAAAAATTTCCTTTTTTAATTTTCCCGTAAAAATTATGAAAGGTCATCGTAGGCTGACCCTAGGTTTTCGGCATAAAAAAATAATTATTCATCAGAAATATCAATAATATATTTTTTTAATATTTTTATGATGTAAAATGAACGAATTTATTATTTATTTTTAAAAATTTCATTTTTTATTTTTCCCGTAAAAATTATGAAAGGTCATCGTAGGCTGACCCTAGGTTTTCGGCATAAAAAAATAATTATTCATCAGAAATATCAATAATATATTTTTTTAATATTTTTATGATGTAAAATGAACGAATTTATTATTTATTTTTAAAAATTTCATTTTTTAATTTTCCCGTAAAAATTATGAAAGGTCATCGTAGGCTGACCCTAGGTTTTCGGCATAAAAAAATAATTATTCATCAGAAATATCAATAATATATTTTTTTAATATTTTTATGATGTAAAATCAACGAATTTATTATTTATTTTTAAAAATTTCATTTTTTAATTTTTACCGTAAAAATTATGAAAGGTCATCGTAGGCTGACCCTAGGTTTTCGGCATAAAAAAATAATTATTCATCAGAAATATCAATAATATATTTTTTTAATATTTTTATGATGTAAAATGAAATTATTTTTAAAAATTTCATTTTTTAATTTTACCGTAAAATTTATGAAAGGTCATCGTAGGATGACCCTAGGTTTTCGGCATAAAAAAATAATTATTCATCAGAAATATCAATAATATATTTTTTTAATATTTTTATGATGTAAAATGAACGAATTTATTATTTATATTAAAAAATTTCATTTTTTAATTTTACCGTAAAAATTATGAAAGGTCATCGTAGGATGACCCTAGGTTTTCGGCATAAAAAAATAATTATTCATCAGAAATATCAATAATATATTTTTTTAATATTTTTATGATGTAAAATGAACGAATTTATTATTTATTTTTAAAAATTTCATTTTTTAATTTTACCGTAAAAATTATGAAAGGTCATCGTAGGCTGACCCTAGGTTTTCGGCATAAAAAAATAATTATTCATCAGAAATATCAATAATATATTTTTTTAATATTTTTATGATGTAAAATGAAATTATTTTTAAAAATTTCATTTTTTAATTTTAACGTAAACTTTATGAAACGTCATCGTAGGATGACCCTAGGCATTCGGCATAAAAAAATAATTATTCATCAGAAATATCAATAATATATTTTTTTAATATTTTTATGATGTAAAATGAACGAATTTATTATTTATTTTTAAAAATTTCATTTTTTAATTTTCCCGTAAAAATTATGAAAGGTCATCGTAGGCTGACCCTAGGTTTTCGGCATAAAAAAAATAATTATTCATCAGAAATATCAATAATATATTTTTTTAATATTTTTATGATGTAAAATGAACGAATTTATTATTTATTTTTAAAAATTTCATTTTTTATTTTTCCCGTAAAAATTATGAAAGGTCATCGTAGGCTGACCCTAGGTTTTCGGCATAAAAAAATAATTATTCATCAGAAATATCAATAATATATTTTTTTAATATTTTTATGATGTAAAATGAACGAATTTATTATTTATTTTTAAAAATTTCATTTTTTAATTTTCCCGTAAAAATTATGAAATATCATCGTAGGCTGACCCTAGGTTTTCGGCATAAAAAAATAATTATTCATCAGAAATTTCAATAATATATTTTTTTAATATTTTTATGATGTAAAATGAACGAATTTATTATTTATTTTTAAAAATTTCATTTGTTAATTTTACCGTAAAAATTATGAAAGGTCATCGTAGGCTGACCCTAGGTTTTCGGCATAAAAAAATAATTATTCATCAGAAATATCAATAATATATTTTTTTAATATTTTTATGATGTAAAATGAACGAATTTATTATTTATTTTTAAAAATTTCATTTTTTAATTTTACCGTAAAAATTATGAAAGGTCATCCTAGGCTGACCCTAGGTTTTCGGCATAAAAAAATAATTATTCATCAGAAATATCAATAATATATTTTTTTAATATTTTTATGATGTAAAATGAACGAATTTATTATTTATTTTTAAAAATTTCATTTTTTAATTTTACCCTAAAAATTATGAAAGGTCATCGTAGGCTGACCCTTGGTTTTCGACATAAAAAAATAATTATTCATCAGAAATATCAATAGTATATTTTTTTAATATTTTTATGATGTAAAATGAACGAATTTATTATTTATTTTTAAAAATTTCATTTTTTAATTTTACCGTAAAAATTATGAAAGGTCATCGTAGGCTGACCCTAGGTTTTCGGCATAAAAAAATAATTATTCATCAGAAATATCAATAATATATTTTTTTAATATTTTTATGATGTAAAATGAAATTATTTTTAAAAATTTCATTTTTTAATTTTACCGTAAAATTTATGAAAGGTCATCGTAGGATGACCCTAGGTTTTCGGCATAAAAAAATAATTATTCATCAGAAATATCAATAATATATTTTTTTAATATTTTTATGATGTAAAATGAACGAATTTATTATTTATATTAAAAAATTTCATTTTTTAATTTTACCGTAAAAATTATGAAAGGTCATCGTAGGATGACCCTAGGTTTTCGGCATAAAAAAATAATTATTCATCAGAAATATCAATAATATATTTTTTTAATATTTTTATGATGTAAAATGAAAGAATTTATTATTTATTTTTAAAAACTTCATTTTTTAATTTTCCCGTAAAAATTATGAAAGGTCATCGTAGGCTGACCCTAGGCTTTCGGCATAAAAAAATAATTATTCATCAGAAATATCAATAATATATTTTTTTAATATTTTTATGATGTAAAATGAAATTATTTTTAAAAATTTCATTTTTTAATTTTCCCGTAAAAATTATGAAAGGTCATCGTAGGCTGACCCTAGGTTTTCGGCATAAAAAAATAATTATTCATCAGAAATATCAATAATATATTTTTTTAATATTTTTATGATGTAAAATGAACGAATTTATTATTTATTTTTAAAAATTTCATTTTTTAATTTTACCGTAAAAATTATGAAAGGTCATCGTAGGCTGACCCTAGGTTTTCGGCATAAAAAAATAATTATTCATCAGAAATATCAATAATATATTTTTTTAATATTTTTATGATGTAAAATGAACAAATTTATTATTTATTTTTAAAAATTTCATTTTTTAATTTTACCGTAAAAATTATGAAAGGTCATCGTAGGCTGACCCTAGGTTTTCGGCATAAAAAAATAATTATTCATCAGAAATATCAATAATATATTTTTTTAATATTTTTATGATGTAAAATGAAATTATTTTTAAAAATTTCATTTTTTAATTTTACCGTAAAATTTATGAAAGGTCATCGTAGGATGACCCTAGGTTTTCGGCATAAAAAAATAATTATTCATCAGAAATATCAATAATATATTTTTTTAATATTTTTATGATGTAAAATGAACGAATTTATTATTTATATTAAAAAATTTCATTTTTTAATTTTACCGTAAAAATTATGAAAGGTCATCGTAGGATGACCCTAGGTTTTCGGCATAAAAAAATAATTATTCATCAGAAATATCAATAATATATTTTTTTAATATTTTTATGATGTAAAATGAACGAATTTATTATTTATTTTTAAAAATTTCATTTTTTAATTTTACCGTAAAAATTATGAAAGGTCATCGTAGGCTGACCCTAGGTTTTCGGCATAAAAAAATAATTATTCATCAGAAATATCAATAATATATTTTTTTAATATTTTTATGATGTAAAATGAAATTATTTTTAAAAATTTCATTTTTTAATTTTAACGTAAACTTTATGAAACGTCATCGTAGGATGACCCTAGGCATTCGGCATAAAAAAATAATTATTCATCAGAAATATCAATAATATATTTTTTTAATATTTTTATGATGTAAAATGAACGAATTTATTATTTATTTTTAAAAATTTCATTTTTTAATTTTCCCGTAAAAATTATGAAAGGTCATCGTAGGCTGACCCTAGGTTTTCGGCATAAAAAAATAATTATTCATCAGAAATATCAATAATATATTTTTTTAATATTTTTATGATGTAAAATGAACGAATTTATTATTTATTTTTAAAAATTTCATTTTTTATTTTTCCCGTAAAAATTATGAAAGGTCATCGTAGGCTGACCCTAGGTTTTCGGCATAAAAAAATAATTATTCATCAGAAATATCAATAATATATTTTTTTAATATTTTTATGATGTAAAATGAACGAATTTATTATTTATTTTTAAAAATTTCATTTTTTAATTTTCCCGTAAAAATTATGAAATATCATCGTAGGCTGACCCTAGGTTTTCGGCATAAAAAAATAATTATTCATCAGAAATTTCAATAATATATTTTTTTAATATTTTTATGATGTAAAATGAACGAATTTATTATTTATTTTTAAAAATTTCATTTTTTAATTTTACCGTAAAAATTATGAAAGGTCATCGTAGGCTGACCCTAGGTTTTCGGCATAAAAAAATAATTATTCATCAGAAATATCAATAATATATTTTTTTAATATTTTTATGATGTAAAATGAACGAATTTATTATTTATTTTTAAAAATTTCATTTTTTATTTTTACCGTAAAAATTATGAAAGGTCATCCTAGGCTGACCCTAGGTTTTCGGCATAAAAAAATAATTATTCATCAGAAATATGAATAATATATTTTTTTAATATTTTTATGATGTAAAATGAACGAATTTATTATTTATTTTTAAAAATTTCATTTTTTAATTTTACCCTAAAAATTATGAAAGGTCATCGTAGGCTGACCCTTGGTTTTCGACATAAAAAAATAATTATTCATCAGAAATATCAATAGTATATTTTTTTAATATTTTTATGATGTAAAATGAACGAATTTATTATTTATTTTTAAAAATTTCATTTTTTAATTTTACCGTAAAAATTATGAAAGGTCATCGTAGGCTGACCCTAGGTTTTCGGCATAAAAAAATAATTATTCATCAGAAATATCAATAATATATTTTTTTAATATTTTTATGATGTAAAATGAACGAATTTATTATTTATTTTTAAAAATTTCATTTTTTAATTTTCCCGTAAAAATTATGAAAGGTCATCGTAGGCTGACCCTAGGTTTTCGGCATAAAAAAATAATTATTCATCAGAAATATCAATAATATATTTTTTTAATATTTTTATGATGTAAAATGAACGAATTTATTATTTATTTTTAAAAATTTCATTTTTTAATTTTACCGTAAAAATTATGAAAGGTCATCATAGGATGACCCTAGGTTTTAGGCATAAAAAAATAATTATTCATCAGAAATATCAATAATATATTTTTTTAATATTTTTATGATGTAAAATGAACGAATTTATTATTTATTTTTAAAAATTTCATTTTTTAATTTTCCCGTAAAAATTATGAAAGGTCATCGTAGGCTGACCCTAGGTTTTCGGCATAAAAAAATAATTATTCATCAGAAATATCAATAATATATTTTTTTAATATTTTTATGATGTAAAATGAACGAATTTTTATTTATTTTTAAAAATTTCATTTTTTATTTTTCCCGTAAAAATTATGAAAGGTCATCGTAGGATGACCCTAGGTTTTCGGCATAAAAAAATAATTATTCATCAGAAATATCAATAATATATTTTTTTAATATTTTTATGATGTAAAATGAACGAATTTATTATTTATTTTTAAAAATTTCATTTTTTAATTTTCCCGTAAAAATTATGAAAGGTCATCGTAGGCTGACCCTAGGTTTTCGGCATAAAAAAATAATTATTCATCAGAAATATCAATAATATATTTTTTTAATATTTTTATGATGTAAAATGAAATTATTTTTAAAAATTTCATTTTTTAATTTTACCGTAAAATTTATGAAAGGTCATCGTAGGATGACCCTAGGTTTTCGGCATAAAAAAATAATTATTCATCAGAAATATCAATAATATATTTTTTTAATATTTTTATGATGTAAAATGAACGAATTTATTATTTATTTTTAAAAATTTCATTTTTTAATTTTACCCTAAAAATTATGAAAGGTCATCGTAGGCTGACCCTAGGTTTTCGGCATAAAAAAATAATTATTTATCAGAAATATCAATAATATATTTTTTTAATATTTTTATGATGTAAAATGAACGAATTTATTATTTATTTTTAAAAATTTCATTTTTTAATTTTCCCGTAAAAATTATGAAAGGTCATCGTAGGCTGACCCTAGGTTTTCGGCATAAAAAAATAATTATTCATCAGAAATATCAATAATATATTTTTTTAATATTTTTATGATGTAAAATGAACGAATTTATTATTTATTTTTAAAAATTTCATTTTTTATTTTTCCCGTAAAAATTATGAAAGGTCATCGTAGGCTGACCCTAGGTTTTCGGCATAAAAAAATAATTATTCATCAGAAATATCAATAATATATTTTTTTAATATTTTTATGATGTAAAATGAACGAATTTATTATTTATTTTTAAAAATTTCATTTTTTAATTTTACCGTAAAAATTATGAAAGGTCATCGTAGGCTGACCCTAGGTTTTCGGCATAAAAAAATAATTATTCATCAGAAATATCAATAATATATTTTTTTAATATTTTTATGATGTAAAATGAACGAATTTATTATTTATTTTTAAAAATTTCATTTTTTAATTTTACCGTAAAAATTATGAAAGGTCATCCTAGGCTGACCCTAGGTTTTCGGCATAAAAAAATAATTATTCATCAGAAATATCAATAATATATTTTTTTAATATTTTTATGATGTAAAATGAACGAATTTATTATTTATTTTTAAAAATTTCATTTTTTAATTTTACCCTAAAAATTATGAAAGGTCATCGTAGGCTGACCCTTGGTTTTCGGCATAAAAAAATAATTATTCATCAGAAATATCAATAGTATATTTTTTTAATATTTTTATGATGTAAAATGAACGAATTTATTATTTATTTTTAAAAATTTCATTTTTTAATTTTACCGTAAAAATTATGAAAGGTCATCGTAGGCTGACCCTAGGTTTTCGGCATAAAAAAATAATTATTCATCAGAAATATCAATAATATATTTTTTTAATATTTTTATGATGTAAAATGAACGAATTTATTATTTATTTTTAAAAATTTCATTTTTTAATTTTCCCGTAAAAATTATGAAAGGTCATCGTAGGCTGACCCTAGGTTTTCGGCATAAAAAAATAATTATTCATCAGAAATATCAATAATATATTTTTTTAATATTTTTATGATGTAAAATGAACGAATTTATTATTTATTTTTAAAAATTTCATTTTTTAATTTTACCGTAAAAATTATGAAAGGTCATCATAGGATGACCCTAGGTTTTCGGCATAAAAAAATAATTATTCATCAGAAATATCAATAATATATTTTTTTAATATTTTTATGATGTAAAATGAACGAATTTATTATTTATTTTTAAAAATTTCATTTTTTAATTTTCCCGTAAAAATTATGAAAGGTCATCGTAGGCTGACCCTAGGTTTTCGGCATAAAAAAATAATTATTCATCAGAAATATCAATAATATATTTTTTTAATATTTTTATGATGTAAAATGAACGAATTTTTATTTATTTTTAAAAATTTCATTTTTTATTTTTCCCGTAAAAATTATGAAAGGTCATCGTAGGATGACCCTAGGTTTTCGGCATAAAAAAATAATTATTCATCAGAAAAATCAATAATATATTTTTTTAATATTTTTATGATGTAAAATGAACGAATTTATTATTTATTTTTAAAAATTTCATTTTTTAATTTTCCCGTAAAAATTATGAAAGGTCATCGTAGGCTGACCCTAGGTTTTCGGCATAAAAAAATAATTATTCATCAGAAATATCAATAATATATTTTTTTAATATTTTTATGATGTAAAATGAAATTATTTTTAAAAATTTCATTTTTTAATTTTACCGTAAAATTTATGAAAGGTCATCGTAGGATGACCCTAGGTTTTCGGCATAAAAAAATAATTATTCATCAGAAATATCAATAATATATTTTTTTAATATTTTTATGATGTAAAATGAACGAATTTTTTATTTATTTTTAAAAATTTCATTTTTTAATTTTACCCTAAAAATTATGAAAGGTCATCGTAGGCTGACCCTAGGTTTTCGGCATAAAAAAATAATTATTTATCAGAAATATCAATAATATATTTTTTTAATATTTTTATGATGTAAAATGAACGAATTTATTATTTATTTTTAAAAATTTCATTTTTTAATTTTCCCGTAAAAATTATGAAAGGTCATCGTAGGCTGACCCTAGGTTTTCGGCATAAAAAAATAATTATTCATCAGAAATATCAATACTATATTTTTTTAATATTTTTATGATGTAAAATGAACGAATTTATTATTTATTTTTAAAATTTCATTTTTTAATTTTCCCGTAAAAATTATGAAAGGTCATCGTAGGCTGACCCTAGGTTTTTGGCATAAAAAAATAATTATTCATCAGAAATATCAATAATATATTTTTTTAATATTTTTATGATGTAAAATGAAATTATTTTTAAAAATTTCCTTTTTTAATTTTCCCGTAAAAATTATGAAAGGTCATCGTAGGCTGACCCTAGGTTTTCGGCATAAAAAAATAATTATTCATCAGAAATATCAATAATATATTTTTTTAATATTTTTATGATGTAAAATGAACGAATTTATTATTTATTTTTAAAAATTTCATTTTTTAATTTTCCCGTAAAAATTATGAAAGGTCATCGTAGGCTGACCCTAGGTTTTCGGCATAAAAAAATAATTATTCATCAGAAATATCAATAATATATTTTTTTAATATTTTTATGATGTAAAATGAAATTATTTTTAAAAATTTCATTTTTTAATTTTACCGTAAACTTTATGAAAGGTCATCGTAGGATGACCCTAGGTTTTCGGCATAAAAAAATAATTATTCATCAGAAATATCAATAATATATTTTTTTAATATTTTTATGATGTAAAATGAACGAATTTATTATTTATTTTTAAAAATTTCATTTTTTAATTTTCCCGTAAAAATTATGAAAGGTCATCGTAGGCTGACCCTAGGTTTTCGGCATAAAAAAATAATTATTCATCAGAAATATCAATAATATATTTTTTTAATATTTTTATGATGTAAAATGAAATTATTTTTAAAAATTTCATTTTTTAATTTTCCCGTAAAAATTATGAAAGGTCATCGTAGGCTGACCCTAGGTTTTCGGCATAAAAAAATAATTATTTATCAGAAAGATCAATAATATATTTTTTTAATATTTTTATGATGTAAAATGAACGAATTTATTATTTATTTTTAAAAATTTCAATTTTTAATTATCCCGTAAAAATTATGAAAGGTCATCGTAGGCTGACCCTAGGTTTTCGGCATAAAAAAATAATTATTCATCAGAAATATCAATAATATATTTTTTTAATATTTTTATGATGTAAAATGAACGAATTTATTATTTATTTTTAAAATTTCATTTTTTAATTTTCCCGTAAAAATTATGAAAGGTCATCGTAGGCTGACCCTAGGTTTTTGGCATAAAAAAATAATTATTCATCGGAAATATCAATAATATATTTTTTTAATATTTTTATGATGTAAAATGAAATTATTTTTAAAAATTTCCTTTTTTAATTTTCCCGTAAAAATTATGAAAGGTCATCGTAGGCTGACCCTAGGTTTTCGGCATAAAAAAATAATTATTCATCAGAAATATCAATAATATATTTTTTTAATATTTTTATGATGTAAAATGAAATTATTTTTAAAAATTTCATTTTTTAATTTTACCGTAAACTTTATGAAAGGTCATCGTAGGATGACCCTAGGTTTTCGGCATAAAAAAATAATTATTCATCAGAAATATCAATAATATATTTTTTTAATATTTTTATGATGTAAAATGAACGAATTTATTATTTATTTTTAAAAATTTCATTTTTTAATTTTCCCGTAAAAATTATGAAAGGTCATCGTAGGCTGACCCTAGGTTTTCGGCATAAAAAAATAATTATTCATCAGAAATATCAATAATATATTTTTTTAATATTTTTATGATGTAAAATGAAATTATTTTTAAAAATTTCATTTTTTAATTTTCCCGTAAAAATTATGAAAGGTCATCGTAGGCTGACCCTAGGTTTTCGGCATAAAAAAATAATTATTTATCAGAAATATCAATAATATATTTTTTTAATATTTTTATGATGTAAAATGAAAGAATTTATTATTTATTTTTAAAAATTTCATTTTTTAATTTTCCCGTAAAAATTATGAAAGGTCATCGTAGGCTGACCCTAGGTTTTCGGCATAAAAAAATAATTATTCATCAGAAATATCAATAATATATTTTTTTAATATTTTTATGATGTAAAATGAACGAATTTATTATTTATTTTTAAAATTTCATTTTTTAATTTTCCCGTAAAAATTATGAAAGGTCATCGTAGGCTGACCCTAGGTTTTTGGCATAAAAAAATAATTATTCATCAGAAATATCAATAATATATTTTTTTAATATTTTTATGATGTAAAATGAAATTATTTTTAAAAATTTCCTTTTTTAATTTTCCCGTAAAAATAATGAAAGGTCATCGTAGGCTGACCCTAGGTTTTCGGCATAAAAAAATAATTATTCATCAGAAATATCAATAATATATTTTTTTAATATTTTTATGATGTAAAATGAACGAATTTATTATTTATTTTTAAAAATTTCATTTTTTATTTTTCCCGTAAAAATTATGAAAGGTCATCGTAGGCTGACCCTAGGTTTTCGGCATAAAAAAATAATTATTCATCAGAAATATCAATAATATATTTTTTTAATATTTTTATGATGTAAAATGAACGAATTTATTATTTATTTTTAAAAATTTCATTTTTTAATTTTTACCGTAAAAATTATGAAAGGTCATCGTAGGCTGACCCTAGGTTTTCGGCATAAAAAAATAATTATTCATCAGAAATATCAATAATATATTTTTTTAATATTTTTATGATGTAAAATGAAATTATTTTTAAAAATTTCATTTTTTAATTTTACCGTAAAATTTATGAAAGGTCATCGTAGGATGACCCTAGGTTTTCGGCATAAAAAAATAATTATTCATCAGAAATATCAATAATATATTTTTTTAATATTTTTATGATGTAAAATGAACGAATTTATTATTTATATTAAAAAATTTCATTTTTTAATTTTACCGTAAAAATTATGAAAGGTCATCGTAGGATGACCCTAGGTTTTCGGCATAAAAAAATAATTATTCATCAGAAATATCAATAATATATTTTTTTAATATTTTTATGATGTAAAATGAACGAATTTATTATTTATTTTTAAAAATTTCATTTTTTAATTTTCCCGTAAAAATTATGAAAGGTCATCGTAGGCTGACCCTAGGTTTTCGGCATAAAAAAATAATTATTCATCAGAAATATCAATAATATATTTTTTTAATATTTTTATGATGTAAAATGAAATTATTTTTAAAAATTTCATTTTTTAATTTTACCGTAAAAATTATGAAAGGTCATCGTAGGCTGACCCTTGGTTTTAGGCATAAAAAAATAATTATTCATCAGAAATATCAATAATATATTTTTTTAATATTTTTATGATGTAAAATGAACGAATTTATTATTTATTTTTAAAAATGTCATTTTTTAATTTTACCGTAAAAATTATGAAAGGTCATCGTAGGCTGACCCTAGGTTTTCGGCATAAAAAAATAATTATTCATCAGAAATATCAATAATATATTTTTTTAATATTTTTATGATGTAAAATGAAATTATTTTTAAAAATTTCATTTTTTAATTTTAACGTAAACTTTATGAAAGGTTATCGTAGGATGACCCTAGGCATTCGGCATAAAAAAATAATTATTCATCAGAAATATCAATAATATATTTTTTTAATATTTTTATGATGTAAAATGAACGAATTTATTATTTATTTTTAAAAATTTCATTTTTTAATTTTACCGTAAAAATTATGAAAGGTCATCGTAGGCTGACCCTAGGTTTTCGGCATAAAAAAATAATTATTCATCAGAAATATCAATAATATATTTTTTTAATATTTTTATGATGTAAAATGAAAGAATTTATTATTTATTTTTAAAAATTTCATTTTTTAATTTTCCCGTAAAAATTATGAAAGGTCATCGTAGGCTGACCCTAGGTTTTCGGCATAAAAAAATAATTATTCATCAGAAATATCAATAATATATTTTTTTAATATTTTTATGATGTAAAATGAACGAATTTATTATTTATTTTTAAAATTTCATTTTTTAATTTTCCCGTAAAAATTATGAAAGGTCATCGTAGGCTGACCCTAGGTTTTCGGCATAAAAAAATAATTATTCATCAGAAATATCAATAATATATTTTTTTAATATTTTTATGATGTAAAATGAAATTATTTTTAAAAATTTCATTTTTTAATTTTACCGTAAAATTTATGAAAGGTCATCGTAGGATGACCCTAGGTTTTCGGCATAAAAAAATAATTATTCATCAGAAATATCAATAATATATTTTTTTAATATTTTTATGATGTAAAATGAACGAATTTATTATTTATTTTTAAAAATTTCATTTTTTAATTTTACCCTAAAAATTATGAAAGGTCATCGTAGGCTGACCCTAGGTTTTCGGCATAAAAAAATAATTATTTATCAGAAATATCAATAATATATTTTTTTAATATTTTTATGATGTAAAATGAACGAATTTATTATTTATTTTTAAAAATTTCATTTTTTAATTTTCCCGTAAAAATTATGAAAGGTCATCGTAGGCTGACCCTAGGTTTTCGGCATAAAAAAATAATTATTCATCAGAAATATCAATAATATATTTTTTTAATATTTTTATGATGTAAAATGAACGAATTTATTATTTATTTTTAAAATTTCATTTTTTAATTTTCCCGTAAAAATTATGAAAGGTCATCGTAGGCTGACCCTAGGTTTTTGGCATAAAAAAATAATTATTCATCAGAAATATCAATAATATATTTTTTTAATATTTTTATGATGTAAAATGAAATTATTTTTAAAAATTTCCTTTTTTAATTTTCCCGTAAAAATTATGAAAGGTCATCGTAGGCTGACCCTAGGTTTTCGGCATAAAAAAATAATTATTCATCAGAAATATCAATAATATATTTTTTTAATATTTTTATGATGTAAAATGAACGAATTTATTATTTATTTTTAAAAATTTCATTTTTTAATTTTCCCGTAAAAATTATGAAAGGTCATCGTAGGCTGACCCTAGGTTTTCGGCATAAAAAAATAATTATTCATCAGAAATATCAATAATATATTTTTTTAATATTTTTATGATGTAAAATGAAATTATTTTTAAAAATTTCATTTTTTAATTTTACCGTAAACTTTATGAAAGGTCATCGTAGGATGACCCTAGGTTTTCGGCATAAAAAAATAATTATTCATCAGAAATATCAATAATATATTTTTTTAATATTTTTATGATGTAAAATGAACGAATTTATTATTTATTTTTAAAAATTTCATTTTTTAATTTTCCCGTAAAAATTATGAAAGGTCATCGTAGGCTGACCCTAGGTTTTCGGCATAAAAAAATAATTATTCATCAGAAATATCAATAATATATTTTTTTAATATTTTTATGATGTAAAATGAAATTATTTTTAAAAATTTCATTTTTTAATTTTCCCGTAAAAATTATGAAAGGTCATCGTAGGCTGACCCTAGGTTTTCGGCATAAAAAAATAATTATTTATCAGAAATATCAATAATATATTTTTTTAATATTTTTATGATGTAAAATGAACGAATTTATTATTTATTTTTAAAAATTTCAATTTTTAATTATCCCGTAAAAATTATGAAAGGTCATCGTAGGCTGACCCTAGGTTTTCGGCATAAAAAAATAATTATTCATCAGAAATATCAATAATATATTTTTTTAATATTTTTATGATGTAAAATGAACGAATTTATTATTTATTTTTAAAATTTCATTTTTTAATTTTCCCGTAAAAATTATGAAAGGTCATCGTAGGCTGACCCTAGGTTTTTGGCATAAAAAAATAATTATTCATCGGAAATATCAATAATATATTTTTTTAATATTTTTATGATGTAAAATGAAATTATTTTTAAAAATTTCCTTTTTTAATTTTCCCGTAAAAATTATGAAAGGTCATCGTAGGCTGACCCTAGGTTTTCGGCATAAAAAAATAATTATTCATCAGAAATATCAATAATATATTTTTTTAATATTTTTATGATGTAAAATTAAATTATTTTTAAAAATTTCATTTTTTAATTTTACCGTAAACTTTATGAAAGGTCATCGTAGGATGACCCTAGGTTTTCGGCATAAAAAAATAATTATTCATCAGAAATATCAATAATATATTTTTTTAATATTTTTATGATGTAAAATGAACGAATTTATTATTTATTTTTAAAAATTTCATTTTTTAATTTTACCGTAAAAATTATGAAAGGTCATCGTAGGCTGACCCTAGGTTTTCGGCATAAAAAAATAATTATTCATCAGAAATATCAATAATATATTTTTTTAATATTTTTATGATGTAAAATGAAATTATTTTTAAAAATTTCATTTTTTAATTTTCCCGTAAAAATTATGAAAGGTCATCGTAGGCTGACCCTAGGTTTTCGGCATAAAAAAATAATTATTTATCAGAAATATCAATAATATATTTTTTTAATATTTTTATGATGTAAAATGAAAGAATTTATTATTTATTTTTAAAAATTTCATTTTTTAATTTTCCCGTAAAAATTATGAAAGGTCATCGTAGGCTGACCCTAGGTTTTCGGCATAAAAAAATAATTATTCATCAGAAATATCAATAATATATTTTTTTAATATTTTTATGATGTAAAATGAACGAATTTATTATTTATTTTTAAAATTTCATTTTTTAATTTTCCCGTAAAAATTATGAAAGGTCATCGTAGGCTGACCCTAGGTTTTTGGCATAAAAAAATAATTATTCATCAGAAATATCAATAATATATTTTTTTAATATTTTTATGATGTAAAATGAAATTATTTTTAAAAATTTCCTTTTTTAATTTTCCCGTAAAAATTATGAAAGGTCATCGTAGGCTGACCCTAGGTTTTCGGCATAAAAAAATAATTATTCATCAGAAATATCAATAATATATTTTTTTAATATTTTTATGATGTAAAATGAACGAATTTATTATTTATTTTTAAAAATTTCATTTTTTATTTTTCCCGTAAAAATTATGAAAGGTCATCGTAGGCTGACCCTAGGTTTTCGGCATAAAAAAATAATTATTCATCAGAAATATCAATAATATATTTTTTTAATATTTTTATGATGTAAAATGAACGAATTTATTATTTATTTTTAAAAATTTCATTTTTTAATTTTTACCGTAAAAATTATGAAAGGTCATCGTAGGCTGACCCTAGGTTTTCGGCATAAAAAAATAATTATTCATCAGAAATATCAATAATATATTTTTTTAATATTTTTATGATGTAAAATGAAATTATTTTTAAAAATTTCATTTTTTAATTTTACCGTAAAATTTATGAAAGGTCATCGTAGGATGACCCTAGGTTTTCGGCATAAAAAAATAATTATTCATCAGAAATATCAATAATATATTTTTTTAATATTTTTATGATGTAAAATGAACGAATTTATTATTTATATTAAAAAATTTCATTTTTTAATTTTACCGTAAAAATTATGAAAGGTCATCGTAGGATGACCCTAGGTTTTCGGCATAAAAAAATAATTATTCATCAGAAATATCAATAATATATTTTTTTAATATTTTTATGATGTAAAATGAACGAATTTATTATTTATTTTTAAAAATTTCATTTTTTAATTTTACCGTAAAAATTATGAAAGGTCATCGTAGGCTGACCCTAGGTTTTCGGCATAAAAAAATAATTATTCATCAGAAATATCAATAATATATTTTTTTAATATTTTTATGATGTAAAATGAAATTATTTTTAAAAATTTCATTTTTTAATTTTCCCGTAAAAATTATGAAAGGTCATCGTAGGATGACCCTAGGTTTTCGGCATAAAAAAATAATTATTCATCAGTGTTCAGTCGTGAAGTCTCACGCCATCTAGTGGTTCTTGCACGATTCACTTTCCCCCTCTTGGCCTGATTCCGGCCGGCCGTCGACAGAGCTAACACTTGACTCCCACCTCTCTTCGCAACCACATCGCCTCCTTGAATACCTTGTTTCAAGGAATCCCTCAACCGCCATCTTCGTTTATCCCTTTTACTACAATTATTTATCCCCTTTTTATCACTCACCACACCACACCACCCCCTCGTCTCTCAGCCAACCCTTGTTGCTGAGAACTCCACCGCTTCCGATTACGTTTTCCAAATCTCTCATTATACACATCCACACAACCGCTATCTCTCTCTCTCTCTCTCTCTCGCCCTTATATACCACCCGATTCGCACCCTATCACCATCCCCTTTGTGTCCTTTCTCTCGTAATTTGTACATAACTCAACTCGCTGTATATATAAAAACCAGGATTGTTCAAATAAACAATTCTCATCACAGATCGCCTTTTATTTTAATTTTGCTTTTCACCCGGCCTCCGGCCCTTTACATGGTCCTTCGACACACCAGATACCAGTTGGAAATACAACTTCTATCGCTAGGTAGCTATTTCAAATATATTATTATTTCTATCAAATAATAAAATGTTTAATTTTTTTTATGTATAAAATAAATACAATTCTATTTATATATAATAAGCATATTATATATTTATCTTCTTAATACTTATATTTAAAATTTATAAGCTTTCATTTCAAATATTTTCTTATATTATATTTAATTTCATAATCTTTAAATTCAATTCTCTTATATATCCCATTGTTACATTGTTTAATTTTTATATTATATAAAAATTTCTTATTCGTTAAATACAATTCTATTATATACTATACGCATATAGTTACCTTGTTAATTCCTTATATTTGAATTGTATAGTCTTTCATCCCGAATATTTTCTATATATATATCTAATTTCACATACGCCATGGCTCAACCCACAACTAAAATTGCCAAGCAAGAGCGTGAAGGCAACATTTGTGAAATGGAGTTGGAGAAATTGTTGTCTTCGGTCACTTACCTGTCGTCTAAGGAGCAGGAGATCACTCCAGCTAACGCACATTCCTTCAAATCCATTCTCACCCGGCTTTGTAATATGTTGGATCAATTAGATCAATTGACAAAGCGGTGTATAACTCATAACGCCTCGGTGGAACCCGAGAATCGAGTTAAATTTTCCCATATTCAAATCCAAATCCTACAAAAGGTGTCGGACTTTGAACTTACATATAATCGGTGCTCTGAAGATCATAAGGTTATCCCACCAGTTCCTCATTCTGATCCTTCGCCTCGACTAACTGAGCTCAGGCTTCCTACCTTTTCAGGCAGTTTTCGTGACTGGCCGCAGTTCAAACACATAGTTTCCGAGATGCTTCTCAGTCACTCTACCGCCTCGGAAGTTCAACGATATAATTGCCTTTATTCGTCAGTGCAAGGGGAGCCGCGCCAACTTATCACCTCTTTGGGTATGGTCGCTGACTGCTTCTCCCGGGCATGGAAGGTGCTTAGCCTCCGATATGATCAACCCAAATTGATTAGCTATTCATTCATGGACGCTTTATTGAACATCTCCCCACCTTCATCGCAGAGTCCTGCTCAATTACGTCCGTTTATTAATTCTTATTATGAGAATATGGAAGCCCTTCGAGCTCAACCTACCTTACAGACTGTCGTCGATTCATGGGGCATTCTCATTGGCCGAATCTTAATGCGACAACTCCCCGGTGAACTCCGAAGGAGGTTCGAAGAGTTTTACGGCTCAGAGGCTTTACCCACAGTCAATGACATATTGTCATTTCTAGAACGCATCTGCCGAGCATCAGAGGAAGCTTCAGTCACAAAGGTTCCTATTGTTCCATCTCGATCGAACTCGTGCAACAAAACTCAGGTATCCAAAACCTCTCCACCTTCCATCCCTTCCAATTACTCATCAGTGATGCAAACGAGGCATTCGTTGAAGTCCAGTAATGCCACTAACTATGGATTACCCTGTGTGTTTTGTCAAGGTCGTCATCATCTCCGACAATGTCGTGAGTTTCGGAGCTTGACTCCAGGTCAACGCGCACAACTTTGTGGAGAATTTCAGCGATGCTTTAATTGTTTAGGTTCACATCATATCGATCATTGCCCGTCCCATGACAGATGTCATATTTGTCACGCACATCATCATACTCTCCTTCACACTCCATCACCTCAATCCTTACCTACAAATTCTGCGACTCCCCCCTCACAACCCTCTATTCTTCCGATGTCACCCCCTCCTTCCCCGCCGTATATATCTGAGCCGTTCGCTGATCCCTCCACTACGTTATCTACCCCTTCCCAATACAATATAACTAATAGTCCACCTCCTCATCTTTCACAACATATTGTCCAACAGCATCACCAAACTTCACAAATGATTAATCAACAAAATCCTTCCCAATTGAGCAGTCAACAACAAACACATAGTTCACAAACTCATCAGCAAGTTTCACAAACTTCTCCTCAACAACATCTTACTCAACATCAACAGCCATCTCCACATTTAGGCCAACAAGGCCCTTCTTCGCATATTGGTCAACATCAGCCCTCTCAATACCTGGTTCATCAAGGAGGAGGTGCGCCCCCGTTGCAGTGAACGTTGGATCCTATCATCAACGTTACTTCGGGACCGGATGGCGTACCAGAAGTCTTCTTCGCTCAAGATCAAGGCACACTCACCCGCGCAGTGTTAACCCCTGAAGAACAATGCCCTCTTCCTCAGCAATAATAATAGTTGAAAGAAAACTCATCTTTCAACGGCCGGGGAGGATGTTCAGTCGTGAAGTCTCACGCCATCTAGTGGTTCTTGCACGATTCACCGTTCCCCCTCTTGGCCTGATTCCGGCCGGCCGTCGACAGAGCTAACACTTGACTCCCACCTCTCTTCGCAACCACATCGCCTCCTTGAATACCTTGTTTCAAGGAATCCCTCAACCGCCATCTTCGTTTATCCCTTTTACTACAATTATTTATCCGCTTTTCATCACTCACCACACCACACCACCCCCTCGTCTCTCAGCCAACCCTTGTTGCTGAGAACTCCACCGCTTCCGATTACGTTTTCCAAATCTCTCATTATACACATCCACACAACCGCTATCTCTCTCTCTCTCTCTCTCTCGCCCTTATATACCACCCGATTCGCACCCTATCACCATCCCCTTTGTGTCCTTTCTCTCGTAATTTGTACATAACTCAACTCGCTGTATATATAAAAACCAGGATTGTTCAAATAAACAATTCTCATCACAGATCGCCTTTTATTTTAATTTTGCTTTTCACCCGGCCTCCGGCCCTTTACAATCAGAAATATCAAAAATATATTTTTTTAATATTTTTATGATGTAAAATGAACGAATTTATTATTTATTTTTAAAAATTTCATTTTTTATTTTTCCCGTAAAAATTATGAAAGGTCATCGTAGGCTGACCCTAGGTTTTCGGCATAAAAAAATAATTATTCATCAGAAATATCAATAATATATTTTTTTAATATTTTTATGATGTAAAATGAACGAATTTATTATTTATTTTTAAAAATTTCATTTTTTAATTTTCCCGTAAAAATTATGAAAGGTCATCGTAGGCTGACCCTAGGTTTTCGGCATAAAAAAATAATTATTCATCAGAAATATCAATAATATATTTTTTTAATATTTTTATGATGTAAAATGAACGAATTTATTATTTATTTTTAAAAATTTCATTTTTTAATTTTACCGTAAAAATTATGAAAGGTCATCGTAGGCTGACCCTAGGTTTTCGGCATAAAAAAATAATTATTCATCAGAAATATCAATAATATATTTTTTTAATATTTTTATGATGTAAAATGAACAAATTTATTATTTATTTTTAAAAATTTCATTTTTTAATTTTACCGTAAAAATTATGAAAGGTCATCGTAGGCTGACCCTAGGTTTTCGGCATAAAAAAATAATTATTCATCAGAAATATCAATAATATATTTTTTTAATATTTTTATGATGTAAAATGAACGGATTTATTATTTATTTTTAAAAATTTCATTTTTTAATTTTCCCGTAAAAATTATGAAAGGTCATCGTAGGATGACCCTAGGTTTTCGGCATAAAAAAATAATTATTCATCAGAAATATCAATAATATATTTTTTTAATATTTTTATGATGTAAAATGAACGAATTTATTATTTATTTTTAAAAATTTCATTTTTTATTTTTCCCGTAAAAATTATGAAAGGTCATCGTAGGATGACCCTAGGTTTTCAGGATAAAAAAATAATTATTCATCAGAAATATCAATAATATATTTTTTTAATATTTTTATGATGTAAAATGAACAAATTTATTATTTATTTTTAAAAATTTCATTTTTTAATTTTCCCGTATAAATTATGAAAGGTCATCGTAGGATGACCCTAGGTTTTCGGCAGAAAAAATAATTTTTAGTAAGAACTATGAATAATATATTTTTTTAATATTTTTATGATGTAAAATGAACGAATTTATTATTTATTTTTAAAAATTTCATTTTTTAATTTTCCCGTAAAAATTATGAAAGGTCATCGTAGGCTGACCCTAGGTTTTCGGCATAAAAAAATAATTATTCATCAGAAATATCAATAATATATTTTTTTAATATTTTTATGATGTAAAATGAAATTATTTTTAAAAATTTCATTTTTTAATTTTACCGTAAAATTTATGAAAGGTCATCGTAGGATGACCCTAGGTTTTCAGGATAAAAAAATAATTATTCATCAGAAATATCAATAATATATTTTTTTAATATTTTTATGATGTAAAATGAACAAATTTATTATTTATTTTTAAAAATTTCATTTTTTAATTTTCCCGTATAAATTATGAAAGGTCATCGTAGGATGACCCTAGGTTTTCGGCAGAAAAAATAATTTTTAGTAAGAACTATGAATAATATATTTTTTTAATATTTTTATGATGTAAAATGAACGAATTTATTATTTATTTTTAAAAATTTCATTTTTTAATTTTCCCGTAAAAATTATGAAAGGTCATCGTAGGCTGACCCTAGGTTTTCGGCATAAAAAAATAATTATTCATCAGAAATATCAATAATATATTTTTTTAATATTTTTATGATGTAAAATGAAATTATTTTTAAAAATTTCATTTTTTAATTTTACCGTAAAATTTATGAAAGGTCATCGTAGGATGACCCTAGGTTTTCAGGATAAAAAAATAATTATTCATCAGAAATATCAATAATATATTTTTTTAATATTTTTATGATGTAAAATGAACAAATTTATTATTTATTTTTAAAAATTTCATTTTTTAATTTTCCCGTATAAATTATGAAAGGTCATCGTAGGATGACCCTAGGTTTTCGGCAGAAAAAATAATTTTTAGTAAGAACTATGAATAATATATTTTTTTAATATTTTTATGATGTAAAATGAACGAATTTATTATTTATTTTTAAAAATTTCATTGTTTAATTTTCCCGTAAAAATTATGAAAGGTCATCGTAGGCTGACCCTAGGTTTTCGGCATAAAAAAATAATTATTCATCAGAAATATCAATAATATATTTTTTTAATATTTTTATGATGTAAAATGAACGAATTTATTATTTATTTTTAAAAATTTCATTTTTTAATTTTACCGTAAAAATTATGAAAGGTCATCGTAGGCTGACCCTAGGTTTTCGGCATAAAAAAATAATTATTCATCAGAAATATCAATAATATATTTTTTTAATATTTTTATGATGTAAAATGAACGAATTTATTATTTATTTTTAAAAATTTCATTTTTTAATTTTCCCGTAAAAATTATGAAAGGTCATCGTAGGCTGACCCTAGGTTTTCGGCATAAAAAAATAATTATTCATCAGAAATATCAATAATATATTTTTTTAATATTTTTATGATGTAAAATGAACGAATTTATTATTTATTTTTAAAAATTTCATTTTTTAATTTTCCCGTAAAAATCATGAAAGGTCATCGTAGGATGACCCTAGGTTTTCGGCATAAAAAAATAATTATTCATCAGAAATATCAATAATATATGTTTTTAATATTTTTATGATGTAAAATGAACGAATTTATTATTTATTTTTAAAAATTTCATTTTTTAATTTTCCCGTAAAAATTCTGAAAGGTCATCGTAGGATGACTCTAGGTTTTCGGCATAAAAAAATAATTATTCATCAGAAATATCAATAATATATTTTTTTAATATTTTTATGATGTAAAATGAACGAATTTATCATTTATTTTTAATATATTTCATTTTTTTATTTTTACTGTCAAAATTATGAAAAGTTGACAGACGATGACCCTCCTATTTGTGGTATAAACTTGGCTCAGCGGTTGGACTCGAAAAATCTAACAAAATGCAAAAATATGTAAAAAAAAATAATTTTTCATTAAAAATAAAAAATATAAATTTTTATTATTTTTATGATGTATAATATATCAATTTATTATTTTTTTTTTTAAATTTCATTTTTTATTTTTACCCCCAAAATTATGAAAAGTTGGCGGACGTTGGCCCTCCCATTGGGGTATAAACTTGTCTATATTATTTATTTATATAATTTAAAATTAATTTCATAAATATATATATATATATATATTAACTTATATACTATATATAATAAATTATATAATATATATTTTAATAAATTAATTTTTAAATATATGCATATATAAATATATAAATATGGAAAAATTTATTTTTGTATATTTTCTGCCAAAAGACAATTTTCAAATTATATTATATTCATTGTCTATTGAAAATGAACGTCTATCTTTCTATTTTAACTATTCTTCTATTCCCTCGTATACCTGATCCAAAACAATAGGCTAATTTTATATTAATAATTTGTTGTCAAATATCTCCCTTCCGCCTTTTTCGCGGCTATGTACAAAGCGCTACAGAGCTCGTATCTGGTAATACTATACATCATTTGAAAGGTCTTCACATAACCTACAAAACGACGCTATGCATGATTAGTTTGGATATTGCGTTCAACAGTTATAGTCGAGTAAACATGGAGTTCACTAAAGCCGAAATTCGCGTTATTTTAAAGTTTCCTTTCGTTAAAGGCAAATCCGCTAGAGAAACGTTGCGTGAGATTAATGGTGTTTTGGGGGATGATATTCTATCACTTCGAACCTCGGAGGAATGGTTTCGACGATTCAGAGCCGGTGAAAACGACACCATGGTTTTCCTGTATGTTTGGTGGGATTGGAAGGGAATCATCCACTATGAGCTGCTCCCATATGGCCAGACGCTTAATTCTACCATCTACTGCGAACATGTGGACCGCTTGTAGCAGGCGATCGACCAGAAGCGTCCAGAATTGGCCAACAGGAATGGTGTAGTGTTCCACCAGGACAACGCCAGACCACACACTTCGTTGATGACTCGTCAGAAGCTACGGGAGCTCGGATGGGAGGATTTATCACATCCACCATATAGCCTGGACATAGCGCCAAGTAATTACCACCTGTTCCTGTCCATGGCGAACGCCCTTGGTGGTGTAAAGTTAGACTCAAAAAAGGCTTGTGAAAAGTGGCTGTCCGAGTTCTTCGCAAATAAGGAAGGGGGTTTCTACGAGGGGGGTATTATGAAGTTGCCGTCTAGATGGAAACAGATTATCGAACAAAACGGCGCATATTTGAACTAAATCCGATCACTGTAACACTTTTTATAAAGCATTGAATAAAGAGCAAAAAAGTGGAAGGGAGATATTTGGCAACCTATTATTAAATATATTAATATATTATATTATATATTTTATTTATTTATTGCCATTTTGGTTCAAATTTACAGGTTTTTGGGTGGCGTTGAGCACTTTTGCGGGATTGGGAAAAGTATAGAACTCGCGTGAGCGTGACCAACACCATGAAGCTGCTTTCAAATTTTTTATAACAATGCGAAATTTGAATTGTCATTAGAACTAACATATAAATATATATTTATATGTCTGATATAACAATTTATAAAACAGTTCGTATTGCAATATTTTAAACAAAGTTGTGTATATATATATATTCATACACATCGTATTTTTAATATTTTTGTAATAATAATCAGTTTGCTGAAAAAAATAATTATGAATTTTATATATATATATATATACGTATATAAATTTCATTTTTCTCGTGAAGCTGGTGCGCATTCCGTCTGCTTTCAAATTTCTTACGCAGAAGTTTTCACTTCTGTCGGCCAGTCTCACGACTGCCAATTTCGACTTTTTTTTTAATTTATTTTTATAAATATGACACGTTTATCAACTATTGATTATTTATTATATATAATTATTAATTAAATTGCATTTTTACTTATCAATATAAAAACATTTGTATTAGTAGAGAAATAAAAAAAATTATATACCAAGGTTTTATGATTTTCAAATTTAAAAATTTAAATTTTTACTTTATTATTATTTATTTATTTTCTTAAAATAATAATTAATAATTGAAATCCATTTTAAATCTAATACTAAAAAATAACGATCAGTGGAAACAGGTGTAAACTAAAGAAGTTTAACCCAAAAATTGTTTCAAAATTTATATAGTAATGGAGGGAGAGTAATTACAATTCATCCAAGAGGACATTTGCTTAGATTAATAAAAAAATTTACATATGTTAATTTGTAGTTCATACATAAGAACCAGGCTTTTGACAAAATAAGGTGGGATAGAATGTGGGAGGTGCTTGCAGAAATAGGAACACCCACGCATCTAATACAATTAATAAAAAACCTCTACGAATCCAACACCGCAAGAGTAAGAATTGAGAAGACTCTTTCGTCAGAATTTAACATAGAAGCCGGTGTAAGACAGGGATGCGTCCTATCTCCGATTCTCTTTAACGTTTACGGCGAAACTATAATGCGCACCGTTTTGGACTCCTGGGAGGGAGGAATAGCAGTCGGGGGAAGAAAGATCAACAACCTCAGATATGCGGACGACACCCTCATTCTAGCAGCTGATGAAGAAGAACTAACAACGATAATGAAGAAGCTGGAAGTCGAAAGTAAAAAGTACGGTCTGGAGATCAATGTTGATAAGACTAAAGTAATGATCATAGACCGTGCTCATAACAACCAACCTCAAACAGACAACATCGCAGGCTTTCAGGTGGTTGAGAGCTTCGAGTACTTGGGCTCTATATTAAACAACCAGGGCCAATCAGAACCAGAAATACGCCGAAGAACAGCGATAGCCCGAGCATCTATGACCAAACTCTCAAAGATATGGAGAGATAAAAATATCACAATGGCTACAAAGTTGAAGCTGGTCAACTCGCTAATTTTTCCTATCGCCACATACGCAGCAGAAACGTGGACAATGAAAAAAGCCGACCAATTGCGCATAGATGCATTTGAAATGTGGTGCTATCGTAGATTACTGCGGATTCCCTGGACCGCTCACAGGACAAATGCATCAATTCTTAAAGAACTCAACATCCTTAAAAGATTGTCCACAAAAATAAAAACAAGGATGCTGGCATATTTTGGTCACCTAGCCAGAAGAACTGACGGCTTAGAGAGACTCGTTGTTGAGGGGAAGGTCCCCGGCCGACGTCCACGAGGGCGCTCCCCGAAAAGATGGGCTGATCAGGTGGAGCAGGCTGTGGGCCGAACTCTTCAGCAATCCATCCACATGGCCCAGGACCGAGCTTCATGGAAAACGGCTACGGAAGGCATCGCATGACTTCACCACGCTTATTTGAGAGCAAACGGACTGAATATATATATACATAAGAACCATACACTTCTCCCGAGCTAACTTTTCATCCAACCAGGTTCACTCAACATTTACAAAATGAGGTGGTGTGCAGTTGGTACTCTCGTCGAGGAATTGTGGGCCAAAGGAATTTGGAAGGTACAAGTTTCGCATTCAGTGTTTCTTTGAACTAAATCTTTTTGTCTACCCAATATCAATATACTATACTGCCACACAAATAATAGTGTACTTACTGTACTACTATCAAATGTGTATCGTAAATAGCTCTGCAAACATAGAAAGAAGTCAATTTTAAAATCTACTCACATTTCGTCCTCGTTGTATTAAATTTGATTTTAAAAATACAAAATAAGAAACAGAAATATATTTTAAATAAAGAATTTATGAATATATAATACTTATTGGAACAATATATATCAATTAGTCGGGATAATTTCTTAAAAACCTAAATAATGCCTCACGGGGAATAGAAGTATTATTATTAGGGTGGCACAGATGGATCGGGTGGTGTTCAACTGTCAATTTTAAAGATATTCGATTGAAATAAAGTGCAAAACGTGTAGTTATAATGGAAGTTTATTAACAAAAAATTAGTAAAGTTAGTTTTTAATAATTACATCCATCAAATGCCCTCCTTCTGGAGCGACGCATTCTTAAATGATGATTAAAAGTCACCAAATCTTTTTGAAAGGAAATCGGTTAAATTCAGCACGTACCATTTTAGATCATTGTAATCAATATTCGGCCTTTGTGATAAAAAAATAAATTCAATTATTTTAAAGTTTATAATTTTTATTTACTTTTACTTATAATTTACAAGAAAAATATAATTAATTACTTAAATAATAAATAATGAATTTTAATTGATTAAAGAATAATTATCGTAAATTTGACTTATTAAATAAAACTGTTATTTATCCATTAATTTTAAACAACTACTTTTTAATTTATCGTTTAAATATGCAGTATGGAATAACTTGCTAACTAATTTGATTATAATCGTAAAACTTGATCCATTCATTTTCTGTGTTCCTCATCCAATCCTTTTGACCTCAAAATATAAACACAAAGTAGATGTATGCATACATAAAGAGCAAAGTGTGCGATACTCTCTTTTGAATTCATCGTAACCCCCATATACCGTCGGCTGCTGGCTCCATGTTTCATTCATAGCGTCCCTTCGGTCGGAGGTCAGCTAAGTGCCTGGAGACTTCTTCCGCAAATTTGTGTGGTCATGTATTTTTTTCCGGAATTGATATGTTAGTAGTAAAAAAAGAAAGAAAAAGAACAAAACTACTAAAGGGAGAATTTTTTATTTTAAAGATGGTTAAGAGGAGAAAAAGAGGATGAGGGGAACATATAATACATCGGAATTCTACGTGATCTAATTAAAGGGTACGTGAAAGGACATCTACCCCTTTTTATTTGTCATAAATGATAGGGAATCAGGATTTTTTTTCTATGAAGCGATAAGGAATATAAAATGCATTGAAAAAATCCGAGGAATATATTAGAAAAATAATTTAGTAAAATACTCGTTTGGAATTTAGATTCGTGTAATTTATTCAAAAAAATTATATGAACATCACACGACATTTATTTACTCTATTATTTTTTATTTACTTTAAATCAAATTTCAAAATATATACCTACACATGTAATATGTATTAAATCTAATGATTTACACCATTTAAAGCATCTTACTCACATTAGATTATGATTATTAGAATATAAATTGCATTAATAATAAATAAATTAAAGATAAAATAATAAATAAAAGCGTGATGAATTTTGAATGTTTACATTAGATTAATTATTCAAAAGTGGAAAATAATTATTAAATATCCGAGTACTTATTATGTTATTTGTAATTAATTCTAATAATTAATTACTAGAATATTTATAAAAATTAAGAGATTTAGATTAAATAAAAATAAACTAAATTCACATGTAAAAAAAAGTCAAATGATCTTTTTACTTTTTTTTAGAAATATCTCCAAAAAACTGTATATAATCGTTCTCATTGTGGATTATTATGCTAAAAGAAACGAAGTCTTATCGGCAATTCGAAGTTAAATAAATACTTTATTCATTTATTCAGAAGATATCACCAATCAAAATACAAGCAACTCTCTCAGTATAAACAAGTTCAGTATTAAATTTGTTAAAATTCGTTATCATCTATTGTTTTCCACCTTCGTATTTTTCATTTAAAAGGAGATAAATGACAATGTGAGAATCGGGTTCGTACTTTCAAGTGAGTTGGCGAAAGTTACTTAATTTCTTCAACTATAAGTAACATATAACGAAACTTAAATTACTTATATATAGTATATAAATTCTTTGCACATTAACTATTTTTATTTATAATATCTCCAATTTAATAACACTACAATCTGTCCTTTGGTAATAAGCCCTGTGATAGAATGAAAAAATACTTATACTTATATAAAATACATATATAATTTTAAATACATAAATACATAGATTGACGCCTAGAAAATCATATACCTACATCCTAATACCAATATACAAAATAAGGGAAATTTTGATGACTATTTTGAAAAACACTTAAAAAGATGAAACATCAGAGTATCCATTGTTATCATTTTTTTTTTTTTGTAAAAATAGAACTAATAGGACTTTAAATAAATGATTTATATATATATTTAATTTTTTTTAAAAAAATAATGATAATTAAGAATTGTATGTATTTTATTAGTAAAGATTAAAATAAAACTTCAATACTTAGTTCAATTACTCTGGGAAAATGAACATTTGAGTCAACATATGATGTTCAATATCCGGGGGCGCTTATATATATAGATAGGATTCTATTTATATACTAAATAAGCACTATCAAACATAAGATAATAATATAGGTTTATTAGTGTAAAGTAAGGAAATTAATATCCATTGGACTGTTAAAGATTGTACTTTGTTGAATTAACAATATGTGATTGTGATATTTAAACGATAATGATAAGTAATCTGTAATTTTTTTTTTTTATTATTTCGTAACTCAACCGATTATACATATAATATAATATATTCACTGAATTTTAATTTTGTAACTAATTTATTACAAGATCTGATAAATCTTGCATTTTGAAAGTTCAAATATTTAATATATTTAAAATTTTAATTTTTAAATCCAGTGGATTTCAAATATTTTATGTCCAATAATTATGAAATCAATATAAATTCATATGAATTTAGATTTATTTTCAATCTCCCATCAATCTATCTAGTATATTTAATTAATTCGTTTCGCGTTAATGTTATTTTTATTTTTTTTTATGTTCATCTATATATATATATATATATATATATATATATATATATCCTTGATCATCTCTTGTGCCCATTCTTTTATAATAAATAAATATGTATATACCTTCTTTTCCTTCGGCAAATATAAACCGCAGAGGAGAGAATTTAAAAAAATAAAATAATAATTAAAAAAAAATGATATTCTCTGTTTTTTTAACTTTCATTATTTTTTAATTGCTTTAAAAAGAGAGATGGTTTTGTATATTCTATCTAGTTAAAAAAAAAAAAAAAAAAAAAAAAAAAAAAATTCTCGTTATTAAAATACTTAAAAAAGGAAATGAATAAATATACTATGTATATATGTTTACATATACATACTATATGGATAAATGCATATATACGAGTAGACTTAACCCACGTTTTCTGTTCTAAATTACGTGCGGGTCTAACTAAAGTTTTTATTTTCATAATTTACACACCAGGTAAAATTTTTTAATACTGTTAAAAAATCTGCAAAGAAATATAACAAATATATCACCGATTAATAATGATTTCAAAATTAAATTCACATTTGAAAACGTAGAATATAAAAATATTCTTATCAATTTCATGTGGCATTTTAAGTTTTAAAGATATTTTAAAACTTATTTGTTTATTTTCATAAAAATAAGTAAAATGAACAGTGAAGAAAAAGGTTGTTGCTGTTATCGGGCAATGCGCCTTCTCAACCGTGATTGCCCGACAACAGCGCCACCTTAGCTTTCACTTTTTTTCCGTTATTATACATACGAGTATATGAGAAATTATTCTGTCACAATCCTAACATCTAGAACTAGTAAATGTGTAAGTTTGATTATTGAATTCATGTTGAATAATTCAGGGATTGTCTACAAAATCCTCCTAATAATTATGAAGAAGAGTAGAAGAGTAGATAAATAGATATAACCACAAAAAAAGTAACGCTTGAATTAATATATCATATATATATATATATACATTTAAAATAAATTTGAAATTTACAGATTACCCTTTTTAAAAATGTAAAATATAGTGTCTTTTCATGTTCATAAAATATAATACAAGCAATGAAAGAGATATGGGATCGAAAAAAGTAAAAGTTTGTTCCAAATGGTGAATTTTAGATCTATAGCGATTGCCAAGGCTGATAGTATATGAATCGTAGGGAAAAAATTTCTCTTTCAGTTGCGTCCTCATTTTTTTTTTTCTTTTTTTTAAATGGAATATTTAGATATAAAATCCTAACAGGAGTGGTACTCTCCCGTGGGAGTTGTAAAATATTGAACAACTAGAATATATTAGGCATCATGGATAAAAATATCATTGGCATTTTATTCGTTAAAACATGAATATTCCATTTTAGGCTATGATTTTCAATTGGTAGATGATAAAAGAAAGAGAGTAGCTCAATGGTTTGGCATTCACTGACCAATTTTCATTTTGATAATTTTCTAAACATTTAAATAAATATCTTTTATATACACTGTGTCGAAATAATAGGTAGAGAAATTATGTGTTTAAACGTTAGGAGAATATTTCACATATGAGGGTAGTAAGGTTGTGGAAAATTAATTCAGTGGTTTTTTTTATTTTGGTGCCCTTAATTAGGGAAATTAGAAATTGTTATTTTAGATATAGGAAGGTATTTCAATTTTTAAATTTTGTAAAATAATACATTTTTATTTTGTTAATATTTTGTACTTTTTACTATCTTCGCCAGAGATAGTATTGCGATCACGAAAATTTTCGATGTTGAGATTTTGATGTTTTTATACGTTTTGAAGGTTCCTGAATCATTTTCACTAAGGTTGAGAAAAATGTCTGTGTGTGTGTGTATGTATGTAGACAAGATTACGCAAAAACGGTTTGAGCTAGAATAATGAAATTTGGTACATGGACATTATTCAAAATTCATAGTTTTCTATCAACTTTTGAGAAATGTAGCTCAACCGGAAGAGGGTCATTACCTACAACGTTTTGATTTTTTTTCCTCTAAAGTGACCGTAAAAATAAAGATATATGTTTGATCATTTTTCACATGATTAATAATTGTATAAAACTGCTATATATAGAATTTCAGCTTGATTGATTCGCTGAAATTACCAGAATTAATTTTTTAACACTGCAAATCTCACGCGCCAACACGTGACGTGGTGCCATCAACAAAAAGCCAAACATGCGCTGGTTTAATATTTATTATTTATTATTTATAATTTATAATTAATTAAATTTAATTTAAATATAATATATTATGTTATTTAATCCAATTCAAATTGCAAGATAGTCGAGTGGAGACACTCCAGCTAATTTTTTTTATTAAGGTAAGTGTAAGGCATCTGTAATATTTATGTTAAACTATTTGATTAGTTTTACTTTTTTTTTAATGCATTTTTACCGACCGACGATAGGAAGAGAGGTATTGTTTTCACACCAAATTGCACAGGTGGAGATTTTTACATATCTTCACGAATCATGTATTTTGTTAACGTCCGTCCGTCCGTCTGTCCATTGTGTATCCGTATAGACATGTATAGCTTGAATGGCTCAAAGGATTTTGATACAATTTGATATATTTATTTAATGCATCAGTAGCATCAATTAATCAACTTTTGGTGTATATCCGGTATCAGGAAGTTGGAGTTTACAAAGAATTAATTTTATATTCATTGTCGGAAATTTTTCACTTAATATTAATATTTCACGTTATATAGTAATGATAAATAATGGATTAATTAAACTAAAAATAAAAACTAAGATAATTAATATAATTTAGTCATTTTTATTTAAGTTTTTAAAAAAAAATTTTTTATACTTTATATATACATATATTATAATATATAATGTTGTTTGAATATTAATTTAATTCAAATTGTCGGTTGTTTTTTTTTTTTTTTTTGTTTTGTTAATTTTATTATTTAATATAAATTAATTTTTATGCTGATTAGATATTATTTAGAGGTGATAGAACAAATAAATAATTTTATGTAAGTAATTTTTAAAGAGTTTCAAAGAGAAAAAAATATCTTAAAAGAATTTTTATTCCAAATATTTGTTTTCTCATTTACTTAGTAAGATGTTAATTTACTAAAAATTTCCAAGACAGAATTACAATATTTTTTTCGTTTTCGTTTCGTTTAATATATGTATATCATATATATATTTCAAAATTTTTTTCCTTGTCTTATTCTCTTGTCGTCTTTGGAAGATTTTGATTTATATGTAGAGAATGTAGAATGAATTGACCGAGAGTCGTTTTTATGAAGAATTATAACTCATTGGAATGTGAAGAAAGGGTTGGCAAAAAATATATATATAGTGCACACAATCGTGATTCCCTTTAATATTTAAATTGAACAGAAGATATAGAGCCTATATCCAGAGATACATATTTTAAACTAGCACTAAAGTCACGGAAAATCTTTCACATGTTTCCTTCATTCATAATTCACTATTAATGGAAAAATTTATTTTATATAAAAATATTAAAATGTCTATATTAAGATAAAATATATTTTCTGAAATATATATATCAATGAATGATAATAAATTTAAATTAGCCATTTAAATGGTTTAGATTTTTTATGTAAAGTTGATCTAAAGTGAAATACACTGCACAATTAGACTGAAATTAACGTTTTGTAATTATACTTGAGTGAATAGCACTTTTATATATGTATTACGTATATAGGAAAAATTTGATGTTTCATTCAAAAATTTATGTAATATAAAGACTTTTTATTTTAATTTTTTAAATTGATAGAACGCATATAGTTTTGTTTGATTATAGGTAAACAAAACAAAAAACAAAAAAACAAAAAAATTAAAATCATATGTTTAAAAACAACGAGAATTTAACATAATTTTAGTGATAGTGTCATTTCTATGTAAATTAAAACCTTTGGGAGTGGATGCTCCGGGTATATACGTAGATATCGGCTTATTTTCGATGGTGAACGGGGGGGGGGGGGGGGTGAGCCAAATCCGAGAAATAAACTATCGATGACCCCTGGTGAGAGATATATAATGGGAATATTATATAAGAATTTATTGATATGTTTAAACTAATACTCTTATTTGTTTCATAATACAAATATTAATAGTAATTCAATAGGAGTCAAAATATAAATTATATTGATCGGTTGTTTGTTATCTTCTAAAGCCCTCCTGGTGCTTCAATGGGATATTAATCGAATTGATGGAAATCCTATGATCCGATTCTGAATTATAATTTCACAATCGGCATTGCAATAAGCTACAGTAATAGAAATAAGATCCAATCAATGAAATTATGAACTATTCACTCGCTAACATCAAATTAACAATCTTTTGAGGTGTATCAATTATATTATTTTATTTTAAATTTTTTAGAAAATTATAATATATATTTCTATGATTGTTTATAATTTTTTGGTATTCTAGTATACTAGTTGATTATAAATTCAATTAATTTTAAAGATAAATCCATGAAATAAAATTAATTAATATAGACACACAGGTTGCTTTCACACAATTGTTTTGAATAGAACATAACATAAACTAGTAGCAGTCCAGAAATTTTGATTTTACAGAAAAACATTTAGAAAATTCAGGCTTTTATTTCTGAATTAAATTAAATTAAATTATTTTATAAAATAAATTATAATTAAAAGGGAATGAAAATGAAGGCCATTTATATAAAATTGAGTATTTTAAAATGGTCTCCATTGCCATTCTTTTTATTATCTCGTCAGAGATAGAGTTTTGCGATCACTAAAATTTTGGTCCCTGAATCATTTTCACTAAGGTTAAGAAAAATGTGTGTGTGTGTGTGTATGTAGACAAGATTACGCAAAAACGGTTTGAGCTAGAATAATGAAATTTGGTACACGGGCATTATTCAAAATTCGTAGTTTTCTATCAACTTTTGAGAAATGTAGCTCAACCGGAAGAGGGTCATTACCTACAACGCGCGCGCGTTTTCATTTACTTTCCTCTAAACTAGTGATTCGAGCAACATCTTAAAGGGGGCGATAAGTTTTTTTTTTTTTTTTTTTTTTTTTTGGGGGGGGGGGTGAAATCATTTTCAACTCTAAAAAAAAAGGTAAGATGATTTTGCGATCAGGTTCTGAAACTTATAGGGGGTGAATTATGAAGTCGGCCTTACGAATTGGGCGTTTGGTCCAAAAAGATTGAGAACCACTACTCTAAACTGACCGTAAAAATAAAGATATATGTTTGATAGTTTTTCACATGATTAAAATTTGTATAAAACTGCTATATATAGAATTTCAGCTTGATTGAATCGCTAAAAGTACCAAAATTATAATTTTTTAACATGTTGACTGGTAATCACGCGCCAGCACGTGTCGTGGTGCCATCCACAAAGAGCCAAACACGCGCTGGTTAAATATATATTATTTATTTATTAATTTTAATTCATAATTTATAATTAATTCAATTTAATTTAAATATAATATATTATCTTATTTAATCCAATTTAAATTTGTCGAGATAGTCGAGTGGAGACACTCCAGATTTTTAAGTTTTATTTTCAAATGATTTTAAGCTAGACATAAACGATAATAAATTTTAAATATATGGTATTTATTTTAAATTTAAATTTTGTACAATTAAAAATGGACATATCACAGATAATTCATGAATGGATTTAGTATTAAATAGATAAATAAAGTATTAAACATCTTAATCAACCACCTGTAAGTCTTGGAAAGGTGTTTAAGTTGAGTAGACAAACTGACCACCCCGATTCGAGTACAAGTGTTATTAAAAACTTAGAACTCTCTCTTAAATTACCTTGCGTGTGCCGCGTGGGATTACTTTATTTATTTTATCCCCTCTTGTTGGTCATAAATAAAAACCATTCATGTTAAAATTATAAAAGGTCGAAGTAAAATTAAATTATGTTGTTTTAGGTAAAAAAAATGTTATATACCTATATACAAGGTTTTTCTCAATGCTTAGAATATATAAAATATAGGTATATATATGTCGAGAATTCATATAAAATTTAAATATATTTAATTTAACAAAATTAATTCTTTATATATATATATATATATATATATATATATATATATATATATATAAATAAAAATTAAATAAGTAAATAAAAATTAAAATAAGTAATTTTCTAGTATATCAATTAATTATATTATAAATGTATAATTTTTATAAATTTGGTTATTTTTTTGTAAATGAAATAGAGTAATACTTAGTATGATTTTTGTTTTCAAATTGATGGGGGAAATATTCGTGAGGCGAATAAGGAACATTAAAACGAGCTGCTAGATTATTCATACATAATCTCCTTGAAATCCCTCTTTAGATCTCTTTCCATTTCCCAATCGCATGTTACCAGAACTGCTTCATCTTCATCTGCGCAATTGTATTTCGCCCTAGAGAGGTTTATTTCGTGGTCGAGTGATTCACAGAAGCGTACAAGTAACTAGAATTTGGAAAGAACTGTGAAGCGAGGAATGGCAAGGGTGTCAACGCACTCGAAACAAACGAGATGCATTAGATAAGGGCTGAGCTCCTCAGGGACCCTAATGCCTCAGTACATGCCCTCTGGATAACAACCTGACCTCGAACACTAAGACCGTGTAAAAAATATATCCTTAGGGTTTTTGAAAGGGCTCACCAAAAACAAAACAAAACAATAACAGGAAAAAGACAATATTTTAATAATAATTGGATTTATTTTCGGAAAATTGTTTAAGAATATCATATAAAGATAAAATATGATAGATAATTATGAATTAAATTATATTTTATTTATTTATTTAGTTATGTAAAATTGTATTTTCGAAAATAGCTCAAAAGAAAAAAAATTGTTTTAGGAAATTCTTTTAAATACTTTATAATTATTTATTTATACATTTCTGATTACGTTATGTTGATTTTATTAAGATTTCATATCGTCGGTTTGAAAGAATACAAAAATTATCATAATTGAGATTTTTATATATAACTATTGCTTATTGTCAATATTATTGTCAATAAATATATTATGTGGAAGAGAAGCACAAGTTGTAACTACATAGTCTGTAATTCCCGCAGTTTTATACGGCCATTCTGTGTAAGACCGTCACATGTTAATTTTGTCTTGATTAGTCTCAATTAGTAGAATTATATGAATTAGTGTCACATTTTATAAAGAGTGCCATGATTTTGATTTCATAGTTTTGGTGAATACAGTCCTATTTTGTGTTGGATTATTGTTCAGTATTCAAAAGGCGAACTATTTTTTTGACAAGACTGTTACATATTTAAATAAGGGAGTGTAAAAGATTTCGTAAGTGTACAAAAATTACAAATTATTAGTCGAAATCATAGTTTAGAATGCCTCTCAATTATATGTAAATAGAACCGTTTGTTTCAATTATTTATCCCTGTAAAGATAGAATTGTTTTAATATTTTACAAATTTTGAAATGCCTTTCCTGGAAATCTATTAATTTTGAGTTGAAACGGTATTCTTTCAAACCGACGATATAAATAAAATAAATAAAACAAAGTCCAGTTAATTACATCATTTAACTCAAGAACGGATGAATAACCTTTTATTTGTTAGAATAACTCTTAGAAAAAAAAATAGAAGAATGTTTATATGTTGTTCTTTTTTATTAGAATATCACAATTCACAAATTACTCATTATTTGATTTCAAAAAATGGAGTTACGAAAAGATAATCGTAAAGAAAAGAATAATCTAATATGTTATGTCTGAATCTAAAAAAAAACCACAACGAGATAAGTCCTTATTTTTGCTCTATATTTCAAAGAGATTCCAAATAATGAGTGTCGAACACAAGAATAACAGGGAAACTGTGGGAGGTTTTAGTTTAGCGGATAAGTAAGGTCGCAGAACCCGCCACCCCAGCAAGAAGATCCGGATGCCCTTAAGATGGATTTCCTTCCGTCATAAAAAAAAATTCTAAATAACAAAAATGTAAAAGAACATACGAGTAAGTGTAGAAAAAAGGTGTTTGGATCCACGGTCTACTGGGCACATTCGTTCTTTTTTAACGAATCTTTTTGCAAAAGAAATAAATATTTTGTAAAAAATGCAATTGCTAAATTGATAAATATTTTGTGAGTTAGCCTACAACTGGATATATCAGTATCTTATTAATAAGAAGAAATATACATAATATTCAAACGAAATTGTAGATATTGTATAAAATAGATACAATTTTTTTTTAATAGATTAAATTATATTATATAAAATTAAATCAATTTAAATAATTTAAATAAAGGTAGCTAGGTTGAGAGGATTCTCATCAATCACTCGTTCTCGTTCATTTGGCTCATCGCGTTCTCTATTCAAAAATAACTTCATAAATAAACATAAATCAAATAATTAAATTATTCAAGATAAAAGGTTATAATACTCCTCTAGATATACGAATTAAAATGTAATTTTTAATTTCGATAAAATATAGCCTGTTTATAGAGATGATACAAATTACTTAATAAATTTGAAGTTACGAGGATGAGTAATGAACTTTTTTTTCAAATATAATATTCTATAATCCTATTAAATACTTTTTAACCCAGAGGGATAGCAATTTTCTATAACTTAATTAAGCAATGGGTTCTTCATAATTATTTTTTTTTTTTTTTTTTTAGTTTCTCACTCGTTTCGAATTAAATGCAATTAAAGTTATTAGTAATTTGTAACGTTTTATTTTTCCACAAAATCGATATTTAAACGAACCGTTAAAATTTAATTAATCGTTGAATAATGAGTAGCTATGTAGGCATGTAGCCACCACTCACTCACCCCTTACGAATTACACATACGATAACAATTATTTTTTCTTGTTTTTTTTTTTTATTCTGCGAATAACACTGGAAATGTAATTTTTTCGTGAGCATTGAGGGCATTTGTTGATGATGATTGAATGGTGAACGTTTAATGAGCTCTCTCGTGCATGACCACTCTCCTTCGTCTGGTTAACGAATCATCATCCCCATCCCCATCATCACCATCATCATCATCATCATCACCATTATCATTATAATTATTATCCTCATGATTATTACCACCCAAAACAATATAAACAGAAACACCACAAAATACCCACAACATGAAAATTTAGAATGAATAGTTTTGTTTTGTTTTATTTTATATTGTAAGATTGTGTAACTATAGGTTTAATAAAATAAATAATTCCATATATTCAATTAATAATTATAATAGGACTTAAGTTAAAAAAAATGATTCATTATTATTGGGTTTGGCTGATATTATTAATACCTGGGACACCGAGCTCTAGCTCGATCCTTTAAAAAATATTGATATTCATTTCTTTAAATATTTATTACAATTATTGAATGTTGCATCATTGCATCAATCTGATTAAAATGAATTGAAGTGGGATCCTCAATAATACAAACAAACAATTTTAGCTAGCATAATAAGATAAATCCAAGTAATATCGTCTATTTCTATTCGACACTATTTTCAGTTATGAAATGAGGAGGGATTCATAGTCAGTAGAGAGTAAAAAAAATTGTAATTGAAGACCGCCGTTTTTTAAAATAATTAAATTATTTTTTAGATTATAAAATAAAAATTATTGTATTAACATTAAAAATATTGAAATAAAAAATAATAGTTTGATTTAATAAATTAAAATATTATAAACATTTTTAATGAGAATTTCTCAGGGAGGAAGGGAGCCCAATTTATTTTCCCATCCATGTCCAAGGCAGTTTAATTTCTTAACACTCCGTTTTTTAAAATTTAAAATATAGGGAGAGAAAGAGTTTCAATTATATATTCGAATAGTCTATATATTCTAAATATCAGTATTTTTTTCTGAATTTAATACCAAGTTGATTTTCATAATTTTCAATTCTTTAAGCATATGATTGATTACATGTGTTAAAATTTTAACAAATTCAAATATTCTAATTTTTAAATTTATATACAATTTAATATTATTTTTTAATAAAACATCATATCAAAAAAGAGAATTTATTAAAAATTAAAAATAAGAAAAGAAGCCTATTAATAAAAAAAATATAATTTGATATAATATATTTCAAAGTGAAAGGTATAAATTTTATCATTTGTCTAAAAAATCATATTTTAATTTTTATATAATCAAGAAAACATTTTTTCACTTAAAATATGGTTGTAATTAATAATTGAAACAAAAACAAAAAATAATATAATTTAGTCAATTTAATTGACATTTTGAAAATATTGGATCTTTTAGTTTTTGTTTGACATCCATTAATAGCAGACTACTTCGTGATTTGAGAAGAAAATGGAAAAAAGTTAATTTTCCATGGAAATCCATGAATTGGGATAGGAATTGCTCCCTCATCCGCCCTATGCTCCGAATTTAACCCCGAGTCACTATTTTTTGTTTCCAAATCTGAAATAATGGTTCGGGGGAAAGAGATTTGACTCCAACGCGATGAAATCATCTCACAAGCAAATCTAATTTGATGTCCTCGACAAATCTTTTTTTTTTAAAGGAATAAAAGAAATTGAAAAAACACGAAGTGTATCAAAGGGGACTACGTTGAAAAATAAAATAGTTTTTTATCCAAAAACCTGCGTTTCATTCAAAAAGTTACGGACTTATTGACCTGCCCTCGTAACTAAAAAAAATTATATTATTAAATCAAGAGATTTCAAATTACATTATAAACTCGTATAAAATTTTATTTTTGATTATAATAATAAAAAAATGTATAATTTATAATAATAATAATTTATATAGTATAATGTGGCTTTTTATTAAATTAATTTCGGATCTATTTTATTATCATTTCAGTATTTTTTTTAACTGAATCTCATTAAATTAAATACATGAATTTAACTAATATTTTATAATATTTGTTGTTAAATTTTATGTTGTGTTTTTATCTTTTATGTATTATATTTTTCAATAATAAATTTTATATATTACATAAGAATTGCGTGGAATATATAATAATAATAATAATAATAATATTAATTTCAAGTTCAATTTATGTTGCTCCTTAAGTCTCTTACTTGATAATATTATATGAAAAATTGAAATGCAGTCCTCATTAACTTCATCCTGGACTTGATTAAAAATATTAATTTAATTCCTATCACAAGTATATTTGATTTAACTAAATATGTATGTGTTGAATTGGCATTAATGTTTAAATATGAAATTTGGTTAAGTTCAAAGAAAAATTAACAAATTCTTCTTCATAAATAAAATATCTTGGCCATAATTTTTGAAATCTTAAAAATCCCAATCAAAAAAATCAACTGTTCAATTTTTTTTTTTTTTTTTTTTTAATTTTATGTATAATATGAATAAAATGTAATATTATGTAAATATATAATATGAATAATAAATAATTTTAAATTTTTATAAAAATTGTTTGTTTGCTTTGACATGGTGTCATCCTATCCGTCTACTTCTACTAATTCATTGCTTATTATAACTTTTTCTTTTACGAGTTGAATGGACATAAACAGACGTGTGTGTTGTTAGTAATTTTAAATTTATTTTTTTCAAAGTTGGATACTTGCAAGAGCGATTTTCCTTTAACGTCGGATTCTCATTATACTTTTCTCTTATCCTTTTATAATTCAGACTTTATTTTTTTACATGAAGTCATTTCCATGGTTCATTGTGCGTTTTTTGCTTCGTCTTTCTTCTGGATTAACTTATCCAAGTGTTTTTGACAATGGCCTCTTCTATGTGTGAATGGATGTTTCTGACCGCTAAGTTTACATAATTGAGGTCTTTTGCAGAGAACACAACTGACAATAGCATGCCCTTTTCGAGTTCTGACTTGAGGTTAATTTACCATCTTATTATCTTCACCCATTCTCCTCACTTTATTCTCTATTCTCGCCTTTCCACTCATTTCCATATCAAATCACAATTTTTGGATTTTATAAAAATAAAAAAAACAAACAACTTTTATTAATGAAATAATTTTTACTATTAATTCAATTATAAATTATGAACGATGTGAAATAGAAATACATTCTTTCTCTTAAAGATTAAAAAAAAAACCCAGAATTTGTTTATTTAACGTTTTTGTCTCTTAACTATAATATTCATTTCAAATTGGAATAAATAATAATAAAAATAAACAATAATGCTTTTTGTTACAAAATATTTTCTTTTTCCTGATGAGTAAATAAATAATGTTGAATAAATTCTGACCCAGGTATACATACCACTTAAGGTCAAACACTTAACGATTGCTCTTGCGATTTATTTATCGAGATTGTAAATATAAACCGCACTGATATTTTTCATCGTTTAAAATCGTTTCGTTAGGAATAAAAAAATACTTTTCCTTTGTACTGTCCCTTTCAAAATTGTTGTTTTCATGATGCTCTTCATTAATTTTTTCACAAGTCCACACGTGTGTCATTACAAAGAGACATGGCTGGTTGACTTTTGTAATTTTGAACAAAGTTTGAGAGGTTATTTTGCTATTGATTCCGTAAAGGGACAAACATTGGCAGGCAATATAGAGTGTAACCAGAAAATGTGTTAGCAGTAATTGTGTTTATGTTTTTTATACTATATATCTACATATGTTATACAGTTAAAAAGAAACTTGAATAAAAAAGAACATTTAAATTTATAATATTTAAATATAAAATAATTCGTGTAAATTAAAGAAAATTATTAATTGGTAATTTAAAATAAAATTAGTTTTACAATTTAAAATCAACCAGATAAGACAGAAATTAAGTTATTTTATAGGTTTAATAAATATTGAGCTGTTTCAATTTTCAAAAAATAAATTATTCAAAATTAAAAAAAAAATAATTATTTAATTATAATAAATGTTTAAATGGGGATAGACATGTAAATTGATTCAATTAAAACTTAAAGAAGTCACCTGATAAATAAAATTTAATGTATATATAATTTTTAAATTGTTTTTTTTTAAATTTAAAATTTTTTTTAATTAAATCTGATTTTGTAATGTTTGTATATTGTAAATGTAGCAAGTATATATAGGAATATTGTGAAACATGTTTCGTTAGTTAAACATGTCTAAATTTGAACCAATCTCTTGTCCCTTAGGGGACATGAATCCATCAGAACTAAAATCTCAAAAATCATATAATAGTACATTATTTTCAAATTATTTATTTAAAGTAATTTTTTGAGGAAAAATATATGAAAAATATAAGAAAAACTTTTCCTTATCTAAATTAATTAACAATAATAATCAAGAAAAATAAAACTAATATCATACTTGTTCTTGTACTTTATAGTTAGATATTTTAACAAAATTGTGAATGTTCACAAGGATATACCATGATAAATGATTGTTTCTTTAAAATTTTACCCAGGGGAAGAAAATTTGTTAGCTTACAACACACAACACCAAGTGACAAGTTCAATCTATCGATACAATTATCTTGGTTGTTCTCTTTTATGGTTTTACATAATTCAACCGTCACAGTTCACTGATCAATCCATTCCTGTTCTGGTAAATTATTCACAAACCTAAAGGTGGCCTGATCTCTCCAGAGAGTCGTTGACGTATTTGATTGAGTCCACGATTAATTGAGTTTGATATGGAAACCCCCTTGACGTGTATTTTCAATTGGGGGCTTTGGGATTGGATTCCAATTGAGACTTGGAGAAAAAATTACCAAGTGATAGAAGAATATCCGATTCTTGATTTAATCTAATGATATCAATTGCAAAATATTAAAACATGTCAGTCAGCATGGCATGAGGGAAGAGAATTCTTTTTCCCAGGTGGCTATTAATTGTTCGGTTGTTTGTTTGTCTCTCTCTAAACGACATTTTTTCTTCTAGACATATTTTATAGCGTTCAGATAAAAATACAAACATTAGATTTGAAATTGTTTTCTTTTAACTTTTGTGTCAAAAAAGGAAGAGAAGACTTCATTCAACCACCTCCCTTCCCTCCATATTCGATCCCACTCCCATCCGCAACCTCTACTAAGTCGCTATGATTAATGTGCTTCAAGCAAGTCCGGAAGTCTCTCCCAAGGGGGTAGAAGGGAGGCTAGCATCTCTCAAAAAAGGACTTTAAATAGGATAAACGAGCTTCAAGTAGATCAATCTCTCACGCCTACACATTTGGGGTCAGTTTTCTATATATATATTTAGAGAGAGAGAGAGAGAGAGAGAGAGAGACGGACAAGAATTCACTTACTGTCCGTTCAAAATGAGATAAACATTTGGGTCCGGACATTTTTAGATAAAAAAAAAAAAGATAAAAAGATTTAATATTTAAAAAGGGCGGAGTTCTACTGGCGTCTACTGAATGTGAAAACGTCAATCCAGTCAATTCTATCTCGGTTTTGATTAATATCATAATGAATAATACATCAGAAGGAAAATAAATAAAAATAGAAAATTATAATTAGCATAATAATACTAATAGATAATACTCTTTGAATACTAAATTACTTTTTTACTTACTTTCATTTATATATAAACATCTAATTATTATTTCATAGATTGGTTTCATGAAGAAAAATATTTTATACTTTATATATAAATTTATGTTCAAAAACATATTTGAAGGAAATAGAAAAAGACCTAGTAGATTTGAATCAGACAATACAATCGCCAAACAAATACAGCTGACGATAAAAATCTATTTATTCATTTTTACTATCTCGCCTGTGTGTGTGTGTGTGTGTGTGTGTATGTAGACAAGATTATGCAAAAACGATTTGAGCTAGAATCATGGTCATTATTCAAATTTCGTAGTTTTCAATCAACTTTTGAGAAATGTAGCTCATCCGGAGGAGGGTCATTATCTATAACGTTTTCATTTCTTTTCCTCTGAAAGAGGGTCATTACCTACATCGTTTTGATTTTTTCCCTCTAAAGTGACCGTAAAAATAAAGATGATAATTTTTCAAATGATTAAAAATTGTATAAAACTGCGATATATAGAATTTCAGTTTGATTGAATCGCTGAAAGTACCGGAATTAATTTTTAAACAAGACTGCAAATCTCACGTGCCAACACGTGACGTGATGCCATCAACAAAGAGCCAAACATGCGCTGGTTTAATAAATATTATCTATTAATTTTAATTTATAATTTATAATTAATGTAATTTTTTTAATTTAAATATAATATATTATGTTATTTAATCCAATTCAAATTGCAAGATAGTCGAGTGTAGACACTCCAACTATAATTTTATTTTATTTTATTTTTTTTTATAGAATAGTAGTTGACTAGATTATTAGTTAATATAACTATAGTAAAATGTAAATTAATGTTTCTTAATTAATTTTATCTCTTGAGTTTTTATTTATAAATACCAAGCTAATAATTAATAACTAATAATTAAAAGATAATAGGATTACGTGAAACAATAGACGAGATAAAAGAAAATTTGCAAACGGCACCAACAAGAGGTGAACCAAGATTGCTTGTACAATAATTATAAGGCAAACTTATGAAAATTTTCAAACCAAGTTACAGAATTTTTCGAACAAGCCTTGTAATATTAATCCGATTATCTTAATTATGTGATTTTCTTCATAGTATCTCCCAATTTCATGGATTTGTGCTATAAACGAATTATAGAGAATACTATTTGATATCAAAAATATAAAATTTGACTGAAATTGGCTTAAAAATCACTACGTTCTATAAATTTGAAAGAGGGAGGGGTTGAAGGGAGGGGTTTCGAACAAAGCGCCGTGTAAGACGGGTTTATCTAACTTCAAGGGACTAAAATGTTATTTTGATTTTACAATTTTCTGACATTTTCAACATTTATTGATTATATTTTTTTTATCTTGAAAGATATTCCTAAATTTCTTTCACTTGGCAACAGGTGATATGTTATTTGATGTATATATATATATATAAATGTTCCAATTCTAATAATAAAATTCAAGTTTGTTGACTTTAACAGGATTCATTTTATTTTCTTTTTCTTTTTCAATTGAATTGTTTAATCAATGAAAATATAACTTGGAAAGACCTTTAATACGCCTCTTTTATATCGTATTGCTCTTTTCTCAGATCCTCTCCCGCTTGTATTTCGAATTCTCTTTTTCCACCCCTTTCCGTCATTCCACATTTCTCCTCTCTATTTTATTTATTCCAGCCATTTGTCTTATATAATATTTTTCATATTTCCCAATTGATTTGATTTCATTCCAAGTCTGTCTGTCAATCTCTCGTTCAATATTGTTTTCAAATCAAATAAGATAAATAATATATCATCTGTATCAGGACCAATTGAGGGAAAATTAATTTAGAAAACTTTAATCATTTTCCCGTTGGCTAAAAGAGAGACCGTTACGTTTGTTGTGTTGAAGGATATCCTATCGACAATTTCATTAATCTTTTAAAGAAAGAGAATTCGTTCTCGTCGAAAAAAAAAAATAATCCATTTTTATCAAATCAAATTAAGGAATCGAAGAAATTCCTAAGACGACCTTTTTCTTTGCAAAAAAAAAGATATAAAAGAACGTTTCAGTCTTTATATATTTTTATTTGAATGTTTGTTGTCTGGTAAAATATAATGAAAATAACATAAGTTAATAACAGACAAGTTGTATGTGTTCAATGGAATTTTTATAAAATTATTATTTTCAAATTATTTTACTGAAAAAAATAAATATTGATTTAATTTATCGTAAATATTATTCACTTAATTCAAGAATATAATTTATTAATTTAAATACGGACCAAAGAGAAGTCATATTTTATATATTTATGTCTGTTGGTGTCAACTTTGTTGTCTATTTTAATTATTTATTCTTTTTTTATTCGCAATTGAAATTATTTAATTATTTTTTTAGAATCTATTTTATAATAGAAAAAAAATTAATTTAAAAACAAATTATATTGCTATTATTTGGTCTATTCATGAAAATCATTTGCTTTGTAAGATTTTTCTAATTACCTTGAATTTATTAATAATACTATGTAATGGTGTATTTGAAGATAACGAGGATATAATTTCATTTCATTCATCTAGTGGCACTTGACATTAAATTTAATATTTGCATTAATTAATTTTTAGAATTAAGGTTATCTAATATCTAATATTTGGCTGATGAATATCAATGAACAACTTGAAAAGAAAATTGTTTATAGAAAACGCTTTTAGATTAGTAAACTAAATATTTGAAGAATAAAAAGAGAATATAATCAGATTAGAAATCACTTTTATTAAAAAAAAAAAAAAAATATTCTTATCAACGGTATATTACCATAATTATCCGGAACTTAAAAATTGTATGTCTTATTATTATACTTACGCTGAACAATGCTATCTAATCCTATGTCTTTATATAAAAAGAACTGATCTTTACTTAAATTCATTTTATTTATTTAGTTTTTTTTTTTTGTTAGCAAAAATGAATAATCGTATAGGGGGAAAATTGTTGGATAGAAAGAAAGAGAAGGTTGAGAGGCTGTTTGGCCGTAGAGATAGCTTTTAACAAAAATCGCATTTTGTAGATAACCAGAGTATTATTGTACTTGAGTAACCATATAAGGGATTTTGGGAAAGAAAAGAGTCGAGAATACGATGCATTGTCTCTAGAGCTGTGGTCCCTTCGCCACTAATCCTTATGAGGATTACCCTTTCGGCTATATATCGTTCAACGAGCCTGCTTTACAAAATATAAACAGCCCCTTGTTTCATCCCTCCCAACCACGGACGTTCCTCTCGTGGGTCTATCTCTGTGTTATTTATTTATTCCAAACATTGCTTTAAAAGGTTTAAACTTAAAAATATATATATATATATATATAGTTATATATAAATAAATATTAATTAAGATTTTGAGAAAACAGAAGAGCAAATAAACTTTTTGAATGCTTTAATTAGATTTATGTGGATTTAATAAAGCTTTTTCTAGTTATTTGAAAGTCATTTTCACTTACGTTCAATTATAATTAAATAGGAAATTTTTAATTTTAAATATGTGTAGTCGTATGTACTGTAATATCTTTTGTACCGTTCAAATAACTAAATGTTTTATATAATAAAATAAAAATAGCTTTAAAAAAAAAATTAATGAGAAGACGTAAATTATATCATATACATATTTATATAAAACAAAGATATATATATATAACAAATCGTTATTAAATTAAAATTAATACTAATTAAAGTAATTTTAAGGTAACAAAATGAAAGTTTTACATTCGAGCGAAACAAAGACAAAATGATTAAACTTTGATTTCACAGACATTTAAAAATAATCACTCTAGTTTTATCAAAAATTCCATTAAAAACAATGCAAAAAAAAAATGTTTAATTTAACTTTATCAAATTTATTACCGAAATGAAAAATTTACTATATAATAAAAACTAAAATTGAAAAATTCTCGTCTTAAAAAATATAATATCGATAACTTTCCTAATTTCTTAATTTACCACTTTTCCACTTGTTTGTTTTTTCACCATCTATGAGAAAAAAATTTTAAAAGACAATTTCATCCGTGATTAATTTCTTCAAATATCTATTTATATTTAATTAAATAAATATTACTCCATCCCTTAAATAAAGTCCATTAGCACAAAATCACGGATAGATTTAAATCAATAAATATTGTAGATGGATTCCAGGTCGAGTTTCATTCCCGACCACCCCACAATGTCTCTTCTGTCCGATCTGTTTATTTTCTCCAAGAGAAGGGATCAACATGTGTGCATGGGGTACATAATGGCTTTTAAACTGTCCTGTTCAATTTGGATTAATCGGCTTTTGGATGCTTCACCTTTCAAAACAATCACCAACACAAACGACTAACCATCAAAGATGGGTTATTTAAAATAAAAATGAGCAAAACAGAAGGAGGGGAAAGATTTAATAACAAAAAAACATCATCAACAGATCATTCAAAAACTTTTTTTTTAATTGAAGTAAGTCAATTATAATTACAGCCATATATTAATTCATTGAAATATCGATGAGCAATTTTCAGTTTAAAATATTTAATTTATGTGATGATTATAAATTATTAAGGGGGTGGTCATTTACTGAAACAAATATTACATTTTTTTCAGAAGTGGACCGGGGTGGCCCATTACTAAAAAATAAAATTTAAATTTTTTTTTACTAAAATCGTTTTTTTTTTTTTTATTAAAATAAATGTGATGTATGCTAATTTTTTTTTGTTTTAAGTGTCTAGAACAATTTTATTCAGTAGTAGACCACTTGGCCAAATACTGAGATAAACATGGCCAATCATTCAATCTTTACAACTTAAATTATATTTTCATCTTTTAGATATCTAAATTTTATGCTGATAATAAATTGTGTAAATAGGTCCCAAATTCCCAATTTATAAACATTATTAAATTTATAATTTTATTTTATGAAATTAAAAATCAACAACAATTTAGTATATTTAAACATCTTATTACTGAGATAATAATAAATTTAATAAAATATATTTATTATTATATTAGTATGAATAATTATAATTATATTAAATTAATATTATTAAAATTTCCATTATATATTTTTTAAATTATATTAATGTCATTATCTTTCTCTTTTCGATTGCATTAACTGACCTTTCTTGATTAAAACCCGCGCGTTTAAATGGATAAGAATTGTAAATATAGAAACAAACTGTAAATATAAAGAATAATTAAAATAAATTATCAAAAATTATAAGAAATTATAAAAAATATTAAAAAAACAAATCCTTAGTGCATTTTATTTCATTTATTTATTTTAAACCCATTTTAGGTTGATGGTCCATTAGTGGATCAAAAAGTGGCCCATTACTGAAACTTCCGTTTTCAGATGGCCCACTACTAGAACAAAAAATACGTTTTGAAAAAATTAAATAAAAAATTTAAATATAAATTAACCGAATGTTTGTGTTGTAGTGATAATTAAAAATAGTTGTACAATATGTTAGCACTTTTGTTGTTATTCTCACTTTTATTACAGAATAATAGTGTTTTTTTAAGAAAATTTCTCTTAACATGGTCCACCACTGGTACATTTACATTAAATGTAAATACTTAAATATAAATAAGTATAAATATTATACAACTTTAACCTAAAATTAATCAAATGACAAAAAAAATAAAAAATATTAAAATAATAAAATGATAAATAAATTAGCTATAACTATAAAATATTAAATAATTTAATAATGTATTTTTCATTTTTAAATCAGATGTGTGTTAATTTTAAATACTGCCTGGAAAATTATTCATCGAGAAATAATAGTAGGTAATAATTTCACTCCTGGCTATTCTTCTTCCGGTTCCTTTATCCATTGGGATTAATCCCATACTTAGGAAAATAGAATGGAAAAGGGAGCTGTGATGGGAGAAGTCTTTCGGAGAAAGGGAGGGTGAGTGAAAAGCTGCCTTTGGCCTTTTCACTTTTAATTTATTTATAATTTGATTGCATTTCCAGTCGATTTAATTAGCAAACTGTCTCTCTGCACATACCATATTTCAAATTGATTGAATTATTATAGGGTGATTTTTTTAGTCTATATTCTTTAGAAAAAAAAATTCTGTAATAATAAATTATATATATATATATTATAATAGCTTATTTTATTTGATTTGAGATTGTTTCTTATAATTTTAATGAATTTAATTTTATGATTTTAAAAATTTACACACAAATTTGAGAATGACTTAAAAGGGCCAAAATGATATCAGTGTTATAAATAACCAAAATAAACAACCTACATATATTCAAGTAAAGTTTAAAAGTACCTGTTGAACAAATATACCAATAATATTATTTTACCTGATATTGAATTTCTTACTTGAATCTAGTTAAACTATCAACATCCAATTTTTAATTAAGTTTTTTGTGAAAGTGTTTTCATAATCATATACAGGCATTATTCTATAATTATTAAAAGTTGTTTTATTTTATAAAATTGATTTTTTTTTAACATCGTTCAATCCTTCAACCTGTATAATTTTTATTTACTTTGTGAAAAAACGATCTTTAAGCCTCATATTAAAATCTTTTATTCTTGAAATTACCACAAAATACATTATAAAAAATTTAATTATATTTAATTAATTCAATAGAGCCCTTTATATAAAAATACAAATTATTTAAAAAATAATATATGATACGTTGTTAGTGAAACTGGTCAAGTTTTAGTAAAGTGTATCGAGTGTTGCGGTCCAAATTATTTATTTTAATTAATATTGTTACAACAAACATTTGCCTATCATATCTAACAAATTCCTGTTGTTTCCGCATGGAACCTGAATTCAAATAAATTTGAATTCCCGCCCTCTGACTAAGTTTAAATAGTAATTAATTTAATATTTATAAATATTAGTGTTAATTAATTATATAATGTAGTTTAATATTTTTAAGTTAATTTAATTTATAGTTTTAAATATTTAATTGTTATTGTCATAAATTCATGAGGTTGACCACCCCCCTCCCTTACTATCTACATATAAAAAGACAGGCCGAGCTCTCCGGAAGCCCGCTGCTGTTGTCCCTGTCGCCCGAGTGCTATTGCCTTTGTCTGTCGCTGCGGCCTGTTGTTTTTATCTGCTCGTCCACTGCTTACTGGGGCTTTTTGGCCCACCGACGCCTTATTCGACCCGTTCGAATTTACAACTCGAACGCGGTGCTTTTGGGGTCGTCGACGAGGCTACAGATTGCAGCCGCCGGTCCTGTGCTCCAGAGTTTGTTCCGAGGGGGCAAACCCAGTGATTCCTGAGGGGATCATCTCTACCTTTGGATCCGTGCTGGTCCATTCATCCCGTTGGAAACTCGAGGAGGGTCCAAAGCCAATTGATCGTTGGATCAATTGCGAAACCAGCAGAGAAGACATCCAGGCAGCGAACGGCAGCGTAAACCCCCATTTAATTCAATTCCCGGTGGTCAGATAAGTGCACTTATGAACACTTTGAACTATATTAATTTTAGATTGAAAATTTAGATTTAAGTTGATATATAAAAATATTTAGGTGACCCTAAATATAATTAATCCGTTTTTAATTGAACCTAATTTTAATTTAATTAAATATTGTAAAAGTTGATTATAGTGTTTATTTAGCGAGCTTTTTTTCAATCCCAAATTCTTAATATATTAAACATAGACCTTTGATACAGTCCATTTAAATTTCCAGGTGCGATAGAAGTGAAGAGGTTGCTATCGTAATTTTATTAATTCCTCTTTTTAGCCTTCGAGCGAAATTAGTATATATTAAGGATTCATCCCATCCCATTTCCTCCCACTTTCGATTTTCAGGAACAATAGCTTTCTATTATTTTTTTAGGTCTTACAAGCCTCTATAGTCGATGTATCAAGCGGATACATCATTAAAATTTTTTGGTCCTTCTTTAGCCGGATAAAATTGAAGATTTTATCTGGTTTTAATTTAATATAAATAATTTTATATTAGTTTCAAAAGAAAGCATTTGTTCTTGAAATAGAATTGCTATAAACATTATATTCAGTTGGAATATTTTGTTACCTGACCCTTGCAATAGCAAATTTCCTTTCCATTCATTTTCTTTGTCCTTTGTTTGAAAAAAGGTCGCTAAAGTTTTAAAAGGTTCGTTTAAAATTAATATTTTAAAGGATCTTTTAATAGTTAAATAAATAATTTTAGTTTATCAGGTAGATTAATTAAAATTAAATAAAAATTAAAAAATGTCGAGGGCATTTAATCTGTTAAATAGAAAATTAAATATATGTGCAGGTTCTGTGCACACCATCGCTTCCGCCTTGGGGGATATAGGTAAGGCCGACTCGGATGTTTTAGAAGTTCGGTTGGTTCAGTTGGAATCTTCCAATGTAAGCATCAACGAGGTGAACTCAGATGTTCTCTCAGATGCTTCATTGGGAGATGAAGAAACAACTGAAATGATTAATCGGATTCTGGACATGTCGAGTGGCCTGTTATTAAAAATTAGGCAGATTAAAAACGAGCTAGAGGCTCGTAGGCAGACTTGCGATAGGCCTAAAATTATGGCAAAGCCAAGGCTGCCTCAATTAGATATTCCCAAATTCTCTGGAAAAATTGAGAATTGGGAAAGTTTTAAAAATAGTTTTTCTTCGATTGTAGGAGATCGAGATGATTTATCCTCTCTCGAGAAATTAAATTATTTAAAAGGAGCCTTGCAAGGGGAGGCTTTAGAATGTGTAGGCATGTATCCAATGAAGGGTGAGAATTATAAAATTATATGGGACACCCTCAATAAAAGATACAATAGGGAATCGGAAATCGTGTACCGGTTTATTGGGCAGATTATGGATATCCCTAAAGCCACTTCACATTCGGCGAATAGTTTATTCAAAGTATTTTCAACGTTTCAGAACGTTTTAAACAATCTTGAGGCGTTGAAAATACAATTAGATGACTGTGACCCTCTTTGGACTTTCTCTCTTCTAGAGAAAGTTGACTACGAAACAAAGCGGGCATGGTATTATGAAAATAATAATTTCGAACTGCCGAGCATTAAAAAGATATTGGCCTTTTTAGAAAGGAGGTATAATTCTTGCCTAGGAGCTCAGCCAGGCCTGAGCATTGAAAAGGGCAATAAAACAATAGATCAGGGAAGGGAAAAACAAAATTTTAAAAAAGCAGGCATTTTTCATACAATGGGCGGGCCCCCATTCGACTGCAGCATATGTGGAAAAAAACACTCCTTAAAAGAGTGTCATAAATTTAAAAAATTATCACTTGGCGAGCGCAAGGGAAAAATTAGGGAATTGAAGCGATGCTTCAATTGTCTAGGATTAAAACATTCTGCGGCAGAATGTTTTAAACCTCCTTGCGCTCATTGTAATAAAAAATTGAATAAATTGCTACATATAGATGTAGAAAGCAATCAATTGGAGGATAAACCAATTAATTCGAATGTAGATGCATTACAAACGCATATAATGCAGTCGAATGCGGGCTGTAATAATAATAATTTTAATCCATCACTATTGGCAACTGCGCAAATACAAATAATAGACACCGAGGGAAAATTGATAAAGGCTAGGTGTCTATTAGATAGTGGGGCACAGGTAAGCTGTGTTTCGCTTTCAATGGCGAAACGACTCGGTCATAAAATTGAAAAGACCTCTACAAGTCTATTCAGTTTGAGTGGCCGGTCAATGAAAGTAAAAGGGAAGGTTCAGCTCACCTTTTGCCCTCATTTCGGTACATCGCAAAATTATAAAATAGACCCTCTTGTTTTGGAAAAATTAACAAGTGAACAGCCAATACAACAGGTAAGGATCCCCCCTTTCACACTGCCGGCAGGTAATAAATTAGCCGACCCAGAATTTAACATACCTGCAGGCATTGATATAATTCTCGGAGCAGAAATATATCCCCTTCTAATGAAATCGAAAACGAAAGTATTTAGAAGGGATTTACCAAAAGCGCAAGACACCCACCTGGGGTGGGTTCTAATGGGCCCTTGTAAATATATTAATTCATATCAACAAGGGTCCAATGGGGAAAGGGTAGGGGAAAATAGGCTACCTGGCTCTAGGCGTGATCCTAGGCAAAGTTATTCAACCAATCGGCAATCTCGTAAAAAGTGGTTTCGGGAGAACCCTAGTGATTTGCGTAATAGATTGGTATTGATACCCGATTCCGGCGTGTCCCCCTTGCAATGGAAACTGGGGAAAATCATTAAAACCTTTCGAGGAAAGGACAATTTGGTACAGGGGGTTAAAATAAAGACCGAGAGGGGAGAATATAACCTTTCGATCAACAAAATTACTTTGCTACCCGATAGCGTAAATTTAAATAGATTTTGACAGTCCGTCAAGGGGGGGAGTGATGTTTCCGCATGGAACCTGAATTCAAATAAATTTGAATTCCCGCCCTCTGACTAAGTTTAAATAGTAATTAATTTAATATTTATAAATATTAGTGTTAATTAATTATATAATGTAGTTTAATATTTTTAAGTTAATTTAATTTATAGTTTTAAATATTTAATTGTTATTGTCATAAATTCATGAGGTTGACCACCCCCCTCCCTTACTATCTACATATAAAAAGACAGGCCGAGCTCTCCGGAAGCCCGCTGCTGTTGTCCCTGTCGCCCGAGTGCTATTGCCTTTGTCTGTCGCTGCGGCCTGTTGTTTTTATCTGCTCGTCCACTGCTTACTGGGGCTTTTTGGCCCACCGACGCCTTATTCGACCCGTTCGAATTTACAACTCGAACGCGGTGCTTTTGGGGTCGTCGACGAGGCTACAGATTGCAGCCGCCGGTCCTGTGCTCCAGAGTTTGTTCCGAGGGGGCAAACCCAGTGATTCCTGAGGGGATCATCTCTACCTTTGGATCCGTGCTGGTCCATTCATCCCGTTGGAAACTCGAGGAGGGTCCAAAGCCAATTGATCGTTGGATCAATTGCGAAACCAGCAGAGAAGACATCCAGGCAGCGAACGGCAGCGTAAACCCCCATTTAATTCAATTCCCGGTGGTCAGATAAGTGCACTTATGAACACTTTGAACTATATTAATTTTAGATTGAAAATTTAGATTTAAGTTGATATATAAAAATATTTAGGTGACCCTAAATATAATTAATCCGTTTTTAATTGAACCTAATTTTAATTTAATTAAATATTGTAAAAGTTGATTATAGTGTTTATTTAGCGAGCTTTTTTTCAATCCCAAATTCTTAATATATTAAACATAGACCTTTGATACAGTCCATTTAAATTTCCAGGTGCGATAGAAGTGAAGAGGTTGCTATCGTAATTTTATTAATTCCTCTTTTTAGCCTTCGAGCGAAATTAGTATATATTAAGGATTCATCCCATCCCATTTCCTCCCACTTTCGATTTTCAGGAACAATAGCTTTCTATTATTTTTTTAGGTCTTACAAGCCTCTATAGTCGATGTATCAAGCGGATACACCTGTTATTAGTAATAACTTATTATAGTAATAAAACAATTGTTTTTCTAAAGATTTATTTGGAGACCTTTGAAATATTTAACTGACTTAGTGTTTATTACTGTAATATTCTCTAATCTAAGAGACAATTCAATGTTTTCAGATTTCGACACCCCCCCTCCCCCCCCCCCAAGAATTCACCAAACGCATAAAACATATTGACATTTTACTCTTTTTATTATTTTAAAATAACATAATGTTAAATAAGTTGACCTGTGGCCAGGGCCGAACCCACGGTTTGAAGTAAATTAATTAGCAGCTACAGAAACAATTTCAAATAATTTTAATATATCTATTAATGTAATAAAAAGCAGATAGGCATACATAAATAATAAATATAAACATTTTTAATTTTATTTTATTTATAATATATATGCAAGAGACCAGGCTGTGACGTCATGAATGGCTGGATGACGACATATAATTTTAAATTAAGAAAAAACTAATAAAGATGATTTTTCTCGATAATAAAATCATTACAAAGTGCATGATTCGTGGTGATATGTAAAAAATCTCCTCATGCGAAATTTGGTGTGAAAATAATCCCTCCCTTCCTATCTTCGATCGATTATACTACCACTTCCGGTTTCCGGATTTGCACCAAAAGTTGATCCATTCATCCTACTGATGCATTAAGTAAATATACCAAATTTCATCAAAATCCGTTGAACCGTTCAAGCTGTACACATCTATACGGACGGACGGACAGACATCATGCTAAAAATACTTTTTTCTGTTAAGAAAATGCATGATTCGTGGAGAATTGTAAAAATCTCCACAGGTGAAATTTGGTGTGAAAACAATACCTCCCTTACTATCGTCGGTCGGTAAAAACACTTTCTATCAAGATAACATCAAACTTCACTTCAGCTCAAAAACATTTTAAAAGTTGAAATTTTCAAGTCAAATAACACAATGAAAAAATTATACCAAGCCCATTTCATGTAGATAATTTAGGAAAAAAAAGTTCTTGATTATCTCATTCCCTTGTCGTGATATTTCATTTTACGCTAAACTTTGTTTGTAATTTTAAAATTTTATAATATCCAACATATAATTTTTTTAAAAATATTTTGGGGTCCGTTACATTTTTTTTACAATTCCTCATAGTTAAAAGAACATGCCTTAAAAATTTCAATAAGATAGGAGGTTAAATAAGTGAATGAGAAATTATTTTCTTCTCCAATACACGTTTTATTTGGCCTTATCCGAGGCTCGGAAATTTAAAAACGCCAATCTTTAAACTGCCATTACTCAAAAACTATGTGAGATAAAAAATTAAAATTTGGTGGTGTTTTTCATGTTTATAAATAGAACATATTTACCAATTTTCATAAAAATCTGAGATTTTGGGTGAAAAAATGACTATTTTCTGGTTGAATTGACGTGGAATGACCCTATAGCAATATGAAAATCGTTTTCCCGAAATTATAAAAGAAATTAGGTTAATTTCTTTTATAATTTCGTTTATTTTTTTCATCAAACTTAAATTTCATAAACCATAATAATAATCATCATTACCATAGATGAAGCAAGAAATGGAATATTGAAACCAGAATGTGTGAAAGAATCAGTTTGCAATTTGAAGGAGAAAAAACAGCTATTCAGCAATCGCTAGATCAATCATACTGGAAATTTTATTTAAATTTATTTAATTTAGTTTAATAAATAATTTTCTATATATTATGTTATGTAGTTATGAAAATCTGTTAAATTAAGGTAAGAAAGGTGAAATATTCACAATTATCAAAATTTTTAAATAATAAATAAAAACACTAAGTATTTGTATAATAAATAAGTTGGTATGTATATACATGATCTTAGGTTATTCCTAGTGATAATAATTTTATCTGTATTTTAGATATTTTTAATATTTTCATTTCATTTGCTCATTCACAATCAATCTAAACGATAAAATAAACTTTGTGGAGAAAAGTTAATTCCTCTCAGTTGATGTCTTTATCGGTTGAACGTTATTAATGGCATATCCAAGAAAATTGGATCGCTCTCTCAAGAGTCACGATCTTGGTGAATGCCTGGAATCGAACTTGAGGAACTGTTTAATAGAGATTCATGTCTCCATTTTATTATAGCATCATTCCCAAAGGTGAAAAACAAATCATTTCAAACTGTAATCTAGATTTATTTTGGATATGCACTTAAAAAAGAAGAAAATTAAAATAGGTTTTATTATATATAATAACATTGTAAAGCAGTTTATTATATTATTGTTGATTACTTTGATTCACCTTTGTATTCAACAAGTATAATAATACTGATAGATTTTGCCAGGTTTTACAGTTCGAAATGCCATGCTCATAGGTAGTTAGTTTTAATAAATATAGTATATTTTCAGCAGTAATAGTAGACTTTAGTAAATGAAAACTTAACATGTTTTTAAATAATATGTTTAAAGTAAATTATAATTACGAATTATACATCTCATACATCATACGAGATTATTCCAGATTAAATAAAAATAACAAATGTAAATTAAATATAAAATTGAAAATATTATGAAAATATGAAAATATAATTGATTGTGATTATCTTTCTAATTAACATTGAAATGTTGATTGAAACATTTGTGTCTGTTTATAATAGATATAATAGATATACCTATATTACATTGTAAAATTTAGCAATAAACTTAGTGTGGGGTTGTTTTCATGATTGAGCGCTTGATTGCTACTTTCCAAACCTACATATATGTATTCTTATCAAACCATTTAAATAATTTATATTAATAAAAAAATGATTTAATGCTGATCATAACGGAACATTTTTTTCTCAAGCATAATAATAACTTGTCTTCTTCAAACACTAATCACCTGTTTATTATTTGCCAAATGGGGAAAATAGAAACTTGAAGACAATTTTCTCATGAAATGTAACCCATAAAAGATGTTTCAACAGACGGCTTGAACTGTTTAAGTAAATCCATTGGCAGCCGGGAAGCGACTATAAAAATGAATACTTAACCGAAATGGTGAAAGTATGCTGTAAGCCGCCTGTCAAGTTTGATAACTTATTTTTTCTACTCTTAAATCCCATCATGGAGTGTTTGAAAGGAGTGAGATGGAATCATATCGAATATGTGAAGTTTAATGATGGCAAGCGAGGAAGGGGAATTTTATAGTTCCCTTCCCCTTGATATACCTGAGACTATAAATCCTTCTCTTTTACTAGTAATATCTTTTGAGATAAATATAAAAGTTTAAACACACAATCTATAAAAAATCGCTCTATTTCATAAAATAGTTTTTTGGAAAGTTTATGTTTTATCATTCTCTCATTTGTTTTATGTTAAATTTTATTAAATATTATTTATATGTCAAATCATTTTTACCGACCGACGATAGTAAGGGAGGTATTATTGTTTTCACACCAAATTTCATATGTGGAGATTTTTACATATCTCCACCAATCATGCATTTTCTTAATAGAAAAAAGTATTTTTAGCATGTCCATCCATCCGTCCGTCCGTTGTGTGTCCGTATAGATAGATGTGTACAGTTTGAACGGCTCAACGGATTTTGATGAAATTTGGTGTATTTACTTAATGCATCAGTATGATGAATGGATCAACTTTTGGTGTAAGTATATCCGGAAACCGGAAGTGTTAGTATTATCGATCGACGATAGAAAGGGAAGGGTTATTTTCACGTGAGGAGATGTTTTTACACATCTCGACAAATCATGCACTTTGTATTGGTTTTATCCTCAGGAAAATCAACTTCATTAAATTTTTAATAATTTAAAATTATATGACGCCTATTTAAGCAAGATTGAATCTCCCGCAAATTCGCTATTTTGATATTTTGAAAAATTCTAGTGGCGGAGTAGGCAAACACTCATGGCTAAGAAATTTAAATATGTTTGTACCGTCTAACGTTTTCTGGGTCTTTTGGTCTTGCTATAGTCTGTTCTTTCCACGTGGAGAGACTGCCTATTGGTCAACCCAGTATCACCTCAATGGGACCGGTGTAACTCGAACACCAGATGGCGTTACAAGAAAAAGGTTGACTCTTCAGGCGCCCAATAGATGGCACCGCAAAAAACAATGACCGAAGATCACCCCCTCCCACAGGCCTTCCGAATTCCCTGCAATTATTTGAATATCAAACTCGACAACAACATACCATCCGTACACATAATATTCAAAACAAACCCAGCAAACATGGTATTAACTGTAAGTAAATTTTTTATTATTTAAATTATTTTATTATTTAATTATGAATTATTTTTTATATGCGCATATATTTAGAATTTAATTTTATATGAAAAAACTCATTTTATTTCATGTTATATATTTTTTTTAGAAATTAATCAATTTTTACTAATTTAAAAGTCTAATTAAATTAATTTTTATCCCAATAAAATAACCAATGCTTTTTGTTTTATTAATTGTTGCAAATTTTATCATAATATAATCTTTTATATTTCATTTATTATCTAAAATAAATTTACCGAATAATATATATATTAAAAAATTTTATAAAATAACATTTTTCTTAATATCTTAAACTATTTTAAAATTATTTGTCATTTTACCTGAGGTGAATTAATATAATAGCTCGTTTCAAATATTGGCATTGAAGAAAATTTTTAATCCATACATATTAAATATTAACAAGAGAACATTATTCGTTTTTTTATTTATGTAAATTACATAAAAGTAGGTGGAGTTTTCTGTTAATTTAAATTATTTATTTGGATATTTGAAAAAAGCATATTTGATTTCTGTAATGCTAATTTTATATCTCAATAAATAATTTTTAAATTCCCAATATTCATACAAAAAAAATTTAAAAATGCCTCCCTCGTCGGTCGGTAAAAACGCTCACACATGTCCAACCTGTTTGCCATCATTGCCATCACTAGAGGTGAAAAAAAAATAGCATTGAGTGATCACCTCTGGTACGGATACTCTGTGCTATTGGTGTTTGGTCCGCCTCGGGTAAGGTCATATTGGAAGACCTCTCAAATTCGAACAGAAACCATTTTTGGGTTGGTAAAATTCTCCCTTCTTTAATTCTCGCAGCTCAGGTTGAATTGAAATTGATATTTTAATTAATTTAATTAATGCTTAATTGAATCTTATTTAATACTTTGAGTTATTTACATATCTGAGGTCCACTGGAGAAATCTTGTTACCTTGTGCGATCTCGATTATACTTTATTAGTTTAGTTGTTTATTAATTTGTTTAATTTTAAATTAATATTATTTGTTTTATTTGTTTTCATCTCAAACTTAGTTGTATACTATTTTATATCTTTTTATCTTTTATAATACACATTACTTTATTTATAAATATATCAGAAAACGGAATTGAATTTGTTTTATTTATTAATTATTTCTTTATACCTTAAGGAAATTTAGGTGGATTAAATTGATTGTGGTTTGGAGAGCTTCCAGTGTTTTTATTTCTTATTTTATTTAAATAAGAATTAAAAACCACGTGTCTGCAAAATTCGGATCACCCAGGGACGATTTATGTATTTCTTATAATTTAAGAATTATTTAAGTCTAACTGTGTTGCTTGTAAGTATTATTTGAATTAAAAGGTTTTGCTACTTTTCCTTTTAAAAAATAAGATAGCTGGCGACCTTGACAAACTGTATTTGAATTATATTAAATATAATAAACACCTTGTTAACGCAAAGAAGGGAATTAATTTATGCACTGAAGCATATTTTCAATTGGGATCTTTTTTGCGTTAACAACGTCACCCAGACCTTCATGACGTCACAGCCTGCTCCTACTTATATATTATAAATAAAATTAAATTAAAAATATTTATATTATATCCCATATCTATTAATAGATACATTTAAATTATTTGAAATTGTTTCTGTAACTGGAAAAAAAATTTATTTCAAACCGTCACAGGTCAACTTATTAGAATATAAACTGATAGATCGTACAGTAACAAAATAAATAATTTCTTATTAATTAAATAGATAATGATTTTCTCTTTTTGATGTGTGGATGTATTTATCTATTTATTTTTTAAATTAATATAAATTAATATATTGGTTAGCTTTTAGACTTGATGTCTCAATGGATGGCCATTGGACTGTGAATTCATCGACATTTGATGGGGACTGATTACCGAACGGACCATGTTGACCGTTATTTAAACGTCGCTGGGTTCCTGGGAGCTTTTCACTCCTTTCAACTGCTCTTGTCGAATTTCCGGGACATTAGCACGTAATGACCAAGCTTGCCCTCACTGATTGAAAAACTTCCAATAACCTTTTTACTTTCTTTTCTATATCTTAATCGAATTAGAAAGAAAGAAGTTGATAAAGTCAACGATTTCTCTTCAATACACCCTTTAAGTTCCGGTATATATATATATATATATATATATATATATATTATTTTTTTTGTCATGGGAGTTGTTTTTTTACCGGTTGACGACGATAGTAAGTAAGGGAGGCATTGTTTTCACACCAAATTTCACATGTGGAGAATTTTTTTACATATCTCCACGAATCATGCACTCTGAATTGGTTTTATCCCCGGAAAAAAATCATCTTCATTAGTTTTTTCTTAATTTAAAATTATATGACGTCACAGCCAGCTCCTAGATATATATTTTTTAAATAAAATAAAATTAAAAATATTTATGTTAGATTCATATGTTCATATTTTTTATTGCATTAATAGATACATTTAAATTATTTGAAATTGTTTTTGTAGCTGGAAATTAATTTATTTCAAACCGTCGGTCGGTCGGTTCGGTGCCTGGCCCCAGGTCAACTTATTTATATATATTGGAAACTAAATTTTCCTTAGATTTAACAATTTTATAAATTGACATGTCAAGTCATATATGTATATAAATTTATTGATAATAACAAAAAAATACTTATAAATTTATTTGATTTTTATTATCAACTCAATATTATCACAAGAAATGGCATTACATACACATTTAAAGTGATATGGATTTTATTCCGAATTCCAACAAAGAGGATGAAGAGAGATGATATATTTCTAAAACAAACAACTATAATATATTCGATGTGCTTTAAGCAATTCTTCAATTCATATCTCTATTCCATAAATAATTAATGAATCTCACTTTCCTGTTATTTTAATGATTAAGTTTCCCAAGTATAATCTATCTTTCCAAATATTTACACCTACTCCATTATCCATATTGATAATTAAAACAGAAAGTAAAATAATTTTGACTAGAAAGTGATCTTAGAATAGAGATTAAACAATCAATAAAAAATAGACATAGATATATCTAAATATAGAAAGAGAGATAAATTTATCTTAAATAAAAATTATTTATTTTTTAAAATACACCTTCACTTCATGTACTCGTAACATGTAATAATTTAAAGTAAAAAATACAATTGATATATTGTTAAGTTGTACAAGCCCCTTGTTACTTGTTTATTTTAATAACAAAGATGTTCCTGTAATTTAGTTGTTGTTCTGGCGACTTAAGGAAAATCTAAGAAAATGATTGAAGCCACAGAGATAGACGCCCTTAGAAGATCAGCAAGAATATCGAAATAGACAGAGTAAGAAATGATGCAAATAGAAAATCCTGTGATAACTGTAATCGAACAAAAACAACTTGGTATGGACATGTACAGAGGATGCAGGATAATAGGCTCCCCAAACAGGCGATGAACTGGATTCTAAACTACAAAAAAAAAGAAAAAAAAAAGGGGCAGACCCAGAGTTACATGGGACGATGGGATAAGAAAAGCGTTGAGCGACAGAAACCTTGGGCATTCGACAATGTGAAGGTAGAACGCAGTGACGACTGGGTATCGGACCAACTTTTGAGAAATGTAGTTCATCCGGAAGAGGGTCATTATCTACAATGTTTTCATTTCCTTTCCTCTAAACCAGACTTGTCTAAAGTGCGGCCCAGAACCCTTTGAGATGCGGCCCAAACGCAAATAATGAAAATATTTAAATTTGCTCATTTCTACTAAAAAAAATTAACGTTTGCAATATTTTTCATACATAATTGATTCGTCGAAAATAATAATATAATATATAATTGATGTAAGAAGATCAAATAGCCCGCCTGTGTATAAATAGACATCTCGCGAGTGAGAATAAAACTAAATATCGCAGTGTTACCGTGGATGTGCGCAACTACGCAACTACGCTCAAAGACTATTTCATATCTATTTTGTATCTTATTATCATTTCAATCCGCTGTAATAAAGCTCTTATTACATAATTTGCCCTGAAAAAAATTGGATTTTTCTAAAATCAGTTTATCACACCAAACAATAGCCACAAGAATTGAAGAGTTGGGGAATTCAGTTGAAAAGTCTTTAAAAAACAATTGTAATAATTTTAAATTTTATTCGTTGGCCATGGACAAAAGCACTGACGCTTCTTATACAGCACAATTGGCAATTTTTATAAGAGGAATCGATAAACATTACAATATCAAGGAAGAAATTTATCAGCTATCATAACTGATGGAGCTCCTGCCATGGTTGTTGGTAAAAATGGGGGACTCGTTAAAATGGTTAATAATGAAGCCATTGCTACCGGCAATACAATCTTGATGACATATCATTGTATTGTACACCAGGGCAATTTATGTGGTAAAATTTTAAAAATAGAAAGTATATTCAAGCGTCGTCATAAAAACGATTAACTTTATAAGAGAATTTCAGGAGTTTCTTAAGGTAATCGCTACTTAATTTGAAGATGTTTATTATTATACAGAAGAAGTAAGATGGCTAAGTAAGGGGCAAATGCTCAAAAGATTTTACAGTTTGAGAAGCGTAATAAAAATATCCATGCAAACACAAAAGGGAAACCTGTGAGTGAATTTGAAGACGAAGAATGGATGTTAGATTTAGCTTTTTTTTTAGTGGACATATCAGAACATTTAAATGAATTAAATTTGAGACTCTTCAGGGAAAAAATCTGTTAGTTAATAATATGTTCCAAACGATAAATATGTAGTTATACATAAATAAATATTATTGTTAAAGATTTAAAACTATCTGTCCTACCTACCTCATTCATAAGTTTAAATGTCACATGTTATTTACTAACAACTTTGTAATATACTCATTGGTTATAAACTTGAAAATAAAAATAATAATAACTTTTAAAATTAATTCTTTTTCGCTCTTTGCCAATAGCATGACAGAGAATGGAAGTCGCCATATTATTTTACAAATGGCATGTAAAAACGTATGTAAAAAAGTATGGTGGTCCCCATGACTGATGTTCTCCTACCGTTCCTCTTAAATAGTTTACTCTACGATGTAATATAATATAAAGCTTAGTCACAGCACCGCGTGAACGAGTCAGCTAGTTATTTAATATTTATAATGAATCAATTCACACAATGAACCCTAATTAAATAAGACCTATGATAGGAAAATATGTAAATTAAAATTTTATCTCTATTAATCTATTCATATACGTCATTTACAAAACGATTCTAGTCGAGTATTGAATTAACCAATAGAAAATCTTAAATTATATGTTATTTTGACTCTCTTCTCGCATCTCTTCTCTCTTTAGAAGGAATATTTCTTAATGAAATCAGCCAAACAGTAATTTACGAGTACAATATGAAAGGATCTTAATGTAGGAGCCATTAGGATATTAATTCTATATTCGTCAAGTGTATATAATAGCATATTGAGGAATGACGTCATATGATGGCATAATTTCGTTAACAAAGCACTGACAGGCGTAGCTTGTGTACGTGCAGTGTTGTTGTTGATGGATGGTACTTGGCAGATGGCAACCAACCACTTTGCCCACTCTTTGTTGTTGTCGCAAACAACAATAGAATGCATTCGGTTAACAAAAGCAAAATGAATGACGGCACTTGTACTAAAAAAAAGGATTGGCGGCTGGAAAGGATGAGAATGTGGGGTAGAGTCGAGTCGAAGGGGTTAATCATAAAAAATTTCCAAAGGAGGGTTAAAAAAAACGGGCTGTTTGTTAGTACAAAGCGTTGAGACGCCGCCGCTAATGATCATTTATCAACAGGTTGTGGATGGGAGATACAATCAACGCACGCGAAGACAAACTTGAGATAAATCATATCAAAAGAGAAATATTGTTAATATGTAAACATTTTAAGGATAAATTTTAGATCCCATAATTTAAATTAAAAAAAAAAATTATTATTTTATAGATATTACTAGATAGAAATGTAAAAAAATTAATATTTTCTTTTAATTTTCTTAAAATTTGAATCAATTAACGTTTAATTTTACTATTAAATTTATTTAAAAAAAAATCTGGAGTTTCTCCACTCGACTATCTCGCAAATTTGAATTGGATTAAATAATATAATATATTATATTTAAATTAAATTAAATTAATTCAATTATAAATTAAAATTAATAAATAATATTTATTAAACAAGCGCATGTTCGGCTCTTTGTTGATGGAACCATGTCACGTGTTGGCGCGTGAGATTTGCAGTGTTAAAAAATTAATTCTGGTACTTTCAGCGATTCAATCAAGCTGTGATTCTATATATAGCAGTTTTATACAATTATTAATCATGTGAAAAATTATTATTTCTTTATTTTTACGGTCACTTTTTAGAAGAAAAAAATAGAAAACGTTGTAGGTAATAACCCTCATCCGGTTGAGCTACATTTCTCAAAAGTTGATAGAAAACTATAAATTTTGAATAATGTCCATGTACCAAATTTCATCTTTCTAGCTCAAACCGTTTTTGCGTAGTCTTGGTTACATACACACACACACACACACACACACACACACATTTTTCTCAACCTTAGTGAAAATGATTCAAGAACCTTCAAAACTGGCGAAATGATAAAAACAACTGACCAATGCTATTTTATGTATATTGATATATTAAACAATAATTTAGATTGATAATAAAAAAAAATTGGCCTAATGGAAAAGTTTTGAAATTAATACAATTTAAACTGTTGTTAATAATAATGAAATTAACTTTTAACAAATATAATATATTGATATATTGAAATGAGTGTGGGTATGTGTGTATGTAGACAAAATTACGCAAAAAAGGTTTGAGCTAAAATAATGAAATTTGGTACATGGGCATTATTCAAAATTCGTAGTTTTCTATCAACTTTTGAGAAATGTAGCTCATCCGGAGGAGGGTCAGTACCTATAACGTTTTCATTTCTTTTCCTCTAATCTGACCGTAAAAATAAAGATATATGTTTGATACCTTTTCACATGATTAAAAATTGTATAGAACTGCTATATATAGAGTTTCAACTTGATTGAAAGTATTGTTAAGTAATTTTTTAACACGGTTGCAAATCACGCGCCAGCACGTGACATGGTACCATCAACAAAAATCCAAATACGCACAGTTTAATATATATTTATTAAATTTAATTTATAATTTAATTATAGGGAACTTGAATTAATAATGAGCGTTTTTTTCGAAATTTACGGATTTGTTTTCAAATAATGGTTACAAGAAAATTTATCCACGTTTGCAAATGATCTTGATAAATGCATACTATTTGCACAGAACATACTCCAAAGAAAATATAGGATTATACTATTTGCGTTTGGAGGTAATAAAACATCATCTGGCTCAACAATCTCTTTTCTAAATAAATAAATAATTTTGTAATAATTATTTTCTAATGATCACCTGGATTTTGAATCCATTATTTTGAGATGTACCATAAGTAATAATTGTTATATCTAACAACTGTTAACAAAGTTATTTTTCTAAATAAATAAAATTATTTTGTAGCGATACTCCAATCGGAATCGACGAAAAAATTCTGTGATCAATACCGGACACTCCATTCGGACTGCTTTTTTATTTTTAATAATGTTTTTCCTTAAAACTACTTTAAAACACCAAGAATTTCATAACTATTGGCTCTATAAATTAAAAATATTCGTAAAAATATTTTGGCTCCTTGGTAGAAACCAAAAATAATGACCAAAGCCATAAAACTGTATATAAAAATATAAATATAAATATAAATATATAAATAGAAAATAGAAAATAGAAAATGTGCAAATATTTGTTCTGATCATGTAGAGATCTCTTGATGGCAATGATAATGGCAATAATAATAAACATTATTATACAATAGACTCTATATCAATTATTTTTCATTCTGTGTCCGTTCCAACTAGATCCCTACACTCGGACTACACAACATAAATGATTATAAATGAATGTGTATATCAATGGAAAATAAAACATTTTCTCTGGATTAATTCTCTCTATTAATTATTTATATAAAATAATGAAGAAGAGACTAGAAAAAAGTATATAATGTATTTATCTTACAATATCAGATTTTATTTTATACAATAACTTAATCTATTCTTATCTGTATAAAATGTTATTACACTTTTTTATTCTATCAACTTTTTTACGATAACCGGTTATTTTTCTCTCTTGTATTTGAATTTATCCATCGTTTATTCAAAAAACAAAAAAAAAAATGATTGGTTATCTTTGTAACGTTTTGTTAATAATCGATTAAAAAATCATATAACAAAACAAGAAACAAAAAATTTTTTATTGACAAGATTAACATTAGTCTGATATATTCAGTGAATTTTACAAAAAAATCATTCTTCTGGTAACAAATAGATAACTGTTGAAGTTTATCCAAGGGGATGGAGTTGAAATTCGTTTGGTTTAGTACATCAAAATGGAAAACTGGTAGGGTCGGTTAAAATTTGTATAACAAAGTGAGCAACTAATTCATAGGTCATTTGGCAGATAAACATGTTCAGATAAATAATAAAATGTATGGTTTGATTTTTAACTAAAAAAAAAAATATTGTTAATATAAAAGGGTATCGAATTCATTTGCCTCGCAACAACCTCATTACATTCAAATGTTGTCGTTTTTATCCCTACTCTGTTGAACAACTTTAAATACATCGCGAATGAGCAAGAGTGAGAAAGAGGAAGAAAGAAAACACTGAAAACGGGAATGGAGGAAAAAACTTGTGTTTATAGGTAAACGGAAGAGAATAGTTTTCAAATGAAAATCTTTTGGCATTTTAATTAAATTGAAAATTACGTTTGAATTTCATTTAAATAAATTAGAATAGAATTAAGTCGGTGGCTGCCTGGACGGGGTGTTTCATGAACAACTTAATTCCTTTAGATCAAAAAAGATCGTAAAGTGTTCATGATGGTGGTGGTGTGAGGGAGTGACAAATGGTAGAATGAGAAAAAGAGTAAAATGCGGGATACTTGAAAGAAGGGTACAAAGGGATGGAGAAGACGACCAGCAGCAGAAATGGAATTTGCCTCAATATTATTCTAACCGTGAAATGCAATTAGAGTTAAAAATAGTCATTTCCTTTCATATTTCAAAATCTTGACTTTTATTATAGAAAACAATAAATAACAAAAAAAAAAAAACAAATAAAATTATTTATTTAAATTTCTATTCTAAATTGATGTTTTCTAATTTTTCTTTGATTTTTTTAAATATTTAACAATAAAATAATTAAATGAAATACTCACATATCGTTTATATTAATAACCAAGTATAGCTATACATATATTTATATTAAAATATAGTACATGGAACACCCAGCTATCGCTCGACCCAATTCTTTAATTGTTTATTACAATTATTAAATGTTACATCATTGCATCAATCTGATTAAAATGAATGGAACTTGGGGTACTCAATAATAATAAATAATAATATTAATTAATAAATATTTAATAATATTTTAGTGAACAAATATTAAAAATTATAAATCTATCTAGAAACTTAATTAATAAAAGAACAATGAATATATATATATATATATATATATATATATATATATATATATATATATATATATATAAAATAATAATTTAATAAAAAATAAACACGAAAATAGAATTAAAAAAATAACATAAAATTAATTATCTAAAAATTTAATGACAAAACATATCAAAAAATTACCATTTTTTGGAATATATCTCTAATTTATTATTTTTATTTTTATATCGATGCACTCGGCGAGCTTTAATCCCTCGAACTCAAGTCGTCGGACCAACCGTTTATCTCTGCAGCTAATATATTTTATAGATTATAGAATAAAAATAACATTATTAAAATAATTATTTTTAGCCACGTGCCCTGCCCATCTATAATATAAAAATGAATCGAAAAATGTGTTTGTAAGCCCATAACTCAATAACGCCTGAACCAAGTTTGCCAATTCTTTTTTTTTTAAATGTTCGTTGAAGTCCAAAAATCAAATAATTGCCGGGAAACCCTACAAACAGTTCTTTTCTTTTACCCATACGTTACCATGGCAACCGATAATAACAAATTTCAAATTTGACTATACATTTTAGTTAGAAATTTTTTTCCACCGAAAAAATTAAATTTAAATATGTATTTAAAAAATACTAGGCAAAGGAAAGAACGTTAAAAATTAAGTCAGATAGGGTCATCTGATTTGTTAGAATTACAAAACAAAGAAAGGGAACTTAAAATTAAAAAAACATTAATTGAGTCTCTGTCTGAGAGAGAAAATATGCTTTTTACACCAGGGCACCAGAAAACACTACTTACTGTGTCTTTACTAATACCCAATTCTTCGGCTATTAGTCGCAGAGTTAATCGCAGATCTTTTGTTAGCATCTCTCGTACACGTTCAGGGTTTTCTGGTGTCCTGCTTGTGGATTGCCGGCCTGAACGTTGTGACGGCTATTCTGAGAACGATTCCACATCAAGACTTCTCCAACAGTTTTCAAGCGTTATACGAACCTTGTCAGAAGTGTTGTGGCTAGTGGAGAGTATTTTGAAGGTTAATAAAGAAATTTTTACAATTAATATTCTCTTTTTATGTTTTTATCATACTATTCACCGAACTTTTTAGACACACCTCGTATACTTATCTCTTTTAAGTAAATATTCAATTTTTTTTAAGTATATGTTAAGAGATAGTTATTTATTAATAATTTCTTTATTGAAATTGAAACAAGATGAAAATTGTATAAAATCTTTTATTTATCATTCATTTCAATAATAGAAACAAATTATTACGATTAATATTTTAAGTGACCTCCCTTGGCCTCAATTAAGAGTTTGATCCTCTTTGGCATTGTATCCACAAGTTTTTTGCTGATTCATCTCAAAACCATAATAGTGATAATTGCACTATGGTACAATCCAATGTAGACAATCGATTCTTGCAAATTGTCCACAGATTCTTTATAGAGTTGATGTCTGGAATATTCCCTGGCCAATCTAATATGGTGATATGTGGTTTTCCGAGCAAAGTCCTGCTGGAAAACTCCCTCGCCATTTTGGGCACTGCACATCGTACAAGCCTTCCTATCTTTTCAATTCTATTTTTCTATTCAAGATGGAGCGACTCATCACCTGGATGACGACACTGCTTAGAAATTATAATTAATTTGTATTCATTTAAAAATTAAATATAAAATATATATGTTTGTTGAGCTGCGTCAACAAGTGCCATAAGTTCACAAGTTCACAAGAACAACTAACGCACAATCGAAGTTAACTAGATACTAGGTATTTAGCAAAAATATAAATCATTCATTTTTTTTTTTAGATAAAAAGATAAAATTATTCCAATTCAGAGATTATAATATCAAAACTGTTAGGGTAATTAATTAAATTATTTGACATTAGCATATTAAAATGTTTACATGCTTAATAAAATGCTTTCATTTAAATCGTAAACAAATTAAAACTATAATATTTGTATTATTTTTTTTTTCAATATCTCCACTTAGTTTTAATATATACTACTATGATACTATTTTCTTTATTTTAACTAATGAATTTTTAACACAAATTGAATAAAAACCAAATATCATTATATAGAATTGAAATATAATCTCTAAGAATTTATATCTGCCTTGAGGAATAAATTTTTATTAAATCGGTTAATCATAGAATAATTATCTTTCTAATTAAGTATGTTTCTTGTATTCATTTCTAGTCTCGGTTTTCTTAATTAAATTAAAGAGACCTTATGGTGGCTCACCTCCCTCTCCTCTTACGCTTTTTTTTCTATTTCTTTTCCATATAACCTTAATGACTGTGAGTAAAGCAAATTAAATTTAACGACACCCACTCCCTTGAAATTACAATGTGTTTGGTATTCTATTTTCTGAAACAAAAAAAAAAAAAAAAAATGATGCAAAGAAAATGGGACTTAGGCTGAGAGTGTTTAAGAAAGAGGTGAAGTGGTGTGGGAGAAACGAAACACAAGAGAACACTTGGGTGTTTAAAGGATTCTCTATTGGCCAAAAAGCTCAGCCCCTTTTGTTAAGATATTAAACCAACTTTAATGGAGACTATAAGATGGAAAATTATAGATATTTGAAGAAAACATTAGACTATTTAAACACTATGAGGAATGAAAAAGTAAAGTAAGTGGGCGTGAAATATTTACCAAATGGAATTTCCAATGAACTAGATACTAATTCTACGATGAAACATTTAACATAAACAAGTAATTTATTATTATTATTATTATTATTATATTGGTAAATATACAATAAAATAATATATTATCTTATTATTTTTGATTATTAAATTATTTATTTTGAATAATATTAATCAAAGCATTCGTTTTATTGAATATTGTAATAGTAGAAAAAAACAGTTTGCTAACTTGGAGAATTGAATCGAAAATTACATATTTCATTTGATGGAATTAAAGGATTCTAAATGTTTGTTTTTAATCATTCAATCTCTCCAAGAATAATCAATCCAAACAAATTGTTATGTCTAAAAAAATAAGAGTAAAAACACAAAATTACTATATTTCCATAAAGTAGAGCTGAGAAGAAACGACTTCAATTTTTTAAAACGGAATACAAACAACATTAAGTCTTTGCAGGAAATTTAACTAACACTTCCTCTTGTTCTAAGACATAAATAAAATGTGTTTAATTAAACTTTTCAAACTTTTTATATTTTATTGAATATTTATAGATCTTTTCAAGAGTCCAAGGAAAATAGTGAATAAAAAACTTTGCAAATGACTGCGTTAAATGATTTATTTGTTCAATTATTTTGAACAATTGAATTATACATATTTTGAATTTGTTTTTGTTTATTAATATAATAATAATATCAATTTCTTTCTACCATTAATCAAATAATATAATATTCGCATTACAATGCTTATAATTATGTTTTTTATTTATTTAATTTTTTTTTTTTTTTCATTTACTTGAGTGACCCTTTGAAATGAAGAAAAACCATTTTTCATTTCGATGACACAATTCAAACAAAAAACATCAGTCTTCTAATTAGACAAAATAAATGGGAAGAGGGAAAAAAGTGCTCAACTTAAATTTTTATGAATGTATCTTATAATAGTACTATGCGCCAATATATGGAAAGATTCACCATTTCTAAGTAACTTGAATTATAAGAAATGAAGAAAAAAAAATTAAACAAAAAGAAAATCGCCCTTCCCAAGACAAAATAACCAATTATTATTTATTTATTTATTTATTTATTTTAATAATATGATGTATATTATCAATAGTTGTCCTAATTTAAACATAAAATGAACATTCTATTAACTACCTTTTTATTAAAAACAACCATTTAAACAATCAAAAACAAAATACCATCACAAAATATAAATACAATTCATTCATGGCATTGATAAACATATCTATCATTAATATTCAGTTTAATATAAAAAATATTTTGAATAAATTAAATATCTTAAAGGTGTTTCTCTGCATGAAAATTATAATATTTAAATATTTTTTATATTTCACAAACAGACGAAAAGAATCATTAGAAAAAATCTATCACACGATAATATTTATAAATTCTCAGTCATTTAATTTTGAAATTAAAATTAATTTAGTTTTATATTATACTTTTAGAGAGATATACACTTATACACATCTAAGTCTTAATACACACACACACACACACACATATGTATGGTATACATATCTATCTATTAATGTATTTCTCTGTCTTAATTGTGATGTTGAAATCAAAAGTTCTAGGCAGTAGTAACTTCATTACTATATCTACATGTATTTATTTCTAACTGGACAAGCCGAGAACTAAATAAAATATTGTTCAGCCTGTCGGACCACCTGTGCCACTGGTGAAGGAGTTAAAAAAAAGAATTCTCAACTCTTTCACACACGGGGAGTAAAATAAAATTATTTGGGAAAGGAACCCTGAAATAAACTTCACCAAAGAGTGCAGTACGTTTGACTATTTGTGCTTAGGCGATTCGCCTTGGAGAACTAAAATCGGAAAGAAATAATAACAAATTAAATTAATCAAAATATCCGATGCTAACATATGGACCTGCAAAGGAAAGATTAGGTTCACTTTTTTCTAAATAAAAGAAAAGTGTTCGTTGCCACGTTATAATATTTAATCAAAGGAAAATTAATATAAAGTAAAAAATAAAATCAAATTAAATACAAAAAAATAAAAAGAAATAAATGCTGGCTAATACTCAGCTAAAACAAACAAGTTACAAAAAATAATAATAACAATTCAAACAGTTTACCCCACGTGGGTAGGAACAAAATGGCTAATTCACCGCTCAAAAGCTCAATATCAAGTCCACAGCCAGAAGTCTGAAAAGCAAGTGAGAGATCACCCATAAGAAGCTAGCTGTATACAGAAGCCATCAACAAAAGGGAGCAAGGTGGTTGGCTGTGAGGGGTGGTCATGTGACCCCTACTGGCAAAGTCAAATAAGCCACTGAGTCCTTCACGTGTTATATTAATATAAATATAAAAAAACATATATATAAAAGAAAAAATTATAAAAATTATATAAAAAATAAATTGGTATTAAATAAATAAATCTAAATCAGGGAGAGAGGCGTTAACACTAACCTGATTGATTAAAGATGGATATTAAAGAAAATATGTATATTATTTCTTGTATAAAAAAATAAAAAAATAAAAAAATAATAAAAAATGATTTTAATTATAATAAAAAAGAAATAGGCATATTTTTTTTATTTTTAGGTAATTAATATAATCAATTTCATTGATATATAAAAGTCAAATATTCTCTCTCACATATTAGTTAGAAACTCTTTGAAGCATATAACCAGCCCCACTAGAGAGGATATTATAATCCATTTATGCTTACTGAACATTAGCAGTGGCAAAGGCCCTATCATTTGAATAGATAAACAAGGAATGTACTAAGGACTAATTTGAAATGGCAGGAAAATGGTCAAGCTAAGGCCATAACCATAATCATCATATTTACTCATTCATTAATAATGAAATCACTTAGAAACAAATACGATTATTTTAATTGAACAATTTAATTAAAAGAATTTACTTAAAGACAAAATTATATTACAATGTTTTAAGAATATTTTAAGAAATATTGGGTGTTTATGAAAAATGTATTAAAATTTAGAATGTACATAGAATTATATAGTATATGATTAATGTTCTCTTTTTTCTTTCTATTATATAAAAGTTTAAAAATTATAATCATTATATATATTATGTGTTTGAACGAACAAAGTGAGGGATAAGAAAGTAGATGCTGTTCACTAAATTCAAAATAATAATAATAAATAATTAAATAATTTTAAAATGTTGAAAGAAAACGATATTAGATTGTAATTTCAACTGATTTAATTAATTAATTATAATTTTCTTTTTAATTATAACTTATATCTTTTTTCATTTCTAAAATGGAAACGAACCTAATAGTTTTTGATCCTTTGTAACAAAAACCTCCATTTAAATGAGAATTAAAAAAAATAATAATAATTTATAATAAAAATTTATAACAAAATAATAAACTTATGACAATGAATTTAATCCTAAAAGAATATTTTGAAATTTAATTGAAATATTTTAAAAAATATCTACTAAAGTTTTATAAAAATAATAATTAACAATAATTTCTAGTTGGTGAAATTAATGGTACTAAAATGGAAACGAACATGGGTCTACTTTCCACCTAGTTTTTGATACTGGGTAAAATCCTCATGTTTAAAGTGCCCATTTGGGGAAAGGGTTTAACAGTTGGAAAAATATTTATTGAATAAATAGACAAATTAAAGCAAATATCAACGACGGATACCAAATAACAAACGGAATAAACAACAAAAGTTTACATCTAACACCGTTTAATGCCAGAGTCGATAATATTGTCAAAATAATAAATTTTAAAGTATATTAGAGTGGCTGTAAAAGTTCGATTCGAAATCACTCTGGCTAATCAAATTTGGACATCCCGACAAGTATAATAGTATCCTATCATTTTATTCATATTCTAAACTTTTTGTATGCCGTATAGGTTTAAAATATATATTAATAATCGCTATAAATTTTCAAATTTCGCAACGGGTTAAAACAAGGAAACAAGGAGACTCATTATCACCAATTTTATTTAATTTAGTACTGAAATATGTAATTAGACAAATTGGGAAAAAATCAAACGGAATCCTATTAAACAAAAAAATTCAAGTATTAGGTTACTCAGACGACTTAAATAGAATTGCAATTAAATGCAGAAAAAGAGGTGGTGCTGGAAATTACTAGTGCTAATATACTAAATATTTAGTAACAGAGAGGAATAGTATTAACACACACAAAGTCTTAACATACAAAATGTAGAATTCGAAATTGTAGAAAAATTTAAATACTTAGGTTTTGTAATCACGAAGGATAATAATATTCGAGAAGAATTTAAAGCCTTCGCTCATGCAGTAAAGGGGCTTATCGCGTCAAAATTATTATCAAAAGGGATCAAAATTAAAATATATATTATAAAACAATTATTTTGCCGGTTGTATTGTATGAGTATGAGACATGGTCTAAGACAGGGCTGTCAAACTCGCGGGCCGCGGCAACTATTTTTGCGTCCCGCGACGACTTAAAAAATTTTCAATTTGTCTCTTAAAAAAAAAAGGTAAAATGATTTTAGCTATCAGACTCTCGACTTTCAATTTGTCTGCGGCCCGCCTAAAGTTAAACCTTGTTTGTTTGGCCCAAGTGAACCTATGAGTTTGACAGAGGTGGTCTTAAGACTTTAGGAGACGAGACGAGTACATTTAGAGTATTTGAGAATAAGATTCTTCGCAGCATTGGCATGGGCCAAAGAAAGATGAGATCGCCGGGGAATAGCTACGAGGAGTTGCATGACCTCTATCTATGCATCTCTAGATATAGTCAGAATTATCAAATCGAGAAGGCTGCGATGGGCAGGACACGTGACTGGGAGAGGAAAGAATGGCGAAAAATATATATTGGTGGGGAGACCGAATGGAAGACCAAGAACGAAGTGGGTGGAAAATGAGGGAGGAACGAGAGAGAGATGGAAGAGGGTAGAGATTGGAGGAAGGTTGTGGTTGCTCAGGTCACAGAGTATCATCTATCTAAATATGTATCTATCTCTATAGAATAATCGCTATAAGAAGGAAACGATTTTTTTGAGATCGAGAAAAAGTCCAATTGTATTGTTCATTAACTATTTAAGGAATAATGATTCGTTTGGCCTTTTGATAAAAAATCCCTGTCTATTGAACTACTTTCTATTGAACGGTTTTTATTTTGTAAGTAAAATATAATAAATATTGTTGAATTATAATTTAGTAATGTATTTTAGTAAATTTGTATGTATATTTCGTATTTCATAAGCATAGAATTGATTAATTTTCATTGATTTTTTTAAAAATTTTATTTAAGTTGATGAAATTATTTATAAAGATTTTGAATAATAGAATAGTGGATATAAAATATAGTATAATAGAAAAAATAGATATCAGTAATGAATATTGAAATAAATGTGAATCTCGGACCCTTCTTTACCTTTCTTTCACAGGATGTTTTAAGAAATTAAAATTTTAAGAAATTGTTTCTTTTTAAAAGAAAATTTATTTAATTTAATAAAAATATTAGTAATATTATATTTTGTATAGGTAAATTTTCACAATGTCTTAAAAATAATAATTGTGATGATGATGTGATGAGAAATCTTCATTATTCAAATTATAATATTAATTTAATAATAATTTCCCCTGTTCTAAATAATTAAATAAAGAAATATATAGAAAATAAGTAATTAATACCAAGTATTAAAGTGAGACAATATAAAATTAAAATTTTGATTTTTGTTATCGTCATGATATATATCATTTTTTTATAAGGAAATTATTGGCTAACATAATATATTGAATAATTGTAGATTGGACATTCTATTAAAATGTTTGGTTCATTTATTTATTTTTAATCAATCTTTCAAGAAGGAGACTAGGGGGTCGAATAATAAGAAATGAGAATATAGTAAAAAATAATTGTAATGCATAAGATATATAATATGCTTAACAGAATAAATCAAAGTTCAATATTGTAAAATAAAATAGAAATAATAAAGAGAAGATATCTGAATTTTATTTTGCATTCTTTCTCCTCCCTCCTCCAAAAAATATATGATTTATATTCGCTAATGGCCGCAAGGTATATTTCGAATATTTCTTTATTTTATTATTAAATTGCTAAAAAATTTATAAAAATCTAAATTTAATTGTTACATCATTAAATATCTTTATGGGACTAAAAGGCAAGCTGTTTAAATAAACAATATTTCACTCAAATAGAAAATTTTTCCAGAAACTATCTCTATTGTAATTGTTTTACAAAGTCAAACAAGAAAAATGTAGTTTAACAATAAATATGAAAGATTTTGTTGACTAGTGATAGAGAAGAAAGGGAAAATTTAATCTGAATGTTTTTGCTGAGTGAAAAATTATATTTATATACCTATGCCTATTTTTTTATTATTAAAATAGAAAGGTAAACATTTAAAAAAAATGTTTTAAAAGAAAAATATAATTTTCCAATGGATTTTTTAAATAATCAAAACAGAAAACAATTTTTTTAAAATAAATATTTGTTTTATTTTTTTATTTATTTTTTTTTTTTAACTTTTGTGTAGGAGTATTATGATAGTCGTTTTTGAGGATAATATTAAAATACAATAAGATCGATTAAATTCTTCATTGATAATTAATATTATTGTATTTTGCTTTTAAAAATTTAAAATATCATAAATTCATTTTAATATTGCCAAATACATGTACTTATACTATTATAAAAATACTTTTGTATTTTTTTTTTTTAAATATTAAATTCAACATAATATCTATATTGAATACAAATTATCCTAGTTTTTACTATAATATGTTTCTCATTTTTGGTCTTCTAACGTCTGTTTTATAGTATAATAGTTGTCCTATCGATTCACATTTCTTTCATTGTTTTTTTTATTTTTAATAATATTTCTAATCTCTTTCTTTTCAATGATTTTTTTTTTTTTTGTGGACAGGTCAATAAATCCGTGACTTTTTGAATTTCTCGTCCCTTAAATGAAATGTCAGCAGGCAACTATCAGCTGACTTTGAATCAATTGTGTCTTTTAGTTTATGTTTAGCATTAATAGCAGACTATTTCGTGATTTGAGAAGAAATGGAAAAAAGTGAATTTTCATGAAAATCCATGAATTGGGATATGAATTGCTCCCTCATCTGCCCTATTCTTCGGATTTAACCCCGAGTGACTATTGTTTCCAAACCTGAAATAACGACTCGACGGAAAGAGATTTGACTCCAACGATGAAATCACCTTACAAACAAATCTATTATGATGTCATCGACAAATCTTTTTTTTTTTTTTTTTTTTGGAAGTGATAAAAAAATTTAAAAAAATTCGAAGTGTATAGAGCTCAAAGGTGGCTACGTTGAAAATTGAAATAATTTTTTTTATCCAAAAACCTGCGTTTCATTCAAGTACAAGTCAACTTCTTTCTATACGGTCAAACCGATAACCATTAAAATTGCTAAACACGCTAAATATGTTGAAATGGATGAATTTTGATGTAAATCGAAATTAAATAGCACTGCAGCATATCATTTTCTACATCGTTTGACACCATTTGACAATTATGCAAAATATACATACAGTGCCTTACTTATGTAGAAAGTTCTTGGCTACACAACTATCATAATCCTCCAACAATTCCTATTCGAAGCTATCTCTCACTTCCATTATCTAGAATCCCTCACTATAACTGAATTTGTACATTTCATTTCGCTAATTTTATTTTTCTCATTTTGTTAATTAAATTTACCTTCTGTATAAATGCAGTTACGCAATTTACTTTTTTTAATTGGAAAAGAGAACCACAATTGTGTGATTAAAGTTGTATTAAAAAAAAATTTAAATATAAAAAATTAATTGGTTCAATTTTGATTTAAGATTTATTAGACCCAAATTTTATTGATTTATTAATGAGAAAAATGGAACTATTAATTTTGACTTAATAGATAATCTCGATAAAAATCAAATTTTATATACATATGTAAATATATACAAAACATAAACGTTAAATATGTTAAAAGATATTATCTAATAATAAATAATTCATGGGTTCGATTAAAGTATTTCGGAAACATTAATGAATCAACAAGTTAAAGCTGGATTTAAAAGAGAGAAAAAAAGAAATATGCATTACTTTTTTTTATTATTTCAGTTGAATTGAATAATTTTCTAAAAATAGAAAAATGAAATAAAAAAATATAAACTTTGATTAAAGTTATGAATTATTTTTAACAAATAAGATACACGATAATTAAAATTAAATCTATTTCTATATGTGATAAAGTTTAATCATGAGAGATAAAATAAACTTTTACACAGTGTACATTTAATTTTATTTCAGATATTATATAAATAATTGTTTAAAATAAGAAGAATAAATACTTATAAAAAAAAATCATAAGATCAAGTGTTTTGTTGATACATACTAACAACACCATCATAATTTGTTTTGCTTTTTAAGAAGGTAATTTTTTTCAATTCAATTCTTTTTCAACCATTATATTTTGGTTAGTATTTCGGTTTTGTTTTTTTTAATATGATTATATCAAACAATAAATTATACAAAGAAAATACACGGTAAAGTCAATAGAATAACTAAATCAAAATGAGAAATACAAGATGTAAATGAAAAAAAAAAAATAAAATAAAAACAACTTAAAAGTTATATATTTTACATAATGTTGTTGTTTTTTTATAATTAGATTAAAAAAAGAGAGATTCAATTATTAAATAAATAAAAAAAAAAAATTTAAAAAAATAATAAATTTTAATTAAAAATTAATTTATTTAAACATATTATTTTATAAAAAACGATTTTTATAAATGATTTCTATAAAAACGTATGCTAGTTAATAAAAAATAAATAAAATTATTTTTAGATTTTTTAATAAACCAGTGAGATGAATAATATAAACATATGTACATTCAATAAAAATGTATATTTTTGCAATTAGAAAGGTCCAATTAATATAATTCTGGATTTATTATTAATGAATAAACAACGATTTTCGATTCGAATTGAAAATTTCAAATAAATAAGAAGCCATTCGTAAAGTGAATATAAAAACATTTATATAAATATATACCAATATTATACGTAGAAAGAAAGAATGGAATAAAATATTTTATATTTTTGTAAATAATCTATTTTTATTCTGATAAGATATGAATCTGTTTTTTTTTTTGTTCTTTTTTTGATTGTTTGGCAAACGATTTGGAGCTGATGGAATATATCCATTGGAAATATCCAAATGAAATCATATGCATTTCACTTCTAGGAGAAAGAAAGTATTCAACTTCTACTTTTTTGCCATTCACAATTTTCTTTCGTAAATAAAACGATTTCCATGATGGTAGTGGGAAGTATTCAATAGTCATCGCACTCGCTTCACAACCACGAAAAGGAAACGGACCAAGAGGCAAACCGCAAGGATCGAGACAAGTTGGTAATAAATCGAGGCAGGCATGAAAATAGAAAAATCCGCCTTTCAGAAAGCTCTTTTTACCCTTTTTACTCCACGGGTTGTGGTCAGCACTTTAAGGCACCCATTCCACTACTAGTCTCCAAAATATTGCGGATAAATCCTGGCAGCCTGGAAATAGCTTGAAATGCATTAGTGTTGCTCTTAGAAGCCGGATTACCTGACTGGTCGAGATATTTATTTCGAATTGGAGAGTCTTTTTGCAATTTAAATAACATACTAGCCTGAAATTTAACCATTAAAAACAATTGAATTAAAGTTTGTACTTTTTTTATAAAGAATAAACAAAATACTATTATATTTTTATTATTTTATTTATTAAAAAAATACCTTAATTTTATTATATCTTATTATCTTATCTTATCTTCTTATACGAGTAAAAATTGTTTGTATGTTTGTTTGTAAATGGGTTGTCAAAAATCGCTCTAACGATTTTTTTGAAATTCACACCAGAGATAGTATTTATAAAGAAAAATTAAGTTTTATTGATCACATCCCTAGGAAAATACATCTTTATTAGTTTTTTTTAATTGAAATGTATATATATGACGTCACAACCACCGCCTGTGAGATATATAAATCTATTCTTAAAATAAAATTAAAAATATTTATATTATATATAATTCCAATTTATATGATCTTAATATATTGTGAGAATTAGATAAATAATGTAGAGAACAAAAACTTATTTAATTTACAGAATGAAAATGTCTATAATAATGTCTAAACATTTTTTCTTGATAATTTTACATTATAATAACACTAATTACAGTAGTTATAATATATGGAAAATTTTCAACTTTGACCGCCGATTTGACCATGTTTCCAACCTAATTTTAAAAAACCAAGACCACTTTACATTTATACTTTTTTAAGCTCTACTCGAATTTAAAATCAAAATTTAAAAAATGAAAAATGTTTGGCGATAGACACACAGATGCACACATATTTAGATTTTATAAACGAACTAAATTGTAAAATTTTTAAAGTATATAATAATAAATTGTATAAATTTGTTAAAGGGTCGAGCGATAGCTCGGTGTCCCAGGTATTGAATTGAAAATCAATTTATTTTAATTAATTTGAAACATTTTAGGAAACAAATTTTTAATGTGTTATTTTTAGAAATCCCATTTTTTAATGAGATTGATGCAATGATGCAACATTTAATAATTGTAATAAATAATTAAAGAATTGTATATCAATATTTTTTAAAGGGTCGAGCGAGAGCTCGGTGTCCCAGGTATTAATATTATCAGCCAAACCCAATAATAATGAATCATTTTTTTACCGACCGACGATAGTAAGGGAGGTATTGTTTTCACACCAAATTTCACATGTGGAGATTTTTACATATCTCCACGAATCATGCATTTTCTTAACAGAAAAAAGTATTTTTAGCATGATGTCTGTCCGTCCGTCCGTCCGTCCGTCTGTCCGTATAGATGTGTACAGCCTGAACGGCTCAACGGATTTTGATGAAATATATTCACACAGTATATTTACTTAATGCATCAGTGGGATGAATGGATCAACTTTTGGTGCAAATCCGGAAACCGGAAGTGGTAGTGTTAGCGATTGACGATAGGAAGGGAAGGGTTATTTTCACACCAAATTTCACATGAGGAGATTTTTTTATATATCACCACGAATCATGGACTTTGTATTGGTTTTATCCTCGGGAAAATCATATTTATTAGTTTTTTCTTAATTTAAAATTATATGACGTCATCCAGCCATTCATGACGTCACAGCCTGGTCTTGCATATATATAACAAATAAAATAAAATTAAAAATGTTTATATTTATTATTTATGTATGCCTATCTGTTTTTTATTACATTAATAGATATATTAAAATTATTTGAAATTGTTTCTGTAGCTGCTAATTAATTTACTTCAAACCGTCGGTCGGTTCGGACCTGGCCACAGGTCAACTTATTAAGGTAATTACCGAGCCATGTGTGTACATTACAATCTTACGCGTGCATCATATATCAAAAAAGTATATATTTATAGTGATATATAGTGAGTAAAGTATAAAGTGATAGTTATTTATAGTCATTTATAGTGATATTTAATCTTCAATTTTTCTACATATCTATAAAATACGAGCAAAAACTATCCATATACACATGGAAATATTTATAAAATAGTATAAAAATATTATAAAATTATAAATAAATATATATATTTATTTATTATTTTATTTATTTTTATTATTTTGAAATATTTTATAATATTTTAAATATCTATTATAAAAATTAGTTAATTTAAATTTTTACCTGTAAAGTAACACTAAATACAAGTCAATAAAATTTCATTTTCACTATCTAATATATTTTTTTTCACCATAACTATTACTCTCCCTATTACACTGTCCAAACAATCTATTTAAAAATTTGTTTGTCAGTGTTTGATGTTAAATTAAAAATTCAATCTTTGTACACATTTATTTTATTTTATACTTAATCTTGAATTATTTTAAAATAAATTATTTTCCATATATTTTATATTTACTCCAAAAAAAAATAAGTTGACCTGTGGCCAGGTCCGAACCGACCGACGGTTTGAAATAAATTAATTTCCAGCTACAGAAACAATTTCAAATAATTTTAATATATCTATTAATGTAATAAAAAACAGATAGGCATAGAACATAAATATTTTTAATTTTATTTTATTTATAATATATAGCTGAAGTAGCCGGCGTTGCCGGCGTTACCCGAGGCTGTGACGTCATGAAGGGCTGGGTGACGTCATATAATTTTAAATTAAGAAAAACATAATGAAGATGATTTTTCCCGAGGATAAAACCAATACATTCGTGGTGATATGTAAAAAAATCTCCTTATGTGAAATTTGGTGCGAAAATAACCCTTCCCTTCTTATCGTCGATCGCTAATACTACCACTTCCGGTTTCCGGATTTGCACCAAAAGTTGATCCATTCATCCCACTGATGCATTAAGTAAATATACCAAATTTCATCAAAATCGGTTGAGCCATCCAGGCTGTACACATCTATACGGACGGACAGACGGACAGACGGACGGACGGACGGACGGACAGACATCATGCTAAAAATACTTTTTTCTGTTAAGAAAATGCATGATTCGTGGAGATATGTAAAAATCTCCACATGTGAAATTTGGTGTGAAAACAATACCTCCCTTACTATCGTCGGTCGGTAAAAATAATCGAGAAAATTTCATATTTCTTGAAAAATAGATTAGAATTACAAATTCTCGATTAAAATAAATAGATTTCTAATAATTTACTTTTAAATGAAATATTAAATGAAAATGTTTGAAAAAATAATATCTTAAATTTTTTGTATACACGATAAGAAAGTGCATATGCATTTATTAATGTTATATTTATGAAGTAATATTGAAAAAATAAAAAGTTGAAGATATTAATTTAAAATTTATTTATTGTGTCGGTGAATATGACATAATTTTTTTTTTTTTGAGATCATTTATTATAATAAATAATATATATTATATATATTCCAGAAGGAAGTCCGAATGTGTGACATAGTTTCTCGGAAATCACACTGATCGCCTCTGCACGCGACGCTCGGGCTCGAGTTCATTGTTTCTGCTCCACTATCAAAGTCTGCACTTTATTTTTAAATCGGCAGCCATGGTATTTGGAAACATTTCATAACTACCATTGACAGCGTGGCTGTTCTATTATAACACCAACATAGCGCGAAAGCTTTCAATTTTGTCCGAAGACGTTAAAATATTAGAATTCCTTCCTATTAAGATAATTCGATATAAAATTATTTTCGTTTGTTAATATAATTTATTTATTATTTATTTATTTATTTTTATCAAATTCAGAACGAATTTTGTCTAAGTATTATTAATAATTATTTATCAATTTGAGAATATTTATCTAATTAATTAAATTTAAATGGTTTTTTTACATTATTATATAAAATTTCAGGGTTTAAATAAATCTATTATATGATTACTTATAATTGGTAGTTCTATAGTTTTCTATTTTTAAATTATATTCTCTTTTGATATTAATTTTTATTTTTATTCCTAATCATTTCTAAATAATTTATTATTAAGAAAAAAATTTCTCAAATTATTCAGTTTTTTATTATTTATTATTATAAGTTTGTTCATATAAAATTTAACTCTTGTCATCCCTGGAGTCCCGTGAGCAATTACAATAAGATTCCTATTTTAGTTAGTTTGTGGAAAAATAGGTCAAATGAAGGGAAAACTTTGTTTGTGATTAAATAAGTTAAGAGTGCGAGAGAATTGGATGAATCCCCGTATGCACTTTTCTTTCATGGTATCATAGCTATTCATTGCAGTTAATTAAGAAGAAAGCAAACAAAAATAATTATACAGACCCAAATAAAACACAGAACAACTTAAACTCACTCATTACACGTGTGAAACTGACGATAATTCAAAAGATTCTGACTGAGCGAGAAAATATATATTGCAATAGTAAATTCTTATGTTTTAAAATAATATTAATTTATATAAAAAAATTATGGTCCCTATAGAATTATAATTTTATATTTTGTCGTCTCGATGGTACCAATGTCTCATTATCAGTATATAACGCAACATTTGGCTCTCCCTATAATTTAATATATATACAAAACTAATATATTTATTTTATAATATTGTATATTCTAGAAACTTCACAGCAAATTGAGATAATTTATTTCTAAATTGGCTAACAAAGAAATTGCGACTTTGATCTAAATTTCAAACGTTTCAGTATAAAATATTAATTTAATAATTCATTTAATTTGTAATAATTAATTAAAGAATTTTAATATTTTTTTTTTTCAAATCTAAAAGTGTTTATTTAGAAAAACTTAATGTTTTTTCAAACCTATATATAAAGAGTCAAATGAAAAAATCTAAAAAAAAAAAATATTTATTTGTTATTTTTTAAATTACTTAGTGGCTTTTAATTAACAACAATAATAACTTTTTGATTAGTCAAATGTAAACGCTATAGTTGACATCACGCATACAATCATTAACTTTTATATTTATGTTATTATTATCAAACAAGATTTAAGGTTGAAAGGACCCGTACTACTACTACTACTACTACTACTACTACTACTACTGATCATAGAACACCTTTATCCTGCTTAGCCGACTTGATCGACTCTTTCCATTGGAAGCATGCACAAAAGTTAGAGTTTTTTTTTTTATTATTATTATATATATATTTACAAAAGGTGTTCATTTCTACTGCCAATAATAAAATAATATAATCCGTTAATGGGGGAGGTGGAGGTATTCATAAAGGGAGGATAAGATCAGGTGAAAGTAGAGTCGAAAGGTTCTAAAGAATATTTCATACATTCACTGATTTTAAATCCTATATATTTATGTTTATGAAAATATTTATTAATTTAAAAACAAATTGAAATAAAAAAAAGAATTAAATTATTTGTAAAGAAAATCAAAATAAAAAAAAAAAAAAAAAAAAAAAAAAACAAACGAAAAATGAAAATTGAAATTGGATTACTATGAAACAAAAATAATATTCTTTCAAATCGAACAAACATATTTTTCTAAGCGTAGGCAAAAAGAAGCATTAGAAATAGTCGAAAGAGGAATCGATATAATGGAAGAAAGAGGAAATTGGCAAGATTTATTGCCCTTGTCAAGCATGTGGCTCCGGCTTCTTTCAAGTTTGCAAATAGCAAGCAGCCCTCCAACAGCCGACGCCTCTTCTCTATGTCATGATTGATCTACTCCCGTGGGAAAGATATACTTGCCAACAAGCATCCCCACCAGCCAACACCCGGCCACCGTCACTCCAACTAACACGTCTACTGAAAAACATCTCCCGGATTTAACTTCCGTAATTCAATTATGGAAGAAATGAAAACACGAGAGAGACGAAGACAACTAATCGACGTCACAATTTAAAGAATATTAATAATTTTCAAGAAAGGAAGAAAAAAATATTTAATAGCCATCTCTCAAATGACATTTATTTATTCCCTCTCATACTATCAATCAACCTTTATCATTAATTATAGTATAATTCTATAAACTTTTAGAAAATACTTTTTGCAAAGAATCATTTTTTATCTATTATTCATTTGACTTGTATATATTTGATCGAATGGGATTAACTCTCAAATAGGTATTAATAAATAAATATTAATAAGTATAAGTATTTTTGCATGTTATAATATAAGGGGCTGCAGAAATTGCATTCTTACAATTATTCCTTTCCTTCATTACCTGAATCTATTTTATCTCTTCCCATCACATCCAAAAATCTTCCGGTCATCTCTCCATTTAAATTTGTAACACTTTTATAGATTTTAATTTTGATATTCTTCGTTAATAAATTTGATGAAATAAGTCGTTTCCTCAAAAATAAAAATAACAAATTTTATATTTACCAGAAGACTATAAACTATCCTAAGGTAAGAATATTATTATAATATTACTGATTCTGCAATCTTAATTTACGTGCTTTAATTAATAATTCTAAATAATTGATGAATTTGGACAAGTAAATATATGTAATCTCGTTCTATCATACTCAAATATTGAACACTAAACAATTTATGTCAAATGTGTTTATATCTAATATTTATTCAAACCCAACTCACTAATTTATCAATTTATAAATCTATAAACTATTTGATTTCACCAATTTTTTTTTTTATTTTTACTTTTCGATGTGTGTGTCCGTATATGGATGAATTTTAATTTTATCACTCTAAAACACAATACTGACTCTACAATTTTATTGATTTATATAAATTAAATAATTTCCACCAATTTATTTCAATTTTAAATACACTATACTAAAAATATATTATACTAAATATTTTCGAAAGTTCTTGGGTAAAAATTTTTGAAAGATATGTATTGATTATAATCACTTCTACATAAATGTGGTATTGTTTAGTACATTAATGTAATAATCCCAGCTTCAACGTCGAATGTCTCAGAGAGAGATTCTTATTGTCGTTGGAATTATTACAAGCTATTTTCTCTCGAAAATAGCCTGAAGAGAGATAGGGTTTTTGATTCTAAATGAAAGGTAATGGTTCGTGATGGTTGGTATAAAGAAAACACACTCCAATGTATTCTTTTCTGAGCTTTTATTTAAACTTATTCACAAAAATTGATAAAAACAAATAATATATACACCTAAACAGGATGGAATCGATCAAAGGGACTGGCCCTTGTTAGGTGCGCCAAAATGAATAATACTTGAAAGTAAGATTTTCGAATCATATACACATATATACAGTATGAAATTGATACAACCAGGTAAATAGGGCCGGAATTTCAATGATGCCACGCGTCCAATGCACAGAACTGAGACGCTGCTTCTCTCGTAGACCCGTGTTCGCTCGTTGATGCAAGATTCTTCAAATAAAGCCCAATGTTCTTGCGAGATAGCCGTAGTCGATAAAAGATAGCTCTTGCGGGGAAGGAAGAAAGGAAAGGAATAAAAATATAGAAAGGAAGAGGTTGAAGGGATTCAGATGGTGGTATCTTCGAGCAAAAGGATCTAAAACACTTTTCTCAAACAAACACTCTTTGCCGTTGATCAGTCCACCAAATGAATTTTAAGGAAAAAGCAGGCTCAACGCTGCTCAGAAGAGGTAGAATGACTTGCTCAGGTCAAAGGCAGGTAAGCGAGTGAGTCCAAAAATGGCCGGAAACAGAGAACCGGACAGGAGGGGAAAGTCAAGGAAGGGGAAAAGAGATAAGGCATGTAGGTTGAATCAGAAAGACGGCCCTCTCGGAGTAGCACTTCGAGTTCTGTGCACATGTGCTTCGAAATGGCTTGTTCAGTATAATACATAATGAGAAATTATTTTAAATATCTTTTGGTTTAAATTTGTGGTTCCCAAAGGGGTCCATGGAAAATTAAAATCGATTTGGAGGTCGTTGAACAAAGTCAGGAGGTTTAATAAAAAAAAATAAATTGACACATTCTTATTAACATGGAAATACATAAAATAAATAACAATGAATAATTGTTCGCAATTTTTACGTCCTAAGCAAAATATAAATGTAGATAGATACATAAATCGATCATTGTTTCTCTTTCTTTTCCAAGGATGGAAACGTTGTTTTTCACTCAGGGTCCGTGGGCAATTTTTAACTATGATGCTTGGGAATGCGTGGGTTAAAAGCGTTTGGGAAACACTAGTATATACCTATTATTAATTATTAATATTTATTAATTATGAATATTCTAAAGAAAACTTGAAAATTTTGTTTTTTCATAAAAATATTATAGATATTATTTGAATAATTAATTAATTATTATTTTAGATTTGTTGATAAGGATTTTATTTCATTTAAAGGGATATACTATTTTAACACCTTGTAATGTTTATTTTACATAGTTTATGAACAATTTTGTTTAATTACATGATAGAAGGAAAAGCGAGAGTTATATTTCACACTCTCCTATAAATGGGAGCAATACAGGGTGGATGTTTGTACTATTATTTATGCAACTGCCCATCTCTTTGTAATCTTGCTAGTCTGGTTGTTATCTCTCTTTTATGTTGACAGTCATTCATCTCGAAATTCGCTCCCATTCTAATCGAGACACAAAAAAACCACTGTTTGTATATAAAAAATCCTTATTTATTTATTTGTTTCAATAGTTTTTTATTTTGAATCGGATATACCATATACAAGTCGTAATAAATACATATTTACCTGAATCAAATATATCGAGATTAGAATGAAAGATTCTTGAATGGATCATTGCCGATATATGGATATTATCTTAAACATTAATGTAAATAATATCGGGTAAACAAATTTTCAATTCTAAAAGTCTCTTCCTTTTTGAAAAGTATATTTTATTTCGAAATAAACTTTTATGTGATTTAAAGATTCACTTCATTCAATCATCCAGAGTGAATCTACCATGGTAAACCCAATCTTTTTTTAATTCCAAACGTCTATTTTTGGTATTTTTAAAACATTTTGAAAATACTAGTTAATAGAGTATTGTAAATCTTTACGCGACTATTCAATGATATAAGATAATTTATATAATTAATATTAAGATGAAATTTATCTCGTTCATGTTAATATTTCAGGCATTTAAATTTTATTCATAATCGTTTTTATAACATTTTTTTTTTATTGGAATCCAATCTCATATATTTATTAGTATAAAAATGATTAGTAATAAGATTTTGCTTCAGTTTGGTGGTGAATGTTTTTATTATTTTATAATAATAAATAATAATTTTATTTCTTGAAGAAATATGTAGTTTAGCACTATTGCCATATATATATATATATCAATTTATTGGTATTTATTATCATATTTGCATAAATAAAGTTTCTTAATAATAAGTAAGTATAAGTATATTAAAAGAATAAAAAATAAAAAATTTATAAAAAAAACTATTCTACTTTCTCCATTGGAAATTGTTTAGTTCATTTCAATAAATAATCCGTGTTGCTATTTACATTTCTATGTTAATAATGAAAACACAAATAGTTATAATCGAAATGGACTTAAATGCTTTTGAAAATATTCCCCATCAAAATCAATACATATCATTTAGATATCATATCAGACAGGCGAATATTTCACAAAACACAAATCACGTTCAAATAAAAAACCATTCAGAACAAGGTTTTGTTAACACATAAGTATAAAGCATTCAACGTTTAGTATTTTTTTTCTAGTCAGAAATATAAATAACAATTCACATTTATTATAACAATTCAAGTGCTTTTATATTTTTATAGAGTTAGATTCGTTCTCTTTTAAGTATTCGGTATAATATTCTTAAATAAATTCAAAAGATTGCGCATACAAATGTGTATATAATAATTATATTTAAATAGTTTAATTTATAATGTTAATAAGGTAATAAGATAAATCATTAAGAGACATAATGTTCCATTTATTTAGACAAGAGACTAAAAAATTGGTATTTGACAATTCATCAATAATATAGATAGATATATCTATTTTAAAAATAAACTATAAATTACAAGAAATATTTTATACTTATTTACCATTTATTCGACTTTTGTAAAGAAATTTACAAAAAAAAAAAAAAAAAAAAAAAAAAATACTATATTCTATAAAAAGATATTTTCCTTTTAATTAAATGTTGACAAACTTTATATTTTAATTAAATTTATATACAATGAAATTAAAATGTTAAATATTTATATTTTATAATAAATTCAAAAATTTAAAAACGTTTGAATTATTATTTTTCAAATTTAATTTTTGTTTCATCTTTCTTATTTAAACTATTAAAATTATCTCATTCATATTTTATGATTTAATTAAATTTTCTCTCTGCTCGCGTTTTATTGTACATTTCGATATATTATCTTTCTATCTATATATTTGTTTATTTGTAATTTAATATCTATGCATTGCATTGCATTTTATGGTGATTAGTATTTGAGGATTATTTCTATTTAAGAATTTTAATTAAATTATTCATTTATGAGCTACATATATTTCATGAATCAGAAGTTAAGATTTCATAAAAAAAGAAATTGTTTTCCATTAAAAGGATATAAAATAATTATAATAGCTAAGTATATTTTGTCAATTTAGATTTTGGCAGAGGGAAAAAAAAAGAATTGATATCCCTATTTTCCAGGTATTTTTGGGAAGAAGGGTTCTTCAGTTAGCTTGAGAATAGGAAGATTTATTTTGCATATTTCAATAAATTAAATAAACTACAAATAAAAAATACAATTATTATTATAATTATTCAATTTTAATGGAAAATATTATCTCTTATTATTATATTATATTATACATATGTATGGTTTAGTTTTTAAAAAGGTTTTCAGTGAATGCTCATTATCAGTGAATAATGCTTACCTTGGTGCATGTGATGTGTGTAAATTTTCCTTTCCCATTCATTTTCTCTTTGTCCTTCTTTCTCTTTTAAATTAAAAAGTTGACAAAAGTCATTTTAAATGACTTGGCTTTTATAATTATACGCGTATCTCCTCTCTTTCGCTTCCCTGCCTCCTCTTCATTTATCATATTATATAATAATGATAATAATAATATTTAATAAATAACGATTTTCTTTTCATCAGTACCTTTTCCGATTTTAATCTTACCAACTTTAATAGAATTAACAGCGAACACCCTGCCTGGTTAAGACTCCACTCCACTCCACTCCACTCCACGGCATTGGGTTTAGGCTCTTCAAGTTTTTCGCACTAATTACCAAGTCGCTTGCGGTCGGACCCGTTGAGTTGATATATTTCCTTATGGTTGATTCATAATGCGATTTGGTTGTCATTAAACTGATGCAAAGTTTTCGAGGTTTAATCCGATTTCTCTTTCCACTCGATCCCTTTTCTTCATCCGCTTTACAATTTGCAACTCAGTTGGTTTAGATTCATCATGATTGCAAGTTCAACAGACTCTCTCACTACCTTTTCTCCTCTTTCCAATCTCGGCCACTCATTCAACTCTTAAGGCCTATTTCAATGGAGACAACCCCTCTCTTATTAAAACATCCCCAATTAATTTAATAATAGTCATATATTCTTATTAAAGTTAAAATAATTTTATTCTCAACTTATGTAATATAATATAAATACATATGTGTATAATAATCGAATTTTATAATTATTTAAGAATTAACATTGGTTATTTGATTATGAATAGAGTGAATAAATGAATTTTTATTATATGTATTATTAATTTCATTAATATAACTTTTTTTTTTTAACAAAAAATAAATTATTTAATTAATAAGTTTCTTGTTTTTAATGACAGAAATTTAAATAAATTTTAAAAGTGTCAATTTAATTTCAAAAAATTAATACTCGAAATTAGATTTTATTTTGAAAAATGAAGAAATCAAAACACAATCAATAATTAAAGTATTTATCACTTAACTTATTATTTATATGTATTGTCTGTGTATAACTTTAAATTTTGTTTTTATTCAGAAATTGATAAATGAAAATTGAAATATTTAACAAGATATTTTTTTAGATCATTTCTAATCCAATCAACTAATTATTTTCAGAAAAAAATACTAAAACATGTATAAATATTAAATAATCTAAAATTTAAAAAAAAAAATTAACTTAATATTAAAAATAAATTTAATTCTATTTACAACAAATTTTTGAATATTCATTTTTTCTTTATATTATTTCAGAGTGAAGTTCAGTATTTTAGTGCATATATCTACTAAATGATATAATTTTTAATTTTGGTTTTAATGCAAATATAGTAAAGTTTAAATCTTGCTTAACAAATAGAATAGAAGAGAAATACAGTGGCGTTCAGCATATTTGGCAAAAGAGAAACGATCCCATTGTTTGACTCAAGAATTATCTATTAAGGAGGATTTAACTTTGTGTCTATTTATCTTGACTTCTTACGAGATAGAAAAATAAACAACAAACTATTACCGCGATCTATAAAGTTTAATAACTTATAATATAGTTAAATAATGAGTTGGAAGCTGAAATTATGATATCAATTGACCAAGATATGTGAGTAGAGATTTTCTCTTTCTATACTATTTATAATATATTTCGTGTTTTCTCAAGTTATGTTTACTCTTGAGTAACTTTTCAAATAAATATGAAAACATCCGGGATTTGGAGAACAGGATGATTTCATATGCAAACAACCACAAAAACATGTGGTGCATATGAATCTCTCCTTCACATTCTAATCAACCTTGAATACACCTAATATTAATAGATATGTATATAATATCAAACTCTTCTCTTGACATACTATGTAGTATGTATACCAACTTGATTTTAATAAAAATACATTTTTTTTTTTCTAAATAGCAAACGACCTAAAATAATATAAAGTAATGTTGCTTAACCTTTTAATGATCAACAACAACGTGTTGAATGTATAAATTAATTTTCTATTATTTGTATTTTTATTTTATTTATTTAAGGTTTCAAAAATACTGCTAAAATGGACTCAATTGGTCTCAAAAACAAATAAAATTAAAAAAATAAGAACTCATCAAATTCATTGGATGGCAATGTTTATTTGAGATTCAAATACTATAATTAAAATAAATTTTTGAATAATAAAAATAATATATTTAGAATATATTTTTTATATATTTATATTTTTCACATTTAGAGGAAAAACTAAAATATTTTATAAGAACAGAATATCAAGTTATAAGAAATTCATTTCATATTTATAATAAACTTTTGAGATCATAAATTCATTCGGTTAATATGTATTAATTTAAAAAAAAAAAAAAAAAAACAATATTAAAACACTCCGTTTGCTTTATCCTTCAACATAATTCTTATAGTTTAATTTTATTTTCTATTTTTTATTTATTTTATTTTTCTATCTATTTAATTAGGAATTTTTTTAGTGCAACTTCAAAGACAATATTTTTTTCGATGATCTTCTTAAAAGCTTTTATTAACTTTCACATAAAATTCACCATTTAATTCAATTTGTTACAACTCAGTTGGACTGAAAGTGGGTGGGGTGGGGGGGGGTGACTGAATGGATCTATAGGAATGGGTTGATAGGCATTTCGTTTCATCTTTTGATATCAGGGGTTTATATCGCAATCGAAATTGAAAAGGCGGAAATTATTTTGATCTTAACTTTTTGATTAAATCCAGTTAAAATTGAATGTCTGTGACATATGGACAAGTAATGCAGCGATTTATTGTAGCTAACGTTTACTTTGAAATATTCTAGTTTTTTTTATACAATAGGTATATTGTAGTAAAATTAATTCAACTCATACATACATACATTCAATTCATCCATATATGCAAATTATCAAAAATTTATTTAGTATTTAAAAGAAAAAATAAATATTTCCTTTAAATATTTTTGTAAATAGTAATTTTTAGAAATATTAATTTAAATCATTTTAAAAGTTGTCAAATATTATTATTTAATGTTCTAAAGATTAATATGAATTATGATACAAGTGATTTTTTGATGTATATACATTAATAAAAACAATAAATGCAATTTATTAAATTTTCAATATTTATTGGATTTTTGAATCAATTCACTCGTGTCATTCAATTTTCTCGGATGTTTTATATATGAAACGTGTGGCAGTGAAATTTGTTCCGAAATTGTTAAATTTTGAGCAAAAGAAACCAAGGCCCAATCATCCAATGAAATCGATCAAAAGAGCCAAGACCGAAAAAAGCACGCCCAGTTCGATCAAATGTGAAGATTTTGCTCCCTGATTTCTTCGATTTCAATGACGTGTTGCATCATGAGTTCGTTCTAACAGGTCGTACTTTTAATAAGGAATACTATAAGGAAGTTATGCAACGCTTGCGTGAAGCAATGCGGCTCAAACGATCGGAATTATGGAAAAACAAACCATGAATTCTGCATCACGATAATGCACCAGCCACACACACACATCATTGCTTGTTTGAGATTTTTTGGCTAAAATCAACACCATAATCATGCCTCAACCACCATATTCACCAGATTTGGCTCCCTTCGACATTTTACTATACCTAAAACTGAAGAGACCAATGAAAGGCACAATTGATGAGATAAAGTCGGAATCAAAGAACGAGCTGATGGCCGTACCGAAAAGCGAATTTCAGAAGTAGTTCGTCGATTGGAAGAAGCGCTGGCATAAGTGCATTATATCTAATGAGAATTACTTTGAAGGGCACAAAATGGATATTGATGAATAAAAAAATACTTTTCGAAATAATTTAAAATGCACCTTTTCTTTTGAACAAAGCTCGTAAATAGAAAAACTAAATATTTTTGTTAATTGAGGATAATCTTGAAATGAAAATACAAAATTTTATTGTCTTTGTTTACACTATACAAACTTGAGAGAGAGAGGGAGAAAGGAAAACATTGCTGTTGAATAGAAACATTTCATTTGGCAGATGAAATAATTTAAGGTCGTTTCTCGTATCACTGATTATATTAATGAAAAGGCGGCCATTAGTTAAGCCCTATCACATATTCCGTTTTCCGTGTGGATAAAAACAAGAACAACAACAAATTCCCGACTAAATATATTATCTCTAGTTAAATGTTTGTCAAATGTTGGGCTAGTAGGGGGACAGGACATGGGTGGAGGGTCCTCGATGAATATGCATGTCCACATTGTCTGCCCCGGCGTGTCCGTTTTACATTCTTAATTGCGAAATAATGACATTGCCACGATGGATCACTCGCAAGCAAACACATTTGTATTTTGGACCTTAACTTTCAGCCCTTCAGACACCTTGTCGTCAACACAAAAACAACAAAAGACCAATGGATGGAGGCGAGACGAATTATCCTATCATGAAAAGAAAAATTTATCAAAAATATTAATTTAAAATTAAAATATAGGGACATGAATTGTTAATGAAAAAAAAAATGTTTACTAAAGTTGGACACAATAAAAAAAAGCAAAAATATTTTTACTCTCCATATATTTACTCAAAAGATTTTCATGGATAAAGTGAAAAAAAAAAAAAACAAAATAGAAAAAGATTAAGGGTATGTATTTTTTTGTAGACAAATGCATATTTAATAAAATTTCCGTTAATTTAACAAAATATTTATTTATTTGACATAGTTATAATGAAGTTTTTGAATTAGTAAAAAGAGAGAGATAGTATAGATTGTGTCGTAGAACTCAATTATTGACCATTTTCAGGTTATATTGAAAATACAAAAAACATAATTCTAAGGGAAAATAATAAATTGAACAATTATTAAGTTTAAAATTAAGATTAAAACTTGGATTATAAAATCCAAAGTGGTACTTAAATATTTAATTTATTTTCTATTTCATCGAGTAAGTATTTTCAAACACGAGTGCAATTTTGAGATTGGTACAATTATACTCTAACCAGGTATTATTAGGTGATTACGTAGGCGGTAAATGTTTTTCAAATGATTATAATAGAGTCCCCAGCACACTCATTAAAAAAGATTATAAAGATGTTGGCGAAAAGGTTGCATTTTAACAGCTCATAAATTATTATTATATTTTTCAACAGATCGCTCGCTACGAAATGGGTTTCAATTAAAGAAGAATAGAAGATGAAATAATAGGATAAAGTATTCAGATAACCGATTATTACAGCTCCAATGATTTTATCTCCAGTATAATAATAATAATAATAATTTCATATGACTTGGTTATATTTTCTGACTTTGCTAATTTCTAATAAAATGAAATTAATAATTAAAAAAGTATTTATTTTTTATTATTTATAGATTGAATAGAATACTTGTGAAATAAGGCGGAATATATGGTTTAAGAATAAGATTGAAAAAAATAATTTATTGTAGGTGAAGGACATAATTTATCCACATAAGAATACAAAATATGAAGTAAAATAATGTTTTGATTAATTCATTTATTGATTTCAGTATAAGAGAGAGATTAACATTGTTAATCAAAAGTGTTATAATTAAATTATTAATGTAAGTAAATATGAGAAAAATGAAAATATACAATCGATCTTAAAAAAAAATAAAAAATTTGAAATATCAAGAGAAAAAATGTGTAAAAGGATTCTGTGAATCGATCAAATTTCATTCTCAACATGTACTTACATGTTTATCTCTCTGTTTGTGATTGCCAAGATTAATGGTATGAAAAAAACAATACTTAATTAATGTGTGAATAGTATTTTAACAATTTGAATAAAAATAAAAACTAGCTCGCCTAGATATAGAAATAAGTGAAAATCTACTTTTGACTTAATATGTTTGTGTTAAAGTTAATCCCAGTATGAAATAAAATGAAATAATGCGGAGAAATGACACATGGGCAAAGTACGGCCCACGGGCCAAGTGCGACCACCAAATTTAAATTCTGTTCTTTTATGTTGGATAAGTACGGTCATAAATGACACATCTCAGTTACTACTGATATTTATAAGAGGTATTTATACTGTTACTGAAGAGTTAGCTGGCATGCGTACATTAAAGGGAGCAACAAAAGGATCAGACATTTTTCATGAATTTCAAGAAACTATCACGTCTTTGAAAGTACCTTTGACTAGTATCTCTCTCGCTCAGAAAATGATTTCGATGTTTGTATCTTTCTAAATCTGTAAACAGGTGTTTTTTCTGGCATATGGCTGGCTCGGATGTAGTCCAATCTGGACGTCCAATTTTCGATAACTTTTCCCAACATATGTGGCCGTATATCGGCAATAACACGACGAATGTTGTCTTCCAAATGGTCAAGCGTTTGTGGCTTATCCGCATAGACCAATGACTTTACATAGCCCCACAGAAAGTAGTCTAGCGGTGTTAAATCACAAGATCTTGGAGGCCAATTCACAGGTCCAAAACGTGAAATTAGGCGGTCACCAAACGTGTCTTTCAATAAATGGATTGTGGCACGAGCTGTGTGACATGTTGCGCCGGAATGAAAAAGTTAATAATCATGGCTCTATAGCTATACCGATCAGCATTGACTGTTACGTTCTGGCCATCTTCCTCAATGCTACGCTCTACAGTAGCAATAGCTTCTTCTGGCGTCTCTGTGGATGCGAGTTATCAATAAGAATAAACGTGGTGCGAAAACGTTCCATGGTTAATCGAATTAACTGCTCTGATGGACGATTTTGTCGACGATAAAATGGACGTAGTGCACGATACGTATTCCGCACAGAACCATTATTTTCGAAATAAAATTGCACTATTTGCAAGCGTTGTTCAGGCGTGAGTCTATTCATGATGAATTGCCAAACCAAACTGAGAATAAATCACATGACAGCTGTTAAATCGGTCGTTACTTGAACAGTAATGCCAACTTAAAGTTCTATACCTCGAAAAAAACACCCTTTATAAGTTGTATGGGCTAAAATAAAAAATAAATTTTATCACTTATAAAAATGTGCTATGTTTAATTTTTTTCGGCCCGTCTAGATGATTTTTTATTTTATCAGGCCCATGCCTTCCCCTTTAAAAGTTTGCCCATGTCTGTACAAGACATTGAAGGCACACCGAAACGCAGAAACTGGAATGTTCTCAACTCGCATCTTGAAGCACATTCAATTTTTTCAACAATGTTATTTCAAGGAACTTGGATGTGGATTTTTGAGAACAATCCTGCGACAAAGTTTTTCAGCTCTAAATTCACGCATTACCTTGAAAAAGCCCAAATAATCAAGTCGAAAATAAAATAGCAGTTGATCATATTTTTTGACAAAAAAGTAGTGGTACCGCATAGTTATATTGTGAATTATAGGTGGATTTATTTGAAGGACTATGAAAATAAGGACTCACAGGATCAGAGAGAGTTACATTACGGTAATACACCAAGCCATACCACTTTTCTCTCATCCCACAACCCAGAAACGAGATTTCAGACTTCTTCCCTTTATTTTTACTTAAAAGGATCATGAAAGTATGTACCACTCCTCATTTTGGAAATGGAGGAGACTGTGCAATTTGACTAACTTTAAATTTTCAATATTTTTTGGTTTTATAAAAATCCCTGATAATGATTTATTTTAGTAGGTATTTAAGATGCTTGGTACAATTTATTGACAAAACTGAGCACAAATCATTAAACATTTCATAATATATAATTGAATCCTAGTAAAATTTTATCACGTAATACCTAATAGATATTGAAATAATTTAATTTTAATAATTTAATAATTTTCTTTAATTATAAAAAAAAAAAAATTCCAACACCAATAACTTTTTATAATTTTTAAATAAACCTAGTATAATTAATAACATATTATTTAGGGTGTAATTGACATGCCTAACGGGGAAATAGAGAGATCAATACCCATTTTTAAATTTTCTCCCTTCAAAGCATTCTTGTATCCTCATTCTTTTAATTATGAATATTGTCCATAGTCAAAAGAGACCAGACCTAGTAAATTTGTTTAGTAAATTTATAAGCATAAAGTCGTGTTTTGTGTTTGTTGCTGGGGGGTTGGGGACCCAAGGGGACAATTGAAAATGAAATTGAGGTGTTGAAAGCACTTCGCTATCAAATTATACACCACCATCCTCTTCTGCCCTCTTTTATGCTGCCCCAACAAGTTCACCATGTCAAAATTAAACCAAAAACCTCTCTCTGAACTTTTAAACTGACTTTTGTCATGTCGTCCTCCCCTCTTGCTCTCCCAGGAACCCAGGATCTGCTCCTGTTTGCATCCCCTTTCTCCGTTCTAACTTCTCCCCCACCCGTATACACCTACAGCGTTTGCTTTTAACTTTGGCAAACATTAGAATAGCTTTTGAAAATATTTCAGTTTACGACAACAACATAAGATCCCCTCCCGATCTGTATTTTACTAAAGCACACGGATGACTCATGAATTTTTTTTTTTTTTTTTCTTGTATATTTTATCAGATCATTATTTTGAATCATTTTTGCATTATTATTATTATTATTATTATTATTATTATTACTCTATTAAATCTATAATATATTTTATTTATTTATATTTAATTTAAAAAAAAAAAAGAAAATTAATTTCAAAATATATGGAATTTTTTTATGTGTTATGTATTAAAATTAATTAAGTTGTTAAGTGGCTGGTTTTTCATGACATCATGACACAAATTCTAATGTGAATTATCATTTCTTTTTCTTTGTCACAGTCATGTCTCATATTGCATATCGCATGTCGGTTTTTATTTTTGATAATGCATATAATGTAAGTTAATTTATCGATACGTTCCGACAGGTATCCATATATGTACGAGTCGTATGTCCGATTGTCCCATCTTCGTCAACCCAACATTGTTTTGATACATTCCCCGAAAACATTTTCGATTCTCGGTTATTCACTTCTTCTTCTTCTTCCTCAGAGACATATAAAATGGTGGGGATCAAGATTAATTTTATTAAGGGGAATATTTTTATCTCTATATTAATTATTCCCTGAACCAATACTTAGATTTCTCCGCTATCTCTATCCTGTTATGGGAAACGTCATTAAGATAAAAAAATAAATAAAAAGAAGAGCACAATCTTAAATTTTTTTTTTTTTTGTGTGTTGTAATTTGCACAATTATTTATTTTACTTAATCAATTTTGAAAAAAAATATTCATCATTATTTTATGTATTATTATTATTTCTAATAATCATTTTATTTTTAATAAGCGGGAGTGTCCTCCCCTAGACTTTCCCGCATATAAATAGGTATAAGAGGTGTGAATGAATATTTAGAATGTGTAAACTTGTTATTGATAAAGAGCCAGTTCGTATTAGTTTATTGGTGTCAAATTTGATATTTGGTAACATTTATATATATATATATATATATATAGAATAAAGTGCTACTTCCGGTTAACTGATATTTTAAATGTAAAAAAAACAGATATGGATATAATATACACGCCCCCTGTACCCCCGAGTTGTACATAGTATTTGGTGGTTGAAAGTATTAAAAGGTTTTCATCCATTTTGTTTCACTCAGTATATTACATAAAACATTCATTTCTTTTTGTGTTCTTATTTAAAAAATATATTTTAATTTAATCACTATATTAATTATATATATTATTATTGTATATGTTATATCTATCTACCTATGTGGCTCAAAGATACTCTAAAGTTCTTAGCCGCAACAACCACATTTCTCCAAGTGTCCCTATCCTGAGCCCTTATTCCATCTCTCTTACGTCCCTTCCTACGCGTCATTGGTTTTCCAAGCGGACGTTTTCCAATCGGTCTTCCCACCAATATCTTTTTCCTCTCCCATTCTTGCCACGTGCCCTGCCTATCGCAGCTTTTTCCCTTTTATAACCCTAACTATTTCTGAAGATGCAGAGAGACCATGCAATTTCTTGTTATGCTGTCTCCCCCATTCCCCGGTGACCTCATCTTTCTTTGGCCAATAAATGCAGGGAAGAATCCTATTCTCAAATACTCTGAATCTACTCTCATCTCCAAGGGTCATAGACCATGCCTCCCACCCATATAATGCAACAGGCAAAATAAACTTTTTATATATTCCCTTTGATAATAATTTTGAAGAGATAAGCCTCTTTATTGCAGATAACAGGCGTTTCCCGATTGCAACCCCGATTTAAATTCTTCTCAAATATTATTATCCTTCGTGATTACATTCAATTTTTCTACATATTCAAATTCTACATTTTGCATCTTAAGATTTTGTATGTTAATACTCTTCCTCTTTGTTACTAAATATTTTTTCTTATCACTATTAATTTCAAACCTCCATTAAATTTTCCTCGCTATCTGTAATTGCAATTGCCGAATCTCCTATTATATTTAAGTCGTCTGAGTAACCTAATATTTTACAATTGATTTCCGCATCTTATTCTTTCTTTACTACCTTCAAGAGAAATTTGAAGATTGAAAATTTGAAAAAGTTTATCCGGATCTATTGAGTTATGCGTATGTTTTACTAAAGTCTACAAATAATTAGTGAACAGAAATATTGAATTCGCGGTTTTGTTCCTAATATCTGTCATAATGAAAATATCTTAATTAATGTTGGTCGATTTGGCCTGAACCCGCAATGATATCTCCTAATATTTCCTCCGCCTATAGTTTATAAGTATTGTATATGTTATAATAGAGTATAATATTTCTTGATCATTACATTTTGGTATTTTATTTTCATTGCTAGATTATTATTGAATATTTTTAATTATAATGAAACTTGAGAAAATGCAAAAATAGAGACTTGAGACAATTTATAAAAATTAACGGTATAAAACTATAGATAAATTATCAATATATACATTCATTAATAGTATTAATTTAAATTAATTGATTTATTTGTTTTTTTATTATTAAGTTCATTTATTAATTTTTTTAGATCATAGTTATTTTCCTTAAAAGAAACTTAAATTCTGTGGTGCTAAGGGATTTGAAAATTATTCGTCGCAATATGAAGATTTCGCTTACAGTTTCTGTCATGTCCGACCTCCATCCAACAGTTATTTTCTGTTAAGTTTTTTGCTTCTCTTAATCATGTGATCTATATATTTAATTTTTTTTGATTCATTATAATAAAATTTAAACAAATAAAAATTTTTACTTTGTTAATTTATATAAATTTCAATATAAACTGATTGTGAGTGATACGCTTAGCCAATACTCTGAATATTTTGTGTACAAAAATATTGAATGTTCTTAGCGAGATTTGATATAATGTTGTACGATTTGTCCTAAATCTGAATTAGAAGAAAATTATAAATTGCATTAAAATGAGACCTTTTAGAATAAATTATTTAATTGAAATGATATTTAAATATAAGAATTTAAAAAAATATTATATTCTTTGTTTGGCAATTGTTATTTAATTATGTGCAACATGATTCGACTTGCACAGAGCATCGTTATTTTTTATTAATATCACATAATAAAAATGAATCTTTTAAACATAATAAATAAAAAAAGACATTTTAATAAATTTAAAAAATATACCCAATTTAAAAATGTCAAAAATTTAAAACAACTTTATATCATCATATTTTAATTTTTATATAATATATATATATTTAGTAATTAATAATAGAGTAATTAAATTAAAATAAAAAACAAAGATAATATAATTCAGTCATTTTAATTCAGGTTAAATAATATTTTTTTTTATTATTCAATGATAAAATTTATATATTATTATATATATATTATAGAAAAGATGAAATATTCAATTAAATAAAAAATAATTTAAGATAAAAATATGATCTAATAAATATTTTAATTAAATTGAGAACTTTTAGAATAAATTATTTAATTGAATTGATATTTGTATATTAGAATTTAAAATAAAAAGGGAAATATTATAATAATTCTTCGATTGGGAATCTCTATGATAATTCATTGTTTGAAATGATTCCGCTAGGCCGACAGTGAGCCGCGAGCTGCTCTTGAATGAACAACACGGAGAATTATATAAACTTTAAAAAATTAATTTCTGCGGTTATTGATAAGATATTAATAAAATTTATAGCCTATGTTACTCTAGAGGTATATAAGAATATTGTGATGTAATTTCAAAGAAATCGGTTCAGCCAATTCTGAGTCTATAAAATAGTAATTTTCCGGACAGACAGACAGACAGACAGACAGACAGACAGACAGACAGACAGACAGACAGACAGACAGACAGACAGACAGACAGACAGACAGACAGACGTGAAAAATTCTAAAGTCACTTTTGGATTCTAGAGGTCATGAAACGCGAAGATATGCAAAAATTTTTAAATTCTGAGCAATGTGCAGACAAAAACCTTTTTTTATATATATAGATATATATATAAGGGCTGGCTGTGACGTCATGAAGTGCTGGGTGACGTCATATAATTTTAAATTAAGAAAAAACTAATGAAGATGATTTTTCTCGAGGATAAAACCAATACAAAGTGCATAACACGTGGAGATATGTCCTCACGTGAAATTTGATATGAAAATAACCCTTCACTTCCTCTCTTCGATCGGCAATACTAGCACTTCCGGTTTCCGGATTTGCACCAAAAGTTGATCCATTCATCCTACTGATGTATTAAGTAAATATACCAAATTTCATCAAAATCCGTTGAGCCGTTCAGGCTGTACACATCTATACGGACGGACGGACGGACAGACAGACATCATGCTAAAAATACTTTTTTCTGTTAAGAAAATGCATGATTCGTGGAGATATGTACCTAAAAATATCCATAGGTGAAATTTGGTGTGAAAACAATACCTCCCTTACTATCGTCGGTCGGTAAAAAAGAAACGCTACTTGTATAGGTAAAATGTCACTTCCGGTAGTCAGATCATGATGAAATTTGGTATCTCAATTTTTTTCATATTTTTAAATCTATATACAAAATATGAAGCAAATATCTCGAAGCAAACTGGTACTTTACTTGAAAGGTAAACGCAACCAGTGTAGGTAAAGTACCACTTCCGGTTAACCGATTTTGACGAAATTTTGATAGAAATCTACAAACTGTGAATAATATCGGTGTACCAAATTTCGAAGACCTAGCTTGATTAGTTTTTGAGTAAATTTGCTTACAGACATTACATACATACATACATACATACATACATACATACATACATACACACACACAGACATAATTCGAAAAATGGTATTTTCCGACTCAGGGAGGTCTAAAACGTCAAGATCTATCGAAATCTCGAAGTCTAAATTTTTGACGATTCCAATACTTCCCTTATACGAAGTATGCGGGAAAGTAAAAAGGGTCCGGCCAAAACTAGAGACAGCGCTAGTCCTTTTTTTTAATTTTATTTTGTGTTTTGTATATTTGAAATGGTGAAAATGTTCCGATTCATTCAATAATAAATTTATTCAAACCGAATTCGTATAATAGTGTGTGGCATAATAGTGTTTATAATTAAATATTTTATCCTCTTTTTCGTTTCTCGTTTTATTTGACCAGTGAAACAAGAAATGTTGAGCCACATCGGCGGGCTCCTCCCTCTCTCTCTCTCTTTCTCATGGGGAATTAAAATCAATTATAATGAAACGGCAATTGTTTACTATTTTATTGAAAACAAACGCAATGTTCTTTGTGATGAAGTTTCTCGGGCCAATGCGATCTATCGTCGACGTGTTAATTTGACGCGCCAATTTGACTCGCGTGCAACATCGATAAATAACAACCCTTTCTCCTCCCTCCACCCATCATCCCCCCAGGCAAAGCCACCCGTTTTGTCCCCGCATTGAGGGAAACATTTGCAGAGTTGACCACAAGGGCGTTAATGGCCCCGGAGTTCAGACATTCATCCTACTTGGCCGAAGGGTCAATGGGCGAAATTACTAGCACCACCAAGTGAAGCTCTTTAACATAAAACCAGTTCGATTAGAACATGAAGCCAATCAAATGAACGACAGACGACGATAAACGATCTTCTATTTATTTCCAAGTAATTCATTTCCTTAAAGTTCTAACCAAAAGAACGATTGATCTGCCATTCATGTTAAATAAAAAGTAAAACAAAAATAAAACAGAGGAAAAATAAAAGGATAAAAAGAATTAAATATATTCAGTAAAGTAAAGTTTGATTTTTTAAATCAATTCTTTGTATATAAATAAATAACATAAATATATTGAAATTTATTTCCTGATTAATATTATATATATATATATAAGTTTTTGTTTATAATTAAAAAAATCAATATAATTATACAATATAATATAATTAAAAGAAAGAAAAAAAATAATTAAATTAAAAATGCAATAAAATAGATTTGAAAAAAAAACTAACAAGTGTGACAAATCATACATAATTTAGTAGATGCCTTGAAAAATTATTTATGTAAAAATGAAATTTTGTGTAAAAGCTACTATCAATTTTAATATAAATAACATCAAAATTATTTAAATTCATTTTAATTATATAAGTTTTTGAAGAAAGTAGAACTGGAAAGAAAAGATATTCAGACGAACAGGAGTCTGAATTTCAGATAAATGAGAGTATTACCCAGAGGTTCCCAATCTTTTCTGGTTTGCGGCTCCCTAAATAATCGCATTTTTTCCGATGCTCCCTTAATACATCCGATTTTTATATACATTTTTTACTTTCTTGAAAAATTAGAAAACTTTTCTTGAAATGTTTCAGAGCATCGCAAAATCATCTGACCTTTTTTTTAGAACCAAAAAAAAATATTAGAAAATTTAATTTAATATTTCGCGGCTTCCTAATGACGGCATCGCTCACAGTTTGGGAATCACTGCTATAACCTATAAACATACGAGCTGTGGCACTCTACGCACCTCAACAGGGGGCCTCTGCTTGATTCATAGTCATAGAGGTTGAAAGTGTTTGCAAAAGGTTTTCATTTATCTTATTTCAATCTGTATATTAAATAAGTTGACCTGTGGCCAGGCCCGAACCGACCGACGGTTTGAAGTAAATTAATTTCCAGCTACAGAAACAATTTCAAATAATTTTAATATATCTATTATATATCATGTAATAAAAAAACAGATAGGCATACATAAATAATAAATATAAACATTTTTAATTTTATTTTATTTATAATATATATGCAAGACCAGGCTGTGACGTCATGAATGACTGGATGACGTCATATAATTTTAAATTAAGAAAAAAACTAATAAAAATGATTTTTCTCGAGAATAAAACCAATACAAAGTGCATGATTCGTGATGATATATAAAAAAATATCCTCGTGTGAAATTTGGTGTGAAAATAACCCTTCCCTTCCTATCGTCGATCGCTAATACTACCACTTCCGGTTTCCGGATTTGCACCAAAAGTGGATCAATTCATCCCACTGATGCATTAAGTAAATATACCAAATTTCATCAAAATCCGTTGAGCCGTTCAGGCTGTACACATCTATACGGACGGACAGACATCATGCTAAAAATACTTTTTTCTTTTAAGAAAATGCATGATTCGTGGAGATATGTAAAAATCTCCACATGTGAAATTTGGTGTGAAAACAATACCTCCCTTACTATCGTCGGTCGGTAAAAAATTCATTTATTTATGTGATCTTATTTAAAATATATTTTAATTTAATATTTTAGTGTAAATGTTATCTAATCAAAAACATACCTGTTAAAAAGGGGGCCAAGTTCCTATCGGCTATTTGTTTGCCTAAAAAAGGGTTCAAATCCATCCCAATGCCAAGTTTAGATGCACTTCAAAATCAATCATAATTATTTTTATCAACAGCCTGATCCACTGGTAAACATTTGGCATTCCAAAGAATCGCCACCACACCCAGTCCTCCGCCTCCTGCATCCAGGCACGCCACTTTATTCACGACAACGGTCCATCTGGCCGAAATTCACTTTACCATACACCCAACTTAAAATATGGTATAGTTGTTAAAATACGTAGGTACATGGTTTAAAATATCTAAAATTATAATACTTAGAAATTTGAACTTGGCAGGTTTTCGGCGATTCTTTGGAATGCCAAATGTTTACCAGTGGATCAGGCTGTTGATAAAAATGATTATGATTGATTTTGAAATGCATCTAAACTTGGCATTGGGATGGATTTGAACCCTTTTTTAGGCAAACAAATAGCCGATAGGAACTTGGCCCCCTTTTTAACAGGTATGTTTTTGATTAGATTTCAATACTTTTTTTTAAGAAAGCTTCCTATTTTTTCCTTTTTGTGCCGCGCCAGCGTCCATTCTTAGCCTTTGAAGTAATTTTGTGTTTAAAAAAATTGCAAATTTTTTTAAATTAAAATTATATTTGTTTATATATTAAATATAATAATTTTATTTGTTCTTTTATTTTATAGTTCTGAATTTCCAACTTGTATTGAATAATAAATAATTAGAAACTGTTAAGTTATAACAATAAAAATAAACAAACATTAATTTAAATTATAAAGTAAAATGGTTTAACACTATTATATATATTTATAATTTACACCTAACGCTACTTGTATAGGTAAAATGTCACTTCCGGTAGTCAGATCATGATGAAATTTGGTATCTGAATTTTTTTCATATTTTTAAATCTATATACAAAATATGAAGCAAATATCTCGAAGCAAACTGGTACTTTACTTGAAAGGTAAACGCAACCAGTGTAGGTAAAGTACCACTTCCGGTTAACCGATTTTGACGAAATTTTAAAAGAAATCTACAAACTGTGAATAATATCGGTGTACCAAATTTCGAAGTCCTAGCTTGATAAGTTTCTGACAAAACCAATGAATTCGTTTGAATTCGTTAAAATCGCATTGATATTCGATTCTAACAACTCAAGCTTGACCGATTTCTTAAATTTCATAATTTTTTGTTAACCTACTTATAACACACGACCTGTATGCCAAATTTCATAGCGCTAGGACAATTGGAAATACCCTAAGAATTTTGTTGACCAATCAGTGAATCAGTTCCAAAATAAGCTATTTTCACAAGGTCATATTTCAGGATCTACTGAAGCTATAACTATGAAATTTGGCATACTGCTTTAGTTCTAGTATATGACTATGTAGATAAAATTTTATCTCTGTACTTGCAATAGGCACTGAGATACAGGGGGGTCAAAAGTGACTCCAAACCATTCGTGTAAATATACTTACGGCATGCGCGCGGCTTGCTGGAACTTGGCCGGCGCACTGCCGTGCGCATAGATAATAGAGTAAAATATTTCTCTTAATTATTTCATTTTTACCGACCGACGATAGTAAGGGAGGTATTGTTTTCACACCAAATTTCACATGTGGAGATTTTTACATATCTCCACGAATCATGCATTTTCTTAACAGAAAAAGTATTTTTAGCATGATGTCTGTCCGTCCGTCCGTCCGTCCGTCTGTCCGTCTGTCCGTCCGTATAGATGTGTACAGCCTGGATGGCTCAACCGATTTTGATGAAATTTGGTATATTTACTTAATGCATCAGTGGGATGAATTGATCAACTTTTGGTGCAAATCTGGAAACCGGAAGTGGTAGTATTAGCGATCGACGATAAGAAGGGAAGGGTTATTTTCGCACCAAATTTCACATAGGGAGATTTTTTTACATATCACCACGAATGTATTGGTTTTATCCTCGGGAAAAATCATCTTCATTATGTTTTTCTTAATTTAAAATTATATGACGTCACCCAGCCCTTCATGACGTCACAGCCTCGGGTAACGCCGGCAACGCCGGCTACTTCAGCTATATATTATAAATAAAATAAAATTAAAAATATTTATGTTATATGCCTATCTGTTTTTTATTACATTAATAGATATATTAAAATTATTTGAAATTGTTTCTGTAGCTGGAAATTAATTTATTTCAAACCGTCGGTCGGTTCGGACCTGGCCACAGGTGAACTTATTATATTTTATTTTCAATGATTTATTGAATATTTATAATTATAATTGAATCTAAGAAAATCTAAAATTGAGATCTAAAGAGACATGAGACAATTTATAAAACTAAAATTAACATTTTTAACTTTTTATAAAATTATAGATAAACTAAAAGTATATATATAATAATGATCTATCTATTTTAGTGGGTTTTATATGAAATGAAAGACTTAATTGCGTTTTCAATCTGAAAATCAGTAGCTGAAATTCAGAAGAAACAACATTTAAAGCCTTTTATTATATTTTGTTTATTTAAATATTGCTTCTTCAAGATTAGGAACATTATCACAAATTAAACTCAAATACTTCTGTCAAATATAAAAATTTTAACTCCTCTCTTTCTATCCAATCAGAGCGCCACCATCGGTGCGCGGGGAATATTCAAAATAATAGAGTAATATTACATCTCCCCCCTTAAGGGAGAACGTAGTTCGAATTAAGAATCAAGTGTATTTAACAATGGGGTCAGTTTCTGTTTCTTCTTTTTCTTTCTTTTCCTTAAATTCGGCTTCTTCTTTTTCTTTCTTTGCCTTAGAATCGGCTTCTTCTTTTTCTTTCTTTGCCTTAAATTCGGCTTCTTCTTTTTCTTTCTTTGCCTTAGAATCGGCTTCTTCTTTTTCTTTCTTTGCCTTTAATTCGGCTTCTTCTTTTTCTTTCTTTGCTTTAGCTACAGCATCTTCTTTTTCTTTCTTTGCTTTAGCTTCAGCATCTTCTTTTTCTTTCTTTGCTTTAGCTTCAGCTTCTTCTCTTTCTTTCTTTGCCTTAGAATCGGCTCCTTCTTTTCCTTTCCTTGCTTTAGCTTCAGCTTCTTCTTTTTCTTTCTTTGCCTTTAATTCGGCTTCTTCTTTTTCTTTCTTTGCTTTAGCTACAGCATCTTCTTTTTCTTTCTTTGCTTTAGCTTCAGCATCTTCTTTTTCTTTCTTTGCTTTAGCTTCAGCTTCTTCTCTTTCTTTCTTTGCCTTAGAATCGGCTCCTTCTTTTCCTTTCCTTGCTTTAGCTTCAGCATCTTCTTTTTCTTCTTCCCTTTTTGGTACTTTTATCTTCTCTTCTTCTTTCCTGGTTCTTCTATCTTCTCTTCTTTCTTTTCTGGTACATCTATCTTCTTTTTCTGGCACTTCTACCTCTTCTTTTTTTTTCTATATTCAATTCTTCTATTAAAATATTATCATATTTTTCTTTATATTCGATTTCATTTTGTTCCACTTCTTTGAATTGCATGTAAAGTTGATTAATAGTATCAAGGTCTCTCACAATATTAGCTTTTTTATCGTTTAAATCGTTTAAGATTAATCTAAATTGATTGATAGATAGTTTATTGTTTTCATCAATTTGATTTATATCCAATTTAAAATTCTTTAGTTCGTTCAATAGATTTATTTTTAATTTCATCTCATCAAAACATTGAAAGTACTGTTTAAAATTAAGTCGGATTGATTAAAAATTTCTAAATCTTCGGAAATTAAATTATTTTCAAGATTTTTAGGCAATGAATTATAAGTTGATACGTTAGTAACATCAAAGCCTTGTTATCAATAAGTTTTTGTTTTACATTTTCATATTCTTCTATTATTATTATATTTATTTATTTTCTTTTTTTTTTTTTTTTTTTTTTTTTTTTTTTTTTTTTTTTTTTTTTTTTTTTCAATAATTTCGAATTTATTAATGACACATTTGCTCCTGAGTCATAAATTGCTGTAACTTCCGTTGAGTTATTTAATAGTAACTTGATTTTAATTAATGGTGGCACTATAAAATTTTTGGGTTACCTTCATTTAATTCGACTTCTAACTCTGAGTGGTTGGCAGTATGTAGTTGATCTCTATTGAGATTCCCACTATTTGTATTTTTAAACCAGCAAATTGATTACTTGGTTTAATGATTTATATTTACTCGTTTTTCTTTTATTATATTCCTTTTTCATGTCTCCTTTTAATGAAATTATTTCATCTTTTAAACATTTATTATCTTCTTTTAATGAAATATGCTTGATTCTATTTGTATTTTTATTTATTTAGTTTTAATTTTATTTATTATTTATTTTATTTACCTTAATTATTAATTATTTTGATTTATATATATTCAGTCATCCTTTTTTTTTTTTTTTTTTTTTTTTTTTTTTTTGCGTTTTCCATTATTTTTATTTATTTATATTTTATCTTGGCAAAAATGTTGTTTTATAATAATGATCTATCTATTTTAGTGGGTTTTATATGAAATGAAAGACTTAATTGCGTTTTCAATCTGAAAATCAGTAGCTGAAATTCAGAAGAAACAACATTTAAAGCCTTTTATTATATTTTGTTTATTTAAATATTGCTTCTTCAAGATTAGGAACATTATCACAAATTAAACTCAAATACTTCTGTCAAATATAAAAATTTTAACTCCTCTCTTTCTATCCAATCAGAGCGCCACCATCGGTGCGCGGGGAATATTCAAAATAATAGAGTAATATTACATATATACATTCTATTAATAGTTTTAATTTAAATTAATTGATTTATTGGTTTTTTATAAAGTTCGTAAATTAATTTTTTTTTTTTAGAACATAGTTATCCTCCTTCCTTAGAAACTTATTTAAATATGTGGCGCTAGGGAATTTGAAAATTATTAGTCGCAGCATTTAGCGGAAATTTCTCTAACAGGCTCGGTCCTGACTACGGTTTCTTCTTCGGCGAGTCCGAGTCCGAGTCAAGTCTAAATATAAACACAAATCAATGAGCAAAAACGTTTAATATTTTGGAGGTCAATAACAATTCTCATAACTGAAGTCTTTGTAACAAAAAAAAAATACCAAAATTTGTTATAATTAAAATTATTTATTACATTACAAGATTGATTGTGGTAAGAAATTGAAAGAATATGTACTCAATTTTTTAAATTAATAAATTTATTTATTATCCAACATACACTAGATACAATATAACTATAATATTAGATTTAATTAAATTTCTTTTTTTTTGTTTAAGGTAATAATATTTCAAAAAGACCAATACATTGAGAGACTTATCAGTTATCAGTAAGTCTCGATCTAATTACTATCTCGCCAGAGATAGTATTGTGATCATGAAAATTTTCGATGTTGAGATTTTGATGTTTTTATACGTTTTGAAGGTTCCTGAATCATTTTCACTAAGGTTGAGAAAAATGTCTGTGTGTGTGTGTGTGTGTGTGTGTGTGTGTGTGTGTGTGTGTGTGTGTGTGTGAGTGTGAGTGTGTGTGTGTGTGTGTGTGTGTGTTTTTTTTTTTTTTTTTTTTTTTTGTATAGCGAAGGAAATACATTTACGTATCATTAGGTTTATAAGGTTTGCCTAGTATGTCGGACTCAAGATGTTAATACCGACTAAAACCTCCGCTTTCCTCCAACCTCAATCCCTCACGGGAACCGCCGTTAGGCATTACTTCGTGGGGGGAGGACATAGCTAATGCTCTTCCTTCAGGTATCTAAGGTGTTATTTTTCCTTTCTCCTAGTTGTTATCATTAGCTCTTTTTCTTTCTATGTAACGCAAGTCTGTAAGAACTTGTGTTGCAAATATGCTGATTGCGTTCCAGGCAGCCTCTGATGACAACATTGCTTCCACTATAGACTCTGGATAGATTCCTGTGTTTATAGATTTCTCTACATCATCTCGCTGTTGAGAAAAACGTATACACTCAAAGAAAACGTGTTCCGCATTTTCTATAACTCCTGGACAGGACGGACACTCTGGAGAATCGTCATGCTTGAAACGGTGAAGATACTCACGAAAACAGCCGTGCCCTGACAACATCTGTGTTAGGTAATAGTTGACCTCGCCGTGACTCCGGTTCAGCCAAACATCAATCCTTGGTATTAGACGGTGCGTCCATCTACCCTTTTCCGCGGCATCCCACTGTAACTGCCATCGTGAAATACTATGTCGCCGTTCTTCTGCTCTCAGTTCTTCGGTGCTCATTATGTTTGACCTCTTCCGATGGTAGAGGTTCCGTCTTTCTTCAGCCAGAACTCTAAGTGGCAGAGTTCCTGAAATGACACACACCGCTTCCTCTGATATTGTTCGGAAGGCGCTGGCCACTCTTAACGCGCTTAACCGATATACCGGACCAGCTCTTCTCCGCGATTCCTGGATCTCAAGTGCGTCAGCCCAAATGGATATACCATACGTGAGGACCGATGTAACCACTGATGATAGCAATAACCTCCTCGTGTGCTTTGGGCCTCCGATGTTAGGCATAAGTCGTGATAGGCTAGCTACTACTGCTGATGCTTTAGCACTCACGTGTTCCACCTGCTGCTTAAACTTGAGCCGAGCATCAAGCATCACTCCCAAATATCGGATATAAGGTTGTGATGTGATCTCTTGTAGGCCGACTTTCAGTTTGATGGTCTCTATCACTTTCCTGCTTGTAATAAGTACAGCCTCCGTTTTCTGTTTAGCCAGTTGAAGGTTCGCTGTATTCATCCACCGGTTAACTTGCTCGAAGGTGGTATCGAACATGTGGTTGATCTCATCAAGGTGTTTGGCGACCACTACCACGGCTACATCATCCGCATATGCTACGAGTTTAACACTCCTTGGCAGATTCAGTCTCAACAACCCGTCATACATGATATTCCAGAGAAGTGGACCCAGTACAGAACCTTGTGGTACTCCTCCAGTAACATCATACTCCTTTACACCGTTCTTCGTGTCGTATTTCAGGACTCTATTTGTAAAGTAGCTAGCCACTATCCTTCGCAGGTATCCTGGTACGTTCTTCTCTTCGAGGGCCTGCATGATGCAATCCCAGTTGGCGGAGTTGAAGGCATTTTTGATGTCTAACGTTGCCACCAGACAATATTTCTTCGTTCCACCCTTCCATCTGGTACCAGAAATTGCGTCCTTGGCCGTACTGACAACCAGATCGATCGCGTCCAGAGTTGATCGACCCCTTCGAAAGCCATACTGATTGTCCGCCAGAAGTGGGTCAACAATTGCTTCGATTCTCTGATGGATAATGCGCTCAAATATCTTACCCGCCGTGTCCAGCATGCAAAGTGGACCGCGTCGGGAATAATAAAGCGCCGGGATTGGACGGAATCCCTAATATTGCCTTAAAAACATCTATAAAGGCAGAGCCAATATTGTTCCTTGACGTCTACAACACCTGCCTTAAGGAGGGGACTTTTCCAAGGAAATGGAAACAACAACGGCTGGTACTACTTCCAAAAGGGAAAAAAAAGCCACCGGAAGAACCGTCATCCTACCGTCCACTTTGCATGCTGTGTGTGTGTGTGTGTGTGTGTGTGTGTGTGTGTATGTAGACAAGATTACGCAAAAACGGTTTGAGCTAGAATGATGAAATTTGGTACATGGACATTATTCAAAATTCATAGTTTTCTATCAACTTTTGAGAAATGTAGCTCAACCGGAAGAGGGTCATTACCTACAACGTTTTGATTTTTTTTCCTCTAAAGTGACCGTAAAAATAAAAATATATGTTTGATAATTTTTCACATGATTAATAATTGTATAAAACTGCTATATATAGAATTTCAGCTTGATTGAATTGCTGAAAGTACCAGAATTAATTTTTTAACACTGCAAATCTCACGCGCCAACACGTGCCATGGTGCCATCAATAAAAAGCCAAACATGCGCTGGTTTAATATTTATTATTTATAATTTATAATTAATTAAATTTAATTTAAATATAATATATTATGTTATTTAATCCAATTCAAATTGCGAGATAGTCGAGTGGAGACACTCCAGCTAATTTTTGTACAAAATTTGCCACTTATTGAAAATGTTCTTTCATTTGAAGTGGAAGTTGGTTTTATGGTCGAAAGTGCGTTGTACAAGTCATCAAGATTACTTGTACGTTTTCCAATATTTATGAAAAGTAAAAATTCTTCTTTAATTTTGATATAAATTTTGGATTCCTTTGGAGGTTCAGTGTTAGCTGCGTTTTTCAAAATTAAATCAAGCTCTTCCTCCATTGTCAAATTATTTTGATTTTCAATTGTTATTAATTTTTGGCGTTGCGAATCACTATTATCTTCTTTTTAATATAATAATTGTGTGGCTAACTAAAATTTCAAAAATTTTGGGCTCGTCGAGTATTAGAGCCGAGTACCGAGTTCGAGTAACTACCCAAATACTCGATAAATTCCGAGTCGAGTCGAGCCGAGTCAGAAACCATAGTCCTGGCCCACGTCCAACCAACTCCTATTCTCTCACAACTTTTTCAAGTTCTCCTTTACCTTTGGTCTACCAACTAATGGTTTCTCAATTGGTCTTCTTACTTTTTTTATTATGCATAGATAAAATTTATACCCTTCACTTTTAAATAGAAATGAAGAAATAAAATAAAATAAGAATACATAAAAAATAATTTAAGATAAATATATTTTATTTAATTAATTATAATGAGAATTTCAAATAATATTTGAATATTAGAAATTAAAATAAAAATTTAAATATTATAATAATTTTTTGTATGGGAATTGCTAGAATTATTAATTTTTTATTCTATTAGGTTGGCAACTAAGTCATTGCCGTTTTTGTCGATAGATGAAAATGACCCATTTCTGAAGAACCTAGTTACTGGCGACGAAAAGTGGATAGTCTATAACAATGTTACTCGCAAGAGATCGTGGGTGAAGCAAGATCAACCAGCCCAAACAGCATCAAAAGCAGAGATTCACCAAAAAAAGATTATGCTGTCAGTCTGGTGGGATTACAAAGGAATTTTGTATTTTGAACTCATGCCACAGAACCAAACGATAAATTCAAATGTGTATGTTGAACAACTCGACAAACTGAAGGATGCAATTGAAGAAAAGCGGCCGGTATTATCAAATCCGGAGGATGTTGTTTTCCATCATGATAACGCAAGGCCCCATACATATTTGGTTACTGAGCAAAAATTATTGGAACTGGGTTGGGATGTTTTGTCACACCCACCATATAGCCCTGACCTTGCACCTTCGGATTACCATTTGTTTCGTTCCATCCACAACTCTTTAAATGGTAAAATTTTTAACAATGCGGATGATGTCAGATCACACCTAATTTCAGTTTTTTAATAGCAACGACCAGACATTTTACGAACGGGGAATTTTTAAGCTGCCAGAACGATGGAAAAAGGTCATCGACAAGAACGGGCAATATCTAATTGAATAAAGTTATATTTTTAAACAAAAATTCTGAATTTGCTTTCTTATTTGAAATCGGCAATGACTTAGTTGCCAACCCAATAGTTTCGAAATTGATCGATTCCTATACTGAGCCACGAGAGGCTCTGAATGAACAACATGAAGCATTATATAAATTTTTAAAAACTTCTGCGGATATTGATAAAAATTATAGCCTTTGTTCGAATAGGAATATATAAGAATATTGTGATGTAATTTCACAGTAATCGGTTTTCCGGACAGACATACATATTTAGTGGCAGACATGGAAAATTCTAAAGCCACTTTTAAATTCTAGAAAAGAAGTATGCAAATCTATAAAAAGAGTAGATAGAATTATTACATAAATGGAAGTAAAAGTAAAGTTTTGACTGTGTTCACGCGAGCGTGAATTTAAATATTTAAATAAAAAATTAATGTATTTTTGAATAATTGTGAGGTTTTACTAAGTTGATAATTTAAAATTTTTTGAGATGTAACTTTTCTCACACACTTTGTTTTAAAAATGCCTTTTGGCAACTGTTATCTAGCCTGGAAGCCATTCTTCTTCCTGATTCTAAACTCCCTCAAGATGGGACATCTCGCAATGAAATGGAAAGTATCCTCCTCCTCTGAAGAGCATATTTTGACTTGGTCTCCTAAAGTATATTTATTTAAATATAACAATTCTCCTCGAATTTTCATCAGCCATCTCCTATTATTTACACTCATCTCTCCATTTTCATATTCAAATCTTTCTAATTGTTTATAAATTGTATGTCTTTTACTTTTGTTCACCCTCTCCATCAGATCACTTACTATTATTGTTTTCATTTCATACACTAGAAATTTTGAACTGATTTTACCATTAAGGATATCACTAATGTTAAGGTTACACTTTTCACACAAACTTTGCCAATCCTTAAACCATGAAATCTTATTGTTTATAATCTCTTTTATTACTACAAATGGATATCTATTATGTGTCATTTTTAAACATTTTATTGTGTAATCCAAGTGTAATTTTAAAGTGTATATATAAGTTGGTGAGAGGTTTGTTTTCAAGTATAATATATATAATCGTGGGTATTCTTTGGCAGATTAAAACATTTTTTGACGAAGAATTTAAATGGTACTTCAACCTCATCATAACTCTTATATCCCCACACCTGGGCACCCTAGCATATTATTGAACGTGATACTGAATTAAAGATTTTCAACTTAGAATTCCAGTTTATTTTATCATTTAATAGGATTCTATTAAAGGAATTAAGAGCAAATATGACCCTCTCCTTTTTCTCCTTAATGCGCCATCCCATTGCTAACACCGACGATACTGTAATTCCAAGATACTTGTATTTATTCACTGTTTCCACTTTTTTTCCTCCAAAATACCAATTTTCTCCTACCCCAAGACGCCCACCATTTCTCCGAAGTTGCTTCGGGGACGAAAAAGATTATCTATCAATGTGGGTTTGGTCTTAGTGCTCACATTCCTCTTCCTCTTTTTTGATCTTTCCTCATCACTTGTTTCCTCTTCTCTTTGAAGCTTTGTCGACGCCCTCATCTTCTGCGGATCTTTAAAAAGCAGATCATAATGAACATAATGGCCATCCACAATTTTTCAATTTGCAAATTTTTCCCTCTTCTCTGTATTTATCCCTTAACTTTATCAGTTCTTGCTTCTTCTTCCCCAAATCCTCAAATATATATATTTTACTATTCTTCAGTTTTCTTGTATTGCGTAAAATCTTTATCTTGTGATTCTTGGAGACAAGAGACATCACAATTGGTTTTTTCTCGGAGTTCCGTTTACCAATTCTTTTTACAAAATTAATATCACTGCCGGATATAGCCACAGACATAATTTTATTACAAATCTTTAAGACCGACTCTTCTAGCATTTCAAAATTTTCATTTTCTTTGCAGGGCACTTCGTGGATGATCAAATTATTTTGTCTTGTGCAGGTTTCCAGTTCTTCTCCCTGGCGGGACAACTCCTTCCTTAGTTGTTCGATCTCTTTCTTCAAATCTTTGCACCTCACGTTCATCTCCTCCAATGCCGACGAAATATTGAGATTCCTCAATTCTTCTCGATTTAAATTCTTGATCTCGTTCTTAATCATCAAACTTTTTAATAACTTTGTTAAATTCGCTCATTTTATTAATTATAAATAAAAACGAACAAAACAAAACAAAAACTTATAAATATACTCATATATATAATAATCTATTATATATTTCTATGTATATCAGTGGGAGCAAGTAATGCGTCCGACCTCTAGCACGACCAAAGAGCAAGTCCTAATCTGCTTGTATTATTTTAAGATTTATTCATATCATATATATTATAATTATATATTCATAATATCTTTTACAGTTGAATAGTATTGATATAGTTAAATCCACACACACAGCTAGCCTATCCAAATTATAAATAATAATGAGGTCCTTCATTCCAATGAATATATAGATGATCGGAATAAAGAACTGGAATTTCACAAATTTGTTGTCCTAATTTATAAATTAAAAAAATAAGGGAGTAATATGGCTAATCAAAAATTTTAAGAAAGTTATAATGAATGATCTTTGAAGATTGTAGAACTTTGCAATAATTCTGATATGAAATGACGAAATTTAAAAGTAGTAGGTCCCGAAAGACCTTTATTGTTGGAGAAAGGCTGGTTATCCCTGAAAATTTACAATAATTAATAAATAGATGAATATGTAGATTTAAATTCAAATTCAATTTATATTCTGTTGTATTGATTTTTATTGTTTTTTTGATTAATTAATTCACATAATAAAGTCCCTTAAGCAAAAGAATAAGATAAAAGAATTTCAAATAATAAAATATTGTTTTTTGCTTTCCTTTGAATTATATTATTATTTTCTTTTGATTTTTTTCTATTAAATTAAATTTTTTGTAAAAATATACAATATTATACATTAATTTGTTTAATTTAATAAGAACTTAATAATCATAGTCAACTGAACATGAAGTCCAATAAACTCTTCGCCTAGATGATTTTTTTCTTTTTATTATATACATATTAATATTAAATATATATCACATTATATATGTATATATATAAATATCATATATTATAAATTCATATTAGTTATCTATAATAATAAAAGCAAGTGTAATGTGTCTGTCTGTCTGTCTGTCTGTCTGACCAAGCTCTCCAGGCAAATCTTTCGCACGCAGGGACCTGGAATTTTTTACACGGAAGCACAAAGGGGCTGGCCACCAGACCTCGAAGCCCGATTTTCGATTTTTTAATTAGAAAAATTTTAAAAAAATTATAAAAAATAATTAATGAAAAATAGTTTAGTTACCATACTAGATCATAGAGGCGCTGGTGGCGATAATTTGGCGGTAATTTAAATTCTGAGCAATGTGCAGATAAAAATCTTTTTATATATCTATTGATATTTACAATATCTCAATTGATCTTATTGGCCTTTTAAACTTTGAAAACATTCACATTCCGGCTATAATTTAAAACTATTAATTTTTAAGATTATGTGAGTAAATTATTTTAATTAAGAAAATTTGATCTCATAATTGGATTTTCACGTAAGATTCTAATATATAATATATTTTTTAATATTATTTTTATAATAGTTTAGTGTTATGCTAATTTTATATTTTATTTTTATTTTGTTTACTTTGATTTTTTTTTAAATAAATTAATAACATTTAAAGTAGCATAAAAAAATTAATCGAGGCAGTAAAATTGATGGGGTTTGAAATTAATAGTGATAAGACAAAATAATTAGTATCAGAGAGAATAATATTTGCAAAGAATTTAAATCGAGGTTACAATCTGGAAATTATTATCAAAGGGGATCAAAATTATTAAATTATTAATTGTATTATATGGGTGGGAGGCATGGTCTATAACCCTGGGAGATGAGAATAGATTCAGAGTATTTGAGAATAGGATTCTTCCAAGCATTTATGGGCCAAAGAAAGATGAGGACACCGGGGAATAGCGGAGACTGCATAACAAGGAATTGCATGACCTCTATGCATCTCTAGATATAGGTCATAAAATAGAGAAGGCTGGGATCGGCAGAGCACATGGCTCGAATGGGAGAGGAAAAATATATTGGTGGGGAGTTCGATTGGAAAACGTCCGTTTGGAAGACCAATTGTGAACAGGGTGGACAATGTAGGAAGGAACGTGAGAGAGATGGGACAGGTTAGGAGTTAGATGGTTATAGCTCAGAATAGGGACACTCGGGGGGGTACAGGGGGCGGAGCCCCCGTCTAGATGCGAAGAGCGACGAAGGAGCTCTGAGCAGCTAGTATATTAATATAATAATAACTAGATGCTCGGCGTTCTTCACACCTAGACGGGGGCTCCCCTGTATCCCCGAGTGGTACATTGTATTTAGTTGAAAGTATTAAAAGGTTTTCATCCATTTTGTTTCAATCAGTATGTTACATAAAACCATGCCTCCCACCCATATAATACAACAGGCAAAATAATTGTTTTATATATTTTAATTTTGATCCCCTTTGATGATAATTTTGATGAGATAAGCCTCTTTAATGCATGATAACAGGCGTTTCCCGATTGAAACCTTGATTTAAATTCTTCTCTAATATAATTATCCTTCGTTATTACATTCAATTTTTCTATATATTTAAATTCTACATTTTGTATATTAAGATTTTGTATATTTGTTTCTAAATATTTTTATTTATGACTAATTAATTTAATTTCAAACCCCATCCCTCTTCCTACCTCGATTAATTTTTCCTCCCTATCTGTAATTGCAATTGCCGAATCTCTTACTATATTTAAGAGTAACCTAATATTTTACAATTCATTTACTACCTTCAAGACAAATTTGAAGAACAAAATTTGAAAAAGTTTCTCCTGATCTATACCTATATTTTACTAAAGTCTAAAATTAATTGGTGAACAGAAATATTGAATTCGCGGTTTTTTTTTCTAATATCTGTCATAATGAAAATATCTTAATTAATGTTGATCGATTTGGCCTGAACCCGCAATGATATCTCCTAATATTTCCTCCGCCTATGGTTCGTAAGTATTGTATATGTTATAATAGAGAAATACAGTATAATATTTCTTGATCATTTCATTTTGAAATTTTATTTTCATTGCTTGATTTTTATTGAATATTTTTAATTATAATGAAATTTGAGAAAATGCAAAGTTAGAGACTTGAGACAATTTATACAAATAAAATTAACATAATTAATGTAATAAAACTATAGATAAATTAACAATATATACATTCATAAATAGTATTAATTTAAATTAATTGATTTATTTGTTTTTTTATTATTAAGTTGATTTATTAATTTTTTTAGATCATAGTTAATGTCCTCCCTTAAAAGAAACTTATCTAATTCTGTGGTGCTAGGAGATTTGAAAATTATTCGTCGCAATATAAAGATTTTGCTTACTGTTTCTGTCATGTCCGTCCTCCATCCATCACTTATTTTCTCTCAAGTTTCTTGCTTCTCTTTCGCATTCTTTTAATCACGTGATCTATATATTTAATTTTTTTTTGATTCATTATAATAAAATTTAAACAAATAAAAATTTTCACTTTGTTAATTTATATAAATTTCAATTTAAACTGATTGTGAGTCATACGCTTAGCCAAGACTCTGAATAATTTGTGTACAAAAATATTGAATGTTCTTAGCGAGATTTGATATAATGTTGTCCGATTTGCCCTAAATCTGAATTAGAAGAAAATTATAAATTGCCTCCTCCTCTAGCCCAATTCATTTACAATTCCATGTTGCATAAGGCATCTTAATTTCTTAACACTCCGTTTTTTTAAATTTAGAATAGAGGGAGAGAAAGAGTTTCAAATATATTGGAATAGTCTATATATTATTAATATCAGTATTTTTTTCTTAATTTAATACCAAGTTGATTTTCAAAATTTTCTATTCTTAATGCATATGATTGATTACATGTGTAAAAATTTAAAAAAATTAAATATTTTAATTTTTAAATTTATATCCAATTTAATATTATTTTTTATTAATATAATATCAAAAAAAGAGAATTTATTAAAAATTAAAAATAAATTAGCTGGAGTGTCTCCACTCGACTATCTGGCAATTTGAATAGGATTAAATAACATGTATTATATTTAAATTAAATTTAATTAATTATAAATTAAAATTAATAAATAATATTTATTAAACCAGCGCATGTTTGGCTCTTTGTTGATGGCACCACGTCAAGTGTTGGCGCGTGATTTGCAGTGTTAAAAAATTAATTCCGGTACTTTCAGCCATTCAATCCAGCTGAAATTCTATATATAGCAGTTTTATACAATTATTAATCATGTGAAAAATTATCAAACATATATCTTTATTTTCACGGTCACTTTAGAGGGAAAAAATATCAAAAGGTAATGACCCTTTTCCTGTTGAGCTCCATTTCTCAAAAGTTGATAGAAAACTACGAATTTTGAATTGTCTACATTCATACACACATACACACACAGACATTTTTCTCAACCTTAGTGAAAATGATTCAGGAACCTTCAAAACGTATAAAAACATCAAAATCTCAACATCGAAAATTTTCGTACTATCACTGGCGAGATGGTAAAAATGAAGCCTATTAATAAAAAAATATAATAGAATACAATAATTTTGATTTAAAACAATTTTTAAAAAAATACTCAATATAAAAAAAGACAAAAATTTAAAAAATATCCTTTTTATCATTTGTCTAAAAATCATATTTTAATTTTTATATAACCAAGAAATCATTTTTTCACTTAAAATATAGTTAAAATTAATAATTGAAACAAAAACAAAAAATAATATAATTTAATCATTTTAATTGACGTTTTGAAAATTATTTTGACTTCATAAAATACTAAATAATATTTTTTTTTATTAGACAATGATAAAATGTATATATTATTATATATTATAGAAAAGAAGAAATATTCAAATAAATAAAAAATAATATATGATAAAAATATGATCTAAATATTTTATTAAATTAAAAAAAAATGAGAACTTTTAGATTAAATTATTGAATTGAAATGATATTTGAATGTTAGAATTTAAAATAAAGAGTTAAATATTATAATAAATCTTTGGGAATTGCTAGAGAAATTTATATTCGTTATGTAAAATGAGTCCGCTAGGGTCAGTGGGCCACGCAAGGCTCTTGAATGAACAACACCGAGAATTATATAAACTTTAAAAAATGAATTTCTGCGGTTATTGATTAAATACTAATAAAATTTATAGCCTATGTTACTATAGCTATAGAGGTATATAAGAATATTATGATGTAATTTCATAGAAATCGGTTCAGCCAATTTTGAGTCTATAACATCCTTATTTTCCGGACAGACAGACAGACAGACATGAAAAATTCTAAAGTCACTTTTGGATTCTAGAGGTCATGAAACGCGAAGATATGCAAAAAATTTTAAATTCTGAGCAACCTTTATATATATATAAGTTACATCCTCCACCTGGATGGCTCAGTTTCAAATAGGATTGAAAGGAGGAATGTATTGATGTTAAATGTTTGTTATCAAATTTATTTTATCTAAGGGTTGGGACACAGGAAACAGGGATTTAAAAGGACAGTACAAAATAATTATTATTTATAATTTTCTTTATTTGCATTAATTATACCATTAATATAAATTGTATTATAATTATTTGCAATAAAGTATTTGTAGAAGCAAATATAAGAATGGGGGATTGGGGAGTTGTTCGTTTTGATGTCTGGCTACACTAACATGTCGACCCTATTCGGGAGGTTGATAGACTTAACCACAATGGTCTATCAGGAGGAGTGTGAGCTCTAATGGATAGCCGTCATTAGTGTATCGCGATTACGACACCTGCTCACCTCTTAGACGAGGAATTTCACCTCGGGACTACCTGACACTAGCAGCACAGACACGAACGGGGTTTAGAAGATATTATGCGCCGATGAGATTGAGAGTGAGCCGTTTGTTGGTTTAACGACTAATTCTTGAAATTAGCCGGAGTTGAGGGTCAATTTGATGTTGATGAAACCGTGATCAAAGTGACGTGGACACGGCATCGATGACACTTCAACTAACTCGAGTTGCCCGAGCCGTCGATATTTAAAGGGGTCTCAAGCATTAGTATTAGTGTAAGCAGTTTAGTCCGTGTGTGGGAATCGCTATTTTATCTCATTTCCAGATGTCCAGGTTCTGTGAATGTCTGTTTATCCTATTTGACCTCTCGTGATGGCCAAATGGTTGCAATACGATCCCTGTGGGATCGCTCTCCCTTATACCATCTTTGCTAAGGTTTAATCTATTTTCCAACTGCTCATATGGCTAGGTGGTCCAATGTGTGGGAACGATCTGTATATGTCATTAGGATGACATAACTTATATATAGAAGATTACAATTTTATATAGTAATAATTAGTGAGCTTAGATCCCGATAACCGATGAAACATTAAACAAAAAAATGAGTTTTATTTTATATTGACCTTTTAAAAATTGTATAAAAATTTAGTTTAATAAAAATGATTTTTATGTAGTGTTAATAAAAAACCATACTTGAAAATTTACAATTATCACATTTAAATAATATTTGATTGGAGCTAAAGAATTAATTAATAAACCAGAGAAAAATTATGATCAAATTATAAATTTGCTGAATTATATATTATAATTTGACATTTATAATAAATGAATAAGCGATATTTAACTCTCAATGCCCTTACGATAACACACCCCTCGATTTACTCTTATTGTTATCATGCTAATCTAATTATAGTTCTTTGTTTCAATTAAATTGTAACCAGAGGAAATAGTGAATAGTGAATAAAACAATGTTTCTATTCGATACACCTAAAAACAAATTACATTCCTATTGAATTGAATTATTTTACTAAAGTGATCGTATTTATGTATTTATTCATTTTTTTCTCTTTCTCCCACACCATTCTTCTTCCCTCTATATAAATTCATTTTCTTTTTTCACCTTGAAATATAAGTTTGGAAAAATAAAAGAAGCAATATCCTAACATGGAAAACAGAGAACGAATATACCTTTCAAAAATATTGCGAGAAAGTGCAAAATGGCAGATATATTTGTTAAAATATGCAACGATTCTTTTATATATATATATATATATATATATATATATATATATATTGGTATTGGATATATATAATAATAAAAAGCAAATGTGTAAAAATGCTATACGAGTAAGTTGAACTTAAATATGATATCATTTTATTCTCTCAATAAGAATTGTATTTCAGAAAAATTGACAAATAAGTTAATCTTTTCATCTCAAATACAAGAATGATAATAGAATGAATGAATGGAGTGCAGGAGAGATGGATGAATATAACAAAAGAGCAAAATATATTTGCCCGATAGACAAACGTGACTAGTAACTATATTTTAGGCTAAATTTGTTAAACAAATCATTAGCTCTTTAATAATCAGGAATTATTCCAATAAGAGTATCATATGTCATTGGATAATCTATGCAACGAATAATCATCCTATGATATCATTCAAGTTTTACTAAATTATTATTTAAACAATTTTTTTTTTTTTTTTTTTTTTTTAATGGAATTAATTTAAGGTTATATTATTTTTTTAAGTTTATTATGAAAATAATCATTAATTGTTTTTTTTATAAATAAGTGATAAGATATAAATATGAATAATTGTTTGTTTGTTTTTTTCAATTTCATTCTAATATCATTTTGGGGTTCAATTCCAGGGAATAAAAAAAATAATAAAATAAAAACTATTGGTTTTATTGGAAATGGGAAAGCGAAAGAAAGGTTGGTGGAATTTTCAATGAATTTCCTTGATCGAGAGCGCATATGTTCATTATATTCTCCTCCAATATTGAATCTCGCTATGTTCCATGTTCGATCTTTTCCACTCTAGGCAATATCAGGCAATAAGGTGAGTCGTGGGGGGTGGTTATTTGATAAAACTTGTCTCAATATATGAAAAGGGAAAGCCGAACAGGGAAAAGATGTATTTGAGATTAGGCGCCGGTGCTGTCGTTGGGTGAAACAACACCTGAAGAAAAAAAAATTAAGATCAGCCATCTTCAATGAAATATCGTACATGATTTGCAGACATTTTCACAAAATAGAGTAACTTTTGGGATGGGGAATTAAATTACTTATTTTTATGAAAAATAACAATATAAATTTTATTAAATACCTACCCTGTAAAAATAATATGCTATTTTCATTTAATATATGGGTAAATAATGCCTAAAAAATTGAATATATTGTTATTTTTTTTTTTTTAGGTGATATGATTTTGTTGAATGTCAACAAGCCTTTCATTTGGTATATATTTTTATTTAGAAACCAAACCATATTGTTCATTAAGGGGAAATAGAACGTGATTCAGACATGAGCCCTCTTTTGATATTTGTCAAAGATGATATAAATCGAAACAGTCAAACATGAATATGAATGAGTTTCCTCCCGGGAAAATAACACCATATAAATCTTTATCTCGTCTTTAGACGTTTAAATTTCTATTCAAATCAAAATATAGAGGGAAAAAGTTTAAGTTTGACATAAAAATGTTAACGACAAGGATTTTTTTTTTCATTGATGAAGGTTCCTAGTGATAGATCCAACCTTTATTTATCAGACTTCTATGAAAAAAATTATTTTTAAAAATTCATTAGATTGTTTAAAGTCATAATATGTATTTTATATATAGGGCAAAGTAATGGGCAAAGTAAGGCCCGCGGGCCAAGTGCAGCCCTTCTGGCTCTTCAATCCGGCCCGCGACAGGATCTTGAATAACCCATAGATTACACATAAGGCAAAATCTATTTTCTGGGTAGCTAGAACGGAATAACGGTTTCCATCTCATTCCATATTATGTACAGTATTATCACAACTCACAACTGTAGACAACGAAAACCAAGTTTAAATTCTGTTCTTTTGTGTTGGATAAGTACGGTCATAAATGACACATCTCAGTTACTACTGATATTTATAAGAGGTATTTATACTGTTACTGAAAAGTTAGCTGGCATTCGTTCATTAAAGGGAGCAACAAAAGGATCAGACATTTTTCATGAATTTCAAGAAACTATCACGTCTTTGAAAGTACCTTTGACTAGTATTTGTAACATTAATACTGATGGAGCACTAAATATGACAGGGATCAAATTTGGTTTAGTAGACATATTTAACGAATCATTTCCTGGGAACCAAGTTGTGTTTCTTCATTGTGTCATACATCAAGAAGCCCTGTGTAAATCGGCTCTAAACATGTAACATGTACTATTTTGTTGTTATTAAACTTGCCACAATAGCATTTGTTTACGAGCAATAAATCATAGACAATTTCGAGTTTCTTGACTCATTGCTATCTGAATGTTCGAATGTAGTTTACCTTACTAAACTAAGAAAGAGAAGAAATCGGTTAATTCATGATATTTGGGGTCATATCAGGGGTTTCAAAATGCAATTGATTCTATTTTCCAAGAGGTTAGTCAAGAAAGACTTTACTCATTTTCAATGACTAAAAATTATTGAACTCAGGGAAGACAAACTTAGAAAGCTATGAAGAATTCGAACGAAGATTCCAACACTTCAAATTTATCAAACAGGACCTGGACATTTTCAGCATGCCATTTAATTTGGATTGTGAATTAGTCAAACCAGAATTGCAGCTCGAACTTATTTAATTGCTATGTAACACTGAATTAAGGCAACTATTTCTCAACGTTTCTAAAATTGACTTCTACCTGAAATCTCTCGCTCAGAAGATAATTTCGATGTTTGTATCTTCCTAAATCTGTAAACAGGTGTTTTTTCTACAATGAAGATCCACAAAAACAGAATTAGAAGCCAGTTGACTGACTCTCATTTAGCTTCACTACTGCGAATCAGCTCATCCCAGTTTCTACCAGATTATCAATAACTATTGGAAGACCAGTCACAGTTTCATTTGTCACATACCCCTCTCTCTTCTAAAGAATGATGCATTTTCTAACTTTTTTCTATTTTTTTTACCATTGTAATATATATAAGTTGTATGGGCTAAAATAAAAAATAAATTTTATCACTTACAAAAATTTGTTATGTTTAATTTTTTTTTTCGGCCCGCCTAGATGATTTTTTATTTTTCAGGCCCTCCCCTTCAAAGTTTGCCCATGTCTGGGCTAGTAGGTCAAGTTGAAGAATGGTATATATCTTATCTTATTATACTAGCAAAAATTGTATATATAAATATATATTGGTATTTTTGAAAAATTAAACTGCTCGAAAGATTTTTTTAAAATTCACATCATAGAAAATTTTTATAAAGAAAAATCGAACTGTATTGGTTTCAGCCTCGGGAAATATCATCTTTATTAATTTTTTTTAATTTTAAAATAGGAAATTTAAATGACGTCATCAACCTCGTCAGACAGTGCTTCCTTAAATACAAAATATTATAAATATAAATCAAATCAAATTACGAAATATATATTATGTTATAACTACACGCCATATTTTTCTGTCTTTCAGTGTATTAATATGTAACTTTAAGGCCTCTATGTTTTATGACTACTTTTTTTAATTTATGTTCTTTTAAATTATTTGAACGGCGGCTCGGTGAACCAGGTATTAATATTACCAGGCAAACCCGATAATAAGGAATATTTTTTTTTAATAATTGACCGGCGGCTTGGTGACCAGGTACTAAATAGATTTAAAATTGAAATAAAAACTAGAAGGGGCTTGGAATGGCTATTCTAATATTAAAGTTAATTACAAAGTTTCATATTTCATCATTATAATCAATCAATAGTAAGTAAATCAAAGGTAGTAAATTAATTAAATAATACTTCAAATGAAAGCCAGCTTCAACCAAAATTGATTGTATTAATTGTAAATTTTAAATAAATAAATATCTGAATAATTTATGTGTGTGTGTGTTTTAGAAAGGCGTATTTATATTAATTAATTCTTATAATATTAATTTTTTTTCCCTGAAATTTATAAATTTGATTATTTTCTATATTATCAGAGATGTGAAAAAACGTAGTGGGTTGTTTTCGTATTAGTTTATTAATTTAAATAATTCAAAACAGAGTACATATTGATAAAATATATGAAGAAATAAAAATTATTTACAGGATATTATTACATCTCTTCTATTTTTGTTAATCCAAAATATGACTTATAAAAAATTAAGATCCTAAATAAAGCGAGAAATGTGGCCTCCAAAAACTAAAGAAAAATATTTAGAGAAAAAAAAAAGTAATTTATCCAAGACACAAATAAACTTAAGAAAAAAAATTTGATAATTCATTTAAAATAAGTCAAAATTAGAAGACAATATGGAAATGTAGTAATCATTTAAAAGCCAATTTAATTTCTAGAACAGTAAAGTGTTGAATTTCCTCGTAATTGAATATTCAAACTTTCATGTTCCTCATTTGAAATTAAAGTAAATTGAGAGGTGATGAATTTAATAGTCCACCCATCGAATGAATGATATTAATTATTTTCTAGATTAATTCAATTTTATGTATATGACTCTATTATTGAATTATGAGATGATTATAATCCAATTAGATGAAACTTTGAACTTACCTTGAATTGAAAAGTTATTTTTTATAAATTCTATACTTAATTCAATCACAAAGAGTGTTTTGAATTTGAAACAGAAATAAATGTTTATGATACAAATTGTATAGATAAATTTGTTTGATCTTTATTTTTTATGTATATTATTTTATTTTGTAATATTTAATAAGTTGGTAATATTGTTCATTTAATTGATATATTTATTATATATCGAAAAATAGATGAAGAAATGTAATTTATAAAAGTAGATATTTGATTTGGAATATGGCCGAGTAGTCAATTTTCAATGGCTGATCGAAATAGCACCCAGTTTTTTGGACCTTGAGAGCAATCCCAAATGTCCAGAGTCTTTCTTTCTTTCTCGACGGTCAAGGGCCCTTGAACCAAGGAGTAAGGCATACGCCCTTGAGCCACTTGCAACGACCACTTTGCTCCAGCACCTTCCCCTCCTCCCCGATTTGCCCCTTTTGATCGCCTGATACTACTCCGAGTTCTTTCTAGTCAACTCATCCTATACACTTTTTTTTTCTCTTCCTCCTAAGACAGGCACCCACCCACCCACCTCCCTGCATTCCGCTCCGGTACTTTTATCCGAATACAAAAGAAATCTATTCGTTGAGAAAAAACAAAGTTTTGATAGAATCTTTGTGATTTAATATTATTAATCGACCTGAATAACAAGATACTTCAAATATTCGCAAAGAAAACATAATTATTGAAGTTGCTTAAAGTGATCTAACAAATCAATATTAGTAAATTTCTTTATTATTGTTATATATGGATTTTATATTTTTATTTTAATTATAACCGTTATTTTTCAATCTTAAGTAAATATTTATTTAAATCTATGATCGAGATTCACTTCACAACCTTCTAGCCTCTAGTTTATCTAATCATTATTATGCATTATGATCTTTATGAATTTGTTCTATTTTTTAGATTGATATAGAATAGTTAATCAGTTTTAGGATAGGCGGTAGGGGGATTAAAAATTAATATTATGATTAATAAGAAAATATTTATATGTATTTCGTAGCTATATTTATTTATTAGAGCCCCCTGTGCAGATGTGTCGAAGGCGGTCTGAATAGCTATTTCTATGTTAATTAACAAATAGATTATTGATATAGAAAGTGGACGGTGGATAATAAAAATAAAAAGAAACGCCTGAACACTAAAAATTGTTTTAGAGTGATATTAATTAAAGAAAAACATAATAGAGATACTAACGCATAAGTATTGTCGTGTATAAGAGGAAAAAGTAAGGTATTTTTATAAGAAAAATTGTGTTAGAAAATTTGTTTAATTAATTGGTAGCACCCTCGATAGAATTAGAATAAAACAAAGGGTTATATTGAATCCGCGTAGGTTGATATGGGAAATATAAAATTGAATAGGTTCAATTAAAAATGCTTAAATAAAATTACAACTAAAATTATTTATTTACTAAGAATAGAAGAATTTATTTGATACAATTGATAATAATGAAATTAATAAGACACATTGAATAAATTCAATGGTACCGTAAAAAATTAAGAAGAGTATAAATTGAATGGAATTGAGCTCATAGAATAATTGCAATTATTTATGTATAATAGTCGACTACTTAGCTGGTATTCAAATTAATAATGAGTTCGGGGAACACTGGGACTTCAAGTAAGATGATTCTTGGATATTTTCCTCAAGGTATCATGTCGTCATATCAGGGCAGGCACAGCTCCCACGCACACTGGATGATCCTTGTATTTTGTTCTCACTTAATCAGATGAAGTCGCTTCCCTTACCCTTACATTCCATCCAAGAATGACCAAAAAATGTCTAAACATGTAAAATGGTCATTCTCCCCTCCTATGCCACTTGGCAAACTTGTCCACCCCTCTCTCTCTCTCTCTCTCTCTCTCTTGGGGTAACGAAAAGGTCTATCATCTCTGGGTTCTTTTTAAAACAATCATTTTTAGAAAGTCACCTTTTATACACTCTGCCATGTGCTCAAACAAATTACTTTCTATATTTCAGTATCATAATACATCCAATATATAAGCATAAAAAAAAGGCATTTTTATATTTATATATTACAGCAGGGCTTCTTAAACTGTGGGTCGCGACCCCCAGGGGGGTCGCGAGACTACTGAAAGGGGGTCGCAAAGATCTGATACTTTTGAATCATTATAAATAAAATTTTAAAATTATTAAATTATATATATGTGAAATGAATGGGTATGTTTCTTTAATCCTTATTTTATTTACATTGTAAAATAGTGCGATATTACATCTACATCTACGGTTAATATATATTTCATTATATGGAGGAGGGGGTCGTTTAAAATTTCCTAAGCTTGAAGGGGGTCGCTATATAAAAAAGTTTAAGAAGCCCTGTATTACAGTATAGGTATTTAAATTAAACGAGAATACATTCTGTATGAATGATATGTTTGTTTATCTATCAATGAATGAAAATCTTAAATGCATTGACAGACATGGTGGAAATTCAGGCATAAAAGGGATCGGAGAGAAGGATGGTTTGCAGTTTGATGCAATTGACCCGTGGATAATGAATCTGCATTCTAAATCATAACCATTTGATTATTTGGCGTGTAATCTATACCTATAGATCCAATTGGACGTAAAATAAATTCCTTAAATTAATAAAAATATGTATGTGTCCTGTATATATAACTGTCTATAAATAAAATAAATATTAAAAGGTAAAATGAAATAATTTTAACTTAAAGAATATTCAATTTAAATTTACATAATACACATTTGCCCCAAATATTTTTTTTTTAAAGTATATAAATTGAATACTGAATTCTCTATTATTGTTAGCAGATAAATGATTGAAAATCATCGTATTTCAATTATATATAAACTAATTTTTCATAACATATTTCAACACTACAGCTCTATGTAAATATAAAATCTATATTAGAAAAGCGAGTCGTATATAAACGGTCGAATAAATTCAATGCCCTCCCTTTTACCACCCCCCCCCCCAATACTCCCACCTCTAATCCATCCCCAACTACTATCCCCGTCATTTGGCGTCATCGTCTCGCGAATCTTATTAGTTATGCACCTTGCGTTCATTTTCCTTCTCTCGTCTCTTTCCACAATTGCAAAATATGTCATCTCTCTCTTTTTTCCGTTTCCCTTCTATTTTTTTTCTTTCTATCTATCTTTAGTTCATTTTACATGGTAACCTCAAAGTCATTCAAGAATGATGCATAAAATAACGTTCAGCTGGGATCAACGATTTTTATTTCTCCTTTTCTTTTATTTACTTTCCGATTGAATACTAACCAAATGATCCGAAATCATTTCTATTCTTCCATTTTATAGGTTCACTTTTTTAATCAATGCTTATACTTTAATTTTTTTTCTAAACTAATATATATTACATAAATCAAAATATTAGAGTTTTTGTTATTTTGAAATATTAATAATTAAATTTTTCAATTATTTTTTATAAAGTTTTTCATTAGGATTGTTTGCTAATATTAATTTTTCATTTCTACTTCGAAGAACCTCTTCTTACATGTTCGCGCGCGCGAACGATAAAGAATATAAAAAAATATTCATACTAACAATTCTCACCCAAAATTATTAAAATATATAATTCTTATTTTTCTAATTATTATCATATTTAATTTTTTTAATTTATTCTTAAATCATATTCTTTTAATTAATTTAATAAAATTACATATTAGTCCCTAAACATAGATTGAATACTTTTGTTGAATTAAGATTTTAATTAATTAATTAATTAATTAATTAAAATGATTAATAGACCAATTCATGTAATTTCATTATTTTGAAAATAACCAAACTTTCTTCATTAAAAATGCTATATCTCGGAAACTGAGCATCTGATAAATTTTGACTCACCATTTGAGATATATTCGAGAAATTTTGTTATCTACCTACAACCATATTGCTAATATAATATGATTATATATATATATATATATATATAATAGTTAATGGAAATTTGCACGAAAGATATCAGCGAATCGATTCCAAGAAAATAAAGCTGTTTTCCTCCAAGTTGCCTGACGTCATCGAAATTATCAGGAAAGATGTAGGCATCGTCCCGAAGAAACAGCAGAGATATAAAATGATATTATTTTAACTCTCTTAATATAGAGAATAAGATTAATCTTTTTGAAGAACCTCCAATACCTTCAAATGGCTTCTTATTACATTTATGTAGCCAGTCGTATGGGAGGGTGTGTGTTTTGTTCTTTCTTGAATAAACAATGTTCGACAAAATATCAACTCTATAATGAGGATCTATTTGAGTAAAGCTCGTCCTCGTAGTTTCCTGAACACCATAGGCCACCACTTGGTAGATACTCTTGCCCAGCGTTGGTCTTCCATTCATGCAACGTGTCCCGCCCATCTCCATTTCATTCTTCTAATAAAAATGTTAATCTTTTCCATTTTTATTCTTTTGTAGAGTTGGTCCATATTTACTTTATTTTTTTTTTAAGCAAAGAACACTTCTTGTTGCTTGCTTCTTGAGTAGTTTCAATGTCTTTCAAATTTTTCTCTGTAAGTGACCAGGTTTGTGCTCCCTACGCTACAGTAATATTTTAATTTTTGAATCTTTATTTATCTCTTTATTTTTTAGAATATATTTCATTGACCAAGACTTTTTCCATGCTAGGACAATTCTTCTTCTGACTTTTTGTGTGATGTTTTATTTTCAAAATTTATTAATTGTCCTAGATAAATAGTTTTTGTTTTACATGGGATGCTTGGTTCATTTTGGTCAAATTGTATATCTTCTTGAGCTCTGTTGCTGTTAAAGCATCTCCCTGATTTAGATTTATTTATTTTAATATCAATTTATTTTTATATAATTTTTATAAGTTTTTCTTTATATATATATATATATATATATATTGTATATTTATATGCAAACACGTGGTCTGATTGTTTTGTAGCGAAGTTGACTAATCAAAAGGGTCACGTGATCCCTTACAGCCAATCACTTTGCTTCATTTGGTCACCCACTTGCTTTTAGGACCCGCTGTTTTTCACATGCTCAGTGGCGCAACCAGGGGGGATTTTGGGGGTTGAAAACCCCCCAGGAGAGAAAAAAATATAAATTGCTGTATATTATTTACTAGAGAAATCCTCAATGCCCTGGAAGGAGGAGACCGTCTATCTGGGACAGACTGTGAGCTTCAGCGATAGAACAACGGAAGAAATAAATAGGAGAATTGCCTTAGGATGGAAAAAATTTTGGGCGCTAAAATTCATTTTAAAAAATAAAGAAATAGAAATAACATCTAAAATAAAAGTGTTCAAAAAATGCATAATACCAACACTAATTTATGGCTCCCAAACATGGGCCCTGACAAAAAAATTAGGACATAAATTGGAAGTAACACAAAGGTCCATGTTGAGAGCAATAATGGGTATAAAGAGGTCCGATAGGATAAGGGTTAAAGATATCTATAAGAAGGCCGGGGTGAGCAATATCGGCGTAACCATTAGAACCCTTAAAGTGGAGATGGGCCGGACACATAACAAGAGTGGAGGCTGGAAGATGGACCAAGACAGTGACGGAGTGGTGCCCCATAGACCAAAAAAGAAGAAAAGGAAGACAGAAGAAAAGATGGGAAGACAACATAACAATGGTGGCTGGAAGGGACTGGTGCCGAGTTGCTAGACAAAGGAATGAATGGAAAAGACTGGAGGGGGCCTATGCCCGAAAGGGCCAGGTTATATAGGTACTTATATTTGGGAGAGGCCTATGCCCAAACGGGCCTGGTACTTAGTGAAATAATTATAAAAAAAAAAAAAAAATTGTAAATATCTTCTTTTGTACACTTATAAGTTATCTATTTTTTGTAAATATTCTGTACCATTAAAGGCTAAATAAATAAATAAATAAAATATTATTTACTATATTACAAATAGAAAAGAAAAAAATAATAATTCTTAAAGTATAACTTAGTGTATAATAAGTAAGTTTATTTTATTTTAAAAAAATTTTAACAAAAATAAAAATTGCTTATTTTTTCGTACAGAATTAAATATAAGAAATAAAAAATTATTTTATTATTTCTCCTAAATCATAAAAAACAAGACTCTATATAAGATTACTAGATGATTGTGAAATTTTCAAATTTGACTATTATTTAAATATAAAATAAATAAAAATATTACTCAAATTCTAAATATTTTTTATTAATAATACATTAATTGCTAATTTCATAAAAATTATGAAGCGAAGACTAATTTTTTCAAAATGGAAACGGGTAAAAATCCCTAATGGAAAAAATCCATAAAAGTCAAAAATCCCTAAAACCAAATATCCCTAAAAAGAAAAATCCTTAAAAAACCGAAAATCCCTAAATAAAAATATCCCTAACAGAAAAAATCCCTAAAAGAAAAAATCACTAAAAACAACATTTTTCATTTTTGTACTAATTTTAATTGTGATTAAGAAAATTAAATTACAAAGTGAGCATCACACCCAGTTGCCTGAGACACGACCTCCCAAGGAGGTAATCGAGCCTGGACCGAAAGTAGGGAAAATAGGTCAAAAAATACATACATAGGGCCCACACACGTGATTTTTCCAAAAAAAATAGGGGTGTCAAATTCATATGTAAAATAAAGGGAATTTACTCAAATTTCGTTTATTAGCATACGTTTTAATAGCTTAATGATTCCAAATACAAAATACACCATATGCACCGTATATTTCACCAGGGAATATATAACGCAATTTGTGAAATTTACTAACATCAGTCTTTTTCATTTTGCTAAATGCATTTATAGAAACATCAAATCAATGCCAGAAGTTTTGAAGCTCTATAATGATTAAGATAATCCTGACAACTCCACTCATTTACGAACTCCTGCCGTTTTGGTACCACCATCAAAAGTCATTGTAGCCTACCCTACCAAGCATTAGCTGGACGACCAACAGGGTAAAACTTCCTGATCATTTTTCTTACTTCGAGCGCACTTGGCTAGGTGAACAATTTTTGGCTGGCTTTTATGACCCCGAATTCGACATTGGAACATTGTAACATCTACGATCCCACTTTGATGGGTTTGCCTCGAACAAACAATGTATTGGAAGGTTACAACAATGCTCTTCGTTCGCACTTAGGAGGTTACAAAACATCAGTATGGGACCTGATTAAGCAAATCCATATTGAGCATAACCTTATCTCTTTGGAAATCTGTCGTGATGTTCGTAGTAAGAAGCCTGATCCACCAAGGAAACGATTCAGCGACTCGCATAATAAGCTTCTGACCATAATGAAGGCAAACCATGAAAAATGGGACGCTAAAAAACCAGATGGAACAGATGTGATGACACCAAGCATGATGTATAACTACCTCATTCAAGTCTCTTCGGCTATTCATTATTAAATAAGTAAAAAAAAATTAGGGAAATTTTTTATTGAGGGATTTATTCTTTTAGGGATATTTGCATTTAGGGATTTTTTCTTAGGAATTTTTACATTATTTCTTTCAAAATATCCTGCCACTCCGGGCGGACGAAAAGCTTTCGAAATCTTAAAGTACTTGGGGTGTTCCATAAGTTTCTTTAAGTTCTTTTAGTTTCAAAAGTTTTTTTGATGCAAAATGAATACACGATATTTGTTGTTTAAGGTTGATTTATTATGTTATGTATGAACAATTCTGTTCTTTAACCTTCTTCCATCTCCCAGGAAGCCTCATTATGCCCTCTTTCCAAAATAGTTGAGGCTTACTTTCAAAATATTCATTTAGGTGCGTTTTTATTTCGATTATGGATTTGAAAGATTTAGTAAGGAGAGAGTTTTTTAAGGTGAGGAACAAGTAATAATCGAATGGAGGAAGGTATGGGGAGTATGGAAGATGAGGTAGAACGTCCCAATCAAACTGTAATAATTATGCCTTACGATCAACGCAATAAGCGGCCTTGCGTTGCCGTGATGAAATACTACACCTCGTCGATTCGCTAATTCTGGCCGTTTTTCTGCTATGGCGGTTTTTAGTTAATTCAGTTGATTGCAATATTTGCCAGCATTGATCACCTTCAGGAAGGAGCTCGTAGTACAGTACACCCTTCCAGTCCCATCAAATGCACAAAAGAACCTTCTTCACAACAGTTGATGGTCTATTTTCTTTAGACGAAATCCGTTTTCGATCCACATTTTGATACAAAATCCAAGTCTTGTCTCCAGTGACAAGACTCTTTAAGAAATGATTTCTTTTGTGTCGCTGTAGAAGCAAATCGCACGAGGGACGCGCTTTATAAGGCCGGTCTCCGTCAATTGGTGTGGAACCCAAACTTCATATCGATTCGTATATCCCATTTTGATTAAATGCTTATGTACCGTTGTTTTGGGAATGTTAGTTTCAACCGCTATCTCGCGCACACTGTATCGCGGATTTTCAGCAAGCACAGTCTTGATAATATCCGTCGTTGCTGGGCGGCCAGCTCTAAATTTCTTAAACCAATTGCGGACGGTCCTAATAGTAGAAGCACCACTCCCGTAAACGGTGCAAATCTCTTCTGCAGTATCCTTTGAACTATTGCCTTTTTTAAAGCAATTAAGCAGAACATGCCGCAAATGCTTCTTTTGGCTCTCCATAGGAGAAAAAATTTTAAAAGAGACTTTGTCACCAACGAAACGTACTCTGAAAAAGCTCTGGGATGATTAAATAAGATGCCATAAACGGCTAAGAGATAAGTCTGCATGTTTATATATATATATAAATATAGGCAGTTAGATTCATTCATAGCGTGACGCGGAAAAAACTTATGGGACAACCAAATAGTTTTTTATAAATAACTCCTTTATTATTAAGTTTAGGTAAAAATGAATATAATGAAACTTTTAGTAAATTCGATTCCCTATAAATTAAATACGATAGTATGATAATTCTCATAAAAATCGGTATTTATTGAGAAAATCAATAAAATGTGCTTTGACACATCTTTAAACTACCCTTACTTATGGTTCGATCTTGTCCAAAAACAATCCAATCCCCGCCCATCATTCCCAAAAAAAAAACATCTAAATATCAAATTTCAAGACAATATCTCATTTTGTTTAGACGTAATCTCGGTAACGAACCGGTTCAAAAATTTTTTTTTGCAGTTTTGGATTCAGAACAGTCTGAAAAGTGGAAATCTCAAAGAATCTCGGAGCAAAAATTAACAGAATTTTCCGATCATCGTATAACCTATCCTTATTTCATGAGGAAAGCTAAAATAATTTACTTATAGCTGGAAAAAAATATTTGGCGGTAATTTAAATTCTGAGCAATGTGCAGATGAAAATCTTTTTATATATCTATTGATATTTACAATATCTCAATTGATCTTATTGACCTTTTAAACTTTGAAAACATTCACATTACGGCTATAATTTAATACTATTAATTTTTAAGATTATGTGAGTAAATTATTTTAATTAAGAAAATTTGATCTCATAATTGGATTTTCACGTAAGATTTTAATATATAATATATTTTTTAATATTATTTTAACAGTAGTTTAGTGTTATGCTAATTTTATATTTTATTTTTATTTTGTTTACTCTGATTTTTTTTTAAATAAATTAATAACATTTAAAGTAGCATAAAAAAATTAATCGAGGCAGGAAAAGTGATGGGGTTTGAAATTAATTAATTTGATAATTAGTATCAGAGAGAATAATATTTGCAAAGAATTTAAATCGAGATTGCAATCGGGAAATTATTATCAAAGGGGATCAAAATTATTAAATTATTAATTGTATTATATGGGTGGGAGGCATGGTCTATAAGCCTGGGAGATGAGAGTAGATTCAGAGTATTTGAGAATAGGATTCTTCCCAGCATTTATGGGCCAAAGAAAGATGAGGACACCGGGGAATGGCGGAGACTGCATAACAAGGAATTGCATGACCTCTATGCATCTCTAGATATAGTTAGGGTTATAAAAGCGAGAAGGCTGGGATCGGCAGGGCACATGGCTAGAATGGGAGAGGAAAAATATATTGGTGGGGAGTTCGATTGGAAAACGTCCGTTTGGAAGACCAATTGTAAATAGGGTAGACAATGTAGGAAGGAACGTGAGAGAGATGGGACAGGGTAGGAGTTATAGCTCAGAATAGGGACACTCGGGGGGGTACAGGGGGCGGTGCTCTCCACACCTAGTTTAATATAAAAAAAAAATCTTAATGAAAATTTGTCTTTGAGAGAGCCCGGGGAGGGGGGGCGCCATAGGAAGGTGGAGCGGCTAGTAAAAACCCCCCCAGGATCAAATCCTGGTTGCGCCACTGCACATGCTTTTAGCCTTTTAGCTGTGAATTTGCCATTTTAGATTTGTTGTTGACCACGTTCTTTGTAAACTGTGTTGAGGTAATATTATTTTTTTTTTTTTTTTTTTTTGTAAACTGGTTTTGTTTTTAGCTGAGCACTAGCTAGCATTTAATACTTTTTATTTTTATATTTAATTTGTGTAAATTCTAATGATTATCTCCTTTTAATTTTTATCTCAATTTCATTTTTTTATTTTTATTTTATATTAATTTTCTTTTCATTAAATATTATAACGTGGCAACGAACCTTTTTCTTTTATTTGTAAAAAAGTGAACCTAACATTTCCTTTGCTGATCCATATGTTAGCATTGGATATTTTGATTAATATAATTTTGTTATTATTTCTTTCTGATCTTGGTTCTCCAAGGCGAATCGCCTAAGCACTGATCGTCAAACGTACTGCACTCTTTGGTGAAATGTATTTCAGGGTTCCTTTCCCAATTAATTTTATTTCCAACTCATGTGAAAGAGTTGAGAATTCTTTTTTAACTCCATCACTAGTGGCACTAGTGATCAGACAGGCTCAACAATATTTTATTTTGTTTCGGCTTGTCCAGTTGCACATAACTACAGATTTCTTAAAATTTATTTTTAGTCCAACTTTTTTATTTTCTTGATTTAGATCATTTATAATTTTTGAAAGTTGGCATTTTGATGTTGCTATGATAACAACATCGTCTGCAAATCTTAAATTATTTAGGTAAGTCCCGTTTATTTTCAGTCCTTCTTTATCCCAATTTAGTTTTCGGAACATTTCTTCTAGGCCGCAATTAAAAAATATAGGTGAAAGAGGGTCTCCTTGTTTTATTCCTCTTTTAACAGGAAAAAATGGTTGCTCTTTCATTTGACATACCATCTATCATTATAAGTTTAATGTACTAAATATTTTATAGTGTTAAAACTCCGATATTCATCTAGAGTCTAGAGACACCCTGCATAATAAGTATAATAAGTAATAAGTTTATGATAATAAAGATATAGTAAAAAAACAATGAAACAATAAAAATTGAAATTAAATTAAATGAAATAAAACAAACCTTTTGTCCCTGTTCATGTTAAACTAAATTTTAATTGATTCCGGTTGGCTACGAAGACTCTCCCTCTACTTCCTGACCACACGACTATGTACTTTACCTCGTATTCATAAATAACTGAATTCGATTGTGAAGTTAAGAGGAAGAAAGAAAGCTTTTGGAGCGTCTCAAACGTCACATCAAATGACGCATTTTATTATCGGAATTTCTTAGTATTCTACTCACATACAAGAATAATAAAGATAAATAAAATATTGAAAAGAAATTGACTGTTGCTTTTGTGAGGTTAAAGTGATAAAATATAGAGAATGTTTAAGTAGAAAGTATTATTATTTAGTTTTTTTTTAGATTAAAGATTAAATTAATATTAATGATATTATTTATAATTGTAATTTCTACTATACTAATTAATTTAACGGAGGTTGTAACTATATGTTATTATAGAATTAGAATTTGAGATATTTTATTTATTCTAAAAATTCATTTTTATTTTAATTTAAAAAAGAAGGTACGTATAAATCTATAACTCAAAGGTGTCTAAATATTTTTTATTTATAAATTTAACTTCTAGGTATTAGTTTTGTCTCTCGTATTCCTAAATAAGTGAGAGTTGTGTGATGCTCGCACAATATTTGTCATTTTAATTAATTCAAAAATTAATTGTGTATTTTGAAGAAAAACTATATTTTAAATATTTAATCTAAAAAACACCCAAAAATCAAAATATTTCTAATGAGAAAATAAAAAAAAAATATTAATTAATTATAAAGTGTATTTTCGTTAATCTTTATCAAATTTGATCGATTGTCAATTATATTTTTTGAAATAATAAGTTGTTTATTTTAAAATTACATATAAAAAACTATTTCAAAAATTATGATAAACTGTTGTTAACGCAAAGGGTTACCAAAAGAAATTATGCTAAAGCGCATAAACAAATCTCCTACTTGCGCCAACAATTTTTAATTATTACAAATACTGGTAATCCACGGCCGCTAGCAATTAATTTTTTTAAAGGGGATTAGCTTAACCTTTAAATTCATTTAATACCTGCTTAAATAATTAGGAATCAATTACTACCAGTTTACTAGTTGGACTTAAATACCTCTTAATTATAAGAAAAGTAGGATGAGTTCTCTTGTGATATGAACACGAGAACACAGAACCAAAGGCATAAAAACAAGAATGACAAAAAAAAATCCAGTCTCAGTCCCGTGTCACGTCACGTCACTGTGTTTGCCTTCTTTGCCTCTAGAGTTTTCCAAAATATTAAAAAAACTTCAATCTTGCTCAATCAATTTGTTTTGTTCGTAAACTTAGAAATTATCAAATTAAGGAATTTGTGAAAATTATTTAATTTTCATATTAAATTGAGAGTGTATCTGTTTTAGGTTTTCAAGAATGTCATTCATCGATTTCAAATCCGACAACGTTTTCCTTTTATTTCTTAGAGTTTTCATCCCCTGATTCACATCATCTTCCTTTCTATTAAGCTAACTCAAAATTTCAACAAATCTGGTTAAATGTATTCCCCAACAAGATTTTAAAGGTTAAATTTAGAGGGAGAATTTTCATTTTCAAAGGTACAATTCTCTCTCGAAAGAGAAAATTAAATGGATGTTCATTTAAAATATAAATGGCATATAATTTCAAATTAATTCAATCATTTAATAAACCAACTTTAATACTAATATTATTTATATAAGCTATTGAGTGAAATCCTATCTCATGGGGACTTTTATTTGTAAAGATATTTTATAAAATTTGTTGCATTTTAAATTATTTCTCGATAAAAACACTTACAGATAGCAAAATATTTTGTACGAAGGAATTCATTACCAAAATATGTATTTAGAAAATAACAATGATATTAAAGTCTGATTATTTTAAAACCACCCCTCGCTAAATTAAAATATTCTATCAATGAATTAAATTTAAAATTAGCTGGAGTGTCTCCACTCGACTATCTCGCAATTTGAATTGGATTAAATAACATAATATATTATATTTAAATTAAATTTAATTAATTATAAATTATAAATAATAAATAATAAATATTAAACCAGCGCATGTTTGGCTTTTTGTTGATGGCACCACGTCACGTGTTGACGCGTGAGATTTTCAGTGTTAAAAAATTAATTCTGGTAATTTCAGCGAATCAATCAAGCTGAAATTCTATATATAGCAGTTTTATATAATTATTAATCATGTGAAAAATTATCAAACATATATCTTTATTTTTACGGTCACTTTGGAGGAAAAAAAATCAAAACGTTGTAGGTAATGACCCTATTCCGGTTGAGCTACATTTCTCAAAAGTTGATAGAAAACTATGAATTTTGAATAATGTCCATGTACCAAATTTCATCATTCTAGCTCAAACCGTTTTTGCGTAATCTTGCCTACATACACACACACACACACACACACACACACACACACACACACACACACACACACACACACACAGACACACACACACAGACATTTTTCTCAACCTTAGTGAAAATGATTCAGGAACCTTCAAAACGTATAAAAACATCAAAATCTCAACATCGAAAATTTTCATGATCGCAATACTATCTCTGGCGAGATAGTAAAAATCAATAAATAAATTAAATCTTTACTTTATTTTTAAAAAGCTTTTAAAAAAATAAATTTATTTTCAAAATATATGATAAAGATGGTAAATAAATTTTCTCCCCAATATTACTTTTTTCTTTTTAACCTGTGAATCTCTTACAAGTTCCAGCTTTTGTTTAAGACAACCCATTTCCTCAGTTAGTTCAACTTTCTTAGAGGCTTTAATATGAATGGTTTCTGGGCCTTTTCGTTCTCGACTGCAAACTCTAGTAATCTATTTATCAACTGGGAAGGGTGGTGGAGTGCAAGGTCCAAGATTTATATCTACGCTTGCATTGTACTTAGAGGTGCTTTATAAGACAGACATATATATATATATATAAATTTATAGAAACCCATGTTAGAAGTGCACTCGAAATACACTAAAAACTCTAGAACACAATCAGTTGACAAAACAGAATCATATTTATTAGTCCCAATTTATATAAATAAAGCATCTTTAACTTATAAGATTGGATACAAATTTAAATAAGATATTAAAATATTCAAATTCAAAAATGATTAATGAATTATGGTTTTATACTAAAATGTAAGTAAATGATAAAACTCGAGTAGAGCTTAAAAAAGTGTAATTGTAAAGTGGTCTTGGTTTTTTAAAATTCGGTTGGGAACATGGTCAAATCGGCGATCAAAGTTGAAAATTTCCCATATATTATAACTGTGTTATTATAATGTAAAATTGTAAAGAACAAATGTTTAGACATTGTTGTAAACATTAAAAAAAAGCCCGGGAACATTGGGAAAATTCCAGGAAATTTTTAAATATTTTTTGCTATCTACATTATTTATCTAATTCTCACAATATATTAAGATCATATAAATTGGAATTATTTATGCAATTTTGTGATAAATATGAATAAAAGTTCGTTGATAGTAATGCTTCTTAGCATTCCCAGATGTTTTTTTTGTAATTGATCAAAATAATTATTATTTAAATTCTGGTAATGATTGAATATTGAGCCATCGAAGGAAGTGAGCGGTCGTGCAATTGATCGTTCCCGTTTAAGTACGAATCCTCGTGAAACAACAACGTTTCCTACAACGAAAGTTATACTGCCCGACGCGGTTTTTGACTGCGGATCCAATTGAGTGCATATTGGAACTGCTGGTTATTGGCTGAGCCCTAAACAAGGGAGGAATTGTATGAAATTTCCCCCTTTTCTTTGTGGAGTCATTATTTTATTTTATTTTAACATAATTTAAAATGCATTGACCTTATTTGAATCCATTAAATATAATCTGGGTTTCATTAAGAATAATTTTGAAGTAATTCATAATTAATTACTACTCTTCATAAAAACAAAATACATTTATCTCTATTATACATAGTTAATTCTCTCCCCGATTCTCCAACTACACGAACCACCCAGATGGTACCTCCCACGGTGGCACAGCAATTTTAATAAAAAAGACAATCAAACACTACGTTAACCCTCCCTTCACAAAGGAATTTTTACAAGCTACATCTATAACAATATATGATACCAAAGGGCGCCTTACAATATCATCTGTTTATTGTCCCCCCCCCCCCAAACATAGGATTGAATCCTGACGATTCGGGGATTTTTTTCGAACGCTTGGAGACAGATTTATTGCGGGGGTGATTTTAACGGAAAATAGATTCTCTGGGGGTCTAGACTTGTGACTTCTAGAGGCAGAAGCCTTTGGAAGGCCCTAGACACAAGTAACTTGAGGCATATTTCTACAGGCGAGCCTACTTATTGGCCAACGGACAGACGTAAAATACCTAATAGACTTTTTTATCGTTCGAGGACTCAATGACTATTCCAACGAAATTAAATCTCTTTTTGATCTTTCATCAGACCATTCTCCAGTCCAACTTTCCCTTGCCACCACTCTACTCTCAATAGATCTCCCTAAATTCCGAACTAACAACAAAACTGACTGGATAACCTACCCATTAACAATATTAACACAAATCTAATAAAAAATTACTCCCTTAACAATCCCAAAGACATAGAATCAGCAGTTAAACACCTAACCAATACCATACAAAACGCAGCTAAAATTTCAACTCCACTCCAATGTGTTCAGTTATGGGGCTCCGCTAGTATTTCTAATATAAACAAAATACAGCGGACCCAAAACAATATTCTACGCATAATGACCAATGCGCCTCGGTACCTTCCCCTTAGAATTCGACATAGAGACCTTAAGTCCCTACAGTAGATGAAGTCATTAAAAACACCTGTTCAAAGTATCGACAGAAAATGACAAACCACCAAAACGACAAAGACAAACAACGAGGTTAACGGACGAAGACTTAAAAGACTTAAACCAATCGACATCTTATAATTCTTACTCTTCTCTGATCTAAGCTATAGTTCCTTCCGTTTTCCCATCTATTTCCCTTTTGTAATCTGTGTCTTCAGCAGATTTTCTTTTACTCTTTCCTATCCTATTGCCACCTCTTTCACTCAACCCCAAATTGAGAAATGTCCTCCTATCCTACTCTATCAGGCAAATAGCCGAGAGCCGAGTACTTCCTATTTCTCCCTACTTCTCCCTTCCCTTCAGTATCATTTATTATTGCTGTGAATATGACTGTAAACGATTTATTGTTGCCCAAAAATGGGCAGATGTAGATCTAAATCGGAAAATAAAAAAAATAAAAAAAAAACATTCTGGTAATATGCAAATATGAATTCTAATTATTCTCAAATTCATTAAAATAATAATAAATCAAATATTAAAATTGAAGACCTTAGAGCGAAACAGTGGTAAGCCACACTTTTGCCGAAAATTGTTTTATTGCATTTATTATATGGCGGGAACAATATTAAACCACTAAAAAAGTTATTTTGACTGTTTCGTAATAAATGGCACTGCTATCGCTAAATCATGGTGTTGGTGTTGGCAAAATTACTTCATTTTCTTACGTGAAGAGCATGGTAAGCCACATCAATATGGCGTCGACTTCTGGTTTATGTCTTCGTTCAAGAGCAATTATTCGTGAAAATAACCGTTCTAGTCCTGAGTTTTTTGAGGAGAGTGATGACAGTTGTGTCGACAAAGACTTTGTACCAAATAACGATAATATGTCGACAGATTCTTCTGAGATAGGTTATAGTTTTTTATTTTTTTGGCTTACCACGTTTTTATGTAAAAATATTTTGTAAATAATTTATGCAAAAGTATTGTATGCCATGTGGCTTAAGATGTTATTGCCCAACAACGAGCAAATATATTCACCAGAAGGTTGGCTAGATGTCATTCAAAAATCAAACCGAAAAAACCCATTTATAGTAACAAAAATGAGTCAAAAAGACTTATTCTTATGAGCCTCTGTTGGCGAATATAAACAAAAAAGCACGCTTTTCTGATAAGACAAACTTGGAATTTTCAGGAACGTATAGCTTTTGCTTTAAATCAGAGAATATTGGATCATTTTTTGTTAAAAACACAGTTAATGGAGAATACAGGAAAATTAATGTCTTAAAACAAGGTAGACCTATAATGATAACCTTGTCAGATATTAAACTTAAATACAACGAGCCATTAAAAATAGCAGAAAAGAAAATTAAAAATGTACAAACATTATTGCCTTATATACCTCCAGCCTATCAATCATTTTACACTCAATTAAATGTAACTGTTGATGATGTAGATGATGAGGTTGAAATTTTAGATGATTAATAAGTATTGCATTCTTTTCTTTATTTTTTTTTAATTTAGATAAAGCAAAAACACGTGAAGCTACATTTTATGTAAATTCTATTTTTTTTTTTTGTGAAAAAAAATATAGTAGATAAAGATGTTGAAATTTTAGATGTGTTATAGATGTATTATATTATCTTAGTTATTTTTATCATCCGTTTAGTTTAGTTTTAGCAAAAACATGGTAAGCCACATTTTTTTCAAAATAAATTCTAATTTTTGTAGAAAAAATGTTTTATTTAAAGAAATAATAGTTGCTGACTTTTTCCCTTTACTGATATTACATATTGAGCAAATTTGAAATATATGCAGTAAACCCAATGTTTTATATCTTTTCTTTAAACTTTAAACTGCAATATCTCAACTTTTTGATTTTGTGGCTTACCACTGTTTCGCTCTAAGGTCTTCAATTGGTTAATTTCTTCTACAAGTTAAGTTTGTTAAAAATGTTAATTTTACTTCTATAAAATGTCTTAAGTTTCTAATTTAGATTTTTTTAAATTTCATTGTAATTAAAAATATTCAACAAAAATCCTGCAAACAGACTTTCAATCAAATACTATATATCACTTCGGAGATACAGAGAAAAATGATATATAAATTTAATTTTTGTTTAATATAATTATAATAATGTTAATAAAAGTTATAAGAAAGATTGTGTTATAATAATAGAAGTCTTAAAATTATTACTGTAAAATATACTATTGTATTTCACTTAAGACATAAAAAAGATCTTGAAAAAAGAGGTGTTCGATTAACAAGTTTGATTAATATTATTATTTATACATTTCAATTTGGTATTACCTTATACTTATTATATTATAATTATATATAATACTAGCTGATCAGAGCGCCTTCGGCGCTCTTCACACCTAGACGGGGGCTCCGCCCCCTGTACCCCCCCCCCCCCCCGAGTGTCCCTATTCTGAGCTATAACCATCTAACTCCTACCCTATCCTATCTCTCTCACGTTCCTTCCTACATTGTCCACCCTGTTCACAATTGGTCTTCCAAACGGACGTTTTCCAATCGAACTCCCACCAATATATTTTCCTCTCCCATGCTAGCCATGTGCCCTGTCGGCCCCAGCCTTCTCTATTTTATGACCTATAATTTAATAATTTTGATCCCCTTTGATAATAATTTCCCGATTGCAACCTCGATTTAAATTCTTTGCAAATATTATTCTCTCTGATACTAATTATATTTTGTCTTATCACTATTAATTTCAAACCCCATCAATTTTCCTGCCTCGATTAATTTTTTTATGCTACTTTAAATGTTATTAATTTATTTAAAAAAAAATCAGAGTAAACAAAATAAAAATAAAATATAAAATTAGCATAACACTAAACTACTGTTAAAATAATATTAAAAAATATATTATATATTAAAATCTTACGTGAAAATCCAATTATGAGATCAAATTTTCTTAATTAAAATAATTTACTCACATAATCTTAAAAATTAATAGTATTAAATTATAGCCGTAATGTGAATGTTTTCAAAGTTTAAAAGGCCAATAAGATCCATTGAGATATTGTAAATATCAATAGATATATAAAAAGATTTTTATCTGCACATTGCTCAGAATTTAAATTACCGCCAAATTATCGCCACCACCGCCTCTATGATCTAGTATGGTAACTAAACTATTTTTAATTAATATTCTTTATAATTTTTTTAAAATTTTTCTAATTAAAAAATCGAAAATCGGGCTTCGAGGTCTGGTGGCCAGCCCCTTTGTGCTTCCGTGTAAAAAATTCCAGGTCCCTGCGTGCGATAGTTTTTGCTGGAGAGCTCGGTCAGACAAACAGACAAACAAACAGACAGACACATTACACTTGCTTTTATTATTATAGATGATAATAAATTATTAAAATTAAAAAATGATTTAGTCTAAAATTAATTTGAGTAATATTGAACAAATTAAAGAATATACTTAAATAATTATTAAAATAAATATAAAATTTTTAATTTGTTCTAAACGAAAATGATAAAATTATATTAATTTAAACTATTAACAATCTTTGTCTGAGTTCACATTTTTTAATAGAGTTTGAAGAGGATTTATCGATTTGAAAATATATTTATGAATCAATTTATTAAATAAATAGTTCAATAAATAAATGATAAAATAATACAAGTATAAATTTCCCCAGAAAATAACTTCAATCTGAACAAAAATGATTTATCTTCATCATTTCTAGCCTTTCTTTTATTATATGTATGAAAAGACAAAGGAAGTCTTCAAAGAATCGAATAAAAAAGTCAACTCAGCTGCTATTGGAAGATTTTTTAAGTCTTGTCGTGACACTAACGAATCCAATTTCAAACGAGAGAGACTAAAATACAAAACATATATCATGTTCAAGTGAAAAGTAAAAAATATACCTGCTAGTGATGTGGAATTATGATTGCATCTAAGGAAAATTCAAAACATTTAAGAAACTAAAACTGCTAAATAAACATTTCTTTTTTAATGTTACAGCTCCGATATCTTATAATATTATATAAAATTATGTAAATATATGATAGAGAGATAGTAAATAAGAGATTAAAGATTAAATAAATAAGTTGACCTGTGGCCAGGTCCGAACCGACGACGGTCGAAAGTCGTTTGAAGTAAATTTCCAGCTACAGAAACAATTTCAAATAATTTTAATATATCTATTAATGTAATAAAAAACAGATAGGCATATAACATAAATATTTTTAATTTTATTTTATTTATAATATATATGTAAGACCAGGCTGTGACGTCATGAATGGCTGGATGACGTCATATAATTTTAAATTAAGAAAAAACTAATAAAGTTCATTTTTCTCGAGTATAAAACCAATACAAAGTGCATGATTCGTGGTGATATGTAAAAAATCTCCTCATGTGAAATTTGGTGTGAAAATAACCCTTCCCTTCCCATCGTCGATCGCTAATACTACCACTTCCGGTTTCCGGGTTTGCACCAAAAGTTGATCCATTCATCCCACTGATGCATTAAGTAAATATACCAAATTTCATTAAAATCTGTTGAGCCGTTCAGGCTGTACACATCTATACGGACAGACAGACGGACAGACAGACATCATGCTAAAAATACTTTTTTCTGTTAAGAAAATGCATGATTCGTGGAGATATGTAAAAATCAACACATGTGAAATTTGGTTTGAAAACAATACCTCCCTTACTATCGTCGGTCGGTAAAAAATCATATTTAAGAATTTTAATGTTTAGTTCAGTGATTCTCAACCAGTGTGCCGCGAGATTATGACTTCCGACTTTTTTTTCTAAATTTTTTCAACTTGGTTCTACAAAAAAAAAGGTAAAACGTTTTTGGGACTAGGCTCTTAAACATTTTTGGCTTTTTTCTAAATTTTTTCAATATGGTTCAAAGGTACCTTAAAAAAGGTAAACAGTTTTTGGGACTACTTTTTCCAATATGGTATACTTTTACACTTATCTCTTCCTTTGTGTTCCGACAAATTTTTAAACCTTTAAAAGTGTGCCGCTGTAAAAAAAAGGTTGAGAACCACTGGCATAGGCTCTAGAGAGCTAATTGGTTTATAGCCCGGGGCGCCAAAATTGATAAGAATTGCCCTTAATGTACCACTTAATTCATTTGACAACATTAGAACTTTATTATATAAATGTTATTAATATTGTTGACGCCTTTGCTATTCGACATCCATGTTATTCATAGGTAAAAATGTTAAATATCACCACAGTTGGAAGAATTAAAGCTAAATAATAATAAAATATAAAAGAAAAGACAATATGCATGTCGTTTGCGTTTGATATAAACGAATTATTTGAGTCAGAATTGAATGATGAATAATAGTTCTATATTATAAAGGAAAGAAAACAATACCTCCCTTACTATCGTCGGTCGGTAAAAAAGAATGAAAAATAAAATTAAAAACATGTATTATAGATGTGTAACATAAGATATATAATCCAATAATATAAGAAATAAAGAAAATGATTTAATAATAATATAAACTTAAGAATAAAAGTGTTTATAAAAATACCTTTGTTTTGAGATATCTCAAATTATGAATATGAGAACTTGTATATATATTGTTGTCTATTGGAGGAAAAAGTAAGGTATTTTATTAGAAAAATTGTGGTCGAAAAGATTAAGATTAATTAATTAGTAGCACTCTGGATTAAATTTAGAATAATAAAGGGTTATTGAATCCGCGAAGGTTGATATGGGAAATGATAAAATTGAATAGGTTCAATTAAAAATGCTTATATAAAATTATAACTAAAATTATGTATTTTATTTAAATAGAAGAATTAATATTACAAAAAATAGATAACAAAAGAAATTAATATGAAATTGAATAAATTGAAATGTACGGTAAAAATTGAAATATAAATTAAAAGAAATTTAATTTATATTTTAGCAATTGCAATTTATAATTAATTATGAATTACCAATGGTGGACCAGTTTTGATTAATATTGTGTAGGGAATGAATGGAGAATTCATTGGAGACTTGAGTCTTGAGTGTCGTCCTGTGCGGAGTTAGCTGGAACATCTCGTGTGTAGCGGCATCTCTCAAAAAGGGGGGTTGGCCGCGGATGTCACTCCTTCCTGCAGGGAAAATGTTCGTGTCTCCTACTCCAATTCCTGATCAAGACTGACCTGGCTAAAATATGTCGAAGCCAATCATCCCCTCCTATGCCACTTGGCAAAATTGTCCACCCCTCTCTCCCTCTTGGGGTAACGAAGAGGTATATCATCTGGCTATTTCCCTGGTTTTTTTTTTAAAACAATTATTCTAGAAAGTGATCTTTTATATACTGTGTGTGCCATGTGCTCAAACAAATAACTTTCTATATTTCCGTATTATAATACATGTATACAAAAAGAAGCATTTTTATATTTATATATTACAATATATAAATGTATAAGTAGATGAAACAGGTAAAATATTTGGAAAGCTAAATATATAATAATAATTGTTCGATAATATTAATAATCATAGGAGAACATGTATAGATATAAATGTAGATATAGATGAAACAGATTGAATATTTGGAGAGCCAAATGTATAATAACAATTCTTTGATAATATTACAGCAAAACAGTGGCGCAACCAGGATTTGATCCTGGGGGGGGTTTTGACTAGCCGCTCCACCTTCCTATGCCCCCCCCCCCCCCCCGGGCTCTCTCAAAGACAAATTTTTCATTAGGATTTTTTTTTATATTAAATATTTAAAAAAGTTTTGTAAATGAAACACTGATTTTACAAAATCTGGCAAAAAAATTTAATTTTGTATTTTATTTACTCGTATTCACAGTTTTAGAAAGAAAATATTTCCAGCTATAAGTAAATTATTTTAGCTTTCCTCATGAAATAAGGATAGCTTATACGATGATCGGAAAATTTTGAAAATTTTTGCTCCGAGATTCTTTGAGATTTTCACTTTTTCAGACGGTTCTGAATCCAAAACTGCAAAAAAAATTTTTTGAACCGGCTCGTTACCGAGATTACGTCTAAACAAAATGAGATATTGTATTGAAATTTGATATTTAGATGTTTTTTTTTTGGGAATGATGGGCGGGGATTGGATTGTTGTTGGACAAGATCGGACAATAAGTAAGGGTAGTTTAAAGATGTGTCAAAGCATATTTTATTGATTTTCTCAATAAATACCGATTTTTATGAGAATTATCATACTATCGTATTAAATTTATAGGGAATCGAATTTACTAAAAGTTTCATTATATTCATTTTTACCTAATCTTAATAATAAAGGAGTTATTTATAAAAAACTATTAGGTTGTCCCATAAGTTTTTTCCGCGTCACGCTCTGAATGAATCTAACTGCCTATGTTTATATATATATATATATATATATATATATATATATATATAAACATGCAGGCTTATCTCTTAGCCGTTTATGGCATCTTATTTAATCATCCCAGAGCTTTTTCAGAATTCGTTTCGTTGGTGACAAAGTCTCTTTAAAATTTTTCTACTATGGAGAGCCAAAAGATCATTTGCGGCAGAAGAGATTTGCACCGTTTACGGGATTGGTGCTTCGACTATTAGGACCGTCCGCAATTGGTTTAAGAAATTTAGAGCTGGCCACCCAGCAACGACGGATATTATCAAGACTGTGCATGCTGAAAATCCACGATACAGTGTGCGCGAGATAGCTGGTGAAACTAACATTCCCAAAACAACGGCACATAAGCATTTAATCAAAATGGGATATGCGAGTCGATATGAAGCTTGGGTTCCACACCAATTGACGGAGACCGGCCTTATAAACCGCGTCCCTACGTGCGATTTGCTTCTACAGCGACACAAAAGAAATCATTTCTTAAAGAGTCTTGTCACTGGAGACGAGACTTGGATTTTGTATCAAAATGTGGATCGAAAACGGATTTGGTCTAAAGAAAATAGACCTTCAACTGTTGCGAAGTCTGGGCTTCATCCGAAGAAGGTTCTTTTGTGCATTTGATGGGACTGGAAGGGTGTACTGTACTACGAGCTCCTTCCTGAAGGTGATATGATCAATGCTGACAAATATTGCAATCAACTGAATTAACTAAAAACCGCCATAGCAGAAAAACGGCAAGAATTGGCGAACCGACGAGGTGTAGTATTCCATCACGGCAACGCAAGGCCGCTTATTGCATTGATCGTAAGGCAAATATTATTACAGTTTGATTGGGACGTTCTACCTCATCCTCCATACTCCCCATACCTTCCTCCATCCGATTATTACTTGTTCCTCTCCTTAAAAATCTCTCTCCGTGGTAAATCTTTCAAATCCATAATCGAAATAAAAACGCACCTAAATGAATATTTTGAAAGTAAGCCTCAACTATTTTGGAAAGAGGGCATAATCAGGCTTCCTGGGAGATGGAAGAAGGTTATAGAACAGAATGGTTCATACATAACATAATAAATCAACCTTAACCAACAAATATCGTGTATTCATTTCGCATCAAAAAGAGCGAAGAAACTTATGGGACACCCCAAGTACTTTAAGATTTCGAAAGCTTTTCGTCCGCCCGTAGTGGCAGGATATTTTGAAAGAAATCATGTAAAAATCCCTTAGAAAAAATCCCTAAATAAAAAATTTCCCTAATTTTTACCGACCGACGATAGTAAGGGAGGTATTGTTTTCACACCAAATTTCACATGTGGAGATTTTTACATATCTCCACGAATCATGCATTTTCTAAACAGAAAAAAGTATTTTTAGCATGATGTCTGTCCGTCCGTCTGTCCGTCTGTCCGTCCGTCTGTCCGTCCGTCTGTCCGTCTGTCCGTCCGTCTGTCCGTCCGTCTGTCCGTCTGTCCGTCCGTATAGATGTGTACAGCCTGAACGGCTCAACCGATTTTGATGAAATTTGGTATATTTACTTAATGCATCAGTGGGATGAATTGATCAACTTTTGGTGCAAATCCGGAAACCGGAAGTGGTAGTATTAGCGATCGACGATAGGAAGGAAAGGGTTATTTTCACACCAAAGAAGATTTTTTTATATATTACCACGAATCATACACTTTGTATTGGTTTTATCCTCGGGAAAATCATATTTATTAGTTTTTTCTTGATTTAAAATTATATGACGTCATCCAGGCATTCATGACATCACAGCCTGGTCTTACATATATATTATAAATAAAATAAAATTAAAAATATTTATGTTATATCCATATCTGTTTTTTATTACATTAATAGATATATTAAAATTATTTGAAATTGTTTCTGTAGCTGGAAATTAATTTATTTCAAACAGTCGGTCGGTTCGGACCTGGCCACAGGTCAACTTATTTTGTACTTATTTAATAATGAAAAGCCGAAGTGACTTGAATGAGGTAGTTATGCTTGGTGTCATCACATCTGTTCCATCTGGTTTTTTAGCGTCCCATTTTTCATGGTTTGCCTTCATTATGGTCAGAAGCTCATCATGCGAGTCGCTGAATCGTTTCCTTGGTGGATCAGGCTTCTTACCAAGAACATCACGACAGATTTCCAAAGAGATAAGGTTATGCTCAATATGGATTTGCTTAATCAGGTGACCCATACTGATGTCTTATAACCTTCTAATGCATTGTTTGTTCGAGGTAAACCCATCAAAGTGGCATCGTAGATGTTCCAATGTTCCAATGTCGAATTCGGGGTCATAAAAGCCAGCCAAAAATTGTTCACCTAGCCAAGTGCGCTCGAAGAAAGAAAAAAGATCACGAAGTTTTGCCCTGTTGGTCGTCCAGCAAATGCTTGGTAGGCTACAATGACTTTTGATGGTGGTACCAAAATCAAAGCTGCAAGAGTTTGTAAATGAGTGTAGTTGTCAGGATTATCTATATCATTATAGAGCTTCAAAACTTCTCTGGCATTGATTTGATGTTTCTATAAATGCATTGAGCAAAATGAAAAAGACAACCTCTGATGATTATAAATTTCACAAATTGCGTTATATATTCCCTGGTGAAATATACGGTGCAAATGGTGTATTTTGTATTTGGAATCATTAAGCTATTAAAACGTATGCTAATAAACGAAATTTGAGTAAATTCCCTTTATTTTACATACGAATTTGACACCCCTATTTTTTTGGAAAAATCACGTGTCTGGGCCATATGTATGTATTTTTTTACCTATTTTTCCCTACTTTCGGTCCAGGCTCGATTACCTCCTTGGGAGCTCGTGTCTCAGGCAACTGGGTGTCATGCTCACCTTGTAATTAAATTTTCTTAATCACAATTAAAATTAATACAAAAATGAAAAATTTTGTTTTTAGTGATTTTTTCTTTTAGGGATTTTTTGAGTCATGGATATTTTTATTTAGGGATTTTCGGTTTTAAGGATTTTTCTTTTTAGGGATATTTGGTTTTAGGGAGAGAGAGTTTTGACTTTTATGGATTTTTTCCTTTAGGGATTTTTACCCGTTTCCATTTTGAAAAAATTAGTCTTCGCTTCATAATTTTTATGAAATATTTAGAACTTGAGTAATATTTTTCTTTATTTTATATTTAAATAATAGTCAAATTGGAAAATTTCACAATCATCTAGTAATCTTATATTAAGTCTTTTGTTTTTTATGTGATTTAGGAGAAATAATAAATAATTTTTTATTTCTTATATTTAATTCTGTACGAAAAAATAAGCAATTTTTATTTTTGTTAAAATTATTTTAAAATAAAATAAACTTACTTATTATACACTAAATTATACTTTATGAATTATTTTTTTTTCAAATAAAAAGAAGGATTATATTTTTTCTTTTCTATTTGTAATATAGTACATGATATACAGCAATGTATATTTTTTTCTCTCCTGGGGGGGGTTTTGACCCCCAAAACCCCCCCCTGGTTGCGCCACTGCAGCAAAATGTCATATGAAAAATTTCTCTAAAATAAAAAAAATAGTATGACACTTCATCCAGATGGCGCATGGAAAAGGCGCCAACAAATATTAATATTGAAAATTAAAATATATTTTTATTTATAAAAATGTAAAAATTAATCGTGTCGAGTTGCAATAATTCTTAAAAGAATAATCCAATTAGACAACCAATCACTACCCCACTGTCGTGAGACAAATTTGATGTCGTGTTTAATTAACTAGTCCTTGTGGCGTATATCATTATTAATCGAAAAATACAAAAAATTAATAATTTTTTTTTTTTTTCAATTTTCACACTTATATTTTTTATAATTTTTGGTTAACGAAAAGAAAAAACAGTGAAACTAGCCTATTCAATTTTTAAGTTTATATGTAAACAAACCATTAATAACAATTAATAATTTAAAAAGCTTAAAGTAACTAAATATTTAAATATTTTTATTTATCATAATATTAGTTGATTATTTGTCTAGAATCTTTCGGTTTTCTGAATTTAATTACTTTAATTATATTTACTATATCTCTTTTAAAGCGAAAAAAGTTTTTAAAAAATGAATTTAATAATTCTATTAATCAAAATAATTATTTAAAATAAATATTTCTAAGATTATTTTTTCTTTCTCATAGTTCTTTTTATTTTATTTTTTTTTTTTTGTTAAAAAGTATCTGCTAACGAAGGATGGTGGAATGGTTAGAAGGGTTGGAAGAGGAAGGAGGGAATCCTTACAAAACATGGCATCCTGGACTTTTGAACTGCATCCAAAAATGGATCGAGGTCATCCTTTTGTTCGGCGACCAGGAGGAAAGTCAAGCGGGCGTGGTGAGTCAGTTGAAGGGATGGGAGGCACTTTGTCGACCTCCATTAATTTTGCGCCCTGCACCTTCCATTTATTCTCTCTTATCCTCATATTGAACATTTATCTTATTTGAGCTCCACGATATTGAATAGAGAGGCGATAATGACGTAGGCACAAAGTTGAAATTTATTCATCAGCGAAAAAGATAAGAAATAGTTTGACAAATTCAGGGACATTTTTTTTTTATTTAAGTAGACATTAATTCTATATTTTACTTAAGGATTTAATAATAAAATAATTTTTTTTTTTTTTTTTTTTTGATTAATGGATTTATGAAATATGAATTTTTTATTATTAAACTTGGGAAAAAAATAAAAAATAAAATATAAAAATGTATAAAAAATGTTTTATCATATATTAGATTGAATTATGATATTTAAAAATTTTATAGATTAAAAAAAAATAAAAACAAATCTTTAAAAACATTCTGATAAAATAAAGTTTTCTATTCAAAAAATTGATTTAAAAAATTAATTAATTAAATAATAAATTACTCTAAACATAAATTATTATTATTATTATTATTATTATTATTATTATAGTATATAATTTAATCAATTAAAATTTATTATAATATATATGTGTTAATTTTTAATTTCTTAATTTATAAAATAAGAGATCAATCTTTGGTAATTGCCCTTTATGTAATTACTAACAAACTAAATTGAAACAAAATGCTTTTATTTGAATGAATTTTATTCAATTAAATTTTTAAATCTTAAATAATATAATAAATTTAAACATTCTCTTTTAGCATTTCTTAATATTGATCAGACCTTTTTACTTATTTATTTATATCTATATATTTTTTTTTATATGTTTATATCTTATTTAAATTCTTCTCTTTTCTTAATAGTTTTTCCCCCAAGTTTTTTTTTTCTCTGTTCAACTCTCTTACTTCAATTATTTGAGAACTTTTTTTTCCAAACTTTTTTTCAGTCCCACCCCGTCCGTTAGCTCAACCCCATCTTCCACCCTTCCACCCTTGGATAATCCCACTGGGAGTTTTCTTTTTATTGGTTTCTCTCCAGTTTATTTCCATTTTACCGCCGTCCGGGTTGGTATCATGTTAATCAGTTTGGTAAGTGACCTTTTATGGTTCGCGTGTTCAAATCAACGCCCAAAAAAGGTGATTCAATTGATGTATGCCATTTTATTTATTTGCAAATGTCATGCTACAAAATCAAAATCCACTAAAACTACTAAACGTATGCATGAATAATCTTCGATGAATAAATTAATATAAAAATTTAGAATTAAAATTTAATTGATTAATAAAAAAAAGTATTTTCATAATATTAATTATATATATTCAAAAAAAAATTTAACCAAAACAAAATGAAAAGTTGTATATTTTCTATAATTATGATTATAATAATATTATTATTAGTAATATATTAGTAAATATCAATTAGAAAAAAATCAGTGGCATTTCTATACTTATTTCTCACATTAAGAAAGTCAAACATTCAATAAATGTTGAGATTTTTATTGAAATCTATAAAATTAGTACATGTGGAGTTATAAAGTTTTAAAAGAATAAAAGTAACCAGTTTATTATAATGACAAAGCAAAAATATTTATATATGACATAAGTAAAATCATAATAAAAGTTAAATTAGCAACACTAATACTTTGGCGCAAAGATCAAATCTTCACAATAAATATATACATGTATATATATCTTATCTTATCTTCTTATACGAGTAAAAATTGTTTGTTTGTTTCTTTGTTTCATTGTTCTCAAAAACCGCTCTAACGATTTTTTTGAAATTCACAACAGAGATAGTATTTATAAAGAAAAATTGAGTTTTATTGATCACATCTCACGAAACTTTATTAGTTCTTCTTAATTTAAATTTATAATATATTGATGACGTCACAACCACCGCCTGTGAGATATATATATCTATTCTTAAAATAAAATTAAAAATATTTATATTATATTCATATATTTGATTTTTTAATTTCATTAATAGTTTTACATTTAAATTATTTGAAATTGTTTCACACAACGTTTAAAAGAAGATTTATCTTTATATTCGATTCGATACATAGTAGGAGAATTAAATGACATCATCAATTTATTATAGAACGAATCCGTAAATATATTTTTAATATTATATATTAGCTATTGATTATATTGTAATTCCACTCTTAATTATATACTTACATGAAAAAGGAAATCCAATTATGAGATCAAAATTAAAATTACTTATTTATATAATCTTTAATTTTGTATATCAAAACGCCAATTGAAAATGAGTGAAAAATGATTTCTTGGTTATATGAAAATTAAAATATGATTTTTTAGACGTCCTCTACGCATTTTTAATATTAGAATTATTTATTAAAAGAAAACAAAAACAAAATTAAATTATAAATATAAATAAAACATAAAAATTATAAATATTATATACATATTCTTTGACCAATTATATGTTGCATGTTGTGAGTATGTGATTACACAAATTGGGAAAAAATCACTCGAAATGCAATTAAACAAAATAATTGAAAAGTTAGGCTAAGCAGACGTCTTAAATATTATAAGAGATTCGGCAATTGCAATTACAGATAGCGAGGAAAAATTAATGGAGGTTTGAAATTAATAGTGATAAGAAAAAATATTTAGTGACAAAGAGGAACAGTATTAACATACAAAATCTTAATATACAATTTAAATCGAGGTATCAATCGGGAAACGCCTGTTATCATGCAGTAAAGAGGCTTATCTCATCAAAATTATTATCAAAGGGAATCAAGACCATGGACGCATAGGAAGGGACGTAAGAGAGATAGGACAAGGGCTCAGGATAGGGACATTTGGAGAAATGTGGCCAAGAACTTTCGAGTATCTTTGAGTTATATAAATAGATAGATATAACATATACAATAATAATATATATATATATATATAATTAATTTACTGATTAAATTAAAATATATTTTAAATAAGAACACAAAAAGAAATGAATGTTTTATGTAATATACTGATTGAAACAAAATGGATGAAAACCTTTTAATACTTTTAACCAAATACGATGTACCACTCGGGGGTACAGGGGGCGGAGCCCCCGTCCAGCTGTGAAGAGCGCCGAAGGCGCTCTGACCAGCTGGTATACATCTATGTATCTAATATTTATTATTATTTATATTATGATAAAATAAAGCAATATGTTTTTATAGTTTATATATATATATATATATATATATATAGGAAAATAACAAATAAATACATATAGCAATATTTTAAGTATTCGTTGATTTAAAATGAAAGCAATGATACATTCCCTTTGCTCTGTGTAGGAAACACCACTGCTAATATTAAATTTCATACTTTATACTTTAATAAATACTATATACTATATATATATCTACAGAGGAGAACAAACTTTAAGAACATTAACATAAATTAGATATAAATATATATTTTTTCTTTGAAATATCTTAAATCTATTTTGATCTTTATTTCATTTTAATCAATCTCCAATTTTTTTTTATATCAAAAATATTTGTTTTTATATATTTAGTTCTATTTTCAAAGTTTTCTCTTGAAATAGCTTTGTTAATTTTTTATTTTTCATTTTTTTTTTCTCTTAAGTAAAGTTACCTCTTGACCAAGCTATTTCCGATAGGATCGTTTCCTGATTGGCAAAACGGATACGATAACTCACTCCTAAACACAAGTGACGTCACAAGCCAAGTTAAGCCAATATTTGGCAAACAGAAATAAAAATGAATATATATATATATATAAAGAAATATCGGGGAGTAAAAAAAAAACAAGACGAATCTCAACGATATCCGATGGAATAAATAAAGATCGCACATCCCCTACTTATTATTGCAAGTCCTATTGTATTTTTATCAAAGTGGGAAATGATATGCAGATCTGAATCCTAAATCACAATAGCATAATTTCTTTGAAAATATTTTGAAAATTGAGCGAATTTGAATTATTCTACTAATAATTCTACTAATTTAACCAATATTCGAGGTAATATTTTTTTAACAAATTTAACATTTTTTAACATTTAAAATAAATACTAAAATAATTATTGATTACATATATATTCTATCTATCTTTGTGGCTAAACGGAACTCGAGAGTTGTTGGCCGTAGCCACAATCATCCAATCACTACCTTCTAAGATCTCTTCCTACATTGTCCACCCACCGCGTCCTTGGTCTTCCAAGCGATAAGCAATAAGATCATGATCGTTGATGATCTAGCCAACGATAACAACCTTAGCATCTCTCTAATGGCGAACCACGGTGTGGTTGGTCACTTTACCTTCCTTGGGTCCATGATCACTAACCAAAGCGGTTGCCATACTGAAATTAATCGTAGAATTCAAATGGAAAAAACGGCGTTGACAAAATTATCTAAAATATGGCAGGACAACAGCCTTACTATCAATACTAAATTAATAATGAGAATTATAAAAAAAAAAATTATATTCGTATTTTAATATTTTTAATGGTTGTAAAGGTTAACTTCTCTTTTATGGAATTTGTTTTTGAAAGTATGACACTTAGGAATATTTGAAATAGAAATATTAGTTTATTTAAATAGAATATAGAATATAATTTTTTATATCTGTGCATGTATGTAATAATAGAGAAATCCGTACTTAACGAATATATTTTACTTTTCAAAATTAAATGACAAAAAAAAAAAATTACAACCAAATTAATTTAGGAACATTTTTATTGTCTTCGAAGAAGATTCTATTAAAAGAGCAAATGAAATAAAGTATAAAAAAGAATTCCTAAAGAAAATGAAAATAGAAAGTAAGCGGAAAAGATTTACTAAAAAAATATTAGTAATAAGTTATATTACTTTATAAATAATTTGATTACTCTGTATTGAACTTTTGAACTTTTTTAAATTGAATGCTAATAAAAAAGTTCAATTTCCCTAATAGCAAAGATCATTACGAAAAAGTAATTTCTTTACTAAAATTTTAGAAAAATAAAAAACTTTAATCTGTTGTACATTTCTAATCATAAGTCTCATTTTTGAATTTAATTTATATTGTTTTTTTTTTGTATATGAAAGCATATGATATAATTTTATTATTAATTAAAATAAATAAATAATAATTATTTTCAGATCTAATTAAAATAAGTTATTATAAGTATTAATTAGAATGGTTAAAATATTAAATATCAATGATAATTTATGAAAAACACGATCAAAGAATGAATTTTATCAATGGAATAAATAATTCTTTGAAATAAAAGGGATTTTGAATTATGAGGGCATACGGGTTAAATTGAATTGAATAACATATGAAAACTTCTTAAATCGAATATTCTACATATATTATATTTTAATCTTAATTCTTTTATATTTTTAAAAAATAAACGATTGATTTATATTTTTAAAAATAATACATTAATAGTAAAAATATTTTTAAATAATTTTTTCGTAAAAGATCCCTATTAGAAAGAAAGAAAAATGCTTTAATTCAAATGATTCTCTGAATTATTAAAAGTTGATAACAATGAAAAATAAAGTTATAAGTATAAAAAAAGACCAAAAATTTTGAAAAGCCTAATTGTTGACAAAGTTAAAATATATTTTTGTGTAATTATTGAATTAATTTTCAAATTAATTATAATTTCTAAGCAGCGTCCTTCAAGAACTGGGTTACTCCATCTTGAATGGAAAATATAGAAGTAACAAAAGTTACAGGAGTCTTATCAACGCCACAGACCATCCATATGTTAGTGCCTGCATCAGTGGGTGTCCATCTCAATGGGACGGGTGAAAGATGGTGTTGCAGGCGAAAGTGGTTGACTCTTCAGGCGCCCAATAGATGGCACCGCAAAAAAATGACCGCAGATCACCCCCTCCCACAGGCCTTCCGAATTCCCTGCAATTATTTGAATATCAAACTCCACACCCACACACCATCCGTATATACATAATATTCGAAACAAACCCAGCAAACATGGTATTAACTATTACTAATATTACACAATATTTAAATTATACAAAAAAAAAAACTTGTTCATCAATGACACCAATCGAAATAAATTGATTTCTTGACTAATTTATATTTTTCACTTAACACTATTTAACTTATGAATTTATATTATTTATTATTTGATAAATATAAATATAAAATTTATTTAACACTTAACACCAATAAAATTAAAAAATTTATTATTTATTGTTTGATAAATAATTTAAATTACATTGTAACACTTCGCGCTATAGATCAAATATCAAAGTTAAATTATTTAATATTTGATAAATAAATACAAATTTCACAGAAATATAGAAACTCACAATTAGCACTATTAAATAAAATATATTCACGTACTCTTCTCAGTATATCTTTTATAGTTTTTCACACATGTTTAAAAATTGCATAAAACTGCTATATATAGAATTTCAGCTTGGTTGAATCGCTAAAAGTACCGGAATTAATTTTTTAGCACGTTGACTAACAATCACGCGCCAGCATGTGACCAGATCCCGTCAACAAAGAGCCAAACTCGCGCTGGTTTAATAAATACTATTTATTAATTTTAATTTATAATTTAATTTAAATATAATATATATGTGTTAATTTATCCAATTGGAATTTGCATGATAACCGAGCGGAGACATCCCACATTTTTTTCATTTATAGATTTACCCAAATGTACGTAAATCAGTTGTTTGATAAACTTAGATGATTAAAAATGCGTTGGATTAATTATTCTTAGTTAATCAATGATTTATGGATTTCTGGTGATCTTTTTAAATAGTATCTTTTTGGAAATAGAAATGATTATTTATTTATTTATTTATAAATTTCCTTCTCACTAAGAACAATTCGTATGTGTTTCTCTCGTTTCAAATATTGACATTGAAGAAAATTTTTAATCCATACATATTAAATATTACAAGAACATTATTCGTTTATTTTATTTATGTAAATTACATAAAAGATGGTGGAGTTTTCTGTTAATTTAAAAATTATTTATTTGGATATAAAACTAACAATTTTGAAAAAAGCAAATTTGATTTCTGTAATGCTAATTTTATATCTCAATAAATAATTTTTAAATTCCCAATATTCATTCAAAAAAAAATTTAAAAATAGCTCCCTACTATCGTCGGTCGGTAAAAACGCTCACACATGCCCGTCCTGCCTGCTTTTAATACTTCACAAAAATAGCATTGAATGGACGCCTCCGTTAAGGATATTTATATTCATATTTACTGATAATTTTGATGACGTCAACCACTTCGGAGAAACTCTGCCAACTAATCGTCTCGCTGGACACTAGTAAAACATCATTTTGTAACTGTTTTCGTGCTCTAAATTGAAAATATTAATCTTTAAATTTCATTCTTATTTGCCACTCAAACAGTTTAACCATTTTCAGATTAGAAATAATAATTTGTTTTGATTGCGTTTTGTTTATTAACCTCTTAAATCAAACCCTGACACGACGGCGACCGAACAGTAATTAAACATTTCTTTTTTTATTATCATAAGGCTACTACCCCAATAGATTGCCCCAACACTAATACTGTTTTAAAGTACATAAAATTCCCGCCTATAGGCAAATGTTTGTTGTTTTCTTGGAAAAAAAAAACATAAATATATATTTTCATTTCTAAATATTTTATTGAATTCTCCATAATAAACCTTAATGTATTCTTATCAATATTTTCATTTTTTTTTTAATTTAGATTTATTACAGTGAGCTTTACTATAATATGATGATATAATATGTATTTCTTTTGATATTTTACTTATAAAAATATAGAATGGAGATATTTTTGTTATTTTTTTTTTTTTCAATAAACATCAGTTTGTAAAGAGCTAATACACTCGAATAATAATATTTTATATTCCTATTCACAATTTTTTTTTAATTTAAAAAAAAGAATAGAATAATAATTGTTATTAAAAGTTTTTTCCTATATCGGTCAATATGATTATTTTATTTTGCTATGAATGAAATGATGCTGTATTTGGACTCCTATCTAGAATCAATAGACTTTTCACAGATTAAAAATCATAATGAATATTATGATACGAATTTTTTATTTCAATAAATAAGTTGATTAAGAGCATGGATCAGTTTTTTAGATTCTAATTCCAGTTGAATAGAAAGTTCTACCCACATTGCATCACATACAACCTTTTCATCAAATCCTCCTTTACCTCTTTTATCAAATCCATTGGTAATCCAATAATAACATGTAATGCTTGCTAAATGAAAAAAAAATATGATTTATATTATTTATCAATAAAATAGAAGATCCACCTTTGAATAGATTAAAATATTTATAAAACAATGCTATACTTAATTATAAATAAAATTGAATTGAGTAACACTTCAAAAATAATTTCAATTACAAGTCTAAAATGAAATATATTTTAATTTATAAAAAAAAAAACATTTAGTCTGTCTTTAATTACTATTGTAAATTCTACAAATATAAAATAAATAATAGATAAGAAAATTAGTAGAATTAAATTAGAATTTAATTACTTAGTATTTAATCTCAGTACTATGTATTACATATATTATTTATATGATACATTTTAATAAATACTCCAGTTATTATATTGTTAATTGCATTTTTGAATTATTTAAATGTTATATTATACTAGCTGCTCAAAGAGCCTTCGGATAAAAATATGATCTAAATATTTTATTAAATTAATTAAAATGAGAACTTTTAGAATAAATGATTTAATTGAATTGATATTTGAATATCAGAATTTAAAATAAAAAGTGAAATATAATAATTCTTTGATTGGGAATCGCTATAATTCATTGTTTAAAATGAAGTGAGCCGCGAGATGCTCTTGAATGAACAACACGGAGAATTATATAAACTTTAAATAAGTTGACCTGTGGCCAGGTCCGAACCGACCGACGGTTTGAAATAAATTAATTTCCAGCTACAGAAACAATTTCAAATAATTTTAATATATCTATTAATGTAATAAAAAACAGATATGGATATAACATAAATATTTTTAATTTTATTTTATTTATAATATATAGCTGAAGTAGCCGGCGTTGCCGGCGTTACCCGAGGCTGTGACGTCATATAATTTTAAATTAAGAAAAACATAATGAAGATGATTTTTCCCGAGGATAAAACCAACACATTCGTGGTGATATGTAAAAAAATCTCCTTATGTGAAATTTGGTGCGAAAATAACCCTTCCCTTCTTATCGTGGATCGCTAATACTACCACTTCCGGTTTCCGGATTTGCACCAAAAGTTGATCAATTCATCCCACTGATGCATTATAAGTAAATATACCAAATTTCATCAAAATCGGTTGAGCCTTTCAGGCTGTACACATCTATACGGACGGACAGACGGACAGACATGATGCTAAAAATACTTTTTTCTGTTAAGAAAATGCATGATTCGTGGAGATATGTAAAAATCTCCACATGTGAAATTTGGTGTGAAAACAATACCTCCCTTACTATCGTCGGTCGGTAAAAATTAATTTCTGCGGTTATTGATTAAATATTAATAAAATTTATAGCCTATGTTACTTTTATTTGTGATAATTAATTATTTTTATTAAAATGAGCTTGCAAGAAAATGATACTCCAAAAAATTAATTTTTCTGATAAATATATTGCTAAATCTATTTAATTATTTTCTATATATATTTATATATTTATAAGAACAATCGTGATATATGAGAAAGTGGTATTTAAGTTTTTTTTTTAAATAATTTCGTTTGATCTTTTTAAAAAATTATTTTACAAATAAAATTTACTGGTGATTTTATATAATTCAATTAGTATTTGTATTTAAAAACAAAAGATAATCCGATTAGTTAAAAAAAAATATTTTTCCTAAGAGTGAATTATTGAACTTGATTATTATATAAATAGAATAGAAATATATTTTGTTATTCAGCCTCTTGCGGACTATGAAAGAAGTAACAGAGAGATACTTCTTTCATAGTCCGCAAGAGCAAACAGAGAGATTGCTTTCAAATGACATGTCGGTCTGCTACACCCTAACCAAGGTAATTTTCCCAACTCTCACCATTTACCATCTTTTATTTATTTCTCGTATTTATACATTAAATTTATAGGTATATCACACTCTCCATACAATTCATAATTCATCATTTAAAGTTCAACAATTTTCATCCCACCAACAACTATTTTTTCATAATATAATAATTTCAACAATAATGAGCTTAAAAAATATTTCAATAAAATTTAAATTTATAATTTTTTACTAATATATTACTTATAAATAAACATTTTTATAAATTTTATAGTTTTCAATAATATTTTTGAATAGAATTAAGCTTCAATATTCTATAGATATGATTTAAAATGTATTCATCAAAAATACCATTAATTATAAAAAGAATAATATATTTGTGTTTTTATTTTCTTGGTAGGATTTTGATTTTGCTTAAAATTGCAGAGGTGAGTGTTCACCTCCGCTCGACCCCGCTTGCAGGCCGGCCGTTCAGTTCGCATTCACTAAGGAGGGGAAGTCGGTGAGCGACCTATCCATCGAAATCATCCCTTAATCGTTCAATAATCAAGAATTAATTGAAAATTTATTTATTTTCATTAATTAAAACGAACAACTGTGAACTTTTAATAAAAATTAAATATTATAAATTTTTCATTCAAATCTTTGCTATAAATCAAAACGAAAAATATTTTTTTTTATTCATTAATTCAATTGTATTAAAAGTTAAATATAAATTATCTAAAAATTAAAAAAAACATCTTTGAGATGTTTCTATTATTTTGTTAAATATCTAAATTTTAAATATTTACTACATATAAAAATTTATTTTTACATCTCTTTAAAAATCAGTTGCTTTTTATTAGCTGTCAGTAAGTTTATTTTCAAAATAAATTTAAGAACGATATTTTTCTTATATACAATATATAAAAAAAATTTTAAATATTAATTTACTATTATTTCTAATCTTATTATTCAATCACATCACCCTTTCAAATCACGATCTGTAAATCCGAACCGATTTCTTACTCTCGAATCAATTATAACTCTACATCAGTGAGTTGGTAAGTTAGCATTCAGTCCTTAATAAAGTTAATTTTTTCACTTAACAAAATATCATACTATTCAATAGCGATTTTGTTTTATTATTATTTTATGGGGATTTCTATTCCAAAATATTCTTTAATTTTAAAAATTTATATTATATTTTTATTTATAAGGGAATTTTGTAAATAAAACCACATATTGATATCTATCTTCTATCTTCTATATATATAAAAGGCAATGTCTGTGTGTGTGTCTCGCCTAAACTCAAAAACTAACCGTCCGATTGCGATGAAACTTTCAGGGATTGTAGTGGGCATCCCAGGGAAGGTTTTAGTGTAGTTAAATCCAAAATTAATTTAATTAGTAATATTTTGGTAAAAGTCTATTCATGGTTACCATGGTTACATTGGTTACTTATAAGTAGGTATATACATAAAATTACAATACACAATATTTATATATATATAATATATTATGTGTTTGAATTTTCATTTAAAATTCAATAATTTTACAATTTTAATTCTAATTAATAAATGTATCTACCTAAATAGTAAAATCTTTAAAATGTAAAGATGATTAAATTATATGTTGAATATTTCAAAAAGAAAATAAAAAATTAAAGAAAATAATCACGATATATTCAATTATTTTTTTTAATTCATAATAAACTAAAAAAACAATTGAATATTTAATAGGGCCTCCTCCTATCCCCATAAATTAGCCCTTCCAAGCCTCTCCTTACGGAATTTGGAAAAAGTAATGAAAAAGAAAGTTCGCCTTAAAAAAAAATATTAAAAAAACAAGGCGTTTGGTCTGTACGCCTTTTTGAATCAGCTGAGAATGCCTTTGAATTTTTGGATTTCGAAATGAAACCGCCACATTCGGGGCAACCTGAAATAAAACCTGCCTACCTAAAAAGATGCATGGTCTCCACTATTAGGAGTGGATCGCCCATGCTAATCGAATCTTCTATCCTATGCTCAAAAGGTATCCAACAATTTGTTCCTATTCAGGCTATTCCCATTTCGGAACTGTGCTGAATTACCTTCCCGAATGCTCGTTCATTCGATCCACCTCAAACACATTCTCAGCAATACAAAAAGGCACAATTCAGACATGGCATGCAATTAATACAACCCTTCTCTTATAATATTGGCATGGCACTTGCTGTATCCAGCCACACTTTTCTAATTAATAATTCTAAACTAATCTATGGATTAGTAGGATGAGAACCAGCATCCTTCGATGGAAGTAGGAAGCAACCTCCTGAAAATCTCTAACAACAAAATATAAGTATCTTCCAATGATTAGCCCCCCTCCCCCCCCCCCCCCAGTTAACGCAATTCTAATTACCTTTCTCTCTTCTGCTTCCTTTATCAATGATACTCATTCTTGAGAGATGTAATCTGAAAACCCCTAATCTCACTAAATTCTAGAATATATTTCCCTATAATTTTCTAATTAATATTATCAAAATAAAGAAAATCAATCAATCATAAATCAAATATAATTACTGTTATGTATGTGAAATTTTACTTGAAATATTTTATTTAGAAATTGAAATTAATAAAATTTATTCCTATTTGAATTTGTGCCATGCTAAATAAATAAATAACGATGATTACTTACATTTGGTGAGCTGTATGAAGGTCATTTCATCATCATCAGAGATGGAGAAGATAATCAAGAATTGGAATCAACATCCAGTAGAAGGAACGAAGATTGAATCATGAAATGGAAGAAAAAAATAACATATTAGAGAGAGAGAGATTATAAAATTTTAAAATAGATAATTATAAATTGAATAAAAATCAAATTAATAATAAATACTGACCTCGGAGTTAAGAAAAGGTTGATAGAACTCGCAGATTAAACTCGAAAATTTGTATTGATATTCCATCTCACTCGACTGGATAAAAAAGAAATTAAATAAGATTAGTTATGTCATTTAAGAAAAAGAAAAATATAATAGAGATATAAAAATAAAATAAATAACATTAGAATGATTGAAGAGGTGTAAGTTTTAAAAAAATATTATTTTATTTTTTCAGTAATATTACATTAAAATACTAAAATTCTAGAATTATCCTAGAGCCACTCCATTTTATGAATGGATGAATAAATTCATAAGTGTTTGAGTGGATTTTAATAGAAATACTTACAAGTTATTATACTCAATTAATAGTCATTAAAAAAATTTCCTACAAAACACCACAAAACTAAAAATCTCTTCTTTCTTAAATATTAAAAAGATTATGGGATGCCACAGTGGAAATAAATTACATTTATCTTATTAATTTCATGAAGATATTCTTCTGTGTAATTGACATATAATAGAAATACCCTTAATTTACTTTCCAATAATGTTATATTATAACTAGCTGCTCAGAGCGCCTTCGGCGCTCTTCACACCTAGACAGGGGCTCCGAGTGGTACATAGTATTTGGTTGAAAGTAGTAAAAGGTTTTCATCCATTTTGTTTCAATCCTTATATTACATAAAACATTCATTTCTTTTTGTGTTCTTATTCAAAATCTATTTTAATTTAATCAGTAAATTAATTATATATATTATTATTATTGTATATGTTATATCTATCTATCTATGTGGCTCAAAGATACTCGAAAGTTCTTGGTCGCAACAACCACATTTCTCCAAGTGACCCTATCCTGAGCCCTTGTCCCATCTCTCTTACGTCCCTTCCTACGCGTCATTGGTTTTCCAATCGGTCTCCCCACCAATATCTTTTTCCTCTCCCATTCTAGCCACGTGCCCTGTCTATCGCAGCTTTTTCCCTTTTATAGCCCTAACTATTTCTGAAGATGCCGAGAGACCATGCAATTTCTTGTTATGCTGTCTCCCCCATTCTCCGGTGACCTCATCTTTCTTTAGCCAATAAATGCAGGGAAGAATCCTATTCTCAAATACTCTGAATCTACTCTCATCTCCCAGGGTCATAGACCATGCCTCCCACCCATATAATGCAACAGGCAAAATAATTTTTTTATATATTCCCTTTGATAATAATTTTGAAGAGATAAGCCTCTTTATTGAAAAGATAACAGGCGTTTCCCGATTGCAACCCCGATTTAAATTCTTCTCAAATATTATTATCCTTCTTGATTACATTCAATTTTTCTACATATTCAAATTCTACATTTTGTATCTTAAGATTTTGTATGTTAATAATCTTCCTCTTTGTTACTAAATATTTTTTCTTATCACTATTAATTTCAAACCTCCATTAATTTTTCCTCTCTATCTGCAATTGCAATTTCCTAATCTCCTATTATATTTAAGTCGTCTGGGTAACCTAATATTTTACAATTGATTTCTGCATCTAACTCTTTCTTTACTACCTTCAAGACAAATTTGAAGATCAAAATTTGAAAAAGTTTATGCTGATCTATATTGAGTCATGTGTATGCTTTACTAAAGTCTACAAATAATTAGTGAACAGAAATATTGAATTCGCGGTTTTTTTCCTATTATCTGTCATAATTTAAATATCTTAATTAATGTTGATCGATTTGGCCTGAATCCGCAATGATATCTCCTAATATTTTCTCCGCCTATGGTTCTTAAGTATTTTCTATGTTATAATAGTGAAATAGAGTATAATATTTCTTGATCATTACATTTTGATATTTAATTTTCATTGCTAGATTATTATTGAATATTTTTAATTATAATGAAACTTGAGAAAATGCAAAAATAGAGACTTGAGACAATTTATAAAAATTAACGGCATAAAACTATAGATAAATTACCAATATATACATTCATAAATAGTATTAATTTAAATTAATTGATTTATTTGTTTTTTTATTAATTTTTTTAGATCATAGTTATTTTCCTCCCTTAAAAGAAACTTATCTAATTCTGTGGGGCTAGGAGATTTGAAAATTATTAGTCGCAATATGAAGATTTCGCTTACAGTTTCTGTCATGTCCGACCTCCGTCCAACAGTTATATTCTCTCAAGTTTCTTGCTTTTATTAATCATGTGATCTATATATTTAATTTTTTTGATTCATTGTAATAAAATTTAAACAAATAAAAATTTTCACTTTGTTAATTTATATAAATTTCAATTTACACTGATTTTGAGTGATACGCTTTTCCAATACTCTGTATAATTTGTGTATAGAAATATTGAATGTTCTTAGCGAGATTTTTTAACCTTTCACTTTCAAATAGAAAAGAAGAAATATTCAAATTGTGTATAGAAAGAATAAATAAAAATTAAGTTAATATAAATATGATCTAAATATTTTATTAAATTAATTAAAATGGGAACTTTTAGAATAAATGATTTAATTGAATTGATATTTAAATATTAGAATTTAAAATAAAAAGTGAAATATTATAATAATTCTTCGATTGGGAATCGCTATGATAATTCATTGTTTGAAATGATTCCGCTAGGGACAGTGGGCCACGCCAGGCTCTTGAATGAACAACACGGAGAATTATATAAACTTTAAAAAATTAATTTCTGCGGTTATTGTTTAGATATAGATAAAATTTATAGCCTATGTTACTCTAGGGGTATATAAGAATATTGTGATGTAATTTCATAGAAATCGGTTCAGCCAATTCTGAGTCTATAAAATAGTAATTTTCCGGACAGACAGACAGACAGACATGAAAAATTCTAAAGTCACTTTTGGATTCTAGAGGTCATGAAACGCGAAGATATGCAAAAATTTTTAAATTCTGAGCAATGTGCAGACAAAAACCTTTTTTTATATATATAGATAATAATAAATTGACAAAATAATATTCATTTTTCATTTGGATATTTCTATTCTAATTTATTTAATTGCTTTTATTTATTTATTTTAAGAAATTTTATGAGAATTGTTTTTTTTATTGGTGTTATTAAGTATTAATAGGTATATAAATGCCCTTTAAAGTAGTATTGTATTATATATTTTTTCTTTTGATAATGTTATTCTAATCACGTGTGTCAATCAATGATAATCAATGTTAAAGGCTTATTACTATCTCGTAAGAGATAGTATTGCGATCACGAAAATTTTCGATGTTGAGATTTTGATGTTTTTATACGTTTTGAGGGTTCCTGAATCATTTTCACTAAGGTTGAGAAAAATGTCTGTATGTGTGTGTGTGTGTGTAACCAAGATTACGCAAAAACGGTTTGAGCTAGAATGATGAAATTTGATACATGAGCATTATTCAAAATTCGTAGTTTTCTATCAACTTTTGAGAAATGTAGCTCAACCGGAAGAGGGTCATTACCTACAACGTTTTGATTTTTTTTCCTCTAAAGTGACCGTAAAAATAAAGATATATGTTTGATCATTTTTCACATGATTAATAATTGTATAAAACTGCTATATATAGAATTTCAGCTTGATTGATTCGCTGAAATTACCAGAATTAATTTTTTAACACTGCAAATCTCACGCGCCAACACGTGACGTGATGCCATCAACAAAAAGCCAAACATGCACTGGTTTCATATTTATTATTTTTAATTTATAATTAATTAAATTAAATTTAAATATATTATATTATGTTATTTAATCCAATTCAAATTGCGAGATAGTCGAGTGGAGACACTCCAGCTATATAATTTATACTATTTTCCACCATTTTATTTTTATATGATATTAATTTTATTATTATATTGATTACAAATTGAAACATTGAAAGCAATGATATTTCAAATGTTAAAATAGATAAATCGATTGAAATATCTATAATAGATTTAAAATTTTTTATTTTCAAATTAAAAAAAAAATATTTTAATTATTCGAAGCATTTTCATCGAACAAAGTCTGTGATAAAGCCACTGGAATAAATTGAGATTAAATAAAACTGATTTGAGAAATTTTTCATTCAATTTATTTTTTGTTTTTTTTAATAGAAACTCCAATAAAATAATAAATAATACGAGAATCGTAGAATAAAATTATTATTAAAGAGGATGAGATGTTGGTAAGTGAAAATATTAACTTGATTAAAATTGAATGGTAATTTACCAACTGATTGACTGATTGATTGAAGTTGCAGTGTTATATTCATGGATTCAACACGAAGAAATTGATTTCCACACTGAAGAGCGATATATTAATGAGATTAGAAATAATAAATAAAATATTTTAAATTTATTTTTTATATTAATTTTAAAAATAAATAGCGAAAGATTTAATAATTATTACAACATTTTTAAAGAAAATTTAAAAATAATTCTAACATTTTAAAGATGATTTTAATAATAATTTAAAAAAATATTTAATAAATATATTTAAAGAAAATTATATCTTATAATTGATTTTAAATATTTTCAAAGAATTTGATTAAAAATTTATAATTATAAATATATATATACATATATAATTTTTCAATGAAAAATATTGAAATATTGTTGTTTTTTTTTGAAAGTTTACTAATAAAATCTTGGTTTTAATTAATGAAATTAATAAATCTTCAATTAATTCTTGATTAATGAATGCTTCAAGGGATGATTTCGGTGAATAGGACGGCGAGCGTCTTGCACTGCAAGGGGAATGAGAACTCAATGCGTTTGAGGCAGCAGCGCATCGGCCGGCAGGCATGCAGGGGGTCAGGCGGAGAAGACAGGAGAGGGGCGGGCGGGGTCGAGCGGAGGTGAACATTTTACAGAAAGCTTTTCTTGCAATTTATTACAAATAAATATTATATTAATTAAAGAAAAACATAAATATTAATTTTTTTTTATAATTAATGGTGTTTTTATATAGATTTTAAATCGAACCGCGATAGAAACAATATTTAAATTTAATTCTTTTAAGATTTTAATGAAAAATTTATAAAATTTATAAATATAATTAATATATCAGTAAAAAGTTATATAAAATGCATTTTATAAAATGTAATTTTTAATAAAATATTTTTTTTTTAAGTTCATGATGGAAATGAATATATTTTTAAAAAAACATGGAGGTGGAGGGTGAGATCGAAATTGTTCAATTTTAAATTATCAATTGATTAACGAGTGTGATATAACATAAATTTAATGAAAATACCTATAATAACAAAATAAGTTAACCTGTGGCCAGGTCCGAACCGACCGACGGTTTGAAATAAATTAATTTCAAGCTACAGAAACAATTTCAAATAATTTTAATATATATTAATTAATTAATAGGCATATAACATAAATATTTTTAATTTTATTTTATTTATAATATATATGCAAGAGACCAGGCTGTGACGTCATGAATGGCTGGATGACGTCATATAATTTTAAATCAAGAAAAAACTAATAAATATGATTTTTCTCGAGGATAAAACTAATACAAAGTGCATGAGATTTGTGGTTATATATAAAAAAATCTCCTCATGTGAAATTTGGTGTGAAAATAACCCTTCCCTTCCTATCGTCGATCGCTAATACTACCACTTCCGGTTTCCGGATTTGCACCAAAAGTTGATCAATTCATCCCACTGATGCATTAAGTAAATATACCAAATTTCATCAAAATCGGTTGAGCCGTTCAGGCTGTACACATCTATACGGACGGACGGGCAGACGGACGGACGGAGAGACATCATGTTAAAAATACTTTTTTCTGTTAAGAAAATGCATGATTCGTGGAGATATGTAAAAATCTCCACATGTGAAATTTGGTGTGAAAACAATACCTCCCTTACTATCGTCGGTCGGTAAAAAATAAAAATAAAAATGTAAAAATAAAATTTCAATTATATTCATTTAATAAATTATTATTATTATTATTATTATTTGTAATAATTCCAATAAAAATAAATAAAAATGAAAACCAAAAAAAAGTGCAATTAAAACTAAAATTTCAATTATATTCATTTAATACATTATTATTATTATTATTATTATTAAGTGTTCAGTTATCATATACGTATATATGTTACGGTAAAAGTAGATATTGTGGCAAATGTACACATTTTCCGGTAAATGTGCACATTAGCCTCCTCATTTGGGTAATGTGCATTCAACTAACATTTACAATTTCAAATAAGGGAAATGTACATTGAATTCACAATGACCATGTCGTTTTGGTAAATGTGAGCATAGATTACTAATTAATGCCATAGTATACTGATATAATTTAAGATATTTAGAGAAATAAGACTCAGGTAAGTTAAAATTTTAATTTTTCTACAAAAAATTATTTTTTAGTTAGAATTTTTGAAAAACAATGGAACAAAAAGAAAAATTTAAAAACCAACTAGAACAGATTGTATCACAAAAAACAAAAATATTGTATATGTACATATACATTATATTCAGTTCACATATACCTAACTTTTTGGGAAATGTACACATTTTCCGGTAAATGTGTACATTTCCCAAGAGTGTACATTTACCGTAACATATACAATGTATACAGACACATGCAAAAGCGAAGCTTTGTCGGGTCTGCTAGTTGTCTATAAAATAGTTCTTTTCCGGACAGACAGACATTCTAAAGTCACTTTTGGATTCTAGAGTTCATGAAACGCGAAGATATGCAAAAAAATTTAAATTCTGAGCAATGGGCAGACAAAAACCTTTTTTTATATATATTTATATGTATATAGATTATTATTATATGTTATATATTATTTGAATGTTTATAAAATCGCCCAACCTAATCTCAATTTTGTCTCTTTTTGTGCCAATATACAATCGATTATCTACAAAATTATTAAATCAAAATTTAATTAAATATATATCTAAAAAATGTAGCAAATAAACTTATTGATTAAATGCATAGTTAAGTACAGATAAACAAACTTATTGGTTTTCGTCTGAACTTTTCTATAATAGTATGCTTACACAAATCCAATTAATTATAAAGTTATTTTATTTGAAAATTTGTTAACCAAGCTGGGAAAAATGAGGCACAATTCAATTATCTTCATTTACTAAGTACAGTTGGATATAATAGGATAGACTCAACAGAATTACCAATTATCTATAATTAAAACTTACCTCTCCATAGAGAGCGAGAGAGCGAGAGAGATGTTTGATAATAAATTCATTGGCAACCATTTTAAACTGCAATCTTTCAATTGCATGATAAAATCACGATTTCTCTATAATTAATTAATTAATTAATTATTAACCCTACTTCAATAATTATATAACATGCATAAATACTTAATCAAACAAAATAGATTATTGGATCTGTTAGTAATTAAAAAAACAATTTAATATAATTGGGGTGAAATAATATTACTTTTTTTTTTAAGTTTGATGAGTTTTGTGAAGATATCATTTAAATAATAATAAATTATTTGGAACCAGCTCATTTAATTATGTAAAAGGGAACATGTAAATCTAAATAAAAAAAATATTATAATATAATAATATAGTAATAAAATTGTTTATTTATTTGTATTTTAACTGGAATATTTTATGGTACATATATCTTAGACTGAGAAATTATTATTTGAAAATATCCTATCCAATGGCGGATTATCAAGTACGCACACCAGGCACTTGCTTAGGGGCCCCTGTATAGAACGAAATCCAAAATTTAAAAATTTTAAAAATAATTTTGGCTAATAATATATTTATTAAGGGGTTAAACCAGTGATTCTCAATCTTTTTTTTACCGCGGCATACTTTTATCGGTTTAAAAATTTGGCGGCACACAAAGAAAAAGATAAGTGTAAAAGTTTACCATATTGAAAAAAAGTGATCCCAAAAACGGTTTACCTTTTTTTAGAATCAAATTGAAAAAATTTAGAAGAAAAAGTTTAAGAGCCACATAATCTGGAGGCACAGTGGTTGAGAATCACTGGGTTAAACTAATCTAGAGTTATTCATCAGGAATATAAAAATTATACATTTTTCATATGATTATGATTATAATTTGGAATTATAATAAATAAAAAATTTATCAAATTTATTGTTACAATTTATTAATAAAATGTTATTTTGTAAGCCTACTTTAAAGCTGAATTTAAAAATAATTTTCATTTAACTTTATTTTTAAAAATTTTAAATGGTCAGTGATAATGATTTGAACAAAACATTTGATGATAAAATAATTATAATAAATAATTATTATTAAATCTATATTTTACAGTTATTTTAAGAAAGGTCTAAAATAAAATGTAATATTTTCTTAATATTACAACATCTAAATATCAATTAAATTATAGGTATATTCAAAATTGTCATCTCATTCTCCTCTCCATTTCTTTAACATATCTTTAAATATAATATATTTAATATTTATTGATTTTATAATAAATGTCATCCAAATATTGACTTTCTAAGATATTTTTTTTTTTTGGTTTTTTTAATCAAAAGTTAGTGACTATAATTTTTTAAAAATAAATTTTTCTAATTGGATTGTTATTTTATGTTCACTTATTTATAAAATTAGTATGAAAACCAATCATTAAAGTTTCGTATCTGTTGAAAGGGACTCTAGAAATTAGTAGAATCTAATTTTTACTAAATTACACAAAATAATATTATATCCAAATATAATTTTGATGTATTTAAATTAAAACTAGCCAATTCCCTAGAAATGAATATTTCAAAGCGAATACACCGATGATAGTTAATTTGTTTGCAAAATGAACTCTAGTCAAATGACAATACGAAAATAGAAATGATATTAGATTATTTGAAATTTATTGTTTTTAAAAATAATATTTACAACTTTTTTTAGTTTATAAACTTGGTTATTCTTCTTTTCTATGATTTACTCTATAATAAATAATTAATAAAAGTTTATGAAGTTAATTTAGACTCATTTTTGTTTATGATAAGTTACTCATCATTTTATGATTTATTATTATTATTTATTTTACTAATATTTTTTTTAATTTTAGGTTTCCGAATATTAAATTGGAATTGAGCTCTACCACAAAAGCTATACGACCTCCTGTTAATATTATTGTAAAGGTTAGGATTGATAGTATTAAAAGATGATGATGATAAATTTTAAATTATAATTTTTTGCAATTTAGATATTATGTCCAAATTCAAAATTCATTGACTAATAAAGATAACTTTGTATGTAATTGTTTAATTTTAGACTAAACTTTTGAACGAAAAAATATTAATCGCTAAATTAAAATTATTTATATTAAAATATATAAGATTATTATTTTTTCACGTTCCTTAAACTTTAAACTCAGGTTTTATATTAATTAATCATAAGATAATGAAAGGTGAAAATATAATCCATGTTTATAGCATTCAATTTTCTTTATAAATAAAAAAATATTGAAAATCAAGTTCAGAAAAAAATAAAACGAAAATTTTGAATTTCTCACACAGTTTTCACACACCTACACAAACACACATCCCTCCCTCCACCTTGTTCAAGATCAATTTTATCTTTATTTTAAAATGAGAATATTTTTTCTATTTCTACTATGGCACGAACAAGATATAAATACACAATAATGAAAAAAGAAGCCCATAAATAACCAAAACGTTGGCGTTATTTCATAATAAATAATTCCAGAGTACCAAAAAAAATCTTTCTACATGTCTAGGACATAGGTTCTTAAACTTATGTACTCCACGGACCCCCACTTGAAAAAATTTTTTTTGACGGACCCCCATCACAACTTTAGGTACTTTACGTCATTTTATTAATTAATTTCTGGCTTACGATCTCATAAGGACAAGGATATATGATGAATATTTCTAACAGTGATTGGTGAATAACGATTTTTTTGCATATTGTAGAACACATTTTATTAGAAATTATAATATTGAAGAAAGAAAATACAAACATTGTCATAGCAACAAATCTCACAAATTATAATGGGTACTTACATTAAATTCATATAAATATTTTATAATTTTTTTCAGAAAATATTAAATAAGAAATATTTTAAAAAATAACTGCATCTATCTCATTAAATATAACTTACATATTTAATGAGATGTATGCAGTTGTTTTCTTGAAACAAGAATCTCAATATCTGGCTTAATATTGGAAACTTTTAATCTAAGATCCGGCTCTACATTTAATTTGTTTCTATATTTAGACTTAATATAAAATAGTACCGAAAAAGCTTGTTCGCATAAATATGTTGTGCAGAATGGAATCAAGTGTTGAAGTGCTTTATTTGCAAGCGCAGGATAATCTGACCTGAGAAGTAACCAAAAGTTGCTCAATTCAGTTTTGTTAAATTTTAGTTTATAAGTTGTATCACATGATAATTCCACGAGAATATCTTGTTCAGGTGCAGATAAATGTTTAGCATTTGTAATTTCCATATTAAATGGATCTCTGATCCAGTTATTGCAAGGATCAGGAGTAGAAAAATACTTCCTGAAGTTGCTTTTCAAAGTAATTAAATGTTCAACAAATAATTGACGCGTTTGATTAAGCAATTTTTCACTGGAGCTTTCTATGAAATCATTGAGAGTTGGAAAAGACTCATATACACCGTTCTGGATGCGTTTCGACCACAAGTCGATTTTTTTAATCATTGCTTCTATTTTATCTTCAACTTTAAATATATTTACAACAGTACCTTGCAGGCTCAAATTAAGTTCGTTCAATTTTGTAAAAATATCAGTCAAGTAAGCCACCTTAGCTAACCAGATAAAATCATTGAAACATTCGGTCAGTTCAAAATGCGCATCTATTAAAAACAATCGTATTTCATCTCGAAGCTCAAAAAGGCGAATGAGTACTTTCCCGCGGGACAACCAACGTACATCTGTATGTAATAATAAATGTGTATGTTGACTACCCATTTCCTCACACAAAATTTTAAAAACTCTGGAATTAAGTGGACGAGCCTTAATGAAATTGACAATTTTAACTACTTCGTCTAATGTTCTTTTCAAATCTGGTGACATATTTTTGGCTGCTAATGATTCTCTGTGAATGCAGCAATGATTCCAAACAACCTGAGGCGCAACATTTTTAATAAGAGCAATCAATCCAGTTCTTGTACCTGACATTGCACGAGCACCATCAGTGCAAATTCCAACACATTTTGGCCACTCTATTTCATTTTCGGTTATAAAATTATTCAAACTGTTAAATATGTCATTAGCTGTCGTTCGTGAAGGTAGTGAATCACAAAACAATACATCTTCTTGTATTTGATTTTCAAACTCATATCTAATGAAAGCTAACAAATTGGCATTATTAGTGACATCAGTACTTTCATCCAATTGTAATGAGTAATAGTGACTTTTGCGCACTCTCGATATTAATTCTTCTTTTATATTACATGACATGTCTTCAATCCTATTCTTAACCGTATCATTTGATAATGAAATCAAATTTATATCGTTTGCTGCTTTAGTTCCTAACATTATATTTGTAATTACTTTTGTAGCAGGAAGAATTAATTGCTCTGCTATATTATGCGGCTTTCCTGCTTTAGCAATAAGTAGAGCTACTTCATATGATGCCATTACTGCTTTCTTACTCATACCACCAGATCCCGTCTTTACCATCAATTTCTGACTTGAATTAAGTTCTTCTTTTTTCATTTTAAAAAATTCGATAGACTTACTAACATGCTCGCTGTGCTTTGTTTGTAAATGACGTCTGAGATTAGCAGGTTTCATACTTTCATTGGATAAACTTTCCTGACATAGAACGCAGACTGGTCTTTCCACATCATTGTTGCAAATATAAGTAAATCCAAATGATAAATAATCATCCGAATATTTTCTAGTTTTGCGTTTCTTGGTAGAGTTTGCTGTTGATGCCTCATCATCTGATTCTTTCCGTTTCTGTGTTGAACCAGTTTGTAGCCAACGATCCATTTTATGGAGTAATTTATTAACATTGAACTACAATAATATAAATATAATATAAATATAATATAAATATAACGAATTATTATTTACTAGCTATGTTTTAATATGATTTTAAATGAATGTTTTAATATCATTTTAAATGAATGTTTTAAATCATTTTAATAAATGTTTTAAATCATTTTAAATAAATGATTTAATATCATTTTAAATGAATATTAATTTATATAATAAATATATTTCGTAATTTGATTCTAAAATATTATTAATTTCGTAATTTGATTCTAAAATATTATTAATTTCGTAATTTGATTCTAAAATATTATTAAAATAAATATTTTTTATTCATAAAACTAACTTATACTTACTCTCAAAAACAGCCTTTCTGGGAAATTGCAAAATGTGTTTAGTGTTTTTATAAAATAATGATCATGCAAATTACACTAAAAATTAAAAAAAATTATTAGCTATAATAAACTATTATTAGCTATAATTTAATTATAATTAATTAAATTAATAAAAATAATTTAAAGATACAACTCGTTGAGAAATGAACTTATAATTAACATTAATAAAAATAATTTAAAGATACAACTCGTTGAGAAATGAACTTATAATTAACATTTGCTTTAAAACTGTTTAAAACCCCAGAGTGGACGCTGACAATTTGGGTTTTTCCGGGTAAGACTGTCCCCTCCCCTGGTTTTCCCCAATAACAAAGTGAAAGAAAATTCCCTTATATGCCTCCCCTTCCGAGCCCCTAAGAGGGGTTATTTTAAAGGAACAATCGAAAAATGATTTTAAATGAATGAATGGATGAAAATTCAAATTTTATATATAGTTTTTTATATATGTTTATTTATTCACAAAAAATTAATTGACATAATTATCAATTTAATAAAATAAAATAGTATTATTAATAGTATTAAATTATAGCCGTAATTCTCTAGGAGGATATAGTTAAACAATGAACTTTAAATATTTATATATGTATATATTTTTACGATGATTTTTTTCCGAGGACCGCGGACCCCCAGTAAAGGCTTCGCGGACCCCCAGGGGTCCGCGGACCACAGTTTAAGAACCACTGGTCTAGGATATTCAAACAAAATAATAATTATATTTTTTTCTGCTACTTGATTAATTTTTTTTTTGAAAAAAACTCCAAAACGATCCGTTTGGCGTTACTCCAAATGTTTGTTTCTTTTTGTAATTCTAAAATATTTTATTGGCCTCTTAGCGTTGGACTTGGTGGAACAATAACGTCGCGGATATAGAGAGCGAAATGTCAGGAAACGGACTAAGTAAAAAAAAAAAAAAAAAACGGAAAGAAAAAAAATTGCACTCAGTTCACTTAAAAACACCAGCCAGGTAAAATCAACATCCAGCTCTGGCAGACTTAAGAAACCATTAAGATTATACGGGAAATAGAGAAAAGGGATTGTAGAATGGAATACGATTTAAACAATGAATGGCTAATGAATTTCAACGATAGCAATGATAGGGTGAGCGGAGTTTCCGTTTTAATAAAGAAAATTAAGGAAACTATTGTACTTGTACTGATATATTTTATACTACGTCTGCTCTATCTATATATATAAAAGGCAATGTCTGTGTGTCTGTGTGTCTGTGTGTCTGTCTGTGTGTCTGTCTCTTATAGACTCAAAAACTACCCGTCCGATTACGGTGAAACTTTCAGGGATTGTTGTGGGCATCCCAGGGAAGGTTTTAGTGTAGTTAAATCCAAAATTAATTTATCCAAAATTAATTTAATTAGTAATATATTGCTAAAAGTCTGTAGTGTCACAAAACTATCGACAGATGGCGCTACATATAATTTTCCAAATTCAAATATTTTTAATTTTTTTTAAACTGTCAAAAATAACATACCCATAATAACAGTTGTAATAAAAATAGAAATATAAATCACAATGTAAGTAAAATATTGAATCGTTTTATTTATATTGTTTCAATTAAATCCAAAATTAATTTAATTAGTAATTTTTTGGTAAAAGTCTATAGTGTCACAAAACTATCGACAGATGGCGCTACATATAATCTTCCAAATTCAAATATTTTTAATTTTTTTTAAACTGTCAAAAATAACATACACATAATAACAGTTGTAATAAAAATAGAAATATAAATCACAATGTAAGTAAAATATTGAATCGTTTTATTTATATTGTTTCAATTATTGTTTGAATATATATTAAATTTATATATAGATTTATTAAGTATAATAATTCCATTTACTTCAAATTTTTTTAATTTTTTATTTAAAAGTATATTCAGCATTGAAATTGCCATTAAATATGCAGGTAATTGGAACTCCAACATGTAATATTAGCAAATATTCTGGGATGGGAAAAATACTAAGATCATGTCATGTCCTATTAAAATATTTTGAATTTTATTTTGAATCATACAATGGTAATGAAATATTGTAGGTAGACTTTTGAGACAAACAATAAAAATCTCTATAAAATAAGAGAATATACTTATTCCGAAAACTGTTAATTAAAATGTAATAACTATTAACAATTAATAAAGTAGAAATAATTTTCGAACAAATAAAAATGTAATAATTATTAACAAAAAAAAATAAAAAATAAAAATAAATTATTAACAAAATAAGTTGACCTGTGGCCAGGTCCGAACCGACCGACGGTTTGAAGTAAATTAATTTCCAGCTACAGAAACAATTTCAAATAATTTTAATATATCTATTAATGTAATAAAAAACAGATATGGACATAACATAAATATTTTTAATTTTATTTTATTTGTAATATATATGTAAGACCAGGCTGTGACGTCATGAATGGCTGGGTGACTTATATATAATTTTAAATTAAGAAATATTCGTGGAGATATGTAAAAATCTCCACATGTGAAATTTGGTGTGAAAACAATACCTCCCTTACTATCGTCGGTCGGTAAAAAATAAAAATAAAAATGTAATAATAAAAAATAAAATTTCAATTATATTAATTTAATAAATTATTATTATTATTATTATTATTATTATTATTATTTTCACGTATTAAACGGTATATTATTATTATTATTATTATTTGTAATAATTCCAATAAAAATAAATAAAAATAAAAATCAAAAAAAAAGTGCAATTAAAACTAAAATTTCAATTATATTCATTTAATACATTATTATTATTATTATTATTAAGTGTTCAGTTATCATATACGTAGATATGTATGCAGACACATGCAAATATTGGGAAACATCCGGTGGAAGACCAAAGATCAAGGTGGGTGGACAATGAAGGAAGGGACATGGGAGAGATGGGACAGGGTAGGATTTGGTTGTAGCTCAGGATAGGGACTCTTAGAGAAAAGTGGATGCTGCGGCTAAGAACTTTCGAAAACTGTATAGACACAGAGTTAGATAAATATAACATATACAATAATAATATATAATTAATTTACTGATTAAATTAAAATATATATTTTCTAAGAAAACAAATATATGTCTTATCTACTTATACTGATTGAAACAAAATGGATGAAAACCTTTTACATACAGACTTTCAACCAAATACTATGTATCACTCGGGGGTACAGGGGACGGAGCCCCCGTCTAGGTGTGAAGAGCGCCTGGAAGAGCTAGTATAGAGATACATAGAGTATATACAAATTTAAAAAGACTTCATAATAATATATATTAAAACATTAAGTCATAAATACATGTTTGTTAATATAAAATTGTATCTAAAAATATTTAAAATAAGTTGACCTGTGGCCAGGCGCAGAACGGACCGACGGTTTGAAATAAATTAATTTCCAGCTACAGAAACAATTTCAAATAATTTAAATGTATCTATTAATGCAATAAAAAACATGAACATATAAATATAACATAAATATTTTTAATTTTATTTTATTTAAAATATATAAGTAACTGGCTGTGACGTCATATAATTTTAAATCAAGAAAAAACTAATAAATATGATTTTTCTCGATGATAAAACCAATACAAAGAGCATGATTCGTGGTGATATGTAAAAAATCTCCTCATGTGAAATTTGGTGTGAAAATAACCCTTCCCTTCCTATCGTCGATCGGTAATACTACCACTTCCGGTTTCCGGATTTGCACCAAAAGTTGATCCATTCATCATACTGATGTATTAAGTAAATATACCAAATTCATCAAAATCCGTTGAGCCGTTCAAGCTGTACACATCTATACGGACACACAGCGGACGGACGGACGGACAGACATCATGCTAAAATTACTTTTTCTGTTAAGAAAATGCATGATTCGTCAAGATATGTAAAAATCTCCATATGGAAATTTGGTGTGAAAACAATACCTCCCTTACTATCGCCGGTCGGTAAAAACAACAGATAGGGTATTTAAATTAAAATAATGGTTAAGAAACTATTATATTTAATTATTATTTTAGTAATAATGAAAACTCTTGAATTAACCATTTTATCTCTTTACCTTTAGATATTTGGAAAAAAAGCATCCTTGATAGAAATAGTGTGAAATTCAACATCCAAAACAACCCGAAAATGGAAGTCCTGCATGATTGTTCTAAATATCATCTCTATTCTCATAAAGCATGCAAAGGTTGTTCCAAACAGGCTATTCCCATTATGGAACATTGTGGAACTACCTTCCCGGATGTCTATTCAAATCAGATCATCTCAAAGTCATTCAACTTATTAAATTAACAAAATTTTATTCATTTATAAATATGTTATGCTAAAGCAATGATGGGTTCTTAAATATGGTGTACTAATAATAAATTAATAGATAAACATTAAAATTATTTTAAGCAGATAACGTAATTAGTAAATTTAAAAAATTACAATTAAATTCTTAAATTTTAATTAACAAATAAAAATAATACTGATTTTGTAAATATTAAAATGTTTAATTCATAAAAAAAGTAATCTTGAAAAATATCCATTTTAATATAGTGTTGTAATAAAAACAATAAAATTGAAATACTTGTAATTTATATATATGAAATGAGAGTATATGGTAAAATAATAGAATTAACTTACCTTGTTTTGGGATAGTATTTTGAATATAATGATCTTCTCTCTTAACAGAAATGAAATAAATATTTTAGCCACGTGCCCCGTCTATCGCAGCCTTCTCGCTCTTATAACTCTAACTATTTCTGGAGATGCATAGAGGTCATGCAATTCCACGTTATACAGTCTCCGCCATTCCCTGGTGTCCTCATCTTTCTTGGACCCATAAATGCTGGAAAGAATCCTATTCTCAAATACTCTGAATTTACTCCCATCTCCTAAGGTCATAGACCATGCCTCATACCCATATAATACAAAAGACAACTAAATTGTTTTATATATTTGAATTTTGATTCCCTTTGATAATAATTTTGATGAGATGAGCCTCTTTACTGCATGATAACAAGCGTTTCCCGATTGAAACCTCGATTTAAATTCTTCTCTAATATTATTATCCTTCGTGATTACATTTAATTTTTCTACATATTCAAATTCTACATTTTGTATATTAAGATTTAATATGTTAATACTGTTCCACTTTGTTACTAAATATTTTTTTTATCACTATTAATTTCAAACCCCATCTCTTTTCCTACCTCCATTAAGTTTTCCTCGCTATCTGTATAATTGCAATTGTCGAAACTCCTATCATCTTTAAGCCTTACTCTTTCACTATTTTCTTCTAGACAAATTTGAAGATCAAAATTTGAAAAAGTTTATCCGGATCTATTGAGTCATACGTATGTTTTACTAAAGTCTAAAAATAATTGGTGAACAGAAATATTGAATTCGCGGTTTTTTTTTTCTAATATCTGTCATAATGAAAATATAATTAATTAATGTTGATCGATTTGGCCTGAACCCGCAATGATATCCTAATATTTCCTCCGCCTATGGTTCGTAGTATTGTATATGTTATAATAGAGTATAATATTTCTAGATCATTTCGTTTTGATATTTTATTTTCATTGATTTGATTTTTATTGAATATTTTTAATTATAATGAAATTTGAGAAAATGCAAAGTTAGAGACTTTTGACAATTTATAAAAATAAAATTAACATTATAAAACTATAGATAAATTAACAATATATACATTAATTAATAATATCAGTGGCGCAACCACGGGGGGGGGGGGGGTTAGGGTGTTAACCCCTCCCCCCCCAGAAGAGAAAAAAAAATTCAAATTGCTATATATTATGTACTATATTACAAATAAAAAGAAAAAATATAAGCTTTTTTATTTGAAAAAAAATTCTTAAAGTATAACTTAGTGTATAAAAAGTAAGTTTATTTTATTTTAAAAAAATTTTAACAAAAATAAAAATTGCTTATTTTTTCCTACAGAATTTAATATAAGAAAGAAAAAAAAATATTTTATTATTTCCCCTAAATCATAAAAAACAAAAGACTTAATACTTATAAGATTACTATATGATTATAAAATTTTCCAATTTGACTATTATTTAAATATAAAATAAATAAAAATATTACTCAAATTCTAAATATTTTTTATTAATAATACATTAATTGCTAATTTCATAAAAATTATGAAGCGAAGACTAATTTTTTCAAAATATCCTACCACTACGTGCGGACGAAAAGCTTTCGAAATCTTAAAGTAGTTTTTTATAAATAACTCCTTTATTATTAAGTTTAGGTAGAAATGAATATAATGAAACTTTTAGTAAATTCGATTCCCTATAAATTTAATACGATAGTATGATAATTCTCATAAAAATCGGTATTTATTGAGAAAATCAATAAAATGTGCTTTGACACCTCTTTAAACTACCCTTACTTATGGTCCGATCTTGTTCAAAAACAATCCAATCCCCGCCCATCATTCCCAAAAAAAAAAACATCTAAATATCAAATTTCAAGACAATATCTCATTTAAATTCTGAGCAATGTGCAGACAAAAATCTTTTTATATATATAAGTATAGAGATAAAATAAATTTATTTAATGTAAAAGACAATGTTTTATGTTTCTAAAAATAATTATAGAAAATTGAGAATACTTAATTATTTTATTTAAATAAATAATTTATACAAACAATGTGGTCTTTAAATAAAAATTCCTTTAATATAAATTTTTTTTTTCATTTTTTTAATCATGAAGTTATCTATTCAAAATCACAAGATTTTATGAAAGAATCTTAAATAATCAACACATGTATATTTATATATAAATTTAGGTAACAAAAATGGGTATTAATTAATTTTAATAATTTGTTTATAACTTTTTATATTTTATAAATTTATAAATTCTTGCCATATTCACTGTTCAAGGAAAACTATAAAAATTTTGTTTTATCTATTTCCAATAAATTACCGAATGGCTTAGCGCGCCTTGGACATAAAAAATTACCCCAATTACTGGCGATTCATTCCGGATGTTCATTCCAGAACTATATTTTTGATATTATCCACTATTAGTACGTATGTTAATATTATTACCCAATATATATTAATAATTTATTTAATTTTACATCTCTAGTGACTTTCTGTTTAATTTGGGCCTGTGGAAGGTCTTCTTGAGTTCAGATTAGCTTCATTAAGTAAGTCTTCTCCTAGTTTTCCTGACGCTCTCATTTACATCCTAACATCTTCAAGGCGATTCCTTGTTTGTATCGCTGTACAAAGTCTGTTTCTTAGAACCTGCATTTGGATAAAACGGTCATGTTAATCTCTGACCCTGATCACCACTTGTATGGGTTGAGTTCAAGAAATCGCTTAATTACCCGAAAAACAGTTGTTACTGTCGTACAAAGAACATTAGATAGGTATCTTTCTATAGATGCGTCCATTCTTCATAACAACGGCTTTCGAAAAATCTGTTAAGCTAAGCGGTAAAATTTTGATGTGTTTAGTCGAAAAGTCTCTCAAATAATGAATTTCAATCGGATTATCAAAAGAAAAACAGTGATTAAATGATTATAATACAGATATCAGATTTCATAAAAAATCAATAAATATGAAATTATTCGTTTTTATTTTATTTTAAATGTAAATTTTAAATAAAATTGTTTCAATTTATTTAACCTTTAATAAGAACTGTAAAAACATATCATATTGAAAAAAGTTTATTCATTTTCATTGCATTTTAATTATATTTTATTAATTATTTTGAGAGAAATCTAAGTTTTGCGCTTTTTTAACAGGAAATGTATTTTAATAATAGGATAGATTATAATCATTATTCTTTTATATTTATTTACTAAATGTTAATTTTTATTAAATTATTTCAACAGTTCATTAATATATTAAATATTAAAATTTAAGTACAAAGATATCGCCTATGTATCAGATACAAAATGTTTTTTATTCTATAATTGAAATATTTCAATTTACAAAAAAATATTTCTCATGATCAGTTGAAGATTTAAAATAAATACGAGTATTTATGATTTTCCAGAACAATCTTAAACTCTGCCTATATCAGTATTTTTATTATATAGATATATGTAAATACAAATCATACTGTATCTATCCGCTTGATACATCTAACAACGACTTGTAAGGCCTAAATAATTAAAGAAAACTTTTGTTCCTGAAAAATCGAAAGTGGGATGAAATGGAATGAGATGAATCCTTAATATCTATTAATTTTGCTCGCAGGGCTAAAAAGAGGGATTAATAAAAATACGATAGATACCTCTTCACTTCTATCGTTCCTTGAAAATTGGGGTGGACTATATAAAAAGATCTTTTTAAGATATTAAAGATTCTGGATGGATAAAAGATCGCTAAATAAAAACTGTAATCAAATTTTACAATATTTTAATTAAAATCAATTTAGCATAATAATAAAAGATTAATTATATTTAGGATCACCTAAATATATGTAATAACTTAAATCTAAAATTTAATATAATTCAAAGGGGAGGATATAAGTCGACTTATCTGTTTTTTGACCACAGGAATTGGGAAAGGGAATTCGCCGCCTCGCGTGTCTTGGATGATCACCCTGCTGCAGATTGATTGCCAATTGATCCAGATATCAGTTTCCAACGGATCCAACGTCCCCATCAGGAACCAATGGGTATGCCCTCTCGGGGCAAACTCGGAAGTACAGGGCCGGCAGCTGAAGTCTCTGTAGCAGCGTCGACGATCCCAAATTGCACCGCGTTCAAGTTGTAAATTTGAACAGGCCAAATGCGAGCGAAACTGGCCGAGCAAGGCGTCGGCGGGCAGGGAAAGTCAACAAGAAGGGCTTCAATAAGAAGGCCTTCACCTTTTTATATGATGATACGTAAGAAGGGGAATTTCACTCATTACGGGTGGTAAGGGAGGGACTACTTTATTTAAATTAAAATAAAAGGCTTAAAATAATAATTGAAAATAACTTATAAATATTAATATAAATTATATAATTACCTAACATTAACATTTATAATTACTTAATTTAATTAATATATAAACATAGTCAGAGGGCGGTAATTCAAATTAATTTGATTTAGGTTCCATGCGGAACCACATACTATTCCAAGAGTTCTATTTGAATTGGTTTAAAGTTATTAAATTAATTAATTTAATTATTTTTAAAATGATTATTCTATAAAATTTACAATTTTACAAGAAAAATAGTTGTTCTATTATCTACGTAGAATATAATAGAAGCAATTATCAGAGAAATTTCTATTAATTCAAAAAGTTGCGAACCTTTTGAGGCTTCTACGCCAATCAACAATTAAAATAAACTAGAAACTAGAGTTAATAGATGTAAAGTAATTTTATTTCAGAAGTTTCAAATACATTTAATAAAAACTTATTTTCCTCATAGGCTTAGGCTACCATACTAATTGTAGAAGCATTGAAGTATGAATTCAAGTTGATTACATACAATTTTCTAATGTTGGAAATTCTATTAATTCATCATTTATTTATATATTGCATTGGAATTTATAATTTTTCTATAAGAGCGTTTCTATTCTAAACTTGTTCCACTTCAAGAGAAATGGCAAAATTAAATTATAATCTAATCGTGAAATTTACTATGAACAAAGTTGGCTTATTGGCTTGACTTTTCAAAATTTTAACCTTATTCAATCCAATATTAAATTCATTTAAATTTATTAAAAAAAAATTCAATTATTTTTCACTTCTATCAGCAATTTATGAAAATGAATTACCTTTTCGTAAACATTCCACACTCCATTCGCTTGTGTATGCTTGCATATCAATATCGATTATTAATTTCATTCATTTTACAATAATATAGGATTGAAAGTCATCATTTGTACTGGCCACAAGTCTAACATAACCCAATAATAAATATTGTACTGATGTTTATTATACTATTTAATATAAACTATTATTTACTAACCAAGTTTAATTTCATTTGTATTTTAATTATTAATATTATATTAAATTCATTGTATATAAGATTATATTCTATATTTATGTAATTAATATTTGTATTTTTCAACAAATAATAACATAATAGAATATGATAATAAAATAATTAGAATAATAATTATTATTTTAGTCAAAAAATTTTATGTTGGCAACGTTGGGATCAATTAAAATTAGTTGGGAGTGTCTCCACTCGACTATCTCGCAATTTGAATTGGATTAAATAACATAATATATTATATTTAAATTAAATTTAATTAATTATAAATTATAAATTAATAAATAATATTTATTAAACCAGCGCATGTTTGGCTCTTTGTTGATGGCACCACGTCAAATGTTGTCGCATGATTTGCAGTTTTAAATAAGTTGACCTGTGGCCAGGTCCGAACCGACCGACGGTTTGAAATAAATTAATTTCCAGCTACAGAAACAATTTCAAATAATTTAAATGTATCTATTAATGTAATAAAAAACAGATAGGCATACATAAATAATAAATATAAACATTTTAATTTTATTTTATTTATAATATATATACACAAGACCAGGCTGTGACGTCATGAATGGCTGGATGACGTCATATAATTTTAAATCAAGAAAAAACTAATAAATATGATTTTTCTCGAGGATAAAACCAATATAAAGTGTATGATTCGTGGTGATATATAAAAAAATCTCCTCGTGTGAAATTTGGTGTGAAAATAACCCTTCCCTTCCTATCGTCGATCGCTAATACTACCACTTCCGGTTTCCGGATTTGCTCCAAAAGTTGATCAATTCATCCCACTGATGCATTATAAGTAAATATACCAAATTTCATCAAAATCGGTTGAGCCTTTCAGGCTGTACACATCTATACGGACGGACAGACGGACAGACATGATGCTAAAAATACTTTTTTCTGTCAAGAAAATGCATGATTCGTGGAGATATGTAAAAATCTCCACATGTGAAATTTGGTGTGAAAACAATACCTCCCTTACTATCGTCGGTCGGTAAAAATTAATTCCGGTACTTTCAGCTATTCAATCCAGCTGATATTCTATATATGCATAACGTTTTCATTCAAAGATAGCTCGGTGTCCTAGGTATATATATAATGTTAGATCTTTGGAATGAAATGAAAAATCTTGGTTTAAGTAGTAAAATATATACTAAAATTTATTAACAAATTAAAATTAGGAAAATACAATTTATATCATATATAATTAACAATAAATTATTTATAATATCTTACCTAATAAACTGAATTAAAGATATTTCTTTATCCCTTTATTTCTTTATATATATTTATTTATCAATATATAGTAATGTTTATTTAACAATACATAATAATGTTTATTTATCAATACAAACTATTTACACAGTCCCCTTAATCCACATAAAAATATGTTTTTCAATATTATATTTACATAAATTTTATATCAACAGGCCTACTTTTCTGTTTGTATGTTATTATTTGAATGGCGATTCGGTGAATCAGGTATTAATATTACCAGCCAAACTCAGTAATAATGAATCATTTTTTTAACTTAATTACCGAGACGAGGCTCGGGTCTTATATCTATAAATAAATAATATCATTTCTTGTATACTATTATACACAGGAGGTGGCTTGGCCGAGAGTGTAGTGTGGCAACCATCTACACAAGAAGTTGCCGTTCGTTTCTAACCAAGAACGGATTTTTCTAATAAATTCAATTTAACATCAGCTGCCTCCGGCTCCAGGAACTGACAAGCCCTGGTTCTATACAACCCTGCACCAGCAGGACTACCTCAAAAACAAGCAACCATAAGCAACAATGGAGAATAACTCCAGTTGGTACCCAATCCACCCGTCACCTGGAGGATCCGGATCTTTACGAGCACTCAAAAAGAAGAATAAAAGTTAACACCTAAAGAACATTCATATATGGGCACACTTAACATCAATACCCTTATTCAAGCAACAATGGTTCGTGATGAGAATAACACCGGATCTTCATGAGCACACAAAAAAAGAAGAATGAAGTTAACACCTAAAGAACATTCAAATATGGGCACACCCTTGCATATGGGAGCTTTGCGTGATCCTAGATGGTCCAGACGCAGATGATAATAATAATAATTATACACATACTTAGATTGTAAATATAATTATATGATTACTTTTCTAAGTTTCATAGAAGAAAAATCATATTAAATGCTCTTAAAATTTATATTATTTGTAATTTCTTGCTCTTTGCACAATATTGCAAGATTTTTAGTTTCAAATTAGATTCATTCTGGAATGAAGATAATTTTTTATCAACTTCAAGTCGGAGAAGCTCCTTTAGTAACTTACACTGATCACAATTGATAAAAATTTCCTTAGCAAAATAACAATGTGGATCACATTGTTTTCCAAACTATACTGCGGATAAATTTTAGTTTTAATCTTTTCTAACTATTATTGATATGACGAAGGGAAAAATATTTGAAATAATTTAGTAATATATGCAATTCATGGAAATAAATTAGTAAACTTAAGAAGTGAATGAATTGATTTTTAACCAAAATATTAAATTAAAAAACGCGATGACACGTCTTCAACTTAATTTTTTTTAAAATCCATTGACACAATTAGAAAAATATTTTAAAAAATATGACAATCCGCAGTAAGATACAGGGCTATAGTACATATTGAAAACTATTTTATACTTGTTTTATATATATATATATATATCATGAGGCTGATGTTACATCAATTTTTATTTTTCCTCCTTCTTTTCCTTTTGTCACCAGAATACCTCAGGGAAATTATTACAAACAATAAAATTAAATTTGTTCTAATAAAATATTCTATTGTTGTGATGTTTATTTATTACGAAACAAAACCATTTTAATCTGAATTATCATTTTGTAATAGCGAGAGAAAGTTTAGTTACATATAATTTTATTTTCTTACGCTTATAATGGAGAATCTATTTCTTAATTAAATTATCTTAAAATAATAACAATGATAATAAGGTAAATTTGATTTTTATACTTTTCATAGTATAACAATATTTATTTAAAATATCAAATTTTTTATGTTTCTATATTTAATATGATTATAAATATTCATTAAAATTATTTGAGAAGAAAATATTTACCTATATAATGATTAAAATATATTATTTTTTAGAAAATTATCATTATCATTATCTTTCCAAAAGCATCGGGAGAAATTAATTTTCTCCATCATTGATTTGAACCTCGTCGACAATTCCCAAATGACTTATTTTTTCAATAACTTAGGTATAAAGCAAGAACACTGGACGAAATGGTTTAATAAAGTTCTTTCGAAAAGTTAAAATTAAACATTTAGCCCCATAAGACTTTTACGAATTAGGCAGAATGTTAAATAGAAACTGTAGCAATGGAGTTTAATCAAATAAGAATATAGTCAACTTAAATATATACTTGTATATATATATAGATATAAATGAAAGAAAAAGAATATTCTTATAAGCTTATTTTAATTGTTTGATTTTCTTTTCATCGAAAAAATCAGGATCTTATTTTGGACTCAATGATAGAATATTTATCTAAGTAAAATAAAAAAAAAATGTTTTAACATTAAATTGGCTCCTTTTTCAAATACCATAAGCATATAAAGAAGCTGCTATCAATTCAGTTGAAAAGAATATCAAGAAATACAAAATAAGGTAGGAATAGGAATTAAAAACAAAATTATTTTAAAAAAATAAAATTTAAAAACATCTTTTATACGATATATTTAAAAAAAATCCAATATTATGATAATTTAATTTCACTTAGAAATTCTTTTGAAATTTTTTTTCTCCATATTTAGATAATATAAAATTTTTTTATAAATTTTAATTAATAACGCTTAATTAACTTAATTTATTATTACTTATGTTTAAAAAATATCATTATTTTTTAGGAATTTAAATTTGAAAGAAACTTATTAATATTACCTAAGTTTGTTTTTGTTTTAATTGGTTTGAATAAAATAATTGTTAGTTTAACCTTAATCTAACGAGAAATTGTGATTTCATACAAAGAAAATCGATAGATTTATATAAAATCTAAAATCTAAAATGTTAATTGAACTACTACTTTTGTTCATCTCTAAATATAAGCATTTTGAATAAGAAATTAATAAATTTTAATATTTAATTTAATTTATAATTTGATTTATATAATTTATTGAATTTATTTATTATATTAAGTATTCATTTTTTTTTTATTTGAAATATTAAGAGGGGTTTAATCTATTTGAAGAAGTTTTATTGTCATTGATGTGCGTGGCTGTGTTGATTTCTAATTTTATATTATATATTATATTATTTTTTATTTATTATTGTTATTATTTTTATATTTTCGGAAAGATTGCAAATATATAAGGGTGAGAACTAGATTAGACTAGAATGGGCAAGATTCCCAAATGGTTTTTATTAAAATTAATAAAATTAATGTTTAGGGGAATCCTATTTTCAAATTCCTGGATCTATATATTCTTGTTCTTTAAATTCATAGACCACACCTATAATACGATCTATTATTATATACTATGATGTTTATTATATCTTTTAAATATAGGATCTTTTTAAATTTTTTTAAATTTTTTAAAGAGTTTTAATTGAAACAGTACGATAACAATATTTAAATATTTTGAAATATTCACGTTAAGTAATAAACAGAATCAAATTATATTTGTAATTTGATTATCAGTAATCTAAAATAGAATAATTATTAAGTTTAATTTTTATTTAATATAATGGGTAAAAAGAATAAATAAGGTTAAAAAGATAAAATACTGAATATATATACATTTTTTCTATTGATTAAAATATAAAATAATCATAAATTAATGTGAAAATTAATAAGTTGACCTGTGGCCAGGTCCGAACCGACCGACGGTTTGAAATAAATTAATTTCCAGCTACAGAAACAATTTCAAATAATTTTAATATATCTATTAATGTAATAAAAAACAGATAGGCATATAACATAAATATTTTTAATTTTATTTTATTTATAATATATAGCTGAGGTAGCCGGCGTTGCCGGCGTTACCCGAGGCTGTGACGTCATGAAGGGCTGGGTGACGTCATATAATTTTAAATTAAGAAAAACATAATGAAGATGATTTTTCCCGAGGATAAAACCAATACATTCGTGGTGATATGTAAAAAAATCTCCTTATGTGAAATTTACTATCGTCGGTCGGTAAAAATATTTTAAACTTTATTGTACTTTTAAAACATGAAATGTAAAATTTTTCTTTTAATTTAATTTATGAAATTGTCATGTTTTTGTATGCATTTTTCTAAAACAAAGTATAAACAATTAATTTATAATTATTTCTTTAGTCGGAACATTTTATAGAGGCGGAGAAGAAAAGTTGAAATCAAATAATAAGCATTCCTTTTCTTTTTTTACTACTTCGCCAGTGTGTGTGTGTGTGTGTGTGTGTGTGTGTGTGTGTGTGTATGTGTATGTAGATAAAATTATTAGGTTTGAGCTAGAATAATGAAATTTGGTACATGGGCATTATTCAAAATTCGTAGTTTTCTATCAACTTTTGAGAAATGTAGAAGAGAATCATCACCTACTCCTGACTACCCAGTAAAAATTTGTTTCCTAAAATGTTTCATATTAATTAAAATAAATTGATTTTCATTTCAATACCTTGGACACCGAGCTTTCGCTAGATCCTTTAACTAATTTATACAATTTTTTATTATATACTTTAAAAATTTTACAATTTTTACCGACCGACGATAGTAAGGGAGGTATTGTTTTCACACCAAATTTCACATGTGGAGATTTTTACATATCTCCACGAATCATGCATTTTCTAAACAGAAAAAAGTATTTTTAGCATGATGTCTGTCCGTCCGTCTGTCCGTCCGTATAGATGTGTACAGCCTGAACGGCTCAACCGATTTTGATGAAATTTGGTATATTTACTTAATGCATCAGTGGGATGAATTGATCAACTTTTGGTGCAATTCCGGAAACCGGAAGTGGTAGTATTAGCGATCGACGATAGGAAGGAAAGGGTTATTTTCACACCAAAGGAGATTTTTTTATATATCACCACGAATCATGCACTTTGTATTGGTTTTATCCTCGAGAAAAATCATATTTATTAGTTTTTTCTTGATTTAAAATTATATGACGTCATCCAGCCATTCATGACGTCACAGCCTGGTCTTGCATATATATTATAAATAAAATAAAATTAAAAATGTTTATATTTATTATTTATGTATCCATATCTGTTTTTTATTACATTAATAGATATATTAAAATTATTTGAAATTGTTTCTGTAGCTGGAAATTAATTTATTTCAAACCGTCGCACAGTGGTCTGAAACGCCCAAATAGCTGGCCAAAAATGAAGATGTTGGTGAAACAGCTTGAAATTTTGTAGGCAATAGTTTTGAGAGTCAGGAAATTTAAATTTGACAAAAAAAAAATGGCGAATTCAAAATGGCGGACAGATTTTTAGAAAAGTGACGTCAGATTAGCAATTGTATGTTCTCTGGGATTTTTTGAGCCGAAAATTTCGAAATTGAAGTTAGATTGTACGAAAAAAAATGATAAATTTCAAATGATGTGTTGATTTTTCAAAAAATGACGTCATGCAGAGAAAAAGGAGAACAACTATATTATGCATCTAAAATAGGCGACGGAATTCGAGAAAAGGTGAGCTGTTACATTGATTTTACTTCAAATATCTTTCCTTCTTTTGAAAATTGACAGGTGAACCTTAACGAGATATTAATCGCGCTAACCTGCAGGTACCTGTGGGTCCCATAGGCCCTAGTCTGTTGACGTTCGCGCGCTCGGAAAAAAATTCATAGGAACAAATGGGGCAAAAAGGAGCAATTTTTTCTTCATGATTCTTTATCTATAGACCTTTATCTTTATGATTCAAATGAGATTGTCACCAATGGTCACCAATGTAAAAAATGCGGAATGTTTTTTGAAAAGTTTTTCGTCAGGTTACATTTTCTGACACAAGCGGTTTAAATCAGCCAATATCAATATAATACATGCATTTCTAGCAAACAAAATAAAAAAGTCCATGTACGTACCTCCAGCAACAGTTTCCATGTCGCAAGTTGCAAATGAAACTTTTCTATGAAACGAAACACCAATTTTGACTGAGCTCGAATTTCAGACGTTTTGGGAAATCTCGGGAGAAAGTAAAAACAGCTGACTTTGAGATGTTCGGAAAACTCGTAGAGTCATGGTAGTGCTCTACATTTTCAGCTTTTTGTACATAAATATGTCTTCAACAAAATACCATAAACGACATGCAAAAAAAAAAATTTTCAATTTTCGATTTTTGGCCAGCTTTTTTGGCGTTTCATACCACTGTGCGTCGGTCGGTTCGGACCTGGCCACAGGTCAACTTATTACTATCTCGCCAGAGATAGTATTGCGATCACGAAAATTTTCGATGTTGAGATTTTGATGTTTTTATACGTTTTGAGGGTTCCTGAATCATTTTCACTAAGGTTGAGAAAAATGTCTGTGTGTGTATGTGTGTGTGTGTGTGTGTGTATGTATGTAACCAAGATTACGCAAAAACGGTTTGAGCTAGAATGATGAAATTTGATACATGAGCATTATTCAAAATTCGTAGTTTTCTATCAACTTTTGAAAAATGTAGCTCAACCGGAAGAGGGTCATTACCTACAACGTTTTGATTTTTTTTCCTCTAAAGTGACCGTAAAAATAAAGATATATGTTTAATCATTTTTCACATGATTAATAATTGTATAAAACTGCTATATATAGAATTTCAGCTTGATTGATTCGCTGAAATTACCAGAATTAATTTTTTAACACTGCAAATCTCACGCGCCAACACATGATATGATCACACCTGACAAAGAGCCAAACATGCGCTGGTTTAATAAATATTATTTATTAATTTTAATTTATAATTAATTAAATTTAATTTAAATATAATCTATTATGTTATTTAATCCAATTCAAATTGCGAGATAGTCGAGTGGAGACACTCCAGCTTATTTAATTAATTATTACAATTGGGTTTGGTGTTGGTAATATTAATACCCTATTCACGGAATCGCCATTCAAATAATTTAAAAAGACATACCTCTATTTTTATCAATATATATTCAATAACCACAGAAATTAAGTCTTTCTGTCGGGAAATTTTGACGTCAAAATTGACTAAACCGATTTCGATGAAATTACATCGCAATATTCTTGCATATCTCAGAAATTTATTTTTTAAAATTGGATATCTACATGTTGTCATTCAAAGTATGTTTATGTTTTTATTTTTTATGTTATATTATATTTTTAATTTTATTTTTCTAATATTGGCCTTTTTAAATTATTTATAAAACACTGAAAACATTCAAGATTATATGAATAAATAATTTTAATTTTGATCTCATAATTGGATTTTCATTTTCAAGTAAGTAAGATATTTTTATGGGTGGATTCACAATGTATGAAGGGACACTTCTAGAAATGTGGTTGTTTCGACTACCGTAGAGCACAGAGATAGATAGATATAACATTTACAAAAATAATATATAATTAATTTACTGTTTAAATTAAAATATATTAAAATTAAGAACACATAAACAAATAAATGTTTTATCTAATATACTGATTGAACCGCTAGTACTTATATAATATTTTGTATTTACGGAGTAGCTGTATAATAAATTGATGATGTCAATTAATTCTTCTATATCGAATAAAGATAAATCTTCTAAACTTTGTGAAACAATTTCAAATAATTTAAATGTATCTATTAATGAAATAAAAAACAAATATGAATATAATATAAATATTTTTAATTTTATTTTAAGAATAGATATATATCTCACAGGCGGTGGCCGTGACGTCACATATATACATTTAAATTATGAAAAAACTAATGAAGATGAATTTTCGCAGAAATGTGTTCAATAAAACTCAATTTTTCTTTATAAATACTATCTCTGGTGTGAATTTCAAAAAAATCGTTGGAGCGGTTTCTGAGACTCATTTATATATATGTATACAATTTTAGCTAGCATAATAAGATTAGATAGATACATTTACAATTAAAATTAAATATAAACCAATATCTCGCTTTGCGTTTTTTTAAGTGGAGTCGCTGCTTAATTAGTACTAATTTTCACTGTGCGGTGTTATATTTTCCAGGTTGCGTTGTTTTGGGTTCGAGTCTTTAATTTTTTTTTAAATTTTCTTTTTTTTTCTCTGGAAGGATATCCCAGAATGTACATCAAGATGATATGTTTTGAGGAAAATTAAGTGAAATATTAAATACAATGTGTAACAAAACAATATTTAAAAAATTTGTTTACTAGTGAGATCATCGCAAATTTTGTAAATAGTATTTTGTAATTTTAATTTATTTATTCATTATTATTTATTTTATTTATAATTTTTAATTTATTTTTAAATAGGTATTAATTATATATTGAATTACCCATTTCATCTAGATGTGTAAATTCAATAATTGCAATTTAAAAATTGTCGAATATTCACATAAGTGAAAAATTAAATTACAAGTAAAAAAATTTTGTATTTTGTAATTTTAATTAATTTTTCAATAAATATTGTATATTATATAGAACATATTCGTTTCTTTTAGATATGTAAATTACATAAAAGATTGTGAAATATTGAGTTAAGAGAAAAATTATTTATTGAATACATTTTTTTTTTGTTTTTTGTATGTACGTATGTAATAACAATTTATATTATTTTTGTTTTTTAAATGTTTACTTTGGTCAATTTTTTTTTTTAAAAAAGTATTTTCATAACCCTGGAACCTATCTTCGGTCTTTATATGGTTTGCTATAGAAAATCTTAATTCACTTTGCGTTGTGTTTTTTGGAACGTAATTCCGACGAAAAGTGGAGTATTGTTGTATATTGTATATATATATATATATATATATATATATATATATAAACAATCATATAAATATTATTATTAATCAATAAATTGTTACTTTTGTGTTTAAAGGTCAATATCCTTTAGAACATTTAGAGAAAAATAAATATTATTTAAATAAGTTGACCTGTGGCCAGGTCCGAACCGACCGACGGTTTGAAAAATTAATTTCCAGCTACAGAAACAATTTCAAATAATTTTAATATATCTATTAATGTAATAAAAAACAAATATGAATATAACATAAATATTTTTAATTTTATTTTATTTATAATATATATGTAAGACCAGGCTGTGACGTCATGAATGGCTTGATGACGTCATATAATTTTAAATCAAGTAAAAACTAATAAATATGATTTTTCTCGAGGATAAAACCAATACAAAGTGCATGATTCGTGGTGATATATAAAAAAATCTCCTCATGTGAAATTTGGTGTGAAAATAACCCTTTCCTTCCTATCGTCGATCGCTAATACTACCACTTCCGGTTTCCGGATATACACCAAAAGTTGATCAATTCATCCCACTGATGCATTAAGTAAATATACCAAATTTCATCAAAATCGGTTGAGCCGTTCAGGCTGTACACATCTATACGGACGGACAGACGGACGGACAGACGGACGGACAGACGGACAGACGGACGGACAGACATCATGCTAAAAATACTTTTTTCTGTTTAGAAAATGCATGATTCGTGGAGATATGTAAAAATCTCCACATGTGAAATTTGGTGTGAAAACAATACCTCCCTTACTATCGTCGGTCGGTAAAAATGTAATTTTTTTTTATCTACTATCAAATTCACTTACGGGTTAATGTTAAAAATACAAAAAAGTAAAAGGACAAAGTTCTTTTGAAAAATAACTTTTGAGATGTCAATCAATTATTTTTAATAATTTATTTAATATTAATTGAAATAAAAGGTGTTGAACTTAGTCAATTAAAAAGATTAAGGATTTATTGTCTATAAGTCTATATTCTTCTAATATGAAGAAGCAGGATTAATCAAAGATTTTATATAATTTTTTATTTTTAGCCCAATATATTATTAAAATATAAAAAAAAGCTTTCTTTAGGAAATTGGATTATCCACACCTAGTAATATTTAAAGAGTAAATCAAGAAAGATGCAATTTTTCTGGAACGAATGGTATTTTTATTTTTTTCTTCCTCATCTCCTCACTCCTTAGTGACCAATCTCACTTGAACGCTTTTTGCTGCTGTCGAAGGTAGTTTCCTATTTCGGGGATGAGTACTTGTCTTTCGGTGACGCCTTGCGCCCTGCCCTGGACAGAGGGTGTGTGAGCAAGGGGTAGGTAGATCGATGGTAGCGCCATCAGCGGCAGCTCCAGGCACCAAGGAGCCGGCGGTTCAGTCCGCGGCAGACGGTCTTCGGAGTACAACCCTTGGTCGAATAGTCACCCCTCGCGAGCAAGTGATGTCGAACAACCCCCGTCACATCGAACAGTGCATATGATGATCAATCAAAAAAATTGTTATACATATCTAACTAATAATTCTCAAGTGAAGTGTATAAAATAATAAATAAATAAAAATAAAAAAACAACAAAAAATAAAAAAATATTGACAGCGGAAAGCAGAAAAAGGATCAGGTAAGTTGAATTCTTTATTAATAACGACATTTTGCAATTATTTGTATTATTTAATGTGATTGTTATAATTAAACTCACAATATTATAAGAAATGTCCTACTGTCAATTTATAAATTAAAAATAAGTAGTTGTTATTTCTTCTTTTGTTCGAAATTATTTATTTATTTCTTTTCCGAAAACGAATCTATAAAATATTTCTAAGAAACAACTAACTACTCTTAAAAATTATTCAATAAATTCTCTTCGAATTATTGATGAGGATAATTAAATTGACAAATCAATTGCAATCATAATAAATTAAAAATTTTTGATAAAATTTAAAAATTAAAAAAAATAATGTAAAATAATTCTAAATTATTTTTTAATTATTATGATTAATTTATTAAAGAAATTAGAAAATTGTAAATTAGTATCAATCAAGTGTAAATTAGCAGTATCATTAAATATAAACTACTTATATAAAAAGCCTAATTATAAATAATAATAATAATAATAATAATAATAATATGTTTTTCAAATTTAAATATTTTGGAATTTTTCTGAAATAAATAATATTTATTGTTCTCTGTCAAGAAAAAATGTTGAGAGGAAAATCAATTAAAATTAATCATGATATTTCTTTTTTTTTTTCTTTTTTTTAATATTATCTATAAAAATATTAAATATGATATATATATTTTTTCATTCCATTTAAACTCTCAATTTCATTTTGTTAAAAGAAAAAAAAACATTTTGGAGTCTAATGGAATATTAACATTATATCTATTATTCTGTAAGGAAGGTAACAAGAAATTTTTCTGTTTTTATTATTTTTTTTTTTTTCCTTTTTCTTCGTCTCGCCGGATTATTTTTTAACGCCTAGCATTAAAGTGACTTTTAGTAAGCTCTTTAAATTTCTCTTCTCAGACGTTTTTAATTAAGACTTTAAATCTCTTATTTCGAAAAAAAAACAAAATGAGAGTAAAAAAAAAAACAAAAGAGAATGATCCATAGAACAGAATGATACGAACAACAAGAAGCAAAGGGACTCTGTCTATTTAAAGATCTACTTTTGAACAACGTTGAATGACATTGAATTTAATTATATCTAATCTCTTTATGTGTGTACCTTTACAGAAACTCACCCCTTTATATTGCGATAAATTGTGTTTATGATGAAAAACATCTAATATTATAATCAACAAAATATCATATCCTGAACTTGAATAAAATTAACAATATTTTAAATTCATTAAATTTTTAATTAAAATTTTTGATCATTTATGTTATTTAAAATTAATAAATGTATCATTATTCATTTTCATAATAATCTCAAAAAGTATTTGATAAAAACATTAGAAATTAAAAAAGTAAATAAATTGATTAATTAAAATATTTTAAATAGGAGGTTTAAAACTTTTAAGATCACAAACATCTCACATTGGTGCCTTTAGAGAATTTATTTTTATTTTTATACATATCTTTCTTATTAATGTTCTAGTTAGAATGTTCAGAGATCCTACCAACTATCAATTATAAAATAAGTAATAAAAATGAAATAAATAACAAAATAATATTATTTTGATAAAAAAAAAAAATTAATGATGATTTTAAAAAGAAAAATCTTTTTAAAATGAAAAAAATGCTTTTCATTTAATTAGAATCGTTGCGACTGATCTAATAGAAGTAGTCATTTTCCTTAACTGTCGCTGATCCAAATATACTCATCACACCAAAACAAATGTGAGATCATATCACACACATACAAGTATATTCAAATGTTGATTAAATATTATGAAATTATGAAATTATTGAAAACTAATAATTGAATTATAATCCAGAATGAGAATTTATTTAAAAAGCGAACAGAAAACTAAAAATTGGATGAAACATTTATTTTGAATGGCAATGATATTAAACAATTTGTTTTGTTTTTTTAGAATGTTAAAGATATTTATTGCAAGCGATTACAATGAATTGTATATATATTTGAAAATCTTCCTATGTGTATAATACATAGAAAACTGAATTTTTTGTCATTTTCTTATTCAAAGATGATTTTTTTTCCCCACCTTCTCTATTCAATCATGTATGCATCATGAATCCGTCTTGATGTATATCGTCCTCTTTGTGCCTAGTTGAATAAACATCATCACCATTCAAATAATAGATAAAACATTCAAATAAGAGATGGAGGATATTATCATTTAAGGAATAGGAAAAATATTTTTCACCAAATTTTATGGAAATACAAAAACATTAGAATAGCTTGATGGATAAAGGCTCTTTTGCAATGATTGACTAACTTATAACTTCAACAAGTAAAAATAAATTTACAAAAAAATACAATTATACAATTTAAAAATTAACCAGAAATGAGAAAGGAATTATATATTTTTAACAACTAATTTAGAATAACTAATATAATAAAAAATAATAAAAATCATTTTAATTTAATTAAAAAAATTAAGTAAAAAAATTAAATATATATATATATGCGACTTTTACCGATGACTCCGCCTATCGCATCCCGCTCTCCACCTTGTCCTATCATTCCAATCTCCCTCCTGAAGACCCCGGGCATTCATCGTACTGAGCACGTCCTGATGCCAGGTTCTTGGGGGTCGTCCGCGCTTTTTTTTCTCAACAGGAACCCATTACCACACTCGTTTCGGTCATCGACTGTCATCCATCCTCATCAAATGGTCATACCACCGCAATCGCTTGGTTTCATTTTTGCTAATGATGTCTTCCTCTACACCCATCATTTCTCTTATTCTATCGTTCCTTACGTGGTCGAGCCTCGATATTAAACAGCTCCATCGCCAGAAGTCCATCTCCACCGCATGCAGTCTTTGAGATTCCCTCTTATAACGTAACGACCTATGATGCCGAGACGTGGGACGTCTCGGCATCATAGGTCGTTATACTTACTATCCACGATTGTGTGCTATATAGTTTTTTTAGTGTTCCGAGTTAACTCATCATTCCAGAGAACTGAATTAAGTTGTTAATTTTGCTCTTTTCCCCTGTCCTATTTTATTATTGATATCTTCTAAGCTCTGCATTGGATGCCAGGATCACTCCCAAATATTTGAAGGAATTACATCCCTTGATTACCCTCCCATCGATGTTCAGATTCCTTTTCTCTTCATTAGCCACCTTCAAGTATTCCGTTTTATCAAAATTTATAGTTAAGCCTCATTTATCATATTCCTCTTTTAGTTTTTTTAACATATAGACTGCACTATCTTTTTCTCCAGTAATAATTACTTGGTCGTCGGCAAACAACAATGTATAAAGAACTTCATTATCTATTGGGACACCCAGACCCACACATTTGGATCTCCATGATGTAAGTGCTCTTTCTATATAAATTTTAAAAAGGGTTGCAGCCATTGCGCACCCTTGTCGAAGTCCTTTTGTGACTGAAAATTCATGAGAGACCATATTTCCTTGCTTGACTACACTTGTGCAACCAGTATAATATTTTTTAACTCCGACACATTCATCTATGCTATTCATCATGTTGGTCCACAACTTGTTTGTGGAATTGTGTCATATGCCTTTTTCAAATCTACAAATACCAGGTGAATTCCTAGTCCTCTGGCGACGCGTTTCTCTATAAGGTTGCGAAGGGTAAATATCCCGTCGGTACACAACCGACCCATCCTAAATCCTAAAGTGTTACCAAGTGCTTCGTAGGCTGCTTCATGTATCATAATTTTTATCTGTTCATACATTTCCTCTGCCGATAATTTCAAGGTCAATCTTAGTTGGTATAGAAATCGCGTAGATTCATCATTCAGATTCCGAAGATTGTAACGGTCAGTGGACAGTTTCAGGAACGGGAAATAGATCTTTGATATAAGAAGATAATGATCAGACCCATACTCGGGACCTCTCAAAACTCGAACGTCCTTCACAAAAATTCTTGATTTCTGTCTTGTAATTATATAATCAATTTTTGTTTTAAGCCTTCATGTGGGCTGTGTTCATGTAAACCGATGAATAGATATATGCTTAAACCATCCGTTTTGAAATTTAAAAGCATATTGTTGACATAGCTCAATCAATCTTACATCATTATCATTTAATGTATGTTCGCCATAAGGGCCCACAATTGGATCATTTCTTTTATTAGACGTCCTTCCATTCAGGTGCCCAATAACTAGAAGTCACTTATCGTGTCCAGTGCACCTGCCAATTTTGAATAAAATAAATATTTTTCAGCTATACTAGCATTGTCATTTGGGGCATACACTACAAACATTGGTATATTATGGCTCAACAATTCCATCTCTACCTTAAGTATTCTCTCACTCACTTCTGATCCCATGATTTTATATTACTCCTATATTTCTTATTTATAGCTATTGATACTCCTGCACGAGCTCTTTCTTCTTTGGGTACACCGCAATAGATATGGATATAACCATTTTTAATTTCTGTACCCTTGCCTTTTTTTTTGTTTCGGTCAATCCTACAATATCCATTTTAAGCTTATTCAGTTCTCTGAACACTTCTTCAGTCTTTGTGGCGATTCCTTGAATGTTCCATGTTCCGATAGTCATAGTCCTTGTTCGCGTATGTTTCCAATTATCATTAAATGCATCCTGTTCCGATGCTTCTACGAGATATTCTGCTATGATTGGGTTTTTAATGGGTGACTACCAGGAGGACCGGGGAATTTAAATTCGTGGTTACCTACCACTAGACTGATTATCTTTCAAGACTTCGGGACTCAGTCCATCCCTTCAAGCTGGTTCTCCCAATCTCTCGGCCATTGAGATGCAAAACATCTTCCTCTGCCCATGAGACCGTTGACCTTCTTCATCTGTAACTCTAGGCAGGAGCCCTAACGGGATAATAGAAAGTAAAGAGTGAAAAATGAAAGACCATTAGCCCTCGTAAACCTAATAGCATCGGGGTCTGAAGAAACAAGAGTTAGCCAAGGGAGGCCGGATAGGAAAGATAAAAGAAAGATATCTAGAACAAGTAAGTGGAAAAATACTAGATAAGGCCCGGGATCTCATGATTGCCAAACCATATGCTCATTAGTTATGAGTCTCTTAAGGGAACATGCAAGATATCCTAGCGCGTATAACAGACAGCCCGACACATGCCACTGACTGATATGATAGAGGAAAGTGTTATTTATTTATTTTATAATATTAGTAAATATTAATCGGGATTAGTCATTAATAGAAATAAATAAATAAAGGATTTAAAACAGGAGTGTTAGAGGGGGGGAGAAGGAGTGGGCTTCTTGCTTGGTTGAACGTTGAACCCTGAATTGAACTCGGAATTAGATGACAAAAATAAAATTATAATAATGATCATTATCATTATCACTAATAATCATTAGTACCGGGACCCCGAACCTCGACTCGGTACTTAAGTTAAAAAAAATGATTCATTATTATTGGGTTTGGCTGATAATATTAATACCTGGGACACCGAGCTCTCGCTCGACCCTTTAAAAAATATTAATATACAATTCTTTAATTATTTATTACAATTATTAAATGTTGCATCATTGCATCAATCTGATTAAAATGAATTGAACTGGGGTCCTCAATAATACAAACAAACAATTTTAGCTAGCATAATAAGATTAATCCAAATAATATCGTCTATTTCTATTCGAAACTATTTTCAGTTATGAAATGAACAGTCAGTAGAGAGTAAAAAAAAATGTAATTGAAGACCACCGTTTTTTAAAATAATTAAATTATTTTATAGATTATAAAATAAAAATTATTGTATTATCATTAAAAATATTGAAATAAAAAATAATAGTTTGATTTAATAAACTAAAATATTATAAACATTTTTAGTGGGAATTTCTCAGGGAGGTAGGGAGCCCAATTCATTTAACCATCCATGTTGTATAAGGAATCTTAATTTCTTAACACTCCGTTTTTTCAAATTTAAAATAGAGGGAGAGAAAGAGTTTCAATTATATTCGAATAGTCTATATATTCTATATATGAGTTTTTTTTTCTGAATTTAATACCAATTGATTTTCAAAATTTTCTATTTTTTATTCATATGATTGATTACATGTGTTAAAATTTAAATAAATTCAAATATTGTAATTTTTAAATTTATATACAATTTAATATTATTTTTTCGAGACTAATGGCAAATACCGGTGGCCATAAACAGAGCAAGAGAAGACTCCTTATGGTAGCGGCCCAGTCGATGATGTTATATGGATCGGAGATTTGGGCTTTACAACTATATTTTAAGTGAAAAAATGATTTCTTGGTTATTTAAAAATTAAAATATTATTCTTTATATCTTTATTATACAGAAAAGTATATATGGATGTCATTTGTGACGTCATCCATATATAAATTTAAATTAAGAAAAAACTAATGAAGATGTATTTTTCCTGAGATGTGATCGATAAAACTCAATTTTTTAAAATGAATGGAACTTGCGGTACTCAATAATAATAAATAATATTAATAAATATTAAATTTAATAAAAGAACAATGAATAAATAAATATAAAATAGTAATTTATTAAAAAATAAACACGAAAATAGATTAAAAAAAAAATAACAAATTTATTATTTTTATTTTTAAATATCGATGCTCTCGTCAAGCTTCGACCCTTCGAACTCCACTCGCACTCGTCAAAACAGTCATTCTACCCGCGGGACTAATATATTTAGATAATAAAAATAACATTTTTTTACTGTCCTTCCAAGCCAATCCCAAGCCGTATTTCTTTTGTTGTTGTTTTTTTTTGAGAGAGATTAATAAATATATATATTTTATTAAAAATAAATATTTTTAATTTTATTTCGAAATTAAATAATAAATTTTAAAATATTTTAAATAAAAAAAAAATATTAATACAATTTCAGTTAAAAAAAATGGATGTCATTTGTGACGTCATCCATATATAAATTTAAATTAAGAAAAAACTAATGAAGATGTATTTTTCCTGAGATGTGATCAATAAAACTCAATTTTTCTTTATAAATACTATATCTAGTGTGAATTTGAAAAAAATCGTTAGAGCGGTTTTTGAGAACCCATGGCTAAACAAACAAACAAACAAACAATTTTAGCTATCATAATAAGATAAGATATATTCATTAATGGGTTCATATATCCATCAATCTCAGTACCGAAAATTACCCATTAAGGATCCATCGCGCTCACCTTGGTAGCAATTGATCCCAGATGTGCCCCATTGTAAAGAGCACTCCAAGACCAGTAAAATGATGTAAAACTTACCACCAGTTTTAACAAATACCCCAAGGAAAACGGATGGGAATCAGGAGCGATGTGCCACACGTCCGACCAGCGTCGAGTTCACTCACATAGTCCAAAAAAATTCAATCATTTTTTAATTATTTTAAAAAAATTTAGATTTTTTTTTCTAAGAATACCTATGTATTGATTACATATACCAATATACAAAGGTAAGGTATATTTTTTTTTATAAAATTGTTGATTTTAAAATTCATCTCGGTTTCGCTTTATGAGGAGACTATTTATTGGGCTTAGGTCGGATTGTTCGGCTCTTGTTTATTTACACAGCTGAGATGAATTTTCAACAGATAAATCGATGGGTATTGTACCCCATCGCCATTATATATAAAAAAAATCACAAAACTCATGCAAACATAAATAAAAAAAAAAAATAATAATTTCCCAGTGTGAAAATAATAAAGTTTAATTATCCGATTTGATTGGAATTGTTTTAGCAAACTAAATATTTAAACCTATATATATATATATATATATATATATATATATATATATATTTAGCCAATAAAAATAAAAGTGTTTATTTTTAATTTATAATATCTATCAAAATATTCTAAAACTAACATAAATAATAATCGGTAAAATTGCATTAATTAGATTTAATCTATGTTTTGTATCTGACAAATTATCTTTGTAATTATTGTAAATTAGCCTTGGAATAAATTATTAAAAAGAAAAAGACTCTGTACACACAGACTATTGTACATTCTTTAAAAGGACAGCGCCTATTAAGTTAGATATTTCCTAAGCGGAGTATAAAGTTGTTCTGTGATCAGTAGAACGGGTATTAAAGATAAATAAATTGTTATTTCCAAAGAAAAATTATAAATGCATCTTAGAAAATACTAATTAAAGGGTTATTTTATTAATTAATATTATTTTTCTTAATTACATTTTTTATCCTAAAATAATAAAATATTTCAATGTTTTTTTCTCTTTACAACATCTATTGCAGATTATTTTTAATAGAAACGTGTAAAAAAAAAAAAAAAAAAAAAAACTAGCGATAATTTTTTTCTTAGAATACCTTTTATCATAGAAGAGAGTCTAAGACTATATTCATAACTCAATTTTCTCTTAGGTCATTTTTCCTCTAGCGTTGGTATTTTGAATTGACGTCATCCCGACCAACCCTAACCCTGGTCTGACAGCTGTTTATCATTAAAGTATTTTTTAATTAAAGCCTGCTCAAACATTTCATTTAATGAATTTTTTACATGCTTTGTAACGATTTGCTTCTTTTTTATGTCGTTAATGTGAGAAATTGTTTTATTTTTATAATTATATCCTTAATGTTTCTAGTAAGTTTAAAAATAAACTAAAATAATTAAATTATAATTTGTTATTGTTTCTAAGCAATTTTTATTAATATTAGTTTAATATTATATATAATAGTATGTTAAAAGATTAATAATAACTCTTTTGTGATGAAAGTAACTGATTGATTAAATAAATTAAATAAAATTCAATAAGTAAATATTTTATTAGCTAAAAAATTTTGATTTCTTTTATTCTTGGTTCAACCTCGTCAGGTTGTATAAATTTTTATATAGTTACGAGTAATTGGATAGTGAGATAATACAATAACTTCTCTCTCCACAATTCCCATATACCAAAATCAAAATAGAAATAAATCAGAATAATTTAAAGTAAAAATCAAAGTTGGAAGTCAACTTTTGAAAACTGACAAAAATAAAAGTTGTTTCGTAACATTCCCCAAGTAAGAATTGTTAACAATTCTAGGAAGACTTGAACACACACACACAGACTTAAGTGCCTAAACAAATTTAACTCACTAAATCAAAACTTTTAATTTGAACAAAAAAAAAATCTAATAAAAAAACTATAACATACAAATGCTTTCAATCAAATTCTAGTTGAGATTAGATCTGTTTTTATAAGTATTTTTATATTAAATTATTTAAAAGAGTAATGGTTTTATTTTTTGTTTTATTATAAAATAAATAATCATTTCTCGGCAATAGGTGACAAATCTATCGAGGGAAACGATGGTTTCTTTTCAAATGTAACTTTTGATAATAACATAGAAAAAAAATTGTTTCATTTGAAAAATTAATTAAAACATCGTGGAGCTAACTTTCCTCCTTCAATTATTAATCAATATTTCGTCACGAAAATAACGAAAACTTTTCTTTGATCCTTCCATATGTCTTGTTGGATTTACATATGAATAAAGAGATGCCCGTTTAGCCGGACCTTCAATGAGCTCACTTGAAAACGTTAGAAGAAACATATTACATGTATATTTTATCAGGTTTAATTTGGCAATCATTCTTTTAATCGCATTGACTTTACACGTGTTTAATCACAAGCAAGCCAATTAGAAACCTCGTGACCTGAACATATCATTCTCCCCAACATAATTTTTTTTTTTTACCCCCTTTTCAAAGAGCCACTCTTATTCTAAAATAATAAAATAATCATATTAACCCTTACAATTTTTTTTCACCATTTATTATTTTCTATTTAAAAATAAACATAGCTAAAAAAGTAAAACATAACATAATTTTTTCCCTGGTTATTATAATTATTTAATTTTTCTAACGAATGGTTTAAAACACACACAAATTTAAATAAAAAACTTTTAAATTTGATTGCATACGATTAAAGCATTTAGATGGTATCTTATGCTTATTTATATATTTGCGTATAATAATCCTATTTAACTTTAAATGTTGTTTGAGATATACGAGATAGAAACAAAGAGAGCCAAAGAAGTAAGCCTGTTTACTTTAACCCTTTCCCCTTTATATAATATATACATATAATATAGATAGATATACATGCATTTGTTAATGGAAAGAGAATATTAAAATATTTTCACAAGACATGTCTTGTTAACAGAATATATATATATATAATTTAAACTATAATAATAGCGTTTTATTATTATCAATAATATAATAATAGTATGACTTTCCTTTTGTCTTTATGAAAAAGTATATTCAGGATATACGTAGATTGTAGAGTATTAAATAAACTTTATCTACTTTATATAATTTATTAATATTTTTTTAAATGGGTAGAGTGAATGAAATTATTATAATATATCATATCTCACATTTATTTAATGTACCATAATTACCTATTGTTAAAAAAACATATGAACAGTAAAAAACATTAATAAATAAATATGTGTATACCCCTTCACCGAAAATAGAAATAATGGTGAATATTATTTATTAGGAGTATTTTTATTGTAAATATTGATTTTTAGAACTAATATATAATGGTGGGGAGACCGAGTGGGAAACGTCCGCTTGGGAGTCCAAGGACGCGGTGGGAAGGGACGTGGGAGAGATGGGAGAGGGTAAGGATTGGATGGTTGTGGCTCAGAATAGGGATTCTTGGAGAAGTGTGGTTGCTGCGGCCAAGAACTTTCGAGTTCCGTTGAGCCACAGAGATAGATAGATAGATAACTAACATAGAAATATAGAATTATGAAAATTTTTGAAAATTCGTAAATAATGTTGTACAGTCTATTTAATAAGGAAATAACCGTCTTTGTTCGACAAAATTACCTTTTAAATATATTAATGATAATAAATATATTACTTTGTATTGATGATATCAAAGAATTTGGATACATTTAAAGAAGTGATCTATCAGAAGAGAATTTAATTTTAATTCTATAAATGTGAGAATTTTTTTTTTTTACTAATTTTTATTTATAATAAATTTAAAATGGAATTATAAAAAAAAAAAACTGGGTGATTTAACATGAAAGGCCGCCATTGTGCACAATAAAGCAGTTGTTATATTATTGTTATTTTTTATTTAATTAGAAGTCATTGTATACTTTGTCAAATGTTTAATTGTAAAAAAAGAATTTATAAAAGTTTCGTAATGAAAAGGATTTTCTAAAATATTCGGTAATCGCTCATAACAAATAATCCCATTTAAGTTTTGATTCAAAATAAATTTAAAATAATTAATATTCGATAAAGAAAACAATTACTCATCTCATCTGATGTCAATAATAAATAAATTTGTTTAATTTTCAGTTTAAAAATTTGAATAATTTGGAATACCATATCATGTTATTCGACTACTAGTTTCTTGTATTTGTTTTGAATGAATAATTAAAAAATTCTAACAAAAGATATAAAAAATAGCACAATTTAAATACAATAATAGTACAACATACCTAAGATATATTGAAATAAAGATATGTCATTTGAATTCAACAACTTCACTGAATTATGTACATGACAATATAATTATTAACTAAATAAGTTGACCTGTGGCCAGGTCCGAACCGACCGACGGTTTGAAGTAAATTAATTTCCAGCTACAGAAACAATTTCAAATAATTTTAATATATCTATTAATGTAATAAAAAACATATAGGCATATAACATAAATATTTTTAATTTTATTTTATTTATAATATATAGCTGAAGTAGCCGGCGTTACCCGGCGTTACCCGAGGCTGTGACGTCATGAAGGGCTGGGTGACGTCATGTAATTTTAAATTAAGAAAAACATAATGAAGATGATTTTTCCCGAGGATAAAACCAATACATTCGTGGTGATATATAAAAAAATCTCCTCCTGTGAAATTTGGTGTGAAAATAACCCTTCCCTTCCTATCGTCAATCGCTAATACTATCACTTCCGGTTTCCGGATTTGCACCAAAAGTTGATCAATTCATCCCACTGATGCATTAAGTAAATATACCAAATTTCATCAAAATCCGTTGAGCCGTTCAGGCTGTACACATCTATACGGACAGACGGACGGACAGATATCATGCTAAAAATACTTTTTTCTGTTAAGAAAATGCATGATTCGTGGAGATATGTAAAAATCTCCACATGTGAAATTTGGTGTGAAAACAATACCTCCCTTACTATCGTCGGTCGGTAAAAAAGATTGTCATATAGTGAAATAACATTTTTTGAGTATACATTATCCTTGTTATAATTTATTTTTGTTGAACAATTAATAATAACAAGTTCTATTTTATTTGATCATAATTTACTATGTGAATATGAAATAATAATAATAATAATAATAATAATAACAATAAATAATGTGGGAATTTTATTTCTTATCACATGGGATAAATATTTTTTTAAAAATCCCATCCACCAACAATACAACTTTTTAGAGTGGATGATATGACGCCCCTACAGTAAAATAAGCGTTCTTTAATAGGAGAGAGGGGGAGGGGCGATACACATATAATAATCAAATGAAGAAATAAAAGGTGTTGAATGAGGTTATTAGGTGTATATTGTGACAAAGATATAAGATTGGAGACAGTTATGGTACTCCACACAAGCAAGATAAGCCCTACAGATGAACGTTCTACGAATACTATAAATTTCGAAGTAATCAATATTTGGAGAAAACAAATAAATATTTTATTGAACATTAAATTATAATTAATCTTTATTTTTTTTTTTTTTAATTTAAATTTATTTTTATATTAAGTAGGGTAAATTATATTACCTTAAATAGATTAATTTTTTTCTATGTGAGATGGATGTTTCTCATCAAAGTATTTAAGTGGGGTTGGTAAACTAATAAACATTAAGGCGCCCGGATGTTAGAATATAACGATCCTCTTGTTTTACTCATATTCCCAATAATGACGTAGTTGGATAAAACCAAAATGTAATTAACATTAACGAGTAATAGTTTTACTAAACATTAATTTAACATGATACAGCGGTAAAATATTTTTTTATAAGAATATTATGCATGATGATTAATGAATTAATGAATAATTTAAAGAAATATGGGATTAATTTTAAAAAGAATTTTATTTCACGAAAATGTCTAAAAATAATATATTTCGGGTTAAAAAATACAAAATTCTCATTAAAGTTTTATGTTTTTATTCTCTTTGTATCTATTAATCTGTTAATTATTATTATAATTATTAAATGTTTAAATTCTTTATTTATTATGTATTTTTTCATTACTTAGAGAGATTAAAGAGAAGTAGAAAGATTTAATGTATTGTGTGTATATTTTAATTATATAATTTGAATTTGATTCACATATATTATGAATGAATCTCTTAAGACAGAGATGATTTTTTTTTTTTTCAGTTTTAACTTTGTGGGTGAGTGAAAAAGAGGTACATACGATATTTACATGGTACATTTCCAAGGATGATATACATATTATCGATAAATTGAAATTCACAGAGCAACCTTCATCTGTCTTCTACAAAGGCTGACGTATTTATCTATTAATTAACGAAAAAAAAGTATTTTCCTAAAATTGCCAAATTAATTGATATATAAATTAAAATAAAATATCCTAATTTAAAAATATGAAAATGATCATGGAAATCATAAAGGAAATTAATACAAATTTAAAATACTTTCGATAAATAATATTGTTTAAGTATTTGAGAAAGAGAAAAAAATTGTTTTGAAGAGAGAAAATATATAAGATTCTCCTCTCGTTCCCTATCGATGACACTATTCATTATTTATTATAAGTACTAGTATTCTAACATAATATCACTTTAAAATTATAAAATCTTAATATTCTTATAATAGAGGATAAACAATTCACTTCTCTTTTTATTTGATTCACTTTCCTATTCATTTTTCCTCACTTTTTTATGATCTAATCTTGTAAATGTAATATGCTGCTTACCATGGTACGTTTAAAACCTAAGAAAATAATCGAGTTGCTTTTAGTGTTGCTTATGTATTCAATGCAATTCCTAGCTAATATATATCCTTGCCGTCTGACATTTCGTATAACAGAAGGTTCTCTTTTTGAAAGAAAGAGAGAAAGAGAGAGAGAGAGAGCTTTGCTTATCTTGCCAAACCGAAAACACTAATTGCAAGCCATGCTTATCTCCATTTTAATATTACCCAATTAATTCATGTATGCGCATCACAGCAATATGCAAATTCATTTAAAAATATTTATAATAGGAAAAAATAATATCCCTCTCTTGAAAATGAAATAAAATGTAAACTACAATCTTAAATTTAATTATATTCAAAGAAAAATAGAATTAAATAAAGAAAAATTATTTCTTCGAATAAAAATACAGTTTTTCTTAAAAATAATAAAAATATGTAAAATATTTTTAAAAATATTGAAAAATCACGTAGATATTTAACAAATCTGAATAATCAAATGAAAGATACTTGCAAAATCCTTTTTCTTTTAACATATAAAATTATTTATTCTTTTGTTATGATTTTTTTGATAATCAATGAAATATTATTATAGAAATAAATGATTTTAAATTTATATTACTTAAATATATATAATAAAAAAAAAAAGATTATTCAATAAACCATATTTTGCAAAGAAATTGCATGAGGGTAAAAGAGATTATATTAAGAGCTCTTAAATGTAGTTAAACTCTGAAAGTTGGTAATAAAAATCCCATTTGGAGTGACGTTTTTTTTTTAATATCAGCAAATAACAGGGATAAAATCGCCATTAAGAATCAATTTTTTACTTATTAATATCAGCTATCTATCTGTAAACGCGTATAAGTTATTAGAAGAAGGATAACGGCCGGGAATAAAATGAAACTTTTGAATTCGTGATTACTTTTTGGAAACGATCATTATACGTTATTAAAGAATTTATATTAGAGAATATTTGGCTATATGCATACATAAATGAATATCACTTCTTATCTGTTATCTATTATTCAATCCAATAGAAATTAATATACTCGTATACGTCCCTTCCTTACTATGATACATATTTTAAACCCAAATCCCTTGAAGACTTTAAGACAATTCTAATAAAAATACGTTTATTGCATGAATTATATCTGATATAAATAATTATTTAGTCCTTAATTAGTTAAATTAAAATTCTGAATGTACGATTTTTTTAATTATTTTAATTTGTAAATATGATATTTTAGAGTAAGTGACGTTTTGATATATTACATTTGATTTACACATCAAATCAATAAAGAAATTTCTAAAAAAAACTCAAGCCATCTTTAAAAAATAAATTAAAAAAAACTTTTTTATTCATTTTTATGAAACATCAAGTCAAATTTTTTTAATAATATTAAAAGTTTATTAAAAACACAAACAGATAAAATTCACAGTCTTTTCAGTGTAATATACTCTTGTATCTTAGTAAGTAACAAATTTTAAAAGAACTATGATTTTTTTAAATTTACATATTCTCAAGCAAATAAAAAAAAATTGATTGTATTAGAAGAAATTATGTTATTTGTTAAGGAAATATTTGAGTGTGTGGTATATATACGAGGGTGGGTGGGATGAAAAGTTTCCGACCTGACCAAGAAAAACGATGTTTTTAAAGATTTTTTTTTTTTTTTTTTTTTTTGCTATATTTTTCAACATAATCTCCATCAACACTGATACATTTCTCATAACGGTGTTCTAATTAATTAAATTTGATTTAATTTAAGTCTCATCAACAGTTATTCGTTTGGATTACTCTTACAGCGCCAAATTGTCGTTAGAAATGGTTTTTCGAAGCAATTTTTGGTCTAACGTTAGGAAATCCGGCACCCACATTGCACACAGCTTTCCATATTCAAATGGTTTTGCAAAATATTTCGCACACCTTCAGCTGACATCGTACAGGTCTCAGCTATCTTGAAATTTGAAAAATAAAACAAAAAAAAAAAAAAAAAAACAAAAAAAAAATTGAAAAACATCGTTTTTCTTGGTCAGGTTGGAAACTTTTCATCCCACCCTCGTATATATATATAAATAATAATAACTCTATAAAGAAATTTAAAAGCATAACAACCTTATGATAAATTCATTTCATCGAATTAATAACTATAATTATAAAGAAAATATGTCAGTAATATTGCTCTTTATAACTCTTTATGATAAATGTTAAAAAACAAAAAAAAAAAAAAGAATAACCAGATAAATACGTATGTGAATTAAATTTCATTTCAAAAAATAAACCTAGTTGGGAGGTTAGATTAATGATTAATAGAAGTTGTTCTAATATACTATTAATAATAAGAGCTTAATTAGAAGTGAGTATCAAGTTCTATGGGATGACTGGGAAAACCACAGGGGAGAATGTCAAGCAGGTCAAGCTTATTTCACGGCGGCTAGGAATTTAAATGGATTCAATTCATAAGATAAGCGAAGGATGATAAGAGACTAAAAGAGACTATGCATATATGTACAATAATTCAATATAATAATGAGAGTTTAGATTGCTTTGTTTTTTAAAATGTTCGGTAAATAAACTACTACAATTATATACGTATAAAATAAATATGAAATTAAATAATCTCCATGATTTTTAGCTTTTTGTAGCATTGTCTTTTCAAATAATTCAAAATTGTCAATGTGTCTGCTGTATTTCCTGACAGCTTGCGGGTTTGTAAGTGGTGGCACTTTTTCAATGACTAGCCAGCCGACTAAAGCGAGAAGCATCTTTGCAGTTTTGATATTGAAATATCCACTCCTGTGTCCTTCGCGTTCACTCATAGCATTCTCACCGTACATACATAACGTATTTCTTCGGATATTTTACTCATTTTCAAATTAATATAACTTTTAAGCAAGACCAAATATCTATCTTCATTAAAAATGTAAACTGAACTGATTGAAATTGCCCTAAAAATTAGAACAACCTGTAATATGATCAAATGAATCATTGCAATCAATGATATACTAGCTTTTTGTTTTACTAAAAAATAGAATTTGAATATTAATTAATAAAATAAATATATGAATAATTTTTTTTTTATTAGTATCTTTAAGGATTGGTGGATATTGTGTGTTGGAAGTACCATTTGGCATTAGCAGTTGGAGGGGTTAAAGATCAACATGAAGACTAGGCTCGAGGGATCTAAGCGAAATTGGTTATGCAGGTCATGAAAGGGTGGAGATGGTAAAGGATAAAGATTTTTGGTGAGATTTGGTTGATGCGACCTTCAATAAAGCCAAGTGAGTTACAAGTTATATAAACTATATAAACATTTAGTTTAGGAGATACGCATTTTAAATAGTGGAAATAGAAAAATAAAAATGAAGCATTGATTATAATGAAACAAGATTAAATTTTGTAATATCAATTTAATTTAAAAATAAATTTAACTGAAAAATAAGATCAATAATTCTTATTATAAGAAGTTTATAAAAAAAAGTTATTTATGTGTAGTGAAACAAGTAAAATCCCCTGATTACCCTCAAGAGATAATATTTCATTCACTTTTCATACAGGCTTAATATAAAAAAAGGAATAATAAATTGGATTCGATGGACTGGATGTTTTAAACGGAACATATTTAAACTATTTATGGACGATATTCATCATCTATGAAAAGTTTGTATCTGTTGTTGTTTTTTGTTGTTGTTTTCGGGTGGACTATAGAGAAGGGACTAATGAATTAGCTTATAGGTCATTAATAAAAATATTGCTTTTCATGGATAATGATTAATTAAACATTTCGTTTTCATATTTATATATGTAAATTATTTATTTAAATAAATTAATCTTGATATTAAAAAATGTATAGATTTTTAAAATTCTTAAAGTTTAAATTAAAGAGATAAGAGATAAATAAAAAGTTGCGTTTTGCAATAGAAAATCATTGAAGAAATAGAGTTAGTTATTTCGAGTATGTGAGAGTTAAAAAAGAAATTAATTTTAATAACTTTACAAATATATATACTCGTACATTTATAATAAATATCTAAAGATATATTTTTACCGACCGACGATAGTAAGGGAGGTATTGTTTTCACACTAAATTTCACATATGGACATTTTTACATATCTCCACGAATCATGCATTTTCTAAACAGAAAAAAAGTATTTTTAGCATGATGTCTGTCCGTCCGTCCGTCTGTCCGTCCGAATAGATGTGTACAGCTTCAACTGCTCAACGGATTTTGATGAAATTTGGTATATTTAGTTAATGCATCAGTAGGATGAATTGATCAACTTTTGGGGAAATCTGGAAACCGGAAGTGGTAGTATTAGCGATCGACGATAGGAAGGGAAGGGTTATTTTCACACCAAATTTCACATGAAGAGATTTTTTTACATATCTCCACGAATCATGCACTTTGTATTGGTTTTATCCTCGGGAAAATCATCTTCATTAGTTTTTTCTTAATTTAAAATTTTATGACGTCACCCAAGCCCTTCATGGCGTGACAGCCAGATCTTACTTATATATTATAAATAAAATAAAATTAAAAATATATTCGCTGTATATATCATCTGTTCATGTTTTTTATTGCATTATTAGATACATTTAAATTATTTGAAATTGTTTCTGTAGCTGGAAATTAATTTATTTCAAACCGTCGGTCCGTTCTGCGCCTGGCCACAGGTCAACTTATATTTTTAAATAATCCAATATTTTTATAAATCTATAATATCCGGAGGGGGCATGGCAGTTGAATAATAATTTTAATAATATTATATATTTAAAAATATTATAAAAAGTTAAAAGAACAAAACAAATCTTTCAAATTCTGAGAAAAAAGAATCAACTTATCAAATAAATTGATAAATATAATACATACAGAAAATAAAATTTAAAAAGTTAACTGAAATGTGTTTCTTTCATATAACACACATTCCAATTATATATATCAAATTTTTTATATGAAATACAGGAGGTTATTTGTATTTCATATTTCTTATTAATAGAAACTATAACATATAGTAATAATAATAATAATAATAGAAAAAATGCTGGAACTACTCTACCATTTGGCTTTCGGTTGAAAAGTCTTCAAAGAAAAGCCCAAATAGAGTGTAAATCCTTGTCGGTGGAGCGTCTTTTGAGAATTGTTTCTGCTTTGAGTGTCTCGATGCATGCATTTCACTACCACTTGGCGTGAAAACCACCTGACAAGAGAAATGAATTAATGAATAAATAAGTATATTATTGTCGATATCTTTTATTTAATCTATCTTGTTGAATTTATTCGAGAGTAAATTAAATCCAATTATATTTTAAAAGTAATTTTTATATAATAATTGTAAAAAATTACAAATAGATGGTATTATTAATTTATTTAATATTTAATATATAAAATGTTTGAAAATGTATAGAAAAAAAAAATAGAATATTTTTATTGTGCAGTATATAATATACTAAGTGTGAAATAATGTGTCTTATAGAGTAAATTCTCTTAAACATCCAAGTTAGACATTCAAATGGATTATAAATGTTGAAGAATTTTGGTTAGTAGTACTTAAGTAAAGATATCACTGTTGAAATGCTCTCGTTTAATCTGTAGAGAGAATTACTTCATATTTGAGGTTTTTGTGTAAATATTAACACTTCTACACTTTATAAAGAATTCTTGAATCTTGATTGTCTAAAATTGAAAATTGTTGGCAAAATCAAGTAAAAACAAATGACAAATTGAATAAAATTAATATAATTTTATTTCATCTACAAATAGTAAATACAATTATTTTAATTTAATTAAATGAAATTATAACTGAGAGTAGTAATCTTAATCAATTGTTAATTGAATTGATAAATTTAAAGAGATAGGATCATAAATAATTAATCAACATACAAAATGATGGTTGAGCACACCAGCATACATCAAATCAAGTCTTTTAATTAAATTATCTTGTAAAAAAATAAATCTTTAACAAAAACAAACAAGAACATTGATAATTAATTGTTAAATAAATATATGTACTTAAATATTAGTATATTTGATTTGACAAATAATTACCTAGACCTAGAATACCTACTTTTTAATATTTAAAAAATTATTAATTATTAATCAAAAACATTTTTAATTTATAACGTATTTTATCAATAGGCATTAAATAATCCATATTATTTGAATTTGATTAGATATATAAAAAGAGAAATATTTAAAATTATCAATCATATGATTATTATTAATTTTTTCTTTGGTTTAATTTATGCATGATTAGAAATATAATTGATAAATTTTATATGGTTGTTTGCGTTCTATTTTCAGATTAATGTTTGCTCTGATATAATGGATTGATTGTCAATCAAAAAAAAATAAAAAAGAAAAAAAGAATTCCCCCGACCATATTTTCAATTAATTTTCTCCTAATTAAATCTGATTAACATACGCATGGACAATTACACTCATTCTTCTCACAATTCTGTAGTTCAGCAACGCAATTTGATATATACACCTACTTCTATTTAAGAATATAAAGTCTATATGCTTAAAATTTATACTACTTTAATTTAATCAACATTCGAATGTGAGTTGGAATAAAATGGAAAAATTCCCCTTATTATTATAATTCTGACAAGAAAAGTTTCCAATAATAAATAAAGAGATCTATTATTTATAATAAATAATTATCATCAATTCTCAAGTTTTTTTCTTTATTTCAGAATAATTATATCTTTAAAATATTATACAGTGGCCTATACTTTTCCAATTAGTATATCTATGGTTGTTGTTTCATTCTAGGAAATCAAATGTTCTACTAATAATGATAAAAAAAAAAAAACAAAAAAACAAAAATGATTTATTCAAATGTATAGAGGTAATAAATAAAAAATGACCACCCTTAATCAAAAATTTAATGAATAGTATATCTAGATAATAATCTATAATATATAATAAATTAATAGGAGTCAATATTTTAGAGAATATAATTTAAAAAATGTATACCCGTATAACTCAGCTTAGGGAAAACAACAAACAATCATGTATATTTAAAGTAAACTACTTATTAATGACTATATTATTTATACTAAAATGAATGCATATTCGAATTGCTTTCTATTATTTCTTCATTTAATAAATATTGAAGTAGAAAATACAATAAAATAATTATGAAATAAAATTATATATTATTATTATATATTTTTTTGAAAACTTGAATATACCTTCTATAAATACCGTACATATTTATATTAGTATTAATAATATTTTAATTATTTTATTTATTTATTCATCTTTATTTACTTTCTTTGACGCGTTGTTCTTTGTATTTATTTCTCAAAGGATTTTTACAAAATTAGTAAAAATATCTTTAAACAAACATTGAAGATAAAAACAAGTTTTTTATCTACACAAAAGAATCATATTTTAAATTATTAAATATCTTAACTAAGGTTTACCTTTTCCTTTTTCTTTTAAGAAATAATGAAATTTTTTTTAGAATTGTTTGTTATATAAGTTAATTATACAAATAATGAAAAGAAATTTAAAATAAAAACTATTTTTGTTTCACGCAAGTTTAGGTATTCAATCTGGTAATTTTTTTTATTAGATATAGGTAGTATATTTATAAATTAAATAATTAAAAATAAACAAATCTGGATATAACAATATTTAATCTAAATTTTGCATTTATTTAGAACAATATTTCTTTATTAGTAATCAAAATGATTGAAAAATTTAAATGGATCATTTAAACTAATTAGAATTATATACAATATTACGTATACCTACAGGTATATAAATGAAATCATAAATATAAAATAGATAATAATATATTATTATAAAAGCTCTCGGAGCATCTGACGAGTCACTATCGGTGTGTCTGGCCTGGCGATGTCCTGATGGAATACAATTCCTCTCCTATTGGCTAAAACTGACCGCTTCTTGGCAATTGCTTCTTTCAGACGGTCCAATTGTTCACAGTACAGTTCCTAGTTAAGATTTTGCTGTATGAGAGTAGTTCATAGTAGATGATGCTCTGCCAATCTCACCGAACACAAAGCAAAACCTTCCTGGCCATCAATCCTGACTCAACAAGGTTCGACCACTATCAACCGTTTCAGAAATGGATTGATTTGGTTCCAATTCAGTGGCGGTTCGCAGATAGAAATTCAGCACAACAGGTTTTTTTGTGCGACTTTCAAATCTAGCTATGGACAGGAATCATACAGAAAGTAAAAGAGTGAACAAATGGTTGGTGGTCTGCGGTCAAGGGCACTATATATGACTCTGTGGCTGAACTATATACAGTGACGGGAAAAAATAAATATGGCGCTGTTGACGGGCAATGGCAATGGCCCTTTTAAACAGGTGATTGCCATTGCCCGCCAACAGCGACATCTCGGCCTTTACTTATTTTCGTTATTATACATTGTTTCTGTTATCGGTATTAATAAATTTGTTGTTGTTTGCCTGTTATAACAAGGATGAGTGTAGATCGAATGGCATTGGGATGAGTGGAAGGGAGGGGTGGGGGCAGAATGAAGACTCAGGCAACGGATATCATGTCAATCTTTCTCGCAGAATTCCGGGCGGTGGTTGAATTGAGATATTCCCAGGAAGGAGTTTTAGCAAGTAGAAGTCCGGCACCTCGGAATATATGCAATATTTACGAGATGTCCATGAGGATTTTCCTTTGAAAAATAAGCTGGAGTGTCTCAACTCGACTATCTCGTAATTTTATTTAATTGAATTAAATAACATTAAATCAAACTGAAATTCTATATATAGCAGTTATACAACATATATCTTTATTTTTACGGTTACTTTAGAAGAAAAAAAATCAAAACGTTGTAGGTAATGACTCTCTTCCGGTTGAGCTATATTTCTCAAAAGTTGATAGTAAAATACGAATTTTGAATAATGCCCGTATATCAAATTTCATTATTCTAGCTCAAACCGTTTTTGCGTAATCTTGTCTACATACACACACACACACACACACACACACACACACACACAGAGACATTTTTCTAAACCTTAGTGAAAATGACTCACAGACCTTCAAAACGTATAAAAACATCAAAATCTCAACATTTTCATGATCAAGTAAAAAATCGACAACTGGTCTTCCAGTGGGTGCATTTTTGACATCGAAATTATCCAAACACAAAAGACGAAACCAAAATTGCACGTGATTGGCTGTTACAGTATGAGGACCATAAACACCATTTACATTGCTTGTCTTTTTTGCTTTATTGAAGAAAATCTAAAAATAAAGCGTATTTTCTCTTTGCTAGTTTCCATCTTTGACGCGCGCTCAAACACAACTGAGACAACTAATAACAAAACTGTTATTACTATCTCGCTAGAGATACTAGTATTGCGATCACGAAAATTTTCGATGTTGAGATTTTGATGTTTTTATACGTTTTGAAGGTTCCTGAATCATTTTCACTAAGGTTGAGAAAAATGTCTGTGTGTGTGTGTGTATGTGTGTGTGTATGTGTGTGTGTATGTGTGTATGTGTGTATGTGTGTGTGTATGTATGTAGGCAAGATTACGCAAAAACGGTTTGAGCTAGAATGATGAAATTTGGTACATGGACATTATTCAAAATTCATAGTTTTCTATCAACTTTTGAGAAATGTAGCTCAACCGGAAGAGGGTCATTACCTACAACGTTTTGATTTTTTTTCCTCTAAAGTGACCGTAAAAATAAAGATATATGTTTGATAATTTTTCACATGATTAATAATTGTATAAAACTGCTATATATAGAATTTCAGCTTGATTGATTCGCTGAAATTACCAGAATTAATTTTTTAACACTGCAAATCTCACGCGCCAACACGTGACGTGGTGCCATCAACAAAAAGCCAAACATGCGCTGGTTTAATATTTATTATTTATTATTTATAATTTATAATTAATTAAATTTAATTTAAATATAATATATTATGTTATTTAATCCAATTCAAATTGCGAGATAGTCGAGTGGAGACACTCCAGCTAATTTTTCAGTATGAATTCTCTTCTTTCTGAAGCCATCTAGTGGCACCCGATCGAACTTAGACAACACAAGGTACAGATAACTAAAGCTATCTTTTGGAAAAATAAGGGGGTTTATTTTTTTAGACCTATTATATACACAAATTGTAGAAAACTCTCACGTTGATTAAAATTTAACAAAAAAAAAAAAACGAAAGATTTACAAGTATTTAAAATATTTTTTGGTAGGACTTATGCATATATGCTTGGATATAATCTACCTATATAAATTTACATATATATCCAACTGAATTTAGCCTCAGATTGAACTTAATCATTTTTAATTTAACTATTATATTGTATATTGTAATATATATATATATATATATGTTTTAATTTTTAAAAATATAATTTATTTAATAAAACCGATCTGGGGACATATTAAAGTTTACTAATTTAATAATTTCCTTTATTTATTATTCAATTTATGTTTATTTAATTCACTCTATTTAGGTACAATATAGAAATTAATATGTAATATGGAGATTTGATTCTAAAATTTGTATAATTTGTAAATAATTTCATTATTATACCTAATTTTTTTTTTTCTATATTTATAGTTAATACTTATGTAATTATTAAATATTTGAATGTAAATATTAATATAAACTCATGATAAGGTAATGTGAATCGGTTATTTGATTACACATACATTTTATAATAACTCCATCATTATAATAAATAGCATGATTTAAAGTCATACAAATAATATAATACCTAATTTTACTAAATTTTTCTTTGGAAAATCAAAGAGAATTAAGAAATTATATTAAAAAATAAATGACACAGTTTTGTAGAGTAGAAAAAGAACTTTCTAATGAATACAAACACTTTGCCATACAACAAACAAATCACTTAAATAAAGAGCTTTTAAAAAAAATAAACGAACTTATTCCCCAACCTATTATTTTAAATTAAATTTTATTGTACATAGAGAAAATTATGAATATTGATTCTTATTCGTATCGGTAAAATCATTACAATAAATTAAATTTCTACAATGAAATAATTGAAATTCGATATATTTAAACTTAAGCAAAATTAGAGTAGTTATTTCAATTAACATAATTGAAAATGGATAATGGAAATGCATTCAGATTTGTCCCAAACAGCCAATATTATTGTTATATTAATTCGTTTAACTACTCATAGAGTAAAATCCTTCACACATATATATATATATATATATATATATATATTTGGCTATTATAATTAAAAGAATTATAAAAAAATATATATGTATTATAATATATTATATTTGTATCTTCTGTTAATTTTAATGATTCTTGCCATATAAATTGCTTGGTATTTAACATGTGAAAATTGTAAATGCGAATATATTTTATAAAGGAATATTATTATAGAAAGGTAATATTTTTCCATCCCCCTAAAATATAATGATATTCAATTATTCGTGAAATTTTATCCAGAGTACCAAAAAAAAAAAAAAAAATTATTTTCATTGATAAAACAAACTAAAAATTATGATATCTTAAATCGCTTTTTCAATTATCTTGACTTGAAAAAGTGGAAATATTTAAAAACTTAGTTCATGAAGGATAATAATATTCGAGAAGAATTTAAATCGAGAATATATTCGAGACAATCGGATATTTATATATATATTGTATAAAGTATGGTTTAGTATGGGTTGGTTAATGAAAATGGGATTAGAAAATAATATTTTATTAATTGGTAGCACTCTGGTTAAATTTTGAAGAATATTTGGGTAATTGAATCCGCGAAGGTTGATGAGGGAAAGGATAAAATTGAACTCGTTCAGAATAAAATGCAGATATAAAATTATAATAAAATTGAATATTTAATACTAAAGGTTTGATATTATAATAATATTTCAGTAATTCTATATAAATATTTTTAAAAATTAGTGCAATTTTTCATTAATGATTATAAGAATATTTAATATAATGATAATGATTCAACGAAATTATTAAACATTTTGCTTTGATTTATGTTAATTAGAGGAATATTGATAGATATTCCTAAACTAATTTCAATCAAAAGAGAAAAAAAAAATTAACAAATGTTTTAGTTAAAAGTCAATGAAAATCTTAAATACCAACTCTCATTATCCAGTTAAAAATGATTTATTTAAATAATAACTTTAAATATTTATGCTAAAACTCTACAATATCATTGTTGTTTTTTTATGATAGGGCGATTTAAAACTTGGTAACATTTATTTATTTATTGGTAACATAATTGTAAATCTATATATATAAAAAAAGGTTTTTGTCTGCACATTGCTCAGAATTTAAAAATTTTTGCATATCTTCGCGTTTCATGACCTCTAGAATCCAAAAGTGACTTTAGAATTTTTCACGTCTGTCTGTCTGTCTGTCTGTCTGTCTGTCTGTCTGTCTGTCTGTCTGTCTGTCTGTCTGTCTGTCTGTCCGGAAAATTACTATTTTATAGACTCAGAATTGGCTGAACCGATTTCTTTGAAATTACATCACAATATTCTTATATACCTCTAGAGTAACATAGGCTATACATTTTATTAATATCTTATCAATAACCGCAGAAATTAATTTTTTAAAGTTTATATAATTCTCCGTGTTGTTCATTCAAGAGCAGCTCGCGGCTCACTGTCGGCCTAGCGGAATCATTTCAAACAATGAATTATCATAGAGATTCCCAATCGAAGAATTATTATAATATTTCCCTTTTTATTTTAAATTCTAATATACAAATATCAATTCAATTAAATAATTTATTCTAAAAGTTCTCAATTTAATTAAAATATTTATTAGATCATATTTTTATCTTAAATTATTTTTTATTTAATTGAATATTTCTTCTTTTCTATAATATATATATAATAATATATAAATTTTATCATTGAATAATAAAAAAAAATATTATTTAACCTGAATTAAAATGACTGAATTATATTATCTTTGTTTTTTATTTTAATTTAATTACTCTATTATTAATTACTAAATATATATATATATTATATAAAAATTAAAATATGATGATATAAAGTTGTTTTAAATTTTTGACATTTTTAAATTGGGTATATTTTTTAAATTTATTAAAATGTCTTTTTTATTTATTATGTTTAAAAGATTCATTTTTATTATGTGATATTAATAAAAAATAACGATGCTCTGTGCAAGTCGAATCATGTTGCACATAATTAAATAACAATTGCCAAACAAAGAATATAATATTTTTTTAAATTCTTATATTTAAATATCATTTCAATTAAATAATTTATTCTAAAAGGTCTCATTTTAATTAATTTAATAAAATATTTAAATCACCATTCAATTTTTTATTAATAGGCTTCTTTTTTTATTTTTAATTTTTAATAAATTCTCTTTTTTGATATGATATTAATAAAAAATAATATTAAATTGTATATAAATATAAAAATTAGAATATTTGAATTTTTTTAAATTTTAACACAAGTAATCAATCATATGCATTAAGAATGAAAAATTTTTAAAATCAACTTGCTATTAAATTCAGAAAAAAAATACTGATATATAGAATATATAGACAATTCGAATATAATTTAAAACTCTTTCTCTCCTTCTATTTTAAATTAAAAAAACGGAGTTTTAAGAAATTTAGATGCCATATGCAACATGGGTGGGTAAATGAATTGGGCTGGAAGAGAAGGCAATTTATAATTTTCTTCTAATTCAGATTTAGGACAAATCGTACAACATTATATCAAATCTCGCTAAGAACATTCAATATTTTTGTACACAAATTATTCAGAGTATTGGCTAAGCGTATCACTCACAATCAGTTTATATTGAAATTTATATAAATTAACAAAGTAAAAATTTTAATTTGTTTAAATTTTATTATAATGAATCAAAAAAAATTAAATATATAGATCACATGATTAAGAGAAGCAAAAAACTTAACAGAAAATAACTGTTGGATGGAGGTCGGACATGACAGAAACTGTAAGCGAAATCTTCATATTGCGACGAATAATTTTCAAATCCCCTAGCACCACAGAATTTAAGTTTCTTTTAAGGAAAATAACTATGATCTAAAAAAATTAATAAATGAACTTAATAATAAAAAAACAAATAAATCAATTAATTTAAATTAATACTATTAATGAATGTATATATTGGTCATTTATCTATAGTTTTATACCGTTAATTTTTATAAATTGTCTCAAGTCTCTATTTTTGCATTTTCTCAAGTTTCATTATAATTAAAAATATTCAATAATAATCTAGCAATGAAAATAAAATACCAAAATGTAATGATCAAGAAATATTATACTCTATTATAACATATACAATACTTATAAACTATAGGCGGAGGAAATATTAGGAGATATCATTGCGGGTTCAGGCCAAATCGACCAACATTAATTAAGATATTTTCATTATGACAGATATTAGGAACAAAACCGCGAATTCAATATTTCTGTTCACTAATTATTTGTAGACTTTAGTAAAACATACACATGACTCAATATAGATCAGCATAAACTTTTTCAAATTTTGATCTTCAAATTTCTCTTGAAGGTAGTAAAGAAAGAATAAGATGCGGAAATCAATTGTAAAATATTAGGTTACTCAGACGACTTAAATATAATAGGAGATTCGGCAATTGCAATTACAGATAGCGAGGAAAATTTAATGGAGGTTTGAAATTAATAGTGATAAGAAAAAATATTTAGTAACAAAGAGGAAGAGTATTAACATACAAAATCTTAAGATACAAAATGTAGAATTTGAATATGTAGAAAAATTGAATGTAATCACGAAGGATAATAATATTTGAGAAGAATTTAAATCGGGGTTGCAATCGGGAAACGCCTGTTATCTGCAATAAAGAGGCTTATCTCTTCAAAATTATTATCAAAGGGAATATATAAAAAGATTATTTTGCCTGTTGCATTATATGGGTGGGAGGCATGGTCTATGACCCTTGGAGATGAGAGTAGATTCAGAGTATTTGAGAATAGGATTCTTCCCTGCATTTATTGGCCAAAGAAAGATGAGGTCACCGGGTATGAGGGAGACTGTATAACAAGAAATTGCATGGCCTCTCTGCATCTTCAGAAATAGTTAGGGTTATAAAAGGGAAAAAGCTGCGATAGGCAGGGCACGTGGCAAGAATGGGAGAGGAAAAAGATATTGGTGGGAAGACCGATTGGAAAACGTCCGCTTGGAAAACCAATGACGCGTAGGAAGGGACGTAAGAGAGATGGAATAAGGGCTCAGGATAGGGACACTTGGAGAAATGTGGTTGTTGCGGCTAAGAACTTTAGAGTATCTTTGAGCCACATAGGTAGATAGATATAACATATACAATAATAATATATATAATTAATATAGTGATTAAATTAAAATATATTTTTTAAATAAGAACACAAAAAGAAATGAATGTTTTATGTAATATACTCATTGAAACAAAATGGATGAAAACCTTTTAATACTTTCAACCACCAAATACTATGTACAACTCGGGGGTACAGGGGGCGGAGCCCCCGTCTAGGTGTGAAGAGCGCCGAAGGCGCTCTGAGCAGCTAGTATATATATATATATTGTAATGATTTTTTTATAAGATAGTGAATTTGAAGGGGGTAATTTTAAGAAAAAGAAAATGTATTGGGCGCAAAGGTTGGACTTTGAATGGGCGTGAACTGACCCGGAAATCTGGACTAAAAGAAGAGAAAAAAATTAAATTCAAAATTAAGAATTAAAAATTTATTATAAGATTTATTATATTTAATGTTTAAATGTAAACTTTTAAAACCGTTAGATTTAAATATAAACTTGGAAAACCTTTAGATTTAAATGTAAATTTTTTAATTATAATTTTAGATACAAAAAAATTTATTTTTATATTTTTTATAAAAAAAAAAATAAAAGACATTTTTTAAAAATTAGAGAGAAGACAATATTTGTTGTGAAACAAATTTTTTTAATTTTTAGATTAAAACAATTAAACAAAAACAATTCTTCTTAAAAAAACACAATCTTTCTTGTAAATCTTGTAGCCGGTCCTTATATAAGCGATAATCAGTGGACTGGTGAATGGGGGTCCTTTTTTCCTCCAATCTCCTCGGGACGCTAGCTACGGAACGAATGTCTTCTGCCTTTCCAACAACTAGTCTCTTCAGGGGAAACGTATTACTATCTTAATCCTTTACACAAATAAATTTATTTTTAAATAAATAAATTTTATTTTTTTATTTTATTTTAAGGATTAATGATATTTTTAATATATATATCAGTGGACTACTTATATATAAAATTCTCGTGTTACAAAACTTTGAAAAAATACTCCTCCGAAACGGCTGGACCGATTCTTATGACATTTTTTATGTATATTCAGTAGGTCTCAGGGCATGTCAGACTTCCTTTAGAAAACCGCTAATCGGTAAGGTGTGTCCAGGGGGTGGAATTTAAATAAAATTAGTTTAGTTACAATGCTAGATCATAGAGGCGCTGGTGGCGGTAAATTGACTTCTATATATACCCTTATAAGAAGCTTGCAAACAAGACTGGTTTCCGGTTTAGTCAGCTAGGGCGTCATCTTATGACTTTGCAACCTCAGTTCGAAACTCGCAAAGGCACATTTTTTTTTAAGTATTATATATTTTTTTTAATTTATTAATTTTTATTATTTTAATATTTTATTAAATTATTTTATTTTATTAAATTAATAATTATGTCAATTAATTTTTTGTGCATAAATAAACATATATAAAAAACTATATGATTAATTGAAATATTGTAAATATTAGAAAAATAAAAATAAAAATATAAATATTAAAAACATCTTTTTTATTGAATTCTTTGCGCTGCTTAATGACAACATGTTTATATCAAATTTTTAAAAATTAATTTCTGCGGTTATTGATTAGATATTAATAAAATTTATAGTCTGTGAACAGAAATGAAAAATTCTAAAGTCACTTTTGGATTCTAGAGGACATGAAACGCGAATATACACAAAAAAATTTAAATTCTGAGCAATGTGCATATAAAAATCTTTTTATATATATATTGATATTTACAATATCTCATATTGGCCTTTATACTTTGAAAACATTCACATTACGGCTATAATTTAATACTATTAATTTTTAAGATTATGTGAGTAAATCATTTTAATTAAGAAAATTTGATCTCATAATTGGATTTTCACGTAAGATTTTAATATATATTTTTTAATATTATTTTTATAGTAGTTTAGTGTTATGCTAATTTCTTTGTATTTTATTTTTATTTTGTTTACTTTGTTTTTACCGACCGACGATAGTAAGGGAGGTATTGTTTTCACACCAAATTTCACATTTGGGCACATGGCTAGAATGGGAGAGGAAAAATATATTGGTGGGGAATGTGTTCGATTCGAAAACGTCCTTTTGGAAGACCAATTGTGAACAGGGTGGACAATGTAGGAAGGAACGTGAGAGAGATGGGACAGGGTAGGAGTTATAGCTCAGAATAAAGACACTCGGGAGGGGGTACAGGGGGCGGGGGGCTCCGTCTAGGTGTGGAGATATATTGTATATATATAAAATAAATATCATAAGAACAATAATAAAAATTACTTAAAAATTAAATTAAATTATTTAAATATTTAAAAAAAGAATTAATAAATCGCCATATGGACATGAAATAATAACTTATATCAAGGAAAAGGAAATTGGGCGGTTGATGGTCATAGAATAATAATAAATATGCAATAACCAGATAATGTGTATGATTTCTTTTTTAGTCATTTGTTTCATTTATTAGTGTTATTAGATCATGTAGCGTTAAAAAAAAACAACAACGATGTTTGGGTGTGGCTTGATTGCTCAAATAGGGTTGGCTTAAAAGGGAACATAACCTGGGACCAGAATTACAGGGGACTGCTTAAAGGGTGAACAAACGTACCTACATGCATAATATTGTATATCTTTAGGGTGTAATACGTTATTCTGATAGTCATAAACATGTAAATAGTCGTTAGGTTAATTAAAGGAATATTATAATGATGAGTTCAATTATAATTATAATTATTAGTATAAATAGGTGTACACACACACAAACCATATATTTATATTAATAATAAATACAATTTAAAATAATTAGCTATTAATAATTATTTAATTTCTAATGTTTTTTTTTTTTTTGTTTTTTTAGTTCTAGAACTAAAAACCAAACATTTTTGGTTTTGTGAATATGAGAACATTTTATATTAGAAATATTATATGCATTATATTATATTAGTCGATGCTTTATATGACTCAAAAATAAGTTATTCGATTAATTTTATCTCTGTAGTTCTACAGAACTCGTAATAAGTTCTTAATACACAATCACATTTCTCCAAGTATCTACCCCTATGCATCCAATTCCTATTTTCTTGCATCTCTCTTATGTCTCTCTCTTCCTTCATTGTCCGCCCACCGCGTCATTAGTCTTCTAATCGGACGTTTTCCAATCGATCGCCCCACCAATATATTTTTTGTCAATCTATCTTTTATATCCTTTTCTTGACACGTGTCTTGGTCATTACAACCTCTAACTATGTCTGGAGAAGCATACTCGTATAGGTGATACAACAGCCATTCATGACGTCACAGCCTGGTCTTACATATATATTATAAATAAAATAAAATTAAAAATATTTATGTTATATGCCTATCTTTTTTTTATTACATTAATAGACATATTAATTAATTATTTGAAATTGTTTCTGTACCTGGAAATTAATTTATTTCAAACCGTCGGTCGGTTCGGGCCTGGCCACAGGTCAACTTATTATATTATATATTGTTTTTCTTAAAATTTGAATCTATAAATCTTTATTTAAATATCAAAGATAATAAATCTGTTAACTTTATTCTTAATTTTAAATTTTATCCTTTTTTTAATTTTATTCTTTAGTCCCGATCTCCAGGTCAGTTCACACTCGGGTTCATAGATTTAGAGTGCCTCACTCTCCCCTTTAAACAAAAAAAAAAAAAAAAAAAAAAAAAAAATCATTATAGTATGAAATATGAATCGTTTCATATATTTGATAACATAGTCATTTTGTAAAAGGTCTGATTTCAAACTTTGCCGGAAGTAGAGATGCCTGGGATCTTTTTGAAAACTCACCTAATTTTAATGAGAATTAAAGTTTTTTTATGTTTTTAATCTTTTCATTATCTTATTCTCTAAGGTGCTTGAATAAGTTCTCGCTGTTTTTTTTTTTTTTGTGAAAATCAATGCTTTATTTACACAATGTGGTGCACACAACACGTCACTCCAAGTGTACAGCCCATCACAAGACACTACTTTTTCCCATCCCTCCAATTCATCGTCTTTAAACTTTTTCGGTGCGCCAGAACGTTCTTTATCTTGAAGATCAAAATCGTCATTTTTGAACCGTCGAAACCAGTCTCTGCTAGTCGTTTCTGACAGAGCATGTTCCCCATACGTCTCAACAAGAATTCGGTGTGCTTCAGCTGCTGATTTCTTCTGTATAAAATAATGCAAAAGAATTCCCCGCAAATACTCTTTTCGTGGCACAAAACTCGACATCTTTAAGCACTCAGAACAAAATGTGGTTGATACTGTGGCAAACAGAAACACACTGGCGTTCAAGAATACGAACAGTATTTCCTGGAAATGCGTTCGTTTCAGAAATATCATCCACTTATATTACTGGAAACGCCATCTATTAGAAAACAGCGAGAACTTATTCAAGCACCTTATAAAATAAATAAAAACATCAATAATAGAAGATCAAATAATTTTCAACCTGTACATAGAGTAAGTAATAAGCTTGGATTAAGGCCCCATTTCTATTCTCCAAACCCTTCGATATTCCTAAAGCAGAATTTAATAACATCCGTAAACTTATTAGACTCCTATTCATATATTTTCATATAAATTGGTCAATATTATTTTGATACTTCTATTTTAATAAGTGTACAATTTATCTTTTCAGTAAGAATTATGTAATTTATAATATTTTTATTTTGAACCTTTGCACAAATTTATGTCTCTTTATCCAATAAATTATGATATTACATAATAGAAACACCATAAAATGTTAATTAATAAATTAAAAAATAAATAATATATTTATTATCATTTTAGTAGGATCAATAGTTTATATGACCTTTAAAATGTTTTAAAATTTAAGTATAATATTTTTTAAAGTTTATCCAAAGTCGTTATCGAAAGAAATTTATTTTCTACTTTATCTTTATCTTTATCTAATAGTTGTAGATTTATGTATTGCAGAGGGTGGATATTTTCTGAATTTGGATCTATCTTCTTGGAAATGGTGCTCTCGTAAATTACCCCCTCATCTAATTAATGGATAAAACCAGAGAGAGAAAAAACATACAATAGAATACGGCGTCGAGTTTTTGATGTGCTTAGAATTAAATGTCTTCGTGTTAGTAGACGTCATAAAAATAAAAAAAATAATACTAATAATGATAATAATAAAAAGGATTATTTTTTTTTATAACTGTCGACGGCCGGTTGCAATTTACATCCCCGTGAATATAAATATAGATTGGAGCGAAAGACGACACATTGCGTTTACACGGTCGGGGGAGTTACTGTCCCTGCCAGCATCCCCCGGAGAGAACATCCCTCACGGATGGGCGCGTATGTAGGGGTCACACCTTGTTACACTCCCGTTGATGAGGAATCAACTTTTCTACCTACCAAGTTGGCTAGAATAGGGCTGGTCGAAAAAGAATGAAGAATTGCATTGACAAAGCGTTTTTATTGAATTAAATTAAATTAAATTGAACTAATAAGTAGGGGGGTATTTATAATTCATAAATTGGGGGGGAGAGCAAAAAATGTGTAGTTATATGCAAAAAATACATTTATTTCAATTTAATTGGATACATTTCAAATAAAGAACTTTTATCTTATGGTTTATTTATTTATTGATATTGGTATCCAAATAAGATTCAATGGATGATTGACTGCATTACTAATTTAACGATTCAAACCAAAGCTCTTTCATTATAAGTAATTTGAGATATTCATAATAAAGGTGATTTGGATTTGGTGACCACGATCTATTATATAATAATTGATGAGAACAACTTCAATTATGGGGAATCAATAATAATAATTAATCAATGAATATTTAACTATCATATGATACCAAGATTAAATTAGGGGCTTATTTATAATTTGGAACCTTGGAGAAACAAAATTAATATTTTGATTTTATCAAGCACATGATTAAAAAATAACAAGATACTATTTAAATTATTTTATTTATTATCTTAATTTAAAAGAAAATAAAGGGAATTTTTTTTAAACTTGATTGTGTTCTTTTAGTTTTAGTGGATAACCCCGTTTTCGCAATTATTTACCTAAAAGCTACAAGCGGATATTTACATATATATATATATATACGTATATACACTTTAAAATACAATATTCATATATATATTGAAGATTTTAGAAACATTTATTTTGGACTTAATGAAAACTTAAAATCTAACAGAATAAGTTGACCTGTCTCCTCATGTGAAATTTGGTGTGAAAATAACCCTTCCCTTCCTATCGTCGATCGCTAATACTACCACTTCCGGTTTCCGGATTTGCACCAAAAGTTGATCCATTCATCCCACTGATGCATTAAGTAAATATACCAAATTTCATCAAAATCCGTTCAGCCGTTCAGGCTGTACACATCTATACAGACGGACAGACGGACAGACATCATGCTAAAAATACATTTTTCTGTTAAGAACATGCATGATTCGTGGAGATATGTAAAAATCAACACATGTGAAATTTGGTGTGAAAACAATACCTCCCTTACTATCGTCGGTCGGTAAAAATCGATCTGTATTGGTTTCAGCCTCGAGAAACATCAACTTTATTAGTAAAAATTCATAAACAATTTTTTAAACAGTTTAATTTTTCTTATCAATTGGATCATTTAAATTTAAACATTCAGAATATTTTTTTGAAATTTATCCAACAAATTATTAATATATTGAATATTGAAAACGAACCTCTTCTTTTTAAATTATGAACTAAATATTTATTTCTTCAAATTAGATTCTGTTGGCGAATAGAGGAATCATGATCTTAAAGAGTAAACTTACAAAGTGAAAAAAGCTTATCGGATTCAAAAACATTTATTTTAAAAAATTGAGTGTTAACTATTGGGAATTTAAATTAAGCTCCTGACTAGATAACCAAGCACGAGTTTATCATGTAAATTTTATACCAATAATATATTAAAGTTTCAATATATAGAATATGGAAATTTTGGTTGGTGTTATTAAAGGAGATTTGGTGTTTTTGTTGGTGTTTTTCCGATTACGATGTTTTGTTTCTTATGAACTCGGTCCATATGTCCTTCCCGGGCTGTAAACCCAACCCGTGTCAGGGGAGCTTTTATTGAGTCAGGCTACAAGAATGCTATTTATTAGAATCCTCGCGAAGTGTCGACCCCCCCCCCCCCCCTCCTCCCCACTTGATGAGCTGAATCCAATAACTGCCCAGGGAAGAGAAGAGACACATAGAAATAAAATAAAAAGGATCATTGAACAAAGCGCGTGTGGAAATCGTTTAACAATAGAATATCCAGTTTTGCGGCAAGTTTATAGAATCCTAAAATGAACAAAACAAGAACATTATTATGATTTTCATAAATGTTGAAGATAATATTTTAATTATTAATAGGTAATGTACGTTACCTATCCAAAAATTAACCTGATTTCATGATGCTTATCTTAGAAGACGAACGATGCTTTCAACATGCCATGCCAATAAATTATACATATTATCCAATGTAATCAAATAAAATACGGTGGCTTTATCAGCAGGAAATTAACATGACAAAGAACAAGAAGTATTAAAATTAGATATGTAATTAGATACGAAAATGAAACTCGAATATTCAAAATAACGAGAAGTGTATGCATGTATGCGTGTATTTAAGGGTTTGGGGGGTTGATATTTCCGCAAGCAAGCACTAATATACGCCACGCTCTCGTGAAACTCATAGAACACATTAAAATATATTTACGGAAATTGCATATCTAGAGAAAAAAAAAGTTTTTTTTGCCTTCTCTGTCTCTTAAATTTTAGTAAAGTTTAAAATGGTAGGGAAAATTATTATAAATTTGTAATAAAGTGACAATTGGTGTTGCTAATTAATCCCTCACATATACACAATCTGCGTATAATGGTTTATTACAATTTCAATAAAAGGGTGGATTCCATTTAAATCAACCCCTATTTGAATGTAAAATGAAACTCGTATTAAAATAAATATATACCTTATTCAAATCTTATTTTACATTCATTTATATGGATAAAAGGTTTGCTTTAATAATGAAGATTGAGTGTTGTCAGTGCATTTTTATATCCTTTATTTCAATTAAATATATAAATTAATAGATTTAAATTTTAAATTAAATACTCCTATAGTGAGATTGAGTAAAAATCAGAAGTATTTTTATGTGGGTTATACATAATATAGAAAAAATAAAATTTAAACAAAAAAAATGAGCTGTGGCCAGACACAAAACCGACCGAAGATTTGAAATAAATAAATTTCCAAACAAAACATTATATGTTATCTTCTTATATATAAAATTCTCATGTCACAAAATTTTGAAACCATACTCCTCCGAAACGTCATCCATAAAGAAATTTTTCCCTTGTCATTCTTTTTTAATTGATTTTGTATTAATATTTTTTTTTATTTTTAAATTATTTAAAAAAATTTTATTTAATTTCGAAATAAAATTAAAAATATTTATTTTAATAATATTTAAGAAACAAATTACGAAAAATATCTATTAATCTCTCACAAAAAAAAAAAAAAAAAAAAAAATTATCCATGAAGTTAGCAACATAATAACACACATAAGGAATCTCAAATAAATTTAATGTAATAATATATTGAATAAATTATATTATTTTAATTAAAATGTATTTTAGATAAAATTTTATAAATAATATAAATGATATTTGATTATTATAAATGAAAATAAAAAATATAACTTCCTTTCTTAATTAAAATATACACTAGTGTCAATATTATTTCAGAATTTATATTATTATCAGTAGTAATCCTTGTGTGTGTCTATAAGCTATTGCTACTTTGAAAAATATAAAGTTGAAACCATCTAATTATAACAACATATATGTATATATAATATAGGATCAAATATTTTATCAAGTAAATTTGAATATATTTTTCATCTTGAAATGGAAATCAAGTTATTTTCATTAATTTGTACCATTTTAGGAAATTATTAAAGTTTAAAATAATAAATTGTATAAATTTGTTAAAGGGTTGATCGCTCGGTGTTCCAGGTACTGTTATTATTAATGAGAGAAAATATTTAACTTATAAAACAAAAGTATTTATATATAATTCATTATAAAAATAGAACATGACTTGATTTGTTTTTCTGCAATGTTTTGTGTAACTTATAAGAAGTAAATTAAAGAAATAGAAATCAATAAAATCAATGTAGGATCTAGAGGTTTTGTTAATAAAAGATATATTGTATTTTTAAATATAAGAATATTTATTATATATGATAATATATACAGATGAACATATAGGTGAGTGAGTATTCTGCTTGCGGTGTTAATCGCTCAGCATTGAGATATAAAGTATGGTTTGACCTTGAATTGTAGATCAGCTGTTCAAAGCTAGTAGAGTGCTTTGAAGTAATGACACCAGGGGGGTTTCTTCATATTAATATATGAGACTAATTTTAAAAATACAACAATCAACTTACATAAATTTTAAGGAATAAAATGAAATTTTTGTCTTCATTTTTATATTATTATTATTATTATTAATAATAATAACATTATTCTATTAAATGTTAAAAGCTGAATGTTAATCTGTCTAATCATATTTTCAAAGAGATTGCTGCTTGACGCACTTTCCCCTTCGCTAAAGATATACATTATTCACCTTGACATTTTTATCTAAGATCTAACAAAACATCAAAAAGTGAAATTTCCTATTTTCTAAAAAAAAAAAAAAAAAAAAAAAAAAAAAAAAAAAAAAAAAAAAAAAAAAAAAAAAAAAAAAAATATAAATAAATAGAAATATTTTCTATTATTTCAAAGAAAAGAAAACAAGCATTTGTTTAACTTAATATTCTTTTTATAGCAATATTATTATTTTTATAAAACTATATTGCATTGTATTGACCTTACGCTAGAGTTCATTAAATTAATATAATAATTTAATAAATAAAAAAATACTAGTAAAATCGCTGTACAGAGGATAACTACGTTAAATAGATTAATCAAATCTAGTTATTATTGGTTTGTTATCTATATTAAGGTGTTTTCTTTCTTTTATTTATATGCTCATTTGGAATTGAAATTTGAATAAATAGATATCTATGGGCTGTATCCGCAGTCACCTCTAACGACTATTTGATGACATTTTTAATAAATTTACATTTTTTTGCCATCTGTTTTTCAAATAATCGATAGAAAAAGACAGAAATAAAAAGAGACATTGTTTATTATTATCAAGACTCCGTTATTGGATCTTAAAGTAATATGACTATTATAACTAGAAATATTATAATTCCACATGTAAAAGGTTTTATTGGATTTAAGTGGGACTCTTTAAGTTAAATTAGATAAATCATAATAATTACTTATGAAGTTTAATTCATTTAATTGAAAACAGGAATAATTATAATAATATATTTATTATTTCTTTTATTTGAAATAAGTGGGGCTTTGAATTAGAAGATTAATGCGCAATGGTGGCTTTCTATAACCTTCCTTCTAAAAAAAAATATTTTTTTTAGTTATTAGGGAAAGGGAAACTTCTTATGAGAGCTCGTATGAGACAGACCATGAAAAGTTGACTTAGATTTCATATTTGAATTAAATTCAAATATAGAATTCTCACAAATTTTTTTGGGGTGAATATACTCATTGCTTATTTTCGAAAAGCCAAGATCGTCATGATATTAATTTAAAATGAAATTAAAGGAATCGTGATTGTGATTCAATTCTAGAAAGTTCTAGACCATAGTCTAGGTCTAGACAAAGAACTTCATTCCTTAAAGACTACATTTATTAGATCACTTTTTATAAATATAAAAAATAAATTGATATAGCAAATAAAATTATTCAAACTTTACTAAAGGAATTTGAAAATTTGTTCAGTTTTCTGAAAAGGATTGAGTTACTAAACTTAACCTAATATTTAATTAATTATTTAAAATATTTATTTATTTGTTTAATAAATAATAATATTTATTCAATTTATTCATTCTAGTCATACTCAATGAAAGTCTCGTCGAAGATAGCTTGACTAGTTGAGTTGAAAAAAGCAAAGAAAAATCTAAATGTTAAATGCTAAATGATTACTTTACGATACTTTACGGCCCTTGATGCTGAAATGCACTATAATTTGCTTGTCTTAGGTTTGTCAACCCTGTTCTAGAGAAATAATAAAAAGTTTACAGGCTTTTATTGTATTTAAATTAATTTATTTAATATAAAATGAATCTATATTAATTTTAATTTAGTTACCAATCAAGAAAACATAACTATTCATAAAAAAAAAAAAATAATTTGACTAGCACATATGGAATATAATATTAAATCTTAGATGAGAAATTCACTGGAAATGAAATAATTTCGGTTGATAGAAATATTTTAAATAAAATCGATCCATATACTGATTCTTGCTTAAAGCATTATAAAATCAATCACAATAAAGCGAATATTTGAAATAATTATAAACAAATATTGTTTTTTCTGAGGATTTTATATTTTTCTTTTTATTTACGATTCTCCTACTCTTGTCTCCCCCTTCTTTGTCTCTTTTCGATATGAATTCAATGAATGAAAATTCATTAATAATTCCACAACTTGACATTTGTTTGTTCTTTTTTTGCGCTTTGTTTGCTGTTAGTCGGAGATAAATGATGCCCAACAACAACAACAACAACAAAACGGTGTCAACATGCTCTAGGACAATCGAAAGTGTTTTCACTTCAATTCATTTTAATAAATTAAAAAAAAATATATATATATAAAAATAAAGAAATAAAGAAAGATGAGAAAGATAAAAAAATGAGCGAGTCGAATGGGGGTGGCAACACGACGAGAGAAGATTATGAATATTCATTTTGATGTTGGAAAATTTTCAAACTTGTAAATTTTTTCTGACAATATACATACAATATATTCATAAAGGAGAACAAATTGATATTAACTTCAGTGCAAAGAGTCTGTTTTTTATATATTGTTTTGATAAACAAATAGAGATGGATTGAACTTTCATTATCTTACATTAATCTTATTTTATAATCAGTGTCATTTAGGAAGATAAAATAAATATTAAATATAAATTAATTATTAAAATAATAAAATTTTTTGTTTGTTTGGGTTTAAGTTTATGTTTTTTATATTATTATATTTTTAAATTTGAACTTTTTAATATTATGTCATCGATTATTCATTTAATAATATTAAGTAGACAACAAAGGACTTGCTTTTTTGTTATCTGAATTTCTAATGAAGCATAAGTATAATTCAATAAAACTTTTAATTTATTAATGTGAAGTTATATACAGAACAGAACAATGGTGCTTTCATATAAACTTTGTATGATAATTAGTATTTTAAAACTTATTGCTAATACATAATTAATATTCTTAAATTATATTATTTATTGAAAATAAACAATTATTTTGATGGTAAGCATTACGAGGGTGAGGTGAAAAGTTTCCGGCCTGACCAAGAATGGCGCCACTAGGTCTACTTTTGGAGCGGCGTCCTACAGTATCATTCCTACCGAGCTTGTATGTACAGTTTCAGCCCAATCGCTACGTTAGTTTGCGTTGGAGAGTATATTGCGCGAGACGCTTCCGTTGTTTTCGTGAAAATGGAAAAATTGGAAAAACGTGCTGTCATCAAATACTTCTATTTGAAAGGTTTTACACCAAAACCAATAAAAGAAGAGATGGATTCAACACTAGGAGACTTCTCCCCATCATATTCAACTATTCAGCAGTGGGTTTCTGAATTTAAATTGGGTCGTGTGAGCACCTCGCTCAGGACGGCCTGTTGAGGTCACAACTTCAAAAATGATTGAGAAAATCCATAAAATAGTTTTGGAAGGCCGCAGGTTGAAAGTGCATGAGATAGCTGAGACCTGTACGATGTCAGCTGAACGTGTGCGAAATAATTTGCACAAGCCTTTGAACATGGAAAAGCTGTGGCAAGGTGGGTGCCGCGTTTGCTAACATTAGACCAAAAACTGCTTCGAAAAAACATTTCTACCGACAATTTGGCGCTGTATAGGCGTAATCCATAACTGTTGATGAGACTTGGGTCCACCACTTCACTCCTGAAAATAAAGAACAGTCAAAACAGTGGGTTGGAAGCTGTATATCAGTATTTTGAGGAGCTTGACGAATCTACGTTTAAAACTGGCATAAATAAATTAGAAATGTATCAGTGTGGATGGAGATTATGTTGAAAAATAGAGCAAAAAAAACAAATTTTAAAATATCGTTTTTCTTGGTCAGGCCGGAAACTTTTCACCCCACCCTCGTATATTATAAATTGGGTTAATATTATACTAGCGATATATGCAATAATTCTCAAGTCAATATAATACTAGTAACATACATATTATTATAATTTTTATAATAAATGTGGAAGCAATTTTATAAGTTTTTATTTAAGTAATATTTTGTTTTCATTAAATAAAACTATTGATTGAAGTATTTATTAATTTGTTATTATAGTAGATAATACCTCAAAGACAAGAAGCCCTTAATGGATTCATGTTTGGAGGTAAAGTCCATTCAAGTTGTATTAATTATAATGACTGGAATAGAGCTTGCCAATATATGTACACGTAAAGGATTTGATCAAATAATATCATCAATGGATTTGCTCGTTATAATGTCATTAATCCTTCTTATTTACCCATTTACTTTTCGTTCAAATAAAATCAGTGTAAATATTTTGAAAAACAAAAAATTAATTTTAATAATTTAACAAAAAATAAAATAATTAATTTCAATAGTTCGGAAGGCATTTTGATAATAGACTTGAGCAATGAAATAATATTATATGTATCAATTGGAAACTTGATTTCTAATTATTGAAGATTAATTTAAAGTACCTGAGACCCCTCGTTCGACCCTTTAAAAAATATTGATATACAATTCTTTAATTATTTTATTACAATTATTAAATGTTACATCATTGCATCAATCTGATTAAAATGAATGGAACTTGGGGTCCTCAATAATAATAAATAATAATATTAATAAATATTAAATTATATTTTAGTGAAAATATATTAAAAATTATAAAACTAACTAAAAATTAATTAATAAAAGAACTGTAATATGGGATTTTTTAATTTCTTTAATATTTGCTAGTATAGTAAAATACAATTGCTGTTTTTCAATATTATATATTTATATAAAATATTAAATTTATAATATTGAAAAAATAGTATAAATTTCAATTAAGATAAGTTGACCTGTGGCCAGGTCCGAACCGACCGACAGTTTGAAATAAATTAATATCCAGCTACAGAAACAATTTCAAATAATTTTCATATATCTATTAATGTAATAACAAACAGATATGGATAGAACATAAATATTTTTAATTTTATTTTATTTATAATATATAGCTGAAGTAGCCGGCGTTGCCGGCGTTACCCGAGGCTGTGACGTCATGAAGGGCTGGGTGACGTCATATAATTTTAAATTAAGAAAAACATAATGAAGATGATTTTTCCCGAGGACAAAACCAATACATTCGTGGTGATATATAAAAAAATCTCCTTTGGTGTGAAAATAACCCTTCCCTTCCTATCGTCGATCGCTAATACTACCACTTCCGGTTTCCGGATTTGCACCAAAAGTTGATCCATTCATCCCACTGGTGCATTAAGTAAATATACCAAATTTCATCAAAATCCGTTCAGCCGTTCAGGCTGTACACATCTATACGGACGGACGGACAGACATCATGCTAAAAATACTTTTTTCTGTTAAGAAAATGCATGATTCGTGGAGATATGTAAAAATCAACACATGTGAAATTTGGTGTGAAAACAATACCTCCCTTACTATCGTCGGTCGGTAAAAAACTAATGAAGATGATTTTTCTCCAGGTTAAAACCAATTCAGATCGATTTGTATTTATAAATCTTATCTTATTATGCTAGCTAAAATTGTATATATGTATTTATCTATATATATTGGTTCTCAAAAACCGCTCTAACGATTTTTTTCAAATTCACACTAGATATAGTATTTATAAAGAAAAATTAAGTTTTATTGATGATATCTCTTGAAACATACAGCTTCATTATTAATTTCTTAATTGAAAATTATATATGGAAAACGTCAAAATTTTTAATACTGCCTGCTAAGACAGTAAAAAAATGACAATTTTTTATCTAAATACATATAGTCCAGCGGTTGGACTGATGTTTTAACGAGTGGATTTCGTCGGTTCGAAACTCGCCGGGTGAATCGTTATTTAAAAATGAAAATAATGATTTTGTTATTTTTTTTTCTTTTTATCTATTGTTTACTTTTTAATAAATTACTATTCTATATTTATTTATTCATTGTTCTTTTATTAATAAAGTTTTAGATAGTTTTATAAGTTTTAATATTTTTTCAATAAAATATTATTCAATATATTTATTAATATTATTTTATTTATTATTATTGAGTACCCGAAGTTCCATTCATTTTAATCAGATTGATGCAATGATGCAACAGTTAATAATTGTAATATTGTAATAAATTTCTATCTTGAAAATTGTTACATATTATTCAGGATATTTTAAAAACTATTTCTTTCTTTAATTAATATTCATTTTTTCTATAAGTCAGATATATTTCCAAATATTAAATAATTTTTGAAGTGAAAACTTCTTTAGCGGCGTTGAGCACTTTTGCGGGATGGGGAAAAAGTATAGAACTCGCGTGATCGTGACCAACACCATGAAACCATCTGCTTTCAAATTTCTTATAACAGAGCGCGAAATTTGAATTGTCATTAGAACTGTTTTATAAATTATCTCTAACATATAAATATATATTTATTATGTAAAGTTCATTTCATATATACATATATAATCAAAATTATACGAAATGAACTTCACATAATAAATATATATTTTATGTTAGAGATAAGAATTATAAAACAGTTCGTATTGCAATATTTTAAACAAAGTTGTGTATTTATATATATATAAATATAAGTTACAAATTTGTTTAAAATATATGTTTAAAATAATATATAAGTTATATATATATACATGCATATGAAATTCATCTTTCTCGTGAAATAGCGCGAATTTCGTCTGTTTTAAAATTTCTTACGCAGAAGTTTTCACTTCTGTCGGCCAGTCCCACGACTGCCAATTTTGCTTTTTTAATTCCGAAAAGCTGCAAAGCACGTTTTTTTGTCTTTAGTTTGTTTTATAACCACTTGGGGCGCTAAACAGTTTTTCAAAAAAACACTATAGAAAAAAAATATATGTACCTATATATTATATATTTATGTATTATTGAGGAGCACAAGTTCATTAATTTTAATCAGATTGATGCAAATGTGTAACATTTAATAATTGTAATAAATAATTAAAGAATTGTGTATCAATATTTTTTAAAGGGTAGAGCGAGAGCTCGGTGTCCCAGGTATTAATATTACCAGCCAAATCCAATAATAATGAATCATTTTTTTTAACTTAAGTACCGAGCCGAGGTTCGGGGTCCCGGTACTATTATCTATGGAGTGAATTTCCAAAAAAAATCCTTCGAGCGGTTAATTAATAAATTAATCGAACAATATATATATATATATATATATATATCTTGAATAAATAAATAATAATATTTATTTATTTATCAAAAAATATAATTATGTCTTTACTTTACTCGCTCACAACGACAGCTTATTTATATTAATTTGAGTTAAAGGGTAGATGATGGAGAGGGGTTAGTTTCAAGAATGACTTTCTTTCCAAATGGTCAAGTATAATAGTGTATTTTATTATTGTTATCTGTTCAAGAACCATTTTATAAAGAACTCTTACCACGGGGTCAGGTATGGGAATTAAAACAGACCCAAGCTTGTGAAATCGAATTTTAAGTCTAAAAGTTGATTGAAATTATAAGTTATGCCAATTTCTATTACACGTGCAGATATATAACTATATATATATATATACAAAAAAAAGTTAAATACAAAATAATTTGGCAATGGTAATTGCCGACTGCCAGAGTTCACTGTAAAAAAACTCAAAAAATAAAAAAATTATGAAGAAAAATTAAATGGAGAGAAAGAAAGAAAAAGAAAAAAAAATTATAACAAAGACAAATATATGTATCTATGTACATTTGTATTTTATATTTATTACGACTATTTCAGTTAACAAACAAAGATATCGGTATCGGCATCATAATCAGCATGAAAAATAATTTTTTTTTTTCCCCGGGAAGAAGTAGTTATTAATTTATATATATTAGATAATTTTTGTCCTTGGATAGTGGTGTGAAATCAACTTACTAATTTACTCTTACACCAAATTATAAATAAGATTTCTTTTCGTCCTAAAGGATATTTATTATTTGTTTTATTATTTTATTTCAATCACCAAAGTTACGAAGACATATCTCTTTATATTGTTTTTAAAAGGATAATAAAAGGTTTAGTCTATTCAAGTCTTAAAGTCCATATATTAAAAGAGATCTCTTTTTATCTTAGTTTATAGTCGTTTTTAGGTTGAGAGTTTAAAGTGCTGAGAGGTAGCAAATCTCCTCAGATGCTCTCTTCTCGGGCTGTTTCATTAGTCAAAGTCCTTGATGCCCGGGCTGTTTGCCCCCCGGACTGTTTATCTCGCTGAGCTCGTAATGAAAGGTTGCTAGAAATTAAGGAAGTGAAAATAAAATAAAAAAAAAAAAAATCAACAACAACAACAAAAAGAACGCAATTAAATTAAATTAACTCCAATCATCTCAATTAGAGATTCAATTGATAAAGTTGGAATATTCTATATATATATATATATATATATATATATATATATATATATTATATACTGATATATCAATTTACTTAATTGAATTATTGAAAATGAAATTTATGAAATATAAATTTTTCAATTTAACAAAATGAGAAAAAAAAATAGCTTATTGATTTTTCTTATTAAATATATAAAGAAATATTAATACCATTATATTCAAAACAAATGTTGAATTAAAGTTGGCATAAAAATTAACATTATTAATCAAATTTATTTTTGTCTTTAAAGAAATAATATATATATATCTAATTTTGTTATCAATTAATTCAAGCAGAAATCATTTTTACAAAATCTGTAGTTTTTTATTTAAAATTTTTTAATAATAAAAGTAGGTAAAAAAAAGTAACATCTAACAATCTAATTGAACAACCTGAACAACAAAGAACAGCGCCTATCAAATCGACTGCCGGCTAAGGTAGTGGTATTGTATGATTAGCACAATGGATCCTCTCAACCTTTATCCTTATTTTCTTAATCGGAATGCCACAACGTCTTATTTCAAGAGGTTTACCAATTTTTATTACCTAGGCTGGATGGAACCGAGCTAGGAAGAAATTCTCTTGCCCGCTGGACCTGCAAATAATATTCTTAAAACAATATTCTCAAATCGTGAAGAATAAATTATCTGCAAACCAATGCAATTTTCTATTTCTTTTATATTTTATAATTTTTTTAACATTAGCATCTAGAGGCACTAGTAGTTGACACCCTTAAAATTAGGTAATATGTACATTCATTTAATAATATGACCAGTGGCCAGGCACAGAACGCACAGAACCGACCGACAGTTTGAAATAAAGTAATTTCCAGCTACAGAAACAATTTCAAATAATTTAAATGTATCTATTAATGCTATAAAAAATAGATATCGACATAATAATAATAAATATTTTTAATTTTATTTTATTTATAATATATAGCTGAAGTTGCCGGGATCATAATAAGGAGGCTGTGACGTCATGAATTTTAAATTAAGAAAAACCTAATGAAGATGATTTTTCCCGAGGATAAAACCAATACAAAATGCATGCATGATTCGTGGAGATATGTAAAAAAATCTCCTCATGTGAAATTTGGTGTGAAAATAACCCTTCCCTTCCTATCGTCATAATAATAATAATAATAATACCACTTCCGATTTCCGGATATAAACCAAACGTTGATCAATTCATCATTCATACTGATGCATTAAGTAAATACTCTAAATTTTATCAAAATCCGTTGAGCCGTTCAAGCTGTATACGGACACACAGCGGACGGACGGATGGACGGACAGACATCATGCTAATAATACTTTTTTCTGTTAAGATATGCAAAAAATCTCCACATGTGAAATTTGATTTCACCGGTCGGTAAAAATTAATGATTTGCCTCTTTAAACATTCTCGTAGAAAAAAATATTAAAATATCCATTTGTTCGATTCTTTAGATATTAATTAATTGTTGTGCCGTTTACTCAGAAAACGTTTATATTTACACTTCTTCAATAGAGAAGGAATTACTTTCATATAGCACGCATATAGAAATGTTTAGATATTAACTGGTACACACATTTACCCTTAATAATGATTTACAATGGATAAAATTTATAAATTGTATAAAAAATATGATTTTCTTGATAAATTGAAAGTGGTATGTATAATCATCAATTAGCTTGTGAATGAAATAAACTCTCGAATTAAATGTATTTCTTTTTTGAAAATTTAGTTTCTCTCTCTTTCTCTTTCTTAATCTATTCATCTTCAAATAGAAAGCATAAATAAGAGGCATTAGTATGTAATTTTCTCATTTAAAGGGAAAAGTAATATATTTTCTTTGTAGATAATTTAAAAAAGTTTGATAGATCCTTTCTCTGTCATGCACTCTATTTCACAAAGGTAAATATCAAAGTAAAATAAAGTTAGGTTATTTAATACATAGGTATCTTTCTTTATATTAATTTAATTCACGAAATTCATATAAATCTCAAATTTCGTTTTTCTCATTAAATTTTTTATTCATTTTTACGTTAATATTTTTTTTTTATACATTGAAGGTGCTAGTAAATTACTTAAGAAATGTTTTGCTTTAAATAAACGTCAAAAGGTAGAACTTGAATTGGATATTAACAAACGCCTAGAAGATATTCAAACAATACTGACCAACCATCAAAATCAAAAGTTCGTAAATTTATTTTCTCCATATGTATACATGTTAACTTTTGTGTCCTTAAATATTAGCTAATTATTATTTGCCTATATAGGTATACATATTCATTTTCATCAAATCTCTTTTAAAGATGCAAATAACTGAATAAATAAAATTCACAGTAAAAGTATCAATTGAATAAACAATAAATAAACATTAATAAATATAAATAAATATTTCTAAAATATAATAAAAAAATTTAAATAATTTATTTTTTTAATGTTTAAAAATTGTAATGTATAAAAATTAAATAATTTAATCATAATTTTGTTTTATACTTTTTTTTTTTTAATTTGCTTATAAGTTTAAGCATTTTCTAAAATTGTGGAGGAGATATAAAATGTAATATAAATTCGAAGGTTGGTTAAAATAGGCTCAGATCTTTAAAGCTACTTATATAATAATAATTATATGAATATATTCAAATTGTATCCAATTTTTAAGTTCAATAGTTCAGCTTTTATACGGAAGTAATTATATTTAGTATTGACTTTATTTTATTTACTGTTTTCTGCTATTTCTGCTATACATTATTTATAATCTTTTTATGTAAAGATTTTAAATATGAATAATTAAAATGCTTTAGGTACTTCTAGATAACATAAACATAAATAATTATAAGATATTTTATGAAATTGTTAAGCTCTGCTGTAATCTTGGGGGGCAGTAAGCTGATTATACTAAATTCTGCTTTTCTTATTTTATAAAATACCATCATTATTTGTATATAGAAATTTATTATTATCAAAAACCCGGAAATTATTTTTTGGTATAAACCCTTGATAAGAATTTATTTAAAGAGTAGCACTGTTCATCCGATGCATATACACTATATTTCAATCCGGATAACCTGTCCATAAAATGTTCGACAATGAATTATTAATATTAATTCTAACAATTTCCACCTCACATCATTACATTTTTATTTTTAACATTGTAATGTTTTTATTTAATTGACACCTGTTATTAATTATTAAAACTTAATTTAAATAAGAACTAGACAGATCGATTTTTCAACTCAAAATTCATTCATATGTGAATTTCGTAAAAATCCTTGCACAATTTTTTAGGCCAAAAAGACAAACATAGTTAGATTTATATCTAGATTCAATTTTTACCGACCGACGATAGTAAGGGAGGTATTGTTTTCACACCAAATTTCACATGTGGAGATTTTTACATATCTCCACGAATCATGCATTTTCTTAACAGAAAAAAGTATTTTTAGCATGATGTCTGTCCGTCCGTATAGATGTGTACAGCCTGAACGGCTCAACCGATTTTGATGAAATTTGGTATATTTACTTAATGCATCAGTGGGATGAATTGATCAACTTTTGGTGCAAATCCGGAAACCGGAAGTGGTAGTATTAGCGATCGACGATAGGAAGGAAAGGGTTATTTTCACACCAAAGGAGATTTTTTTATATATCACCACGAATCATGCACTTTGTATTGGTTTTATCCTCGAGAAAAATCATATTTATTAGTTTTTTCTTGATTTAAAATTATATGACGTCATCCAGCCATTCATGACGTCACAGCCTGGTCTTGCATATATATTATAAATAAAATAAAATTAAAAATGTTTATATTTATTATTTATGTATTCATATCTGTTTTTTATTACATTAATAGATATATTAAAATTATTTGAAATTGTTTCTGTAGCTGGAAATTAATTTATTTCAAACAGTCGGTCGGTTCGGACCTGGCCACAGGTCAACTTATTGTTTTTATCATAAGAATCGATAGAGCTTAATGGTTGGTATTTTTTTTTTTTTTTTTTTTCAAAATCTTCATTTTCCAAGTTTTTTTTTTAACGTAGAAGAATTTTTTAAATTACATTCTTTATTTTTGGGTGTTTCTTTGCGTTGAAATTTCTAATAATGTTAGAAGTTCACAAATCCCAACTAAAGCTCTTTATAAGCTCAAGCAATCCTTTCAAATCGGACTCAAACAACGCGAGTAGTAATGAAAGAGAGGAATGGGAAGTATTAGTTTGTAGTAATCTCATCAACATTCACATGAACTTTAACATTAACGGTCGATCAGACGTTGAATGCTAATTAATCTATCATATTAAATTTCATTCATTACAAAAAATGATCTCCATTGGAATTGTATGAATGATAAACTAGGATTATTATAAAAGTAAATCTTTTTTATTATTATTTATTTATTTATATTTTAATGATACACAATATCTTATATATAAAATTCTCGTGTCACAAAACTTTGAAATCATACTCCTCCGAAACGGCTGGACCGATTCTTATGAAATTTTTTATGGATATTCAGTAGGTCTCAGGGCATGTCAGACATCTTTTATTAAACCGCTAATTGGTAAGGTGTGTCCAGGGGGTGGAATTTAAATAAAAATAGTTTAGTTACAATGCTAGATCATAGAGGCGCTGGTGGCGATAATTTGACTTCTATATATACCCTTATAGGAGATTTGCAAACAAGACTGGTTCCTGGCTAAACGAGCTAGCGCGTCATCTTATGACTTTGCACCCTCAGTTCGAAACTCGCAAAGGCCCATTTTTTTTTTAAGTATTATATATTTTTTTTACAAATTTATTAATTTTTATTATTTTAATATTTTATTAAATTATTTTATTTTATTAAATTAAATTTTATTAAATTAATAATTATGTCAATTAATTTTTTGTGCATAAATAAATATATATAAAAAACTATATGATTAATTGAAATATTGTAAATATTAGAAAAATAAAAATAAAAATATAAATATTAAAAACATCTTTTTATTGTATTCTTTGCGCTGCTAAATGACAACATGTTTATATCAAATTTTTAAAAATTAATTTCTGCGGTTATTGATTAGATATTAATAAAATTTATAGTCTGTGAACAGAAATGAAAAATTCTAAAGTCACTTTTGGATTCTAGAGGACATGAAACACGAATATACGCAAAAAAATTTAAATTCTGAGCAATGTGCATATAAAAATCTTTTTATATATATATTGATATTTACAATATCTCATATTGGCCTTTATACTTTGAAAACATTCACATTACGGCTATAATTTAATACTATTAATTTTTAAGATTATGTGAGTAAATCATTTTAATTAAGAAAATTTGATCTCATAATTGGATTTTCACGTAAGATTTTAATATATATTTTTTAATATTATTTTTATAGTAGTTTAGTGTTATGCTAATTTCTTTGTATTTTATTTTTATTTTGTTTACTTTGTTTTTACCGACCGACGATAGTAAGGGAGGTATTGTTTTCACACCAAATTTCACATGTGGAGATTTTTGCATATCTCCACGAATCATGCATTTTCTTAACAGAAAAAAGTATTTTTAGCATGATGTCTGTCCGTCCGTCCGTCCGTATAGATGTGTACAGCCTGAACGGCTGAACGGATTTTGATGAAACTTGGTATATTTACTTAATGCATCAGTGGGATGAATTGATCAACTTTTGGTGCAAATCCGGAAACCGGAAGTGGTAGTATTAGCGATCGACGATAGGAAGGGAAGGATTATTTTCACAGCAAATTTCACATGAGAAGATTTTTTTATCTATCACCACGAATCATGCACTTTGTATTGGTTTTATCCTCGGGAAAATCATATTTATTAGTTTTTTCTTGATTTAAAATTATATGAAGTCATCCAGCCATTCATGACGTCACAGCCTGGTCTTGCATATCTATCTATCTATCTATCTATCTATCTATCTATCTATATATATAAAGGAGACTGTTTGTATGTATGTATGTATGTAATTCGTTTACTTTTTTGCTGTCATAGTTTAATATGTTAAAATGTAAGTTATTTACATTTTAACATAAAATAGAAAATATATTATTTAAGGATTAAAGAATAAAAATAGAAAGTAAATTAGTGAATATTTTAAAAATTAATGAATGTATATATTGTTAATTTATCTTTAGTTTTATCAATACTTTTATACCGTTAATTTTTATAAATTGTCTCAAGTCTCTAACTTTGCATTTTCTAAAATTTTATTATAATTAAAAATATTCAATAAAAATCAAGCAATGAAATTAAAATATCAAAATGAAATGATCAAGAAATATTATACTCTATTATAACATATACAATACTTATAAACTATAGGCGGAGGAAATATTAGACGATATCATTGCGGGTTCATGCCAAATCGATCAACATTAATTAAGATATTTTCATTATGACAGATATTAAAAAAACCGCGAATTCAATATCTCTGTTCACTAATTATTTGTAGACTTTAGTAAAACCTACGCATGACTCAATAGATCTGGATAAACTTTTTCAAATTTTGATCTTAAAATTTATCTTGAAGGTAGTAAAGAAAGAGTAAGATGCGGAAATCAATTGTAAAATATTAGGTTACCCAGATGACTTAAATATAATAGGAGATTCGGCAATTGTGCAATTACAGATAGCGAGGAAAAATTAATCGAGGTAGGAAAAGAGATGAGGTTTGAAATTAATAATGATAAATAAATATATTTAGAAACAAACAGGAGCAGTATTAACATAAAAAATGTAGAATTTGAATATGTAGAAAAATTGAATGTAATCACGAAGGATAATAATATTTGAGAAGAATTGAAATCGAAGTTGCAATCGGAAAACGCCTCTTATCATGCAGTAAAGAGGCTTATCTCATCAAAATTATTATAAAAGGGAATGAAAATTAAAATATATAAAACAATTATTTTGTCTGTTGTATTATATGAGTGTTAGACATGGTCTATGATCTTTGGAGATGAGAGTGGATTCAGAGAATAGGATTCTCCCCAGCATTTATGGGCCAAAGAAAGATGAGTACATCAGGGAATGACGTACGAGTGATGGAACAGAGGCTCAGGATAAGGACACTTGGAGAAATGTGGTTGTAGCTGCCAAGAACTTTCGAGTACCGTTGAGCCACGCATGGTCTATGACCCTGGGAGATGAGAGTAGATTCAGATTATTCTTTCCAGCATTTATTGGCCAAAGAAAGATGAGGTCACCGGGGACACTTGGAGAAATGTGGTTGTAGCTGCCAAGAACTTTCGAGTAGATAGATATAACATATTCAATAATAATATATATAATTAATTTACTAAATAAATTAAAATATATTTTAAATAATCACACAATAAGAAATGAATGTTTTATGTTATACATTGTTTGAAACAAAATGGATGAAAACCTTTTACTACTTTCAACCAAATACTATGTACCACTCGGGGGTACAGGGGGCGGAGCCCCCGTCTAGATGTGAAGAGCGACGAAGGAGCTCTGAGCAGCTAGTATATTATAAATAAAATAAAATTAAAAATATTTATGTTCTATGCCTATCTGTTTTTTATTACATTAATAGATATCTTAAAATTATTTGAAATTGTTTCTGTTGCTGGAAATTAATTTATTTCAAACCGTCGGTCGGTTCAGACCTGGCCACAGGTCAACTTATTTTTTAAATAAATTAATAACATTTAAAGAGGCATAAAAAAATTAATCGAGGCAGGAAAAGGGATGGGGTTTGAAATTAATTAATTTGATAAGACAAAATAATTAGTATCAGAGAGAATAATATTTGCAAAGAATTTAAATCGAGGTTGCAATCGGGAAATTATTATCAAAGGGGATCAAAATTATTAAATTATTAATTGTATTATATGGGTGGGAGGCATGGTCTATAACAGGGGTTCTTAAACTGTGGGTCGCGACCCCCAAGGGGGCCGCGAGACTATTGAAAGGGAGTCCCAAAGATCTGATACTTTTGAATCATTATAACTAAAATTTTAAAATTATTAAATTATATATATGTGAAATGAATGGGTATGTATTCTTTAATCCTTATTTTATTTACATTGTAAAATAGTGCGATATTACATCTACATCTACGGTTAATATATATTTCATTATATGGAGGAGGGGGTCGTTTAAAATTTCCTAAGCTTGAAGGGGGTCGCTATATAAAAAAGTTTAAGAAGCCCTGGTCTATAACCCTGGGAGATGAGAGTAGATTCAGAGTATTTGAGAATAGGATTCTTCCCAGCATTTATGGACCAAAGAAAGATGAGGACACCGGGGAATGGCGGAGACTGCATAACAAGGAATTGCATGACCTCTATGCATCTCTAGATATAGGTCATAAAATAGAGAAGGCTGGGATCGGCAAGGCACATGGCTAGAATGGGAGAGGAAAAATATATTGGTGGGGAGTGTGTTCGATTCGAAAACGTCCTTTTGGAAGACCAATTGTGAACAGGGTGGACAATGTAGGAAGGAACGTGAGAGAGATGGGACAGGGTAGGAGCCCCTGTCTAGGTGTGGAGAGCGCCGAAGGCGTTCGGAGCAGCTAGTAATTATATAAAATTAGAGACAGAATTTCCTTAATTATTATATGTTATAAAGAAACATTTAACATTATTTAAGAGCATAAGAAAATATTAACGAACATTTCATTTGACATCCATTTATAAACAAATAGAATGAGTAAATGTAAATATATATATATATCGAAAAACATGTGTTCCTATTTGTCATTGTGCCAATGTTGCTCTCGATCTTGCTCATCGAATTTAATTATCATGATTATTTCATTCATGGAATAAAAACAGATTGCATAGAATAATTGAATCTCTTAATTTAATGGGTTCAAATTGAATAAATATTTTAAATTCGTATTTTTTTTTTAAATTTAATATTTATGAAAATTCTTAGGGATCGCTTTTTAATACCACTCTCACATTTTCTATCGAAGGGCACACATCATCTTATGATTTCTTTCTAAGGTCATAAAACTATAAAATTCTTCTCCCCAGCAATCGATCAGCGTTTTAGGATATACAAAGAAATCTTTCTCTTGCTTCAACCTTTAAACTTTCTATAATAATTAAATATAAATATCTTTTTTAAAATATTTTAAAAGTACCTTTATATCCTAATGCTTATTGTAAATACATTTATATGTAATTATTTAAATTTCTAGGTATTTCGAATATATTATCTGTAATTTATGTATAATAGAGAGAAATTCTAACATAGGAATAATAGTAAGATGGAGAAAATATGAAAACTACTCTTTTGATTTATATATTTAAATACATTAAAGTTCTTTAAATTTAAATTGTAATTAAAATACTTAAAAAATTTTTATTTATTTTTTTTTTATTTATTATAATAAAGAATTTGACCCTTTAGAAAATTTTAATATTTAAGAAATTAATTTTACATTTAATTAGTGTAATTAAAAAATTGTCCAATGAATTCCATCAATAATCAGAATATATATTTAATCACTTTAAATTAAATTAAATAGAAACTTATCTCACCAATCGACTAGATAAAGGAATCGTATCATCATCAGCATCCCCTTTGTAAAGTGGAACTAATCTTTACCAATGATGAGTACATTGAGAAATGGGACTTAGCAAATAGTTTTCAACTATTTCTTAATGTTTCAAGCTTTTTAACAAGAACAGGAAGAAGAAGAAGAAGAAGAAGAAGAAGAAAGAAGGAAATGGAATGAGGGATGAAGTAGGAGACCATAAAATATTTTAATATATTCGCGACGAATAAACGAACGTGCCCAAGAGCGAATGAGTTAAGAGAAGGGGCGGAAAGAAACTTTCAGCATTAAATATATTTTACAAAATTACATTCGGCATTCATAAACTCCAACTAAAATTAGGTTAAAAAAGAAAATTTGAATTAGATGTATAAATATAAAAAAAGATAAATCGAAAGTTTTCTGTAATAAAAATGAAAAATGTCAAAAATAGAACTCATCCTGGAGGTCATTTTTATATTAAAAATCGTCAAATGTCAAGTTTTTTGTTAAATATTATGTTCTTTGGTAAATAAAGGGTGGCTTTTTAATAAAAGTCATTATATTGGTTATGGGGGAGAGGGTAAAAATTTTCAACGTTAACAAACTGCATTAGTGATTAGAAAATTATTGAAGTGTTTTTGTTTTTAGAATTTTCAACTAATATATTAGTATAGCAAATAATAAAAAATATAATCAAACAAGAATAATCACTTTTTTATTCATTTATCCTTCAATTAATCTCTGATTAGTTTTCTTGAAATATTTTCACTTCAAAAATGACATCGATAAATACTAAATATAAGAAAAATGTCAAATGATAATCCATAGAACGAACAAAATAAAAAAAAATGTATAATTTATTATTTAGTTAAATCGAAATATTTCTGATGTAAACTTACAAAATAAATTCAGAAAAAAATATAATTACACCTTGTTTAGCGCTCATAATGCGTTCCTGAAAATTGAACATTATCAAAAAACAACGTTAAAAGAGGTGTTTATGAAGCAATTGGTTCCTGTTTAGGTATGATAATAAAAAAATATTATTATGGGGCTTTTCTAAATATTTAGATAGTAACAATTTTCACATATGAAATTTAATAATAGAAAATCCTTTTAAAAAATATTTTTAAGTTAAAATATGTTTTTCTTTAGTTTATATGTATATGGATCAAATAAATTCATCCTTTGAATATAAATCTTATGAAATATTTTGATTGGAACTTACTCTATTATCCAATCAAAAAATGAATCAAGTATGGTCTTTATATAATAATTATGTTCAGTTTACCATTTGCTTTAACTATGACTACCGGTTTCGTTAAGCATTCATCCCCTATTCTTGCCACGTGACCTCCTTGAATTAACGATTCTATCCATGTTGAGAGATGCATTAAGAGGGTGCGATTTCTCCTTACGCAATCACTTCCATTTTCCACCGCTCTCAACTATTACAGATATTTTCAAATTTGTTTTTTCTTTCTGAAAATATATTAACACTTTATCGAACAATTAACACTTTAATCATTTTTATTTTAATTTTCTTGTTTTTTGAAAATCTATAACCATTTTCGTCAGCCTTTGCATTTATTAAATTAAAACTAACCTTTAAATTACATAATTCATTTGAATTTTAAAATAAAATTATAGAAAAATACTTTTATTTTTCCATAAAATGTTCGATTATTTTTTGTCCTAAAGTGCTCGAATATTTTATTATTCAAATTTGTAGATTTTTTTTTCTTTTTTTTTTTCTTTTTTTTTTTATTTTGGAAGAAAAATTATAAATACTTAAATTGTTTTTTTTTTCTTTTGTATATCGAGCTGAAATTGATCCAATGAAATTCTAGAGCTAGAGTTGTTTTATTAAAAACATTAGAAAACTAATCAAAGCTGTCCTACATCACGATTTATCATTTATATAATATAGATGATCTCTCGGTCAAAGAGCATTAAAAAAAAATCGTAAGGGGATTAATTTTTCGATCGATTTGAATTCTGAAATGTGTCTGGAGTAAAATTAGAAAGAAAAATGTGAGGGAAAAAATAGTGCCTTGTTTATTGTTAAAACAAATCTAACAAAAATAACAAATATATGTGTTATTTTAAATTAATATTTTTAATATTATGATACAATATTATGATACCAATGCAATAAATTTATTTTTATCTCTAAATAAAAATTTATATTATCTAACTTTCTCGAATCGCAAATATATTTATCATTTTATAATAACAAATCATAAGATTTTTCTCAGTCCCTGAACTTATTGTTAACTCTTATTTTTATTTTTTATGAAAAAATATTGAAAAAATTATTAAAAACTTAATATATTTGAAAATAAATAAATAAAATAAGAATTTTTGATATTATGAAATTGAAATATTAAGGGAATAGGTAAGATCCCCCAGCGAGTAAACCGAACCGCCCGACGCATGCCACTGATATGATAGAGGAAAGTTTTATTTATTTATTTGATAATATTAGTAAATATTAATTGGGATTAGATGTTAATAGAAATAATAAATTTATTAATGAGTCCATAGACCCATCAATTTCAATACCATTCAGGGCCATCGTATCCACCCTTTTATTATTATGATTATGATTAAAGAAATATTGTATTTGAAACAAATATTTAAATATTTTTTTATAAGCTATGATAATATGTAAGTAGCACCGAGCTATACCCTTTAACAAATTTATAAAATTTATAAATATAAACTTTACAAATTTTACAATTTTTTAATTATTTATTACAATTGTATTTAACAATTCTAAAAATGACCCATCATAAAGAAATATTTTAATTAATATAATATAATTTATTCAATATTGTTAGATCAAATTTATTCAACAATTTATTTGAAATTCCTTTATGTGTGTTATTATGTTGCTAACTTCATGGATAATTTTTTTTTTTTGGTGAGAGATTAATAAATATATTTCCTAATTTTATTCTAAAATATTATTAAAATAAATATTTTTAATTTTATTTCGTAATTAAATAAATATTTTTAAAATATTTTAAATAAAAGAAAAATATTAATACTGTTGGAGTTTTAAATGTGTTTAATGAAAATGCACTGTTCGAGTTTGAATGTGTTTTTAATACAAGGTGAACATTTACTCTAAGGTCATACTATAAATATATATACAGGTAAGAAGGTGCAGGGTTACCAACTTTAATATACTTTAACACACCCCCTTCAAGTGAATAATTAAAATATAAATAAATACAATTTTACAATATAAACATTTTTTTTTTTTAATTAATTCATTTGCTTGAGTCTTCTCATACAATCTTCTTGCTTGACCTTTGAGACGGTTTTCGTGAGAAAATCAGCAGGCATACTTAAGACGTTTTTATCTCTATCGTATTCAAACTTTATGCCTAAAAATTGATTTATTTCTCCCATGTCTTTCATGTTAAAATCATTAGACAAATTCTTTTTAAATTCATTAATATCCTTTTTATTTGATCCTATTATGATTATATCATCCACGTAAATGATTAATATTAATACGTTTTTATTATTATTATTATTATTTTTAATATATATGCATGGATCACTCTCCAATGGAGACATTCCTAAATTTTTTAATTTTATGTCTAATTTTTTGTACCATTGGCGTCCGGATTGTTTCAATCCGTATATAGCCTTTTTTAATTTTAATATATTTTTCCCTTTTTTAAAGTCTTTTATCATTTGTAATGCAATCTTTTTTATATTTTCATTTTCATTTTCGACTAAATCTTTCAATATGTCGTTAAACCCTTCAGGACATTCCATGTAAATGTTCTCTTCCAGTTCACCATTTAAATATGCTGCCTCCACGTCCATTTGTTCAATGTACCACTTTTCTTCTATAGACTTAGCCATTAGTGTCCTCACGCTGCTCATTCTGGCGACAGGTGAATAAGTATCAAAATAATCTATAGAATAAGTTTGGCTATATCCCTTGGCGACTAACCTGGCCTTTTTAGTATTATCATTTTTGGTCGTTAAGACAAAACGACTACCCACTATATTTTGATTTTCGTGTTTCCTGACCATTGTCCAAGTATCGTTTTTAATTAATGTAATCATTTCTTTCCTCATGGCTGTTTTCCATAAGTTCGAGTCTTCTTGCAATAGTGCATCTTTAATTTTCAGTTCTACATTAAGTCCTTGGACCTCTCCTTCGGTCGTTTCTATCGAGAGTTCATCTTCTGAACTTAAGACATCACTGTCTCTAGAGCTGGGAATTGTTTCTTCATCATTTTCACTTTCGGATTTTTTGTATTGATAGACTTTTCTGGGTCTTCCCCTATTTCCACTTTTAATCATTTTAGGACGTCCTCTTCCTCTCTGTTGGTCAATGTTATTTTCGTCTATATCACTTTCTAAAGATGCATCATCATTATGTTTATCAATCATTATGTCCAAGCTGTTGTATTTTGAATTTTCTTCTAATAAATCATTATATTTTAAATTTCCATTTTTATTATGAAATTCGTTTATAAATTTAATATCTCGAGTAATATGTACCCTTCTGGTCATGGGATCATATACTCTATAAGCTTTGCTTTCCTCGCAATAACCTATAAAAATTCCTTCAATTGTTCTTGAATTTAATTTATTTTTATTATTTTTATTTAAAAAATGTACTCTCATACCAAAAGTTCTTAAATGTGAGACATTAAATTTTTTGTTTGTAAGGATGTTATAAGGTATTTGTCCCTTTAAAGATGATGTTGGGCTTCTGTTCCTCAAATAACATGCAGTTATTACTGCTTCTGCCCAAAAGGAATGTTCTAGATTTGCTTGTATTAACATACATCTCGTCATCTCCAATAGGGTCTTGTTCATACGTTCAGATAAACCATTTTGTTGGGGCGTATAAGGAACTGTTAATCTTCGCTTAATTCCTGATTTTTTTAAAAAATTATTAAATCTATTATTAATGTATTCTTTTCCATTATCTGATTGCAAATATTTAATCCTTTTATCTGTCATGTTTTCAATATAATTTTTATATTCAATAAATGCTTCAAAAGCTTGACTTTTGTATTTTAGAAATTTAACTTCGCAATATCTGCTTGCTTCGTCTATAAAAGTAATGAAATATTTATTTCCACCGATAGACGTGGTTCTAAATGGTCCACAAATATCTGTATGGATTATTTCCAATATTTCTAAATTTTTCTGTGAATTTGAATTTTTAAAAGGTGTTTGAGATAATTTTCCTTTAATGCATATTTCACAATTATTTAAATTTTCATTTAATATACTTTGGTCTAAACCGAAAACTTGATCTGATTTGGTTATTAGTTTTAAATCTCTTTCATTTAAATGTCCGTATCTTTTATGCCATATGTCTAATTTTGATAATTTATTTTTATTTGAATAATATGAAAAATCATTTTTATCTTTATTTTTAATATTTTCATTTAAATAATATAATCCGTTCTCCTTTTTCTTAGCTGTAAACATTAGTTCGTCATTATTCGTTATAAATGCATTATGATTTTTAAATAAAACTTCAAAATTCTTATCAGTAAATGACCCGACAGATAATAAATTCGTTTTTAATTTGGGAACATATAGTACATCTGTTAATTCAATTTGTCTATTATTTATGTTAATAATCATATCACCAATACAATCAATATTTATTTTACTGTTATCGGCTAGTGTTAAACAACTTAGTTTTGGATGTCTTATATTTTCCAGTAATTCTTTATTATTTATCATGTGATTTGTACAGCCAGAATCTAAAATCCAATCATTTTTATCATCAGTGACTTTTAGGGCTAACATATGAGTCGACTTAGATGGACATTGAGAAATTTTATGGCCTTCTCCCTTACAACGGAAACATATAATTTTATTTTTAATTTCATTATTTGAATTACTAAATTTATTATAATCAGTTGACCTTTTATCCCTGTTGAAAAAATTATGTTTTTTATTCGTATTATATTTATTATTATTATTTTCATTATATTTATTTAAAGAATTATTTTTGTAAGGATTATTTTTAAAATTATAATTTTTATTAATAGGTCTATTTTTATTTCTATTTTTAATAAAGTTACTTTGATTTGAGGAATCGCCTTGACTTCCCCGACATTCAAACTCTTCCAATAATTTTATTTTTAAATTATCTAAAGATGGCAAAGTGTCCCTTGTTTCTATAGCACATCTAAAATTTTCATATTCGTCTGGTAGACTATATAATAATATTATACATAATAGTTCATCATTTATTATAAATTCAATATCTTTTAATTTTTCTATAATTTCACAAAATGTATTTAAATAGTCATCCATATTATCACTTATATTCATTTTACTTAAAATTAGTTTCTTTAACAAATAAGCCTTTTTGGCTGGACCTTTACTTTCAAAGGTTTCCTTTAATTTATTCCATATTTCACTTGAGCTATTTAAATTTTTAACTATCCTTAATTCTCTAGGTGTTATTGATAAAATTAGATCAGACTTAGCTTTTTGGTCCAGGAGATCCCATTTTTCAATCCCTTTCGTATCTTTTTCATCAATATTTGACCTTTTTTGGTTTCCGGAGACTATGTTCCAATATCCATTTTTTACTAGGATGGCTTCCATCTGAATCTTCCAGGTATCATAGTTGTGTCGGTGTAGTGGTTCAATTTTAAGAAATTCCATTTTTTAAAAAATCCTTTTAAGATTAAAAAATATTTCCAATTATCACCCAATTACCCGCAGTGTTCACCTGGGCCCATAACCTGTTGGAGTTTTAAATGTGTTTAATGAAAATGCACTGTTCGAGTTTGAATGTGTTTTTAATACAAGGTGAACATTTACTCTAAGGTCATACTATAAATATATATACAGGTAAGAAGGTGCAGGGTTACCAACTTTAATATACTTTAACAAATACAATATCAATTAAAAAAATGGTATTTTCCGACTCAGGGAGGTCTAAAACGTCAAGACCTATCGAAATCTCGAAGTCGAAATTTTTGACGATTCCAATACTTCCCTTATACGAAGTATGCGGGAAAGTAAAAAGAATGGCAAAAGACAAATTTGAATATTGATGACGTCATTTAAATTTACTATTTTAAATTAAGAAAATACTAATAAAGTTGATTTTTCCTGAGGCTAAAACTAATACCGATCGATTCTTTATAAATATTATATATGCTAAGAATTTCAAAAAAATACTTGGAGCGGTTTAATTTCTCAAAAATATACAAAGATATATATATATATATATACAATTTTTGCTAGTGTAATAAGATAATAAGATAAAATATAAAATTTTCAAAAGAGAGATACATAAATATAAATAAAATAACTTAATAATAAATAACTTAATGAGAACAATATTAAAATTCTATTGACCCATTTGTACTATAAACATACTTTTGCATAAAATATTTAAATAGAAAGTTTGTTTCATACAAAGCAGAGAGTTTATTGAATTTGAAGTTGGAATCATAAATATCTAATTTAATTACATAAAGAAAATTACCCTCATGGAGAAATAAATGATGCCAAGAAAACCGCTGAATTCTATTAAATCACAGCCGAACCTCCACCATTCCACTCCCCCACCCATCCCTCATCTCATTCTCTCTATCTCTCTATCTATCTTCCCACCTCACACGACTTCACCATCTTTCCAGGCACTCCGGCACTGAGTTGTGTTGAATAGCGACCAGGCAGTTATATAAAACAGATTCACAGTTGAAAACCGATTCCTTTAATTCGATTTTAAGGAAACAAAAGGGAAAGCAAGGGAGAAAAACAAAATTAGAAAACGAGAAATTATGATGAAATATATAAAGATTAATGGGGTCTTAACAACAGTGACAGATAATTTTATTATTAATATAATTAATAATATTATTGAATATCTTAAATAGATAATATATATATTGATAAATAAAGATAATAAAAATATAAATTAAATATCAACTAACTTAGGAAGTTTACTTTCCATTTTCAATTTATATAAAGTTTTTATATCTTATCTTATTATACTAACAAAAATTATATATATATATATATATATATATATGTATCTGTATATATATTTGTATATTTTTGAGATATAAAACCACTTTAAAGATTTTTTTGAAATACACACCATAGATAATATTTATAAAGAAAAATCGATCTGTATTGGTAAAGCCTCAAAAAAAATCAACTTTATTAGTATTTTTTAAATTTAATATTATAAATTTAAATGACGTCATCAATTACGTCATCTGTATTGAAATTTGCGTCATTTTTAATTGATATTGTGTTAATATTTTTTTATATTTAAAATATTTTAAAGATTTTTATTTAATTTCGAAATAAAATTAAAAATATTTATTTTAATAATATTTTAGAATAAAATTTCGAAATATATTTATCATTACCCCACCTAAAAAAAAAAATTCATGAAGTTAGCAACATATAATACATATGCACAATTATAAAGAAAGGAATTTCAAATAAATTGTTGAATACATTTTATGTAATAATATATTGAATAAATTATATTGTAGAGGGGGTGGGTATTTGGTGGGGAGGGGTGGATGACTAGGGGTTAGATATGGTTGGGGTGTGGATAAGGAGGGAGATGGATTTCGGTCGTCCCCTCTTTAACCGACACTCGGGAAAGAAAGGGAGATAAGGGGGTAGGAGTTGTTCGGTCCCAAAGGAGCGAGGAGAGGGGGTAATTAGAGGTAACAGAGATTGGGCGCCAACAGATATTATCTGTAAAGAAAATACGTAATAAAGAGATAGATACAGAAGGGATAGGGATGAAAGGAGAACGGGAAGAAATTAAATAACTCGGCTTTTCCAAGTAACAAGTGTATTTCAAAGAAAATAATATAAATGATATTTGATTATTATAAATAAAAGGAAAAAATATAACCTCCGTTCTTAATTAAAATATAGACAAGTATAGGTGTCAATATAATTTCAGAATTTATATATTTATCAGTATCAGTAGTAATCCTTGGTCGAAACAGTCTATAAGTTATAACTATTTTGAAAAATATAAAACAAAAGCCATCTAATATATATATATATATATATATATATATAATATAGGATTAAATATTTTATTTTATCAAGTAAATTTGAATATATTTTTCATTTTGAAATGAATATTAAGTTATTTTAATTAATTTGTACCATTTTAGGAAACAAATTTTTAATGAGTCATTTTTATAAAAACCCATTTAATAATTGTAATAAATAATTAAATAAGTTGACCTGTGTCCAGGCGCAGAACCGACCGACGGTTTGAAGTAAATTAATTTCCAGCTACAGAAACAATTTCAAATAATTTTAATATATCTATTAATGTAATAAAAAACAGATATGGATATAACATAAATATTTTTAATTTTATTATATTTATAATATATAAGTAGTAGTAGCTGGCTGTGACGACATGAAGGGCCGGGTGACGTCATATAATTTAAAATTAAAAAAAAAACCAGGGCTTCGAACCGGAACTGAACCGAAAACCGAAAAACGAAAAAACCGGTATTTTTGTCGGAACGAAAACCGGAGCTGAACCGAAAAAATAATATCGGTTTATTTCAGTTCAGTACGTGTTCAATCCAGAGTTGCCAGAAGAGGTGTTTTGGCAACACACAAACCCTAATTTTTTTCAATTAGTTATGCCTCGCACTGCATGGTGTCGCTAAAAACTTTGTTCCAAAAGTTAGTGTCCTAGTCATACTCTCCCTTCGGTTCTGTTGGCAGCATCTTGTAGTCGCAAAACAGAATTTAATGTTTTCATCGTTTGTTTAATACTGATATTTTGATTTAATGATAGTATTAATTTTTTAAATTATTTATTCCATTTGTTACAGGGTTATGTATTGATATAAAGAAAATGATTCATATAAAATCATAAATATAAATAAAATTATTAAATAAATTTGAACAAATATTGAATAACTTTGACCAGGTATGAAGATTAGACAGTAAAAAACTTAGTTTAGAATTTTGGGAGGAAAATAAAAATACATATCCTCATTTATACAAAATTGCAATGGTGGTTTTAGGAGCTCCTGCAACACAAGTTAGTGTTGAAAAAGCTTTCTCTGGTTTAAAGTTTATTTTACGAGACAATAGAAATAGTTTAAATACAAATATATTGGAAGATATTTTAATAATTAGAGGTAATTTTCATCTTTTATAATTATAGTTATAATTGTAAGTAAATATATCCAAGAATCCTGTATACTTTAACATTAAATATACGAATTTGTTTCGTTTATTGAGTGTTTGAAAGTAGAAGGATGTAAAAAAAAATTCATACTTATTTGTTCCGTTTAATAAATTATATTAACATCTTATATTATATACTCCTAATTATTATACCTTTAATTAATTATTATTATTTATATTATATTGTATCAATTCATGTAGTATGATTTAGGGTGGTAGCAAGAAATATTTTTCGGGCGCTAATTTATGGCAGACTCGGCATACCCCGACCTAAATTTCTAATACAAATAAAAGGTCTTTAAAATTAATTAATCGGAACTGAACCGAAAACCGAAAAAACCATTATTTTTGCCGGAACGAAAACCGGAACCGAACTGATATTTTTTTTTTATTGAACCGGAACGAAAACCGAAACGAAAAAAATAACGGTTCGAAGCCCTGAAAAAAACTAATGAAGATAATTTTCACGAGGATAAAACCAATACAAAGTGCATGATTCGTGGAGATATGAAAAATCTCCATATGTGAAATTTGGTGTGAAAACAACCCCTCCCTTCCTAACGTCGAGCACTATTACTACCACTTCCGGTATCCGGAATTGCACCAAAAGTTGATCCATTCATCATACTGATGTGCATTATGTAAATATATCAAAATTTACTAGAATAAATTACGCTAATTTGAACCTTGAATGAGAATCAACATGAAATTACATCACAATTTCTTCCTCATAAGAGAAAAGAAGTTAATAACAGTTTATTTGGATTCCAAAAGGACAAAATTATCACTTTATATCTACCTAGAGAAAATTCTGATTGGTATATTATTGTCAACATTACATGAGATAAAAAAATATATAGTTAATAAGCTCATTGACCTTTTTTGCTTTGATATATTATTTCTGCTATACTGCTATTATGAGAATCCAAGTTGCGATAAAAACTAGTGAAAATTTGTTGTGAACAACAGTAGGACGTAATATTAAACTAGCGCGCGCCCTCTTGTGTATTAACTCGAAGGTTAACTCTATACAAATAAAAATGAAAAAATCCTCTGACTTTTATACAACATCAATCATGTCGGTTTTATCAATGAGGTGTCCTATTATCAGTAGAACGGGTCCTATCAACCTTTACCTTGATTTTCTTGATCGGAGGCGTTACTTTTTATCAAGTAGCTTCCCAATTTTGATCCCTGGGGCTGAGTCAGTCTCATAGACCCCAGCTAGAGAAATTCCCTTGCCAGGCCCGGGACTTGAATCCGGGACCACGTGAATGTGAGACAGCGACGCTAGCCTCCCACCCTGTGGTGCCTTTAATAAATATGAAATCTACATTAAAATAAATCATTAATATTAGTACTTTTTAAGGGCCCTGCGGATTACAATTGTTGTGTTGGCATTTTGGATTACTTAATAAATTGTTTACAAATTACAAATAATAGCACTAAAACTTCATTTTAATGAATCAATAATTAAATACTAACATCGGCCTGAATCAAGTTATTTATTTAGTTTAGATTATGTTAATCGACTCAATTGATATTTGGTAACAATTGATTAAGATTCCATTAGTGTAAAAATTGATCCGGGTTTCTTATTTAATTCTTCTTTTTTTTTTTTTAGACATCCTCTTTTTCATGTATTTATCAAGATCTGTTCGTTCTTTAATTATTCTCATTGAAGCAATGAGATTAACTTAAATGAAATAGATGTGTATATCCAATGAGTTTCTTATTTTAATTGCGAAAGAACAAGTGAGTTAGAAATGAAAAGAAAAAAAAGTGAAATGGAAGAAGAATATAATTTTCATTTATAATGGAAATAAAATTTACTTAAAATTTAAATTGTTTTCAAAGAGATCTAAATCTATTTCTTTTATTTAATTTAAATTACTTTATAAGATATTATTATAGAAAAAATAAATATTATCTGAATTTTTTTCTTATTTATAGAAATATTCTTCTATCTATTTATACTGAACTCAAAAGTTGTAAGCCTCTACAACAATATTCCTTCAACTGTTTCTACCCTCACGTAAATTTAATTTGTACGTTTAACCAATTCCCAAATATCTATCATATTTTTATTTTGTTAGCCCATTTTTATTTATTTTTTTTTTAAATTTCTAAAACTTTAGATCAATATGTTTTAATTTTGTGATTACGAAGACATAAATATTGATAATAATAATAATCATCATCTCTAAAGTATAGATTTTAAAATAAATACCATTATTATTTAAATATTTGAATATAAAAACTTTATAGATGTATACAAGAGTACGTTTTTAAAATAATTTATTATTTAAGTAAATATATACCTAAGTCTAATAATATAAAAAAACCTTTATTGAGGCAGTTAAATTAAAATAAAAAAATATATGACTAATATTCCAAAAAGTAAGTTTTACTTCACCATAAAAGGTTTGTATATGGAAATGTTGTGGTGTGAAAGTTTCAGATTACTTAACTCATTCTTTCTTTTGCTATAATTGGAATAGATACATAAATGATATAAACAAACCTATAATTTCTTAAAATCTTCGCCCTTGGGAAAATGGGGGGGGGGAAGGTGAAAATGAAAATTGGATAATATAAAATGAACTGAAAGGAATAAATGAATGACCGTGTAGTCGCCAGTGATATTTTTTTAGAAAATATTTTCAAAATAAAGGAAATTATTATTGGATAAGGCTAATTAATGGACTTTTTTAAGATTGGAAGATTGTCAGGGACCCGGCTAATAAATAATATAATAAAAAATTAATAAAAATTTGGTAAACTGGATTAAAATGTGGTGTTAGAGAAATAAAAAGGCAATTTTAAAATAAAATGTATAATTTAATAAAAGTAAATAAAAAAATAAAATAATATGAAATAAGATTAATGATGATAAAGGAAACGAAAAGAAATTTCCGGTGGCAAAAATCAAATAAGAATTAGCTGGAGTGTCTCCACTCGACAATCTCGCAATTTGAATAGGATTAAATAACATAATATATTATATTTAAATTTTATTTAATTAATTATAAATAATAAATATTAAACCAGCGATGGCACCACGTCACATGTTGGCGCTTGAGATTTGCAGTGTTAAAAAATTAATTCTGGTAATTTCAGCGAATCAATCAAGCTGAAATTCTATATATAGCAGTTTTATACAATGATTAATCATGTGAAAAATTATCAAACCTATATCTTTATTATTACGGTCACTTTAGAGGAAAAAAAAATCAAAACGTGGTAAGTAATGACCCTCTTCCGGTTGAGCTACATTTCTCAAAAGTTGATAGAAAACTAGGAATTTTGATTAATGCCCGTATACCAAATTTCATCATTCTAGCTCAAACCGTTTTTGCGTAATCTACACACATACACACACACACAGACATTTTTCTCAACCTTAGTGAAAATGATTCAGGAACCTTCAAAACGTATAAAAACATCAAAATCTCAACATCGAAAATTTTCGTGATCGCAATACTATCTCTTACGAGATAGTAAAAAGTTAACAAAATATTGAAAAATATAGATGATTGGAATTGAATCTGGTGAATGAATTGAAAGGCAAATTATAAACTTACCCCATAACCCGTTGAATTTTTAAATCTAAAATCAGATTTACGTACACCGAAATTAATTTCGCAAATTATAGCAAAATGCTATCACTAATTAATTAGCACTCTCAAAATAGAGAGGCTCAAACATGTACACTCCTCCAAGGTGCCTAATAAATGAGAATGAGGGTGAGAACATTGTTTTTTGTTCCCACGTGAATTTTAAAAATTAGAAGATGGGGTTGATTCTGGAATGCCAACATCGGAAATTTCTATTATATATTATATAATTCAATAGTTGTTATATGGCAAACGAATTTCATAAATACTTATTAATTTTACGAATTAAATTTATAAAAAATTAATATCTTAATTAAAATAGATAAATAAAATCAAAAAATGGGTAGCAAATTTGAAATTTGCCATGCTCAAACAGCAGAGAAGAATTTAAAATGAAATCTTTAATGAGAAGAGCTGAATGAAAATATACAGGGTTTATGATTATACAATACTTAGAAAAGAACAAAATCATCAATTTGTTTCCTGTCTTCAGTGGAATACGCCTTTCATGTTTAATGCAACTTACGTTAGAAATATTTTTTTTTTCCATGAGCAGGACCACTTATTCGATCACATTTACCCGACAGAACAAAAAACAAAAAAAAAAACACCTAAACTAGAATACCAAAGTGCAAAAAGGATAATAGAATTTGTTATGTTTTTTTTTGCCACTTGATGAAGAAGGGAGAAAGTAAAAGTGACATTGAAGATATATCACACAAATCGAATTCGGAAAATGTATTCTCCTTTAAAATAAAATAAAAAAAAAGATTAATTTTAAATATAGTAATGAAGAGTAATTGATTATCTAATATCATGATAAAATATATCGTATATTTCTAGTGTTGAGATAAAACAATTACTTATTATCTTTTTTGAAAATAGATAACAATGAGGTCGATCGTATTTTATTAAAATATTTCCCTTTTCAACGATCTGAAATTGTTTTTAATTCATGAAATAAAAAAAATAATTTAATAGAAAGTGATAAAAAAAAAATGTTATAGTAACAATTTTATTCTATTTTATTTATAATGGAAAACCAATCAATTCATTTTCAAGCATCAAAGCAGCATACCTTGCGATGAAAGTACAGGCTTAAACAATCAATCAAAACAGGCAGACATTGAGTTTTATATTTATCCGATTCCAATATCATTTATGGAAATTTAGTTCAATATCCTTATAAAAAACCTATTTTTTTTTTTTATTTATATTTTAAATAGGATTGGGTATCATAATAGTTGACAAAAGTCATACTCATGCAATTTCAATGTTTTGGAAGCAACCCGCCTTCTTCAAAGAGAATAAAATCGTCAACAAAATTGAAATACTCTCACTAATAGTTATAAAGTTAAAAATAGCAGTGTCATAAACGTATATATATATATATATATATATATATATATATATAATGTGTATTTAATAATTACTTTTCTCTATTATTATTATTATTATTATAGATCATTGGTTTCCAACAAAGTGGTCTATATCGACCTCGAGGGGTCTATGTCAGTGAAAAAAAAAAATTTGGGGGTCCATGAAATGAAAATGGGGGTCTACGATAGTGGATCTCAACATACACTGATAGTACCTATTTACTTACGTTATTCTATCTTAAAATATATAAAGACATAAACATTATTTATAAAAGTACATATGAAGTAAAAAATTATTATGCATATACATATGTTTATAAAATTGTGTAAGTTGTAGGATATAGGCACATTCGCTTTGTAGTCGCAATACATTTTGAACTTTTAAAAAACCTCCACATAATGACAAAGCATACGTGCAGTAAAAATTTGTCACAGAGCTTTGCAAACTTGCACTGACTTATTCAATTCGTCACTTTATAAACAAAATACGTTTATTCGTTTCCTAAATCTTGAAAAAGAAAATGCTAAGAAATATTTAAAAAAATACAGACCGGTAGTTTATCATCCAAAGTTCTTCCTTTGTACTGTTAACGCCTCTCCCTGATTTAGATTTATTTATTTTTAAGGTCAATTTATTTTTATATAATTTTTGTAATTTTTTCCTTTTTAAATATGTATGTTTTTTTTTATTATATTGGTATGCCATGTGTTGAGTTTAATGGCTACTTTAACGCCACTAGTCACATGACTCCTCACAGCCAATCACCATGCTCGATTTTGGCCCATGGCGCCAACGGCTAGCTACCTTGAACCAGAGGCTATCTCTCTCACTTGCATTTGAGACTTGCTTGTGTGACGCTGTGTTGAGAACTTGTACTTTGAACGTGGATTCCTTTTCCACGCTTTTTAGGAGATCTACCTTACTTGCGGGATTAACGCCTTGTTGCGAAGTTATTTTTTAAAGTGGATATCATTTCCACGCCTTTTAGGTGATCTGCCTCACTTGTTTTTCAGACTTCTGGCTGTGAACTTGATATTGAGCCTTTTAGGCGTGAATTCGCCATTTTGTTGTTAAAACACGTGGAGACACTGTGTTTCAATTATTATTATTAGTTTTTTGTAATTTGTTTTGTTTTAGCTCAATATTAGCCAGAATTTATTTCTCTTATTTTTATATTTTAATTTTATTTTATTCTCTTTACTCTTTATATTAATTTTACTTTAATTAAATACATATAGCGTGGCAACGAATATTTATCTTTTATTTATAAAAAGTGAACCTAATCTTTCCTTTGCAGGCCCATATGTTAGCATCGGATATTTGATTAATTTAATTTGTTATTGCTTTAAGATTTTGGATGTTCAAAGCGATTCTCCTAAGTGCTAATATTCAAACGTACTGCACTCTTTGGTGAAGTATATTTAAGGGTTCCTTTCCCAAATAATTTGTTTTATTCCCCGTGTGAAAGAGTTGAGAATTCTTTTTTTTAACTCCTTCATTAGTGGCACAGGTGGTCCGACAGGCTGAACAATATTTTATATAATCAGCGGCTTGTCCAGTACTTATTTCAGACAGTTGCTTTTGTATAATGACATTTTTGCACTTTTTGAGACTATTTTAGAATTTCTGGATACATACTAAAGAAAAAATTTTAAAAGACGTTTTAATGAAGTAGAAAACAGACATCGCCTATTTAATAGATTTGTTTACAAAATTTAATATGGTTAATTTGTAGTTACAAGGCGATTTAGACAATCTTATTAAAACAAAGTCCATCTTATCAGTGTTTCTTGCCAGAGTTAAAACTAATGAAGGGGCAAATTTTCCCAGTTCCCCAATTTGTCACAGACTATGGTAATAGCACCGTAGATAATTAACCCATAGAAGAAACGAATATCATAATACAAGAGAAACTGACTGAAATAAGTACAAACGAAGAACTTAAGGTTCAGTTTAAAAATACATATCAGAAATTCAGATTTAAGATTAACCTTACAAAATTGACACCAAATGTTGATAATTTATTATTAAGACTTCAGGTTCATCCTTCCCACTAAAAACATTTACTTATTGATTAGTTTATTTATATTTTATATAATTTACATATACTTTATATAATTTACATATACTTACAAAATTGACACCAAATGTTGATAATTTATTATTAAGACTTCAGGTTCATCCTTCCCACTAAAAACATTTACTTATTGATTAGTTTATTTATATTTTATATAATTTATAAAAAAGATTCAAAATTTTATTTTGAATAATTTTAATTTAAATTAACACTAACACTAAACTTTACTGCAGCTAGAAATTTATGTAAAATCAATATCAAGTAAGTACCCCTTACTTACTATTTTCGATTTTTCAAGTGTACCCACCCCTGTTATTTATTATTTTAGAAATGTGCCCGACTATTGAAAAAGGTTGACCATCAAGAAACAACAGATTCCCCCCCCCCCCCCCGAGCGCCAATCAAAGTTACTTTGAACGGCCTCATTAAGAACAATCTAGTGCCTGAAGAATGAGTAGGAAGGGACGTGAGAGAGATAGGAGAGGGTAAGGATTGGATGGTTGTAGCTCAGAAAGTTTACTTGGATACTTGGAGATAGATAGATATAATTAATAACATGTATTTTCTACATATAAGATAATTTAAAAGCAATTGATTTATTTAACTCAACTATTTAATAAAAATATATACTCATTTCATTAAAATGTAAATTTTTAGAATATTTTAAATAGTGAAATTATTGGATTATCAAAAATAAAAATAATAAAAATTTTATTATACATATAAGTTATGTTATCGCATAAACATAAACATTCTGATAAGGAAAAGCGCTCATACGAAGTCAAAATAAAATAAACATTCCCACGAAGTCTGTACTGGGGCCATCTGGTAAAATCGAAGATAAAGATAAGATAAACGCATAAACATAAACAGTCAAGATAAAATAAACACCTACACAAAGACTGGCCATCTGGAACTCAAAGTCAAAATAAAATAAACATTCCCACACAAGGACTAGACTCATTATTCTTTGACACCAATACTAATGCCTGAGACCCCTTTAAATATCGACTTCTCGCCCAACACGAATCAGTTGCAGTCTGTCATTCGAGGCCGTGTTCACGTCACTTTGATCCAGTATAAAAGTGTCCCCCGCGACCCCTTCATCTACCAACGCATCGCACGGCTTCAATCAACATCCAATTGACCCTCAACTCCGGCTAATTTCCAGTATTAGTCGTTAACCAACAATCGGCTCACTCTCAATCTCATCGGCGCATAATACCTTCTTTTAACCCCCGTTCGTGTCCGTGTCTACTAGTGTCAGGTAGCTCCGAGGTGAAATTCCTCGTCTTGAGGTGAATGGATATTGTTAATCGCAATATGCTGGTAATAGCTGCCTACCAGAATTCACACTCCTCCTGATAGACCATTGTGGTTAAGTCTATCAACCTCCCAAAGCGGGTCGACATGTTAGTGTAGTCACGACGTCAAAACGAACAACCCCCCCAATACCCCATTCTCATATTTGCTTCTACAATTAAATATCTTATTGCAAAAATAATTAGAATACAATTTATATTAATAATATAATTAATACAAATAAATAAAATTATAATTAATAAACTTTTTGGTGTCCTTTTAAATCTTATTTCCTGTGTGTGCTCCAACCCTTAGATAAAATAAATTTGATAACAAACATCAACATCAATACATTCCTCCTTTCAATCCTATTTGAAACTGAGCCATCCAGGTGGAGGATTTAACTTATATTAAAAATTATGGGAAATGATATAATACTACTTTTGATTTCTAATCCGAAATATACATTAGATGTAGTACGTGGGACTTTCTATAAATTCTAATTAAAGATTTTTAATTCAATTTAATAATAATAATAATATTAATATTAATAATAATTTAATAATTTATACCCCAGTAAATATTCTTAAACCAATCTGTTCTCAAAGAATAAATTAGTACCGAATTATTAAATAATATTTTATAAATAAAATTTTATAATTATAAAGTAATTAGATTGATTTAGACTCTTTGAAATGAATTAAAGTATTAATAAATTTAAAAATTTAAATTTATGTTTATTAAATTTTACCTTTTTTCATTATTCTTATGTCCACAAATATATGCAAAAGGTTAGAAATCAAAATTAAAAAAATACTAAAAATTTTATTTTTAGTCATTTTTTTTCTTTTAATCTGATTGAGGGATTTTGATTCGTCGTCAGGTCTCTTCTTTCATGGGCTTAAAAATTCTCTCAAAGAGCGTTTAACTAGATTAAACCAAGAGGAATTCTTTTAAGCCTTGATAATAAATCTGCCGTCGCTCGTTTATTCTGATTAAGAGAAAAAAAAACAAAAAAAAACGAAAGTGTCTTTCTATGAGAGGCGATAACGCATATTAGCCAAAAGGAAAGAGGATATCTCTTTTGTTTGTCCGATCGGTTCTTGAAATTCGTCTTAATCGCACCCTGGACAGATGACAGGATTTATGGAACAGAAGCATCAACTCAAGGAAAAATGATTACATGTTGAGATAATGAAGAGTTTCTCGATAACTGATCGATTAATCACCCAAAAAGAAGCTCTCGCTCTTAATCTCACTTAATTCAGCTTTCCTTAGATGTAATCAAATCAGAAAGAAAAACAAATGTTTGAGATAAAGTTCCTCCATCTTTGAAGATAATATCAAAAAGTTAAAAAAAAAAAAAATTGAAAATGAAAATAAAAATAAATTTCTTATTCTTTAATTCTTATATCTTTAAAATTTAATTTGGTAATAATTTTTGTATCAACAACTAAAATTGATTATTATGATTATTTTTTTTTTTTTTTTTTTTTTTAAGAAAGATCTTTTTAATTTGAATAAAATTTCTTTATTTAATTATATTAGAAATAGAGCATAATAAATATGTATCTTTTGAGCAATAAAAAAAAAAAACAAAGCAATAATAATAAATATTATTTTAAAATATAATTAATATAATTTAACTTTGGTCTTAAAGTAAATGCAAATTTCTGGATAGTACAAGTTGGTTGATAACAATACATTTGCATAAGGAAACACCTCACTTAGACAAAATTTTGTTGAAGGAAACGAATGAACTTGGGACAAGAAAATTGGACTAGGACCAAGTTCAAGGGAATTGAAATTGAACACTAAACCAAGCTTATGAATAAAAAAGGACTTAATCAAAAGTAGCATGTTTATAAACTAAGTTAACGGAAAATTGGATATTTGGTAAGTAATCAATAAATAGCCTGTTGTGTGTTTAAAATAAATTCAATTTCAATAGTTAATGAATCAAATTAATGGAGTTCTTTTAAAAGTTGAATAAGATTTGCAAAAGAAAAAAAAAAAGAGAAAAGAAACAAATATAGTTAAAAATTCTTATTAATCCTTTTCTTTTCTTGATGAATTATGTATATATAATATAAAAACTAATATTTCTTTGAATTTTAAACAAATTAGAAAAACAATGAAATGTTTTATATGCAAATTTTTTCTTAATCAATAAATAATTGAAGTATAATTAAATTTTGTTAAAATGAATTATGTGTTTACCTCGAAATACCGCTGGGATTGTGAGTAATTAAAAGGTAAAAAATAAAAGGTAAGATTTGTCAAAGAAAAGAATAAAGAAGTTTATTCGTGAGCTTGTTACAAAGTAAATAGTTACAATCATTGATAGTGATCGTAATGTAGAGTGAATATAAGAGGAATCAAATCACTCTTGAATCACACAACGATCTTAATAAGATCTAATGATAAATTCTCAACTCAAAAACCTACTCTAAAAACCAACAACTAACTCATAACTGATAATGACTGCCCTTTTATGTCAGTTTGAATGTAAGGGCGAAATAAGGGAGAGATGATTTTATGGTTGCTGCCTTTGAGTGGGAGGAAGGACTAAAGGTCTTCTTGGTTCAAGTGTCAGTTCTTAATGGATTTCAAATTATTATTAATAATCTAAAAAATGCAAAGAAATCTTATCTTTATCTACATATTATCAATTAAAAATAGAATAATAATAGAATCATATCATATTATTAGAGAAAATCTTATCACATCTTATTTAAATGGTATATATTTACTGTAAACATCATTAAATTTATTGTAAACATTCTTAATTATATGTTTAGTCATTCTTACTGATAATTTTAATTAATTATAATAATTATTATACTCATGTGGGTAAGGTGAGATGAAAGGTAATGTGAATGCGGCACATGAACATGACTAATGCATATCTGTATTTTATTAAAAAATAATTAAATAAATTAAATATCATAAACCTAACACATTTACTTATTTATTTGTATTATTCTAGTATTTATGATTCATATTTTTTCATTTATTATTTTGATAATAATAGATGAATATTGTCATTTTATTTTTCAATTTGTCCGCTATTGTATTATAGAGTATTTATTTACAACTTTGGTCAGTAAGGTTTATCAATAATTTATCTTCACGGGCCAGTGACATTACTAAAGTACCTATTATTAATTAATATGAACATAATCCTGAGACACAATGGTGGAGAAGGGCTGATTATTAACTTAAATGGAATTACCTTTGAATTCATAAAGCTTTAGTTTACTTTTTCATAAGCTTGTCATTTAGTTATTAGAATTTGTCGTTTATATCATGCCAATGAAAATGAAAATGAAAATGAAAATTAATAATAAATATTTTCATAATCTAAGTAGTTTTAATAATAAAAGATGTTGACTAAATCAATTTTGGCAATTTCCACCTGAGAGCATCTGGTTGACATTTTCATAAACAAAATTCCTGTACTTAAAGGCAACGAAATGATTTTATCAAAGAGGTTTGAATAAATATGCTTATGCATAAAGATAGGGGATTAAATTCAATCAATATAATAATAATCTCATCCCATATAAAGTATGCAATTATGCAGAATGTCACTAAAAAAATACTAAATAAATAAATAAATAAATAAATTCAAATTTATATTTAGGTATATTTATTAATAATTTTATTACAAACTAACTGATTATAATTGAGATCAAAATTTAATTATCCCTTTGCATTAAAATATAAGTAGTTTGTTTTAATAAATCAAGAACGTAAAGATTTGCTTAAATGCAATAAATTAATGAAAAAACTTAATGAATGTTTGAGAATGAATGAGAGTTTAGTGAAATGTAAGAAATGCTAGTAGGTGGTACAAAATGGAATCAGAAGATAATACATTATTAGATATATGAATGATTTATTATAATAATATAGAAGTAAATGTCAATCAGAATAGAAACTGATGGAGGAATGTTGTAGTGGGAGTCAAGAACTTTCAAGTTCAGTAGCTTTTATAGTATGAATCGACTTCAATTGAAAACTAACAATCTAAACAAGACAAGATATAAACTATACTAACTAAACATTAAATAATAAAATGAATGTTTAAATTTAAAACATAATAATTAAACTAACATGAACATGTCCGTCCGTCTGTATAGATGTGTACAGCTTGAAGGGTTCAACGGATTTTGATAAAATTTGGTATATTTAGTTAATGCATCAGTATGATGAATTGATCAACTTTTAGTGTATACCACGAATCATGCACTTTGTATTGGTTTTATCCTTGGGAAAAATCATCTTGATTAGTTTTTTCTTAATTTAAAATTATATGACGTCACCCAGTCCTGCATGACGTCACAGCCAGCTCCTACTTATATATTATAAATAAATAAAATAAAATTAAAAATATTTATGTTATATTTATATGTTCATGTTTTTTATTACATTAATAGATATATGAAAATTATTTGAAATTGTTTCTGTAGCTGGAAATTAATTTATTTCAAACCGTTGGTCGGTTCTGCGCCTGGCCACAGGTTAACTTATTTATAATATATTGTCTTTAAACATTTTTATAAATCCATATTGTGGATTATTATCGGAAATAATTAAAATTCTAAATCATTTTTAAAAAAATGAATTTGTTTATATCTTAGGTATATTTTTTTAAAGAAAATTAATAATATTTAAAGTTAGTATAATAAAAAAAAGTTTAAATGTTTGTTCAATGTTTTTTCATTAATTATGTTTTTGAATTATTAAATTTCAAGAAAACATTTTATTTATTTATTTAAAATTAGAAAAAAAAAACTTTTTGAGATAGTAAAACGTATTAGGTATTCTTATTTTAAGAATCCATTGTTTGCCTGGAGGATATGTTACCAAAGTTACCAGTCTCTTTTATTTATTTATTTTTGAAGTGAAATTTAATTAATATAACTAATATTTATTTAAGTATTAGTGAATAAAATGAATCTATAATTTAATTAAAATTATCATTAAATTTTTGAAATAAAACTTATTTTAGGACCTATCTGATTTGTAAAGATATTAAAACGATTTTATAAGAGTGGGTGGGTGAGTGTACTGGCCATTACAAGCACAAGCGTTGCAACTCTTGTTGTTGTATTAGTAGGACTGATTGAAATAAGTCGAGGAAATGGCCGAGCGCGTGTGGAGATAGGATCGGAACATGGAATGGAAGCTCGATTAGCCCTTGATTTGTGGACGAACATGATTTAATTCCCTGCTGTTGCCATATATTGGCTAAATAACACGAAACTTTATCACATCACCTAACACAAAACTATAACACACATCTCATATGATATCATAATATCAACAAGCGAGTTAGCTAGTCGGCTATTCAACGGAGGGACAGACATTATTAGCAAAAGGTAATTTAATATGGCTTAACAACAAAAAAAGGTAAAAGGGGAAGGATTCCAGATTGATTCACGGCCATGTCAAAGAGGCAAATTGAGAGAATTTCCAAATTAATCCCGGACATAAACAAGATTGGCAAATATTTGTTAAATACTCGAAATGTTCATTGCGAATTATAAATAGATAACGAGGTGTATTAATTCACTCACTGTTCCCATAAAACATCAATATAGTATTATTATTATGACAACTAACCTATTGAATTAAAAAGTTAAAACGTTAACCCTTATTACATTAATTTATCACAGATCCTTTGTTAACAAAAGAAACTATTTCTATTTCTTTACCCCTTTTAAGATAATATAAAAATTAAAAATACCTAATATTTAATTTATAAATGTTAACTCAACAAATTTTAATGGTTATTAAGAGCTACGTATATGTAGAATGTGTTATTTTTAACCGAATCGTGTATGATGTGTAAGAATCAAGGATATTTGATATTTTGTTATCCTATGTATGATAATACATACAAAAGCAGCTGAAGAACTAAAGCCTGGAAATATATTAAATATTGGCAAACCATTAAGAATGAAGAGACTAAGAATGGAATAAATAATTTTTTTTTTTTTTTTTATAAAAATGGAATATGCTACATTAAATATGATTTAAGATGAATACATAAACAACGATCTCCTTCCTTTCTTATTCGAAAAAGACATGAGAGGAGAATAATGAATAGATTATTTATAAATTGTGATATTAAAAAGAAATGTTATAAAAGTATGCCAACTAGGCTGAATTTGTAAATACGTTTGGATACATGAACATTTTTTGAATATTACATACGTATATGTATTGTATTGTATTATACAGGTAAGCAAATGTAATTGAATGATAAACCTTTGCCTTCTAGAACAAATACATGTACAATCAAGGAGAATCATTTTTGTTTGAAAAAACGTAATCAATGAAATGGATTAAATTTTTAAATACCTTTGTTAACTAAATTAATTATAAAATACTTTGTATATGTGAAGCAAATGTAGATATACAAAATATGAATAAAAATATTTTTTAAAAAATTAATTCAATAATATGATGAAAATCATCAGATATAAACTTTCCATAATAAAATTTATAAAAACAAAAATGGATAAATTTAAAAGAATAAATTATTTTTAATTTTTGATATTAACTTATATTTTTTTTTTTTTTGAAGAAATGAATTTTCATGTATTCCAATGGGAATCCAATGGTGGCAGGGGAATCATGACTTTGCATTTAAATTTTTATTTCTTTTTTTACTCTTCTCGCTCTCTTTTGGAAGGTTAAGCAAATAAGACAGCAGTGAAAGGGTAGAAGAAGGCGATGGGTTCAACCTCTGGCATTGATTTTCAAATAGTGATTTCAATCTAATTGTTTGTCAGAACGAAAAGCAATTAAAGGATTAAAATGGAATGACGCGACCGGATGTAAACATCTCCCTACTCTCCTGGTTGCGCTTCTTCAATCTCAATCACGCTCTTTCTTAAAGAGGAAAATACAAATCATAGCCCCTTTCAAATTCAAATACAAAAGAAAGGAATGCATAAATAAAACTAAAAAAAAAAAAAAAAATAATCAACAGAAATTTTCAAACATGATTCTTAAATTTTGACTAGATAAATATTATTCTGATAATTCTTGACAAATTTAAAGAATTAATTTAAGATTTAAAATTAATATCTATTAAGATATACATACGTAGAAATAATATTAATAGAATCACTTGTAATAGTAATTGAAAATTATTTTAAAAATTTAGAAATCAGGGTCCGAATTATATATTTTTAAAGAATTTTTAAACGCCTTCATAACATGAAACAAAATACTTTTTGTAAGTATTACATATAAGAAAGTTTGTTCATGGTTCATCTAAATACCATCCGGTAGTTTAACAAAATTTATTCTTTCTGATCTGATAATATTGTTTTATGAATTGCTGTTTTTTCCTTGGATATTAAAAAAAAAAAAAAGCTGAATCGATTATTATGAATATTCTCCATTCAACACTTTTCTTATCTTATAATTTCCAACCTCTTTATATGTACATATGTACTACATACAATGGTCAACTTGTCAAACGAAGTTCTACAATAAATATGTACAAAAATATTAAATCTAGTAATTCCCACCTATAATTATTAAAATATATAAATTTTTATTTCTGTTTCTAATAATTAAATATTTAATTATTTATTTATTCTATAAATATTCTCATTTTAATTAATTTAATTTATTCAAAATTTTAATTAAAATATAAGATATTCTCTTTAATTATTATTTTAAATGAATATCACTTAAAGAAATAGAACACATTTTAATAATAATAATAATAATAATTGTCAAAGAGCTACATTTAATTTTGATTTATCATATCATATAAATACATATAAGGTATAATATAATATTCAAAAAGTCACCTTGAATACTTGTAATGTTTTTATTTGAATGTTTATTAATTACTTTAATTAATATAAAAACAATAAAAAAACAATTTTCATGATCAAAAAGATAGATTTAAAAAAATACCTCTGACATCTGACGCAAGTACAACAACGCCTATCAAGTCGGTTATGTTTCGATTAGGTGTCCTAGATGATCAGTAGAACGGGTCCTATCAACCTTTACTTTGATATTCTTGATTGGAGGTGCTACTTTTATATCAAGTAGCTTCCCAATTTTGATTCCGGAGGCTGAGTTGATTCCGTACCATGGACTTTAGCTAGAAAAAATCCCTTGCCAGGCCCGGGATGAAAAAGACATGTAGGTATACAATTTGCAGGTAATAATCCTGTTTTGTAAAAGTTCTCGTCCTAGGAGTTGAAATAGCAACAGCCTTAGAAACACTTTCATAAGACTTGAATTTTTTCCAGTTAGATAATTTTGCAGGTAATAATCAGAGATGGTGCAATGTCAAGTTGAATATCGTGGGTGGGTGTCTAACGCGTTCAGTTTTTATTGTGACACCATGACAGTATTCAGTCGAGCATTATCGTAGTGGAACACTATTCGTTATCTACACGCTAATGCAGGCTTTTTTTTCTTTGATAGCTGAATTCAATTTATCCAGCTTATTTCAGTACAGATCCGCGTTAATAGTTGTTCACTGTTTTAGCAACTCGTAGTAGACTGGAGCTTTCCTGTCCCATCATAAACAAAGCAGTACTTTTTGCTATTGGATACTTGGTTTTGGAACTGTTGCTGGTTTCTGGTTTTTCTGGTTTGCAGCAGGGATTTTTTCTCTTGATATTCTCTTAAAGAATTCACTTTTCATCTCCAGTAACACAGTAAAGCAAGTACAAAATTGATAGATAAGATATATTAGGAAAAAGAATTTTGTAAAGATTTATATAAATAAAAAAAAAAAATAATTATTTTGAAAATATTATACCTAAATGATTAAAAATGGTTTAATTTATTACTTATTCCGTTAAAAGACATTGTCTACCGAGTCAAGGGTTGTAAAGCTAAGGATTAAGTAATTAACTTAAAGGTCAGAGGGAGAAGAGGAAATCTGTTAAATAACCCTTTCTGACCATAAAATAGTTGCCACGAATTCATGATTCATTCTTGACTTAGACATTACGATTATCGTATTATCGTTGTTGTTAAGTTTAATTAAGATTAAAAAGATTAGTAAGTATATTTTTATTTAGGAGTCAAACCTAACATTTTATATATTTAAAAAAATTATATACTTACTCTGATATGACATTTTAGGACGAAACATTTAAGATAAAGTTTATCGATAGGCTGTCAAAGATCAAAGAAAAAACTGCCTCCATTCTATTAATTGAAATTGATTGAAAATATTTTTCATCTTTTTGACGGGTTATTTTTATAAGATACGGTGGCTGGAACAACATTTCTGTCTACTCTCCTAACGAACCATTACCATCAGTCATCATTCATTCATAGCTTGGATGATAAGCTCGCTCACTTCGATTCATATAATTTTATCGGCTTTCTTTCAACATGAAAGGATTATTGATAAAGTAAACAACATTTAAGCTTCTTACTCGGATCAATGTAAAAGGGATGTTATGATTAAATGTTAACGATCAGCCTGGATTACAGAGAAAAAAATTATGTAATGAGTGAATATGACAAAAAAAGTTTTATTTTTAAAAACCATTCATTCAATTTGAAAGTTATTTCACGTGCTTTTATTTATTTATAGTGATATTTTTAGAAATCGTTTATTATACGATACTTATTAACTTACCGGGGGGGGGGGGGGGCATTTTTTTATTTTTATTTTTTATTTTATATATCTATTATAGAAGACTGTAAATTAATATTATTTGTAGTTAAAAGTAAGTTATTATTAGCTATATTAACTCCCTATTACTTTTTTAAATAAACAAATAATTATTTCTTTTTTATTTATTTTATTTTTAATAAAATTGATGTTTTTTTGTGATTTTCAACAATTAATAAATAACCTTAAATTTATATTTAAATTCAATATTCTTAAAGGATATACATATAGAGATTAAATAATGACTAAAACATGTTTTACAATTAAATATGTTTTTTGTTAGTTTCTAAAAATTTTAAGTTTTCAGATAAAATGGAAGTTTCAATTTGTGTGATTGTAAAATTTTTAAAATCTATCTAATGAAAAGTTTTAAAATTGAAAAAAAAAATGATTATATAGGGGAATAAAGTTTGCTTGCGTTGAGATTGGACAGGAAAGAAACTTTTTTTTAATGCATCTACCATAGCTTTTTTAATATGCTGTCTAGTCTGTATTAGTTATCTATTTTCATTACTTAAATTTTGTTTATCCTAATGAAGTAGAAGTTAAACCGTTGCTTGCTACGAGTAGCTTGGTTCGACAGATGACGTTAACGTTCCGGTTGGTTGAATCTATGCTTATTTATTATGAACTACATTTCAATTTCTTTCTATTGAAAATTTAATTTGTTTTTATTACATACAAATTAAATTGAAAATTGATTTCATATTTAATAGAAATGCAAATTTTTATGCAATAAAAAAGTTAGTTGATTTATTGAAAGATGGCCGACATCACAGTTGGATTTATGTAAAAGTACAATAGGATTACAGTAGTATAAATAATATGCAAATTTAAGAAACGTGTCTTTAGGTTTTTTATCTAAATTTTATATCAAGTACAAAATAAATAAAAAGATCTTTCAAGTTCATTGTCTGCAGAAATTTTTTTTTTTTTTTTTATATTCTTAAAAAAAATAGATTTATTCATAAGTTAGAAAAATAATTTAGAAATCAAAATTTTTCTCATCTGAATACATCAATGTATTAATTAAATATTCTTATAAAATTTTAGTCTAATAATTTATTTATTTATATATGAGTGCATCAGAATTATGTGAAGCAATATCAAAAGTATGTATATTTAGTTTAGATATGTGTTTAGGCCAATGATTGCCTTAAATATTACTTCCCTTTTCTGACGCTAGAGGCAGCCCGGTAGAGCAAATGAGTTTGTGATCTTAATTAACACCTCTGAGATCTCGCCACTTCCCTCTCCTCACACACAACGCCAGTCTAGCAACCAACCCCCCGACACAGGCCCAGAGCTTTCGAAAACATGTTAAGAACATAGGGGCCACAAGAGGCGCTACTGGCACTAATTTAAATCCGAAAGTTGTTCATAAAACAACCAACAGATGCCGCACCAGGCTCATTTATAAATTCGTGAAATCCATTTGAATCATTTTAAATATTGTGAAAGTGTCGTAAACATGTGAACATCTGATTGTCTAACCTAAACAATTTGAAACAATTGTAAATATTATATTATCTAACTGATCCGACACCCTCCAATTGCGATCAATATGGATAATAATAAAGTAAGTATAATTAATATAATTTTACTATTATTGATATTGATAAAGTTATATAATATATGTACATATAAATAAATTTTTGATTTTGCAGTTTTTAGATTGTATTCATAGGAATTGTCTGCTAAAATATCGTGTATGCAAACTTCATTTTAATGATTATGATTTCTACACACCCCTGAAAAGAAGAAATTAATTAACCCTTGAATATATATAAATCAAGATGGTAGGTTTTGTGATATTTAATAATGGAATATCCAAGGTTGGGAAAACAGAGGAATATACACCTCAGTTGTATAAATTTTATAAATTTTTTTTAATTTTAGTTTAAAAACATGTCACAATAATAATCTATTTATTAAATAAATAGGTTACATAGAACATTATTCTTTTCATTTTAGATGTGCAATTTATATAATTATATAATTGAAAAATTGTGTAATTTTTATTTAAGTGAGAAATTTAATATAATATGTTTAAAGAAAAATATGTATAAAAGATTTGTTTACAAATGAGATACACATCATTATTGTTAATGATATTTTGTAATAATCTATTTTCAAATAAATATGTCACATACAAAATTAATCTTTTCTTCTAGACATGCAAATTATGAAATATTTCAGTTAAGTGAAAAATTATTTATTTGGAGATAAGACCAACATTTCAGCAATTTTCTGAAAAAAAAAAAAATTATTTCTGAAATGTCAGTTTTAGCTCTAAATAAATAATTTTTCACTCAACTGAAAAATTTCATAATTTTTTCATTCCTCCCGCTCCCCTCATTCAAATGATTCAAAATGGATTTTAAAAATGGTGCCAGGCCGGTTTTTTCACATCATAGTTCATATAGGGGTCACTTTTTAGCAGCAGCGCTAAACGCTGTTTCACGAATTTAGCATTGCGTGTCGGGGGGTTGCTAGCAACAATCATCCCACTGTCTAGTTCATCTATTATGCTCATTCAAACATGTCCACCATCTAATAACCTTGTCATATCCGTAACCAAGTCAATTTATTTATCATACTTCCAGTAAATCCAAATCTTATTCCAGTAGCAGTACCCATTTCCAGTGAATCTAGTTCTCCTTCATCCTCTTCTACTCAACGACACGATCGTGTTTCAACCAGAAACACATCCACATTACAAACGGATTGGGAAGCCGCCATTCACTACCAGACTACAAACAAAAGGCGACCCACATCCACAACGAGTCATATAGGAGAGTCATCTGCTTCGCTTAAGTATCATTGGATTCCATTTCTACAACATCCAGGATTTGGTTACACTCTTCATTATCCTATTATCATTTGTATTATTTTATAATATGTATTAATTTGTCTTTATATTAATTAAATTATTGTTAAGGAGAAATGTGAGTTTCTTTATTCATTTATATCTTGAATTGCACCCTGATCGGAGGTTAGCGGCTCCTGATTTATTTTCGTATTAATCGAAGAGGTAATTGCTGTGGCAAGTATAGGACTGAAAAGATCTAATTTTAATCAATCGAATTTGGAACTGGAATTGTCACATTATATGCTTTGACAAGATGATGATTAGGATGTAAAATAATGCTAGTATCAACTCCTTCAATACTTAAATATATAGAAATTTTAAATATTTTTACCCAGCGTCATTAGGATTTATTCTCATATATTAATTAATACAATTAAAAATTCAAAAAAAGTTTAAAATGATTTTATAAGAAGTTTAGAACAAACTAATTAAAGTCTATACATATACTATATTTAATTACCAAGAATTACAACAATTCTAATTCAGGATTAAAGTTAAAGAAAGTTATTGAATGTAAATTATGGAATTATATACATTACATCCCTTAGTCATTATATATATATGATATATGGAAACATATTACATATTAACATAGTGTAATATATGCTAATTAAAATGACTTTTTCATTTATTAGTGACCTAAATGCAACCTTTGATCATATAGTAAATTAAAAAAATAATTTCTGGGAAAAAACAATTAATTCATTCATGTGATATTATAATTAAAAATCATATTCATTAATTTCATATGTTGTCATTAATATATATATATATATTAGAATTAAGATGATTATTATATTATTTAATATTGTTGTATTCATTAAGGAAATTATTTTAAGAATAGTTAAATAATGTACATATGTTGAAACCCATCATACTATTATTATTATTAGTTATTAAATTATACAATTGAATTCACTTTTAATTTAATAATTTACAAATTAAAATTATAATATATTTTAAAATTTATTTTTAATAATTTACTCATACGAGGTCTGTTCAAAAGAAAAGGTTAATTTGGAATTTTCGTGTGCTATGTACATTCGATTGTTGATTTTTTTTTTTTTGTTATGTTGGTAAACATGTGTTTCTCATATATTGATATTATCAGCCATTTTGGATTAGTAGTTTGCTTTTGACAACTGAAAATGTTACTCACGTTTTTGTGAGTTATTCGATTTTTACTTTAAAAAAAGGTAATCAATTATGCGTTAAAAATGGAATAAAGTGCTCCAACGCACTTAAAATGTTGACTGTGGCTTTCGGCGAGTCTTCTTTGTCTCAAAAAATGTTTATAAGTAGAACAAGCACTTTAAGCCTAATTTACAGCTTGGCCTAGCTTAGTACTTGTGATTAGTTCAGGGGTGGGTAGGCCCAAAATGAAATTTTCAAAATGTCTTCCGGGCCGGAGGACCATATTTCGGAAACACTAATAAGAGCCAACTTTTTCAACGGGCCGGCGGGCGTTCAAAAAGTCCGCGCTTAAAAGTATTTGCCCACCCCTGAACTAATGACAACTACTAAGCCCGTGTAAACTAGGCTTTACAGAAGGCCGAGAAGATGTTGATGACGATGATTATCCTGGAGTTGCACCCACATCAACAAGAGAAGAAAACATCGAAAAAGTGAGGAAAATGGTTTTGGAAAATCGTCGAATCACTATTAGAGAATTTGCAGAGGATGTTGACATGCCAATTCACTCATGCCTTTCAATTTTCTTGGATGTTTTAAGTATGAAACGTGTGGCAGCGAAGTTTGTTCCGAAATTGCTAAAAACATCACCGTAATCATTCACCAGATTTGGCTCCCTGAGACTTTTTCCTATTCCCAAACCTGAAGAGATCAATGAAAGTAAAGCGTTTTGCCACAATTGATAAGAACGAGCTGATGGCCATACGGAAAAGCGCATTTCAGAAGTGCTTCGGCGATTAGAAGAAGCGCTGGCATAAGTGCATTATATCTTCGTATATTATCGAAGAATTGAAGAACTCTTTTAATAATATTTTGTTTCCCTATGAAAATTTTTTAATAGCTGTGGAATTATGAATTTGTATTCCATTTCAATTTCTTTTTTTCTTAAAAAATTAAGCAATAAATTCGAATAAGATACAAAATAATAATTTAATTTGATAGATCTGTATCATTTACTATAATTAAATTTAATATATCTTTGAGGCCTTATCACCAAAAATGTTCTAGCGAAGAAAGCCTTGATTGAGACTGAAAATTAAAATATAAAAACAATTTGATTTTTTCTTTCTTTTAATTGTAATCCCTTCGGAGTTTACAGTTCCTATATTACATTCATAGCCAATAGAGCAAGAAATAACCAAAATAATAAAGTATTGCTATTAATAGTAAAACAAATCCGAAGAGTATAGCGGTTAATCAAATGTTACTAATTTGGGTATCGGCTGATTAACTTTGTTATTGTGGTCCTTAAACAGGGAAGCTACGTAGTAGCTTTATAGTTCAGGTTAGTTAAACCATTAAATATAAAATGTGACTATTCCATTTACGATTTTGATATAAAAATAAACATAGGTCGGATATAGAGGATCATTCCCGGGAATTCCCGGGAAAATTCTTTGATTTTTTTAATTTCCCGTTTCCCGGGAACGAAAATAATCCATGAAGAATTGCCCTCTAGGTTGGATATGAAATGATTGGGAGACAGAAATAATAATAATTAAAATAATATAATTAATATAGTTATTTCTTTTTATTATATATATATTTTTCTTATTACTTTTAAATATGAATATATATTTTTATATTAATGAAATTAAAAATTAAAAAATATTGGAAAAAAAATTGAATAGTATTCTGATATTTGAATGAATTCAATTTTATATTAAAAAATGTAATATAATATTCATTCAAAATTCAAATATCAGTCCCCCTTCCATTTGGAATGGGAGGAGTTGAACATTTTAATATAAATTTTCTTTTAAAGTATTATATAGATTAGGAGATTTATCAGAAGGTTTAGGTTTGAGAGTCTTATATAATTTCGAAAAGAGGCATAATTCACAGCCATGATCTATTATTATTATTTAAAGAATATTTTTTATATTAGGCCAAAAATTATTTATTCAATAAAAATTACTTTATATAAATATATTATACCTAGATATATTATTTAAAAAATATCATTCATAATAATTCTGAGGAAGCTGTCTAAAATGGAGATTTATTCCAAATATAAATATATTATAAAATTAATAAAAAAAATCATACTTAGTATATAAAAAAAAATATTATGGTGCTTACATTTGGTACTGACAGAACATTGAAATACTTAATATAGAGAAAACAAAAAATAACATATTTTCATTCAATTAAATCATTTCTTTTTTTTTAAGTTTTTTTTTCAATTCATTTTTCAAAGTTCAAATTAATAATTTTACATTTCATTCTTAATATAATATAGAATTTCTATAACAAAAAATGAAATATAAAGCGAATATAATTAATACAACCAGGAAGGAATTTAAGGTAAAATTAGCTGGAGTGTCTCTACTCGACTATCTCGCAATTTGAATTGGATTAAATAACATAATATATTATATTTAAATTAAATTTAATTCATTATAAATTATAAATAATAAATATTAAACCAGCGCATGTTTGGCTCTTTGTTAATGGCAACACGTCACGTGTTGGCGCGTGAGATTTGCAGTATTAAAAAATTAATTCTCTGGTAATTTCAGAGAATCAATCAAGCTGAAATTCTATATATAGCAGTTTTATACAATTATTAATCATGTGAAAAATTATCAAACATATATCTTTATTTTTACGGTCACTTTAGAGGAAAAAAACAAATCAAAATGTTGTAGGTAATGACCCTCTTCCGGTTGAGCTACATTTCTCAAAAGTTGATAGAAAACTACGAATTTTGAATAATGCCCTTGTACTACCAAATTTCATTATTCTAGCTCAAACCGTTTTTGCGAAATCTTGGTTGCATATATACACACACACAGACATTTTTCTCAACCTTAGTGAAAATGATTCAGGAACCTTCAAAACGTATAAAAACATCAAAATCTCGACATCGAAAATTTTCGTGATCGCAATACTAGTATCTCTAGCGAGATAGTAAAAATTTTAAAAATAATTGACATGCTTGGCAATCTTTCCATAACAACAAATACATAAATATTTATAGAATAACTAAAAAAAAATCAGAATTAAATTAATTAAAAAAACTTTAAAATATTGAATGAAAGCTATAAACTAAGTTGATGTTGGTTGTTAACCGTTGACTGATGATAGGTGATAGGATAGTCGTTAAGGAGATAATTGAATCATCATATTATAAAATTAATTTATGAATATATATTTATATGAATATTATTATTATATTATATGTTTTATACATAAAATGCATGTATATATAATTTTCTAAAAAAAATCTTTCTTTAATTGATACTATCTGTCAGATTCACCGACGTATTTAAAAAAAAATATTCCTTAAGGAATGTGAATATTTTTATTATCGTTTAAGATTATTGATTTTGACTGAGAATATTAATAAATTCTTTGGGGTGTTTATATAATGAATATCCTTCTCTCTACTATTCTTATTTTTTTAATCTCGCTTCTCTATCTATTTACAGATAGAAAATATCAATCAATATCTTTTTTTTTTTTTTTTTGGTAATTAAAAGCTCCGCGCTTTTCATTGGAACCTATCTCAGTTCAAAGAATCTATCCAATGAATACAAAATTAATTTTAGCAATTCATAAACAAAATTTATCTATTGTATGAATTTAAAAAAAAAGAATATATTAATTCAATTAAAATATTCAATATTTTTATGATTAAACTAATTAAATTGAGAACTTTTTTAGAATATATAAAATTATTTTAATTTCATACACAAAATAATTAAAATATATTATAATATTCATTTTTATTTTTAATTGTTAAAATTAATATTAAAAAATTATATTCATTGTCGAACATTTATTGGCACGTTCTCAGAATTGAAGTATCGAATGATCTGTGTAGGGCAGCGGTCGCCAAACTTTTTGACACCACGGACCAGTTAATTCATAATTTAAATCCCGCGGACCACTAATAAAATTTTTTAAGTGTTAAATATATTTATAAATAAAAATTGTAATCAAAGAACACATAAAATGTACCTAGTTAATAAAATGAAACTATTATCACGTATTGTTATGAATTGAATCATGTTTTAATGCATCTTAAAACATAACTTAACATGATGAGTAAGTATATTCCACATTTTCCTGCGGACCATCGAAATTTTCTCGCGGACCACTAGTGGTCCACGGACCACCACTTTGGCAACCTCTGGTGTAGGGCATTCTTATCAAAGGTGTTAATCTAAACATAATTTCCGGGATTTTGAAAAGAGAAATTGATTGATAATCTATTTACAAATGTACAAATAGAGTGATTTATTAGGTAAGAAAAGTAGAATGAAGAATATCTTCTCTTATTATACTAGCAAAAATTGTATATCTAATCTTATTATGTTTGTTTGTAAATGGGTTCTCAGAAACCGCGCTAACGATTTTTTTGAAATTCACACCAGAGATAGTATTTATAAAGAAAAATTGAGTTTTATTGATCACATCGTGATCCAGGTATTATTATTGAGGACAAACAATATTACTTGGATTAATCTTATGCTAGCTAAAATTGTTTGTTTGTATTATTGAGGACCACTCATTCATTTTAATCAGATTGATGCAATGATGTAACATTTAATAATTGAAATAAATAATTAAAGAATTGTATTATATATCAATATTTTTTAAAGAATGGAGCGATAGCTCGGTGTTCCAGGTACTTCATTATAATAGGTGTATCCAATTTATTATTATTATTATTAGACCCATATTATTTTTAAAACAATATTCTCTCAATTAACAAAGATGTGTGTGTGTGTGTGTGTGTGTGATCTACATATACATATAATAAATAATACATTCTTCATTATTATAATCTCATTTGAAGGTCAGTTATTATCATATAATTTTCTTTTTTAATGTTTGTTAATAAATTCATAAACTAAACATTTTGATATTAAATGAAAAATCCACGGTAACCATTTTATGTTTTTTTTAAAGATTCGTAAATTTATAATTTGCCTTCCTTGTTAATCTGTTCACTCTTAGTTTGAATCATTATCCGGTATAAAAAGTGATTACCTCGTTAAAAGTACAACAAATTTATTAATTCAACGAGTTAACAACTTCTAATACATACATAAAAAGTCGTTAAATTCAAGTACATGCTTGAATGTGTGCCTGACGTGTCTCCTGATTATTTAATTAAAAGTCAAATTTTTATCTTAATGAATATTTTCTTCTAATTCATTGAAATTTATATTTAATTACGAGTTATTCAGAAATTTTTTAATTAATAAAAATAGTATTTTTTTAAGTAAAAAAATCATTGATATATTAATATATAGAGATATACATATTCGTAAGTAATTATATTTCGTTTCAAGTTTAATTTAATTTATAAATCTTCTTGTTTTAATGAAATTTAATGATTTAATTGAGGAAATTAAAATCTATGGTTTTAAGATTTGTAAATATAATTAATAATAAATAAAAAAAATCATTTTGAACAAATTTATTTAATTTTCAATTTTTTCGTTTTTTTTATACTTTCAGCTTTGAAATTAAATTTTGGGAATCTAATTTGTTTCATGTCGAATTTAACAAAGTTAATTAAAACTTATAGAACAGTGCCACATTTCAGATATTTTTACACTTGATAAGAAACTAACTTATTAGTTTATGGCTCTATGTTAGAGCCAATTTCGAAAAGTATTAATCTAAATAATACTTAGGTTGCCTAAGTTTACAATTTGATTTTTAATTATAAATAATATTTAGCATTAAAAGTGACGTGACTAATTCCATTTATTAAGTTTAATAATAAAGTCATCTGGTTAAATATAAAATTTTCACCCTCTTGAACATAACAATATGGAAATAATGAAAAAATGCATTCATCGCCATTTGTTGTCCATAATTCATTTCACAATGATTTGGAGATTTAAATATTTATTAAAAACAAAACCCAATCAGGATTGATTCCATTTAATTATGCTTCATTAAATCAACAAATCTCCATAAATCCAGATTAAAAGCAGTCCGTATTTCAATTTTTAATTGCTTTTTTTTAATTTAAACTAATTTAGACTATTATTTTGGGAATCATTAGCTATCAAATAATATATAATTATCCATATATAACTAGATATTTTCAAAATTAGATACTCATATTTGACAATAATCATTTATCATGGTAATTTATTTTGAAAATTTCATATATTAGGTATTTCAATTCAGATATTAATTTTTGACTGTCAGTAGAGTGTCTATGTACTTACCGATACACTGTGAAACTAAAATTTTCTAAGAGTTTTCTAAACATTATATAAAAAATAACTTTATACTAGCAAGGATATATATATATATATATACCTATATTCTTTTATAGTTACTATTACATACAAGACTTGATCAACCTAATTGGTGACCCATGAACGTTAAATATTATAAATCCGATGATCGTATAATAAAATTTTGCAATCATGCCAAGTGAAGATGAAAAACCAGGATCCTCAAACCTTAAGGCATACTTCAAAAACACAGGCAAGTGAAAACCAGGAGCTTCAAACCTCAAAGCAAACTTCGAATGCACAGGCAAGTGAAATATTACACATTTCTATTAAAATACCACCTATTTAGAGGAAAAATATTTAAATCTGGTTCGTTAGAGTCGAAGAAATAGCAAATATTGCAAAGGAGATAACAAAATTTAATAATATATATATATACCTATTTCTCATTTTAATTAATTCTATAGTTTTTAATTTTAAGCTTATTATAAGCATGTTTCGGAGCAAGCGTACGGTTACTTGAAAACGACTGCAGAATAAGCAGTCGAAACGTTGTACAATTATTTTAATTTAATATATAATTTTATACAAACAATGCGGTCTTTTAATAAAAATTCCCTTAATAATTATCAAAATAACCACAAAAGCTTTAATAAATACATTTTATAAGAAAACAGCTTAAAAAATTATAAAATATTAAGTTCTTAATGAATGTTTTAACTTGCAATTTTTAAAAACAGCATTTACTCGTAAATAACATCAAAATAAAAAGTTTTCTAAATTTTTCTATTAAATACTTTAGTTGTGGATTTAAAATATAAATATTATTTAACAATTCTTAATATTTTACTTATCTAAGAATTGTTAAATAATTGATACATAGATAAAGCCTTCAAAACGTATAAAAACAACAGTGCGTGTGTGTGTAGACAAGATTACGCAAAAACGATTTGAGCTAGAATAATAAAATTTGGTACACGGGCATTATTCAAAATTCGTAGTTTTCTTTCAACTTTTTAGAAATGTAGCTCATTCGGAAGAGTCCCATTACATTACACGTTTTCATTTTTTTTTCCTCTAAACTGACCGTAAAAATAAAGATATATTTGATAGTTTTTCACGTGATTAAAAATTGTATAAAACTGCTATATATAGAATTTCAGCTTGATTGAATTTCTTAAAGAACCGGAATTAATTTTTTAAATTTTTTAACACGTTGACTGCCAAACACGCATCAGCACGTGACGTGGTGTCATCAACAAAGAGCCAAACACGCGAATTAATTTTTTAAATTTTGACTTAAAAATGAAAAGGTATTGGTTTAAATATAATAAATGTTAATTAATTAATTTATGTATATAACAATAGAAGGCGCCATTGGGTGTGTGGGTAGCGAACCTGCCTCACATTCACATGGTCCCGGGTTCAAGTCCTGGGCCTGGCAAGGGAATTTCCCTAGCTGGGGTCTATGGGACGGAGTCAACCCAGCATCCGGGAAAAACATTGGGAAAAAGCTACTTGATAGCGCCTCCGATCAAGAAAATCAAGGTAAAGGTGGAGAGGACCCGCTCTACTGATCATAGGACACCTCATTGATATAACCGGCTTGATAGGCGTTGTCCTTGCGTAGGACGTACAAAAGTCAGAGGCTTTTATATATATATATATAACAATACTTTACTGTAAATTTAAATTTTTAATTAATTAATTAATTCAATTTAATTATACTTAATTTATAATTTATAATTAATTCAATTTAATTTAAATATAATATATGTTAATTAATCCAATTCAAATTTGCGAGATAATCGAGTGCAGACACTCCAGAATTTTTATATCTAAATTTTATTGAATACGATTTTTTTGGAAAGAATTCTAAATGTCAAAAAACCAAAATTTACTAGTAAAGAATACAATAAACATTTTAAAATTGCCAGATATGTTTCTCGAACATGATATAAAGATTGTAAAATTTTAATTAAATAAAATGTGTAAAATATACAGGGTGCACACATGACAACCGCCTCCAATCTCAGTCTAAAGGTACGGCGTAAGGCATCGAGGTCCATCTCGGCGAATGCTACTTCAATAGCGGCTCGGAGAGACTTGTTTGTCACCCTTACAAAAACGCTCCATACGGAGTAATCCAATGGATTTAAATCTGGGCTGTTAGGAGGCCAGAATTCCTTGGACCAAAACATGTCGACATTGTCCGATAACCAATTTTGCACCAAGTGACTCGTGTGGGCGGGTGCACCGTCTTGTTGGAAAACATACGACCTTCCAGATGCTATGTCATCCATCCATGGCTTCACTACGTTAGTTAAGACACGCACATAAACCTCCTTTGTCACATTTTCCCCTTTTTGAAAGAAATGAGGTGGCATGACGTCACGATGAAACCACCCCTAACACGTCATTCTAAAATTTTAATAAAGTAAGATTTTCACTTCATTTTTTTTCTAGTATTAAAAACTATTATGTTTATAAATTAAAGAATAGTCGAAACATTGATTCTATTGTCGCTTCGAGAATTTCATTTCAAATCTTTTATTCAGACTAGCGAACTGGTGAGATTCGTAAAGATATTTGTTTTTGTTGACATTCGAGTGAATTCCATTTTCCTTTCGTTTTCATATTCTATTCCATTTTCTCCGTTGTCTATTATCCATTTTTATTGCTTTCTTTCGTCATCTGATCGAAAAGTGGATTCGAGCTGCCGTTATTTATTAAGCCAGATTAGAAAAGTCAGCCGCGAAACTTTTTAAGTGTTAGAGTAGCGGAAAAAAAGTGTTGAGCATTTTTTTTTTCTTCCTTTGAACAGCTTATAGCCTTATCTTGGGTCATATCGCACCCCTTTCATCCCCCCAACCAACCACTCGGCTACCCCCCTCATTCCATTTTTCCCTCCATTCCATTCACCCTCTACGCCCAACGTTCTCGCTCATTTTTTTCTTTCGCGCCGGGCAAAGTTATATCCTGAGGAAACATGACACAAGCGAGCGTTATTAAGATATAAGAAAAAAATAGTAACGCTGCCTAAAAATTGCTCTCGTATTAAATATATATATATATATATATTATGTCGTAGTTGAGAAAAAAAATATTCAATAGAATGCCCACTTTAAGAGTCTTTAAGAGTATTTTTTAAACAATTATAAAGAATATTTCTTATTCTTGAGTAGATTTTACATAAATATATTTGGTTTTATTTGCCAATATTATTCTCTCTTAATTGTTTTCGTTTATTATTTAGAATCCAAGTTTAGCCTTTCAGATTATATGTTTTAGTACGATTTACTCACAATTGGTTTTATTATTATATGTTTGAAATTCTGTTCAAAAAGACAAAACACATTTTAGCAACAATTTTTTAAATGATAGAAATTAACATTGGCAAAATTTTTAAAAAGAAATAAATGTTTATTATTATTATTATTATTATTATTATTATTAATTATAATATGATCAAATAAATTAAATATATATTAAGGATGAGAAAAAGTCATCAATCTATCTAATTTTAAAAACAAATAAGTTGACCTGTAGCCAGGTCCGAACCGACCGACGGTTTGAAATAAATTAATTTCCAGCTACAGAAACAATTTCAAATAATTTTAATATATCTATTAATGTAATAAAAAACAGATATGGATATAACATAAATATTTTTAATTTTGTTTTATTTATAATATATAGCTGAGGTAGCCGGCGTTGCCGGCGTTACCCGAGGCTGTGACGTCATGAAGGGCTGGGTGACGTCATATAATTTTAAATTAAGAAAAACATAATGAAGATGATTTTTCCCGAGGATAAAACCAATACATTCGTAGTGATATGTAAAAAAATCTCCTTATGTGAAATTTGGTGCGAAAATAACCCTTCCCTTCTTATCGTCGATCGCTAATACTACCACTTCCGGTTTCCGGATTTGCACCAAAAGTTGATCAATTCATCCCACTGATGCATTAAGTAAATATACCAAATTTCATCAAAATCCGTTGAGCCGTTCAGGCTGTACACATCTATACGGACGGACGGACGGACAGACATCATGCTAAAAATACTTTTTTCTGTTAAGAAAATGCATGATTCGTGGAGATATGTAAAAATCTCCACATGTGAAATTTGGTGTGAAAACAATACCTCCCTTACTATCGTCGGTCGGTAAAAACAATTATGAGTATAAGTAAAATTTAGAGATAATAAAATTATATAAATTTATTTTTATATCTAATATATAAACTTTTTATTTAAAAACATTTGTTTGCTTCTTCTTCTTTTTCTTCTTCTTCTTTCTAAAAGATAAATAATTATATATTCATTCTTTTCTTAATTAATTGATATTTTCAATTATTTTTCTAGATATGATCTACTCAGGCGAAATAACAGCCCATACATCAAACGGGTGAGTTATTTCCCTTTTCATTTATTATAAAGCTGATTTATTACGGGTCCAGTATCAATAGTTTTGATTTAGAATAGTGTCAATTTTAATAATGTTCGATAAAAACTAATACAACGATCTTAATTTGTTAGAATAAATTGTTTTTTGGAAAATGATTTAAAATTATATTTTTATTTAGGTATATTATATTAAATATATAAAATTATATATTAAGTATTATTATACTTTATAAAAAATAAAATAAAATAAAATTTGATTTTAAATAAATATAAATATTATTTTATATTGAAATAATGTAAATAATTATCAAATATTACTATTCAACATTTAATTTAAAACTGACATTTCAAAGGAAACATCTGTTGAGAGCATTTTGGGTTCGAGTAGACCATATATATATATATATAGATACGAAATTTGATAATCCTGTTTAAACCCATATTTGTATGTATAATTGTACAATACATTATACTTAAAGTATATTATACCTTCAATGTATTAAGTTTATATACTATACGGCACTTAAGGTCACATATTGATTAAAAGGTTTGAAATTCAAATTCTATTCTGTATACAAATCAACTCTGTCATAAATATCTATCTATATATATATATATATATATATATATATATATATATGTGTATAAATGGCAAAAGGCATCTACATAAGGTCGAGGAGGGAGGAAAGGATTGACACTCTTTCTAAATCTATAACTCAAAGAAATATATACTTAATCTTATCTTCTTATACGAGTAAAAATTGTTTGTTTGTTTCATTGTTCTCAAAAACCGCTCTAACGATTTTTTTGAAATTCACACCCGAGATAGTATTTATAAAGAAAAATTGAGTTTTATTGATCACATCTCACGAAACTACATTTTTATTAGTTTTTTTCTTCTAAATTTAAATGTATATATGTGACGTCACAACCACCGCCTGTGAGATATATATATCTATTCTTAAAATAAAATTAAAAATATTTATATTATATTCATATATTTGATTTTTTTTTTATTTCATTAATAGTTTTACATTTAAATTATTTGAAATTGTTTCACACAACGTTTAAAAGAAGATTTATCTTTATATTCGATTCGATATATAGTAGGAGAATTAAATGACGTTATCAATTTATTATACTCCGGTAAATATTATAAAATATTTGTTTATGTTAGGAAAACATATCAAAAAAGAGAATTTACATTTTGTATGAAGGGACACAAATAATAATAATAATATATAATTAATTTACTGATTAAATTAAAAAATTGTAAAATTTTTAAAGTATATAAAAATAAATTGTATAAATTGGTTAAAGGGTCGAGTGATAGTTCGGTGTCACAGGTATATATTTTATATCAACACGCCTACTTTTCTGTTTGTATGTTATTATTTGAATGGCGATTCGGTGAATGGTTAATGGTTAATTAACGATCCATATAACATCATCGACTGGGCCGCTACCATAAGGAGTGAAAATAGTGTCGAATAGAAATAGACGATATTACTTGGATTAATCTTATTATACTAGCTAAAATTGTTTGTTTTATAACCACTTGGGGCGCTAAACAGTTTTTCAAAAAAACACTATAGAAAAAAAAATATATGTATATATTATATATTTATGTATTATTGAGGAGCACAAGTTCATTCATTTTAATCAGATTGATGCAAATGTGTAACATTTAATAATTGTAATAAATAATTAAAGAATTGTATATCAATATTTTTCAAAGGGTAGAGCGAATGCTCGGTGTCCCAGGTATTAATATTACCAGCCAAATCCAATAATAATGAATCATTTTTTTAACTTAAGTACCAGTACTTTTAACCAAATACGATGTACCACTCGGGGGTACAGGGGGCGGAGCCCCCGTCCAGCTGTGAAGAGCGCCGAAGGCGCTCGGACCAGCTGGTATTAAATTTAAATGTCAATGGGGCAAATAAATTACTCAGAAAATCAAATCTTTAAAAAAAAATAATTTTAATTATGTATATATATCTTTATTTTACCTTTATTGATGGAAATCAACAAATAATTCAACAAATAATCAACAGCAATTAATTGATTAAATATATATGTAACAAAGTCACTGCCATATAGAATCCTTTAATCACCGCCATCTATTATTTAATATTGTTTATATTAATTATAAGAATCATTTATTTAATTTTATAATGGATTAAAGACAAATATAAATTGTAATAGGATAAGTTCTATTTATAATTATTAATTAGTTATATATTTGGAATTTGTAAAATTTATCTGGAAGAATCAACTTTAGAATCGATTTCTTTACAGGAAAATTATATATTCTAATATTATAATTATCAAATAATCAATGTAAAAAAAAATTATTGAATGCAATTCTTTACAGAGAACGAAATCGATTTAGTTACCAGAATCCCTAAACATACTTATATATATATATATATATATAAATTTTTAGTAAAATTTAATAATTGATTTATAGCTAAAAACAATATATTAAATTTCCTTTTTATATAGTCTATTTCGATTTGAGTCAGCCTTGATATTTTACTTTAATTTATTTTCAATTATATATTATATATAAAATTTTTGTAAATTAATATTTCTTTTATTCATTTATATGTTTTGTAGCTCAGCACAATATTATTGAACCATTGAACCATATTTCAATTTCTTTTTCTTTAAAGATTTTGTTATTATTAATAAATTTATTTAAAATTTTGATATTTTTATAAAAATTAAAATAAAAAACATACCACTTAGGTTATATATATATACTCGTATATATATATTTATCAAGATTGTGAAAACATTTTTTTTATCTTATCTTTATGTTGAAAAATAATATTAAAACATTCAAATGAATAATAAATGTACTTTTACATAAAGTTTATTTAAGACAAATAATCTCATGTAGAAAGTGAGATATCTTAGTATGGGTGTGATGAATTTGTTATTTTTATTCACTTTATCTTGAAAAATGTTCCACTCTAGATATGCATACATTTATATACTTTTCGTTTTTACCATAATCAGTTTAAAAGATTATAAAAGCACCCTTCAAGTTCCCACGCAAGTTCAAGTCTCAAATGATGGTTGGTGTGGGATTGTATGGCCGGGTCGCGCAAAGGGATAAATTGAGTACCATTCATGGGATAGACGCCATTTGGCTTATTAAATTTTTTCGTCTTTTTAAACTCAATGATTTTAATGACGGCAGTAAATGCATAATCGATTGATGTTTTGAATCTAATTTATCATAATCAGGATTAAGGGCATCTGGATTAAGTACAAAAGGGTGTTTATCCAGTTCTCTTTTATTATAGCCACAAATAGGAATTTTATTGATTGCTTGAAGCGATAGAAAATAAATCAATATTCGAATTAGTCATATTTTATATTATCAGGAATAATGGATTGGATAATTAAGATTACTTTTTACTGATTAACTATTTTAGGAGAACAAAAGATTAAAGAAATTAAAATAAAATTAATTCCGTGACTTTTACTTTATCTTATTTTAAAACAAATATTAGCTATTTTTATTTACTTTATTTCAATTAAAAATACTAGCAATTTTTTTTCATTTTAATAATAATTATGACAAATTATTTTCTTAGTGGCATGTTATTCAAATATGCCACAATGTTATGTATTTCATTCGTGAGAATTACTATTTTCTTTCATTTATATCACCTCCGAATATTGTTTTTATTGATATACTTATATTTCATATTTGATTTTGATATATTATTTTATGTCCTGTGTGGAATGTTTATCTTCGGTTTAATATTAATGAAAACTTCTAATATTTATTTTTATAATTTTCTGAGAAATAATGTAGTCGATTTTACTTGTATTCAAATAAATTACTTCCTATCTTGATGAGAATTAAAATATATTTGTTGGAATTGAGATTTTGATTTCAAAAATAAATTTTGAAATCCTCTTGGTTCTTACCAAGAAATCTTAAAAAATAAGTGTGTGAGTGAGTTAGTGTTTCAAAACATCGAAACATTAGGATAACATTTTAGACTAAGAAAATTTTGAGATTTAGACAAGACATGAAATGACCTCTCCAAAGCTGTATTCCTTATTAATTAGATTTTAATTAAGACCTTTTTGAATTTTAGGTATTTTAGAAATAAATTAAAAAAGAAGAAAAAAAATTAAACGATTAAAGATGCATAAAAATAATTAACCAACTGACTAATTTACAACTTAGAAGTAAAACAAACCCTCTGGAAGATAAATTGTAACTCCTTCTTTTCTTTTTTGTTAAAAGGAATGAATCATTACTTTAAACTGATAGGGCCTAATTTTAAAAGATAACTAATTTGAAACACTTTTACTTTCATTTATTTTGCAATTTTTTATTTTAACTTTTTGTTTAAAAAAAGAAGGATTTATTTGTATTTTGGAAAGTGGTTTTTTTTAATTATAAATTTATTTCATTATACAAATTGATATATGTTAATCCTTTGATTACATTTAAATCATTTAACTGTCTATAAGTTAAACATAGATCTCAGATCTGATTACTGAAGGATCAAAGTCTTAACATCGACTAATGCCCAAGAATTATCTCTAAATCAACCCACTCTAATGGACGTTTCATCATGCTATACAGGCAGAGTAAAGAATAATGAATTATAGATATCAAACACCAGTTTACTAACAATTCTTAGACCAAATATTTTCTCATTAAACAATATAAAGTATTTTTCATTTAAATTTAATATTGTATCATTATAGATCAATGATTCATATTGTAACCTTGATTTTGAAACAATGGAGTCTTCTAGCATGAATTCTATAAATTCAACTTTTTTAAAACTCTTTTTTCCTTAATAAATGATAAAATATTTAAAATACGTATTTGAAAAAATTCCAATTGAAATTTTATGATTATCTATGAACACCAATTTATATTATTGATTATTATTTAAGTCATTATTTTCCAAATTATAGCAATCCACCAAACTCTCATGTCAATACTTATTAAAAATAAATAATTGCATTGATAATTTTTTTTTTATCTTCCATAAACGATGGTTTTAATTTAATTAAGACTTGATCACTTAAATATGTATAGGAAAACTTTTTCAATTTGATTAAAAGCATCACTGTCGAGTTAGAGAGGATCTCAACGAATGAAGGGGTATGGATGAGCCCTTCGAAGGTGGATAGGGTAAAAAAAGAAAAAAATCCTCTCTCCTTGTTTATTAAGTTTTCATAAAAAAGGGGGATCCTTAATTATATCAAATGAAAAATCGTTAAGAATTATTTACAAAAATAGCAATTCAAATTTCAAAGACCAATCTTGTTAAAATATCCAATTGATTTTTGAGGATAGATATTTTTTTTTTAATTTGAATTATCTTATCTTAATATATTTTATTCATTCTCAAAAATATCGAAATATTAATGAAATCATTCTAATTTTTAGACTAACACATTTTAAATAAAATAGTTAAAATATTTTTATCTCTTTGTGGTTGAAAAATGCGCAATTTAAATAAAATTAAATAAGTAATTAGATACTAATAAATAATCAATAACTTATTTTTGAAAATTTAAAAAAATATATACATATTCAATTCTATACATAAATTGAATTTATATCTATTTATCTACATATCTTGGCTCTACGGAGCTCGAAAGTTCGTATCAACCACATTTCTCCAAATGTCCACAAATATTTTTTTCGCTAGTCTCTCATCTCCTTGTATTAATATCAATTGAAATATTTTTCTTGTTTCTCAATAAAATAATAATTCAATTCAATTATTTTTCTAATTAAATAAATAAAAATAGAAATAAATCATTATTTCACATCTTTATAATTTTTTTTTTTTCTAAATTTTTTACCTCTTCCCATCTTAATCCATTAAATACGACTTCATTTTCGAATAGAATAAATGGAGTTGATTTCTTAATATGAAATTGAAATAAGAGAAGGCTTTTGATGGTTGCTTTATCAAGGCAACTCAAGGGTTTATTATTCAAAGGAATTACCTATAATGAATATGTAGTTGTGGGGTTGAATAATATAATGATGGGGTGGCGGACGTTAACAAAACGAATGTAATCTCTAATGAACTTGTATCTTGGTAATCCACTCAACGATGCAAATAAATTCATAAAATAATCACCAACGTGTTGATGCCGAAAATTATGGAAAAATTATCTTTTCAGTCTTGAATCCATATTCGATTACTAAAGAACTTGAATAAGAATTTTTAATGAAAACAATTACTAAATGACATCATTTTTAATTAAAATTCACTTACAATAAAATAAAAAAAAAAAAAAAAAATGAAAAACTTTAAATAGTAAACTAGATCTTTGGAGAGCATCGCACATCTTTTCACTTCACACACTTTTATACACTAGCACTTTTATTCTGATTTATATACAGATATATTATGTATACTATTTTTATTTATTTATCTTTTAATACAATTAACAATTAGATAATTAAAGGTACTTTATTTCGCGAATTTGCCCCAGATTTCTTCAAAGTAAATAAAATCTTATATTAAAGAAAATCTGAAGATGATGCAAGTGTAGACAAATAAAAAAAATCTAAAAATATCTAAAAAATGAATACGTGGGCGCCAAACATACAGAGAAAGGAAAAGATACGAAGGACATTTCATTGTATATGCACAACCCCTATCTGTTTTTTTTTCCTTTTCCACTATACTTGATAACTATGGCTATTTGAAGTAAAATATCGGTTCCTACCTGGCCACAGATCAACTTTTTTTTTTTTAATTTTTTAAAGAAATTAAAATGTTTAAAAATTCACATTTTTCATTTTATAAAAAAAACTATTTGATAGTGTGATAGGGTTTTCTATATATAATACATATTATAAAAATGTAAATAAATAATTTTTAACTAATTAATATGATTATACGATTTTAGATCGGGGATGAATCAATTTATATTTCTTTTTCTTTGAAATTTGAAACAACAAATTATAATTTATTTATTCAAAAAATTATTACAATTATTTGATTTATTATTTATTTTATACTTACTTTTTGTAGTTCTTCTGAAATTCTAGACGTTATCCATTAATGTAAAAAATATTTCATTCTAGATAAATCTCGAAGAGAATTATTTCCAAAAGTTTTTACTCGTTATTTTTCTTCTTGAATTTGAAATGTCAGTAATTTATAGTCATTGTTAAAAAAATAAACTATAGATTGAAATATAACACAATAAAATTGTTTTGCAAAGCGAATTTACAGCCGCTTTTGAAAAATCCAATCAAGAGAGAGATATCCAAGGCGACAAATTGAATTACAGTACAAAATGAAAAGCGATGTTTTTCAATGCGACTACGGTTAGTAAGTAGTAGTAGTAAGTAATAAAATTCCAATCAGCAAGTGAAGGGGTTCGAGGATGCCGGAGGTGATCTGTAGTTTTGGCACGATCTCAATAGCTTCTTCTTCTTTCTTCCTACACTATTATAAATAACTGATTTTGACAAATTTAAGCACCTGTGGATTTTTACTTGTTCAACAATAATAATTCAGAATTTAAAAAAAATTGTGTGCAAAATGTTTTTTAGAATTTTATAAAAATTAAGTTTAGTTCTCAGAGTAAATGCATGTTTTAAAGTCCACTGACTCAAAAAAAAGTAATAATAATGGTTTATGGTTTGTATGAGTATAAAATAAGTTGACCTGTGGCCAGGTCCGAACCGACCGACGGTTTGAAATAAATTAATTTCCAGCTACAGAAACAATTTCAAATAATTTTAATATATCTATCTATATATATAAAGGAGAGTGTTTGTATGTATGTATGTATGTATGTATGTATGTAATTTGTTTACTTTTTTGCTGTCATAGAAACAAACAAAAAAGAAATTTCCTACTTAACCGACACTTTACCGGTAATTTAGAATTATGAACATCAAAAAATAAGAAACGATTTCTATGAAATTACATCACAATATTCTTATATATCTCTATGGTAACATAGGCTATAGATTTTATTAATATCTAATTCTAATCAATAACCGCAGAATTTAATTTTTTAAAGTTTATATAGTTCTCCGTGTTGTTCATTCAAGAGCCAGGCGTGGCCCACTGACTGGCGGACTCATTTTACACAATGTATATAACTAGCAATCAAAGAATTATTATAATATTTAACTTTTTATTTTAAATTCTAATATTCAAATATCATTTCAATTAAATAATTTATTCTAAAAGTTCTCATTTTAATTAATATAATAAAATATTTAAATCATATTTAACTTAAATTATTTTGTATTTATTCTTTCTATATTTGAATACTTCTTTTATTTTAAGGGAGGGAATTAACTATGATCTAAAAAAATTAATAAATGAACTTAATAATAAAAAATCAAATAAATCCATTAATTTAAATTAATACTATTAATGAATGTATATATTGTTAATTTATCTTTAGTTTTATCAATACTTTTATACCGTTAATTTTTATAAATTAATTTTTATAAATTGTCTCAAGTCCCTAACTTTGCAAATTTTATTATAATTAAAAATATTCAATAAAAATCAAGCAATGAAATTAAAATATCAAAATGAAATGATCAAGAAATATTATACTCTATTATAACATATACAATACTTATAACTATAGGCGGAGGAAATATTAGACGATATCATTGCGGGTTCATGCCAAATCGATTAACATTAATTAAGATATTTTCATTATGACAGATATTAAAAAAACCGCGAATTCAATATCTCTGTTCACTAATTATTTGTAGACTTTAGTAAAACCTACACATGACTCAATAGATCCGGATAAACTTTTTCAAATTTTGATCTTAAAATATATCTTGAAGGTAGTAAAGAAAGAGTAAGATGCGGAAATCAATTGTAAAATATTAGGTGACCCAGACGACTTAAATATAATAGGAGATTCGGCAATTGCAATTACAGATAGCGAGGAAAAATTAATCGAGGTAGGAAAAGAGATGAGGTTTGAAATTAATAATGATAAATAAATATATTTAGAAACAAACAGGAGCAGTATTAACAAACAAAATGTAGAATTTGAATATGTAGAAAAATTGAATGTAATCACGAAGGATAATAATATTTGAGAAGAATTTAAATCGAAGTTGCAATCGGGAAACGCCTGTTATCATGCAGTAAAGAGGCTTATCTCATCAAAATTATTATAAAAGGGAATGAAAATTAAAATATATAAAACAATTATTTTGTCTGTTGTATTATATGAGTGTGAGACATGGTCTATGATCTTAGGAGATGAGAGTGGATTCAGAGTATTTGAGAATAGGATTCTTCCCAGCATTTATGGGCCAAAGATGAGGACACCAGGGAATGACGTAAGAAAGATGGAACAGAGGCTCAGGATAAGGACACTTGGTTGTAGCTGCCAAGAACTTTCGAGTAGATAGTTATAACATATTCAATAAAAATATATATAATTAATTTACCGATTAAATTAAAATATATTTTAAATAATCACACAATAAGAAATGAATGTTTTATGTTATACATTGATTGAAACAAAATGGATGAAAACCTTTTACTACTTTCAACCAAATACTATGTACCACTCGGGGGTACAGGGGGCGGAGCCCCCGTCTAGATGTGAAGAGCGACGAAGGAGCTCTGAGCAGCTAGTTAATGTAATAAAAAACAGATAGGCATATAACATAAATATTTTTAATTTTATTTTATTTATAATATATATATGCAAGACCAGGCTGTGACGTCATGAATGGCTGGATGACGTCATATAATTTTAAATCAAGAAAAAACTAATAAATATGATTTTTCTCGAGGATAAAACCAATACAAAGTGCATGAGATTCGTGGTTATATATAAAAAAATCTCATGTGAAATCTGGTGTGAAAATAACCCTTCCTTTCCTATCGTCGATCGCTAATACTACCACTTCCGGTTTCCGGTTGATCAATTCATCCCACTGATGCATTAAGTAAATATACCAAATTTCATCAAAATCCGTTCAGCCGTTCAGGCTGTACACATCTATACGGACGGACAGACGGACAGACATCATGCTAAAAATACTTTTTTCTGTTAAGAAAATGCATGATTCGTGGAGATATGTAAAAATCTCCACATGTGAAATTTGGTGTGAAAACAATACCTCCCTTACTATCGTCGGTCGGTAAAAAATTACAAAAATCAAGTAATATACTTAAGTTATTTTAATAAACACAACTGAAATCATGAGGAAGAAAAAATGAAAATAAATTGCTTATATCCTTGTTGACACCTTTTAAATGTACAAATTAAGTCACTTCGTATATATGTACATGTACTGTATTACACTTTTTAACAAATTGATTCATAGGGGATCAAAAAGGGTTACACATTTCAGCCAAATGTTGTCCAAGGCTTCAATGAATTATTCTTGAGATACTTACATTCCAATTCATTGAGGGCGTTGTTTATCTTCGATATTGTTGGCCTATATAATTATTTCACCGTCATCATCAGGCTCATCAGAATCAATGGCTGGGGGTTTTGTCGAATTCGGAGGAGAAATTACAATGTCTAGATCCCCTCTGTTCTAGTCAACAAATACAATAAAAGATCATCGAAGCCGTCAAAAGCACCGCCCCTAATCCTCAAATACAATAAAGCCGACAAATGTATATAAACGTTACAAATTTAAAAATATATATATATATATAAAATTTTTATAAAATAACGTTTTTCTCATGGACTAAAAAAGAATAAAATAATTTTTATATAGGCCTGGCAAATTTTATGGATGAATTTCTTCATATACAACGAAAAACGTTTGGCGCATTTTTTAGAGCCACAAAACGCGTAGACCCCCATTTTCATTTCATTTGTTATTCGCTGCCGTAGATCCCTTGCAGGTTGCCATAGACCCCCAGGGGTCGATATAGACCACTTTGGGAACCTCTGATTTAGTCATAGTCATGGTTTGTATCAAAAATATTAAATATTAAAAAAAATCATTCATTAGTTTTTAGTTGAAATTCTTAGAAAGTTCAAAAATTTATCGGATTAATTAATATTTATGATTTTAAAATTAAATTAATTTGTTTTTTTCTAATAATATATTTACTTACCTAAAACCTCTTTACAGAATACTTTTTCATTTATTTAAAAGAAAAATTTCTAGGGGCTAAATTCTAAGAACTCATTTAAAAAAATAATACAATTATAAATAAATGAGTATGATACTTAAAAAGTAATTAAAACTTATCGCGTTCACACCGGCTTAGTCTTACATCATAAGTATTAATTACTTTTTATCATTATTCGATAAATTTTTATTATTTCTCTTAATATTAATTAATAATATTATTCTGGTGTAATTACTCACGTTCATCAGTGCCTTTCTAATCGCGCCTACGATATTAATTAACTCTTTACTTGGTACTATCTTTTCAAAATCCTTTTATATATTTTATCATATGCCTAACCTAGTTCACGGTTAACAGATTTCCTTTTAGGTTAGACGGGTAAATATTTTCTTTTCTTTTTATTTTTTATTTTTTATGTTGTTTTGTTTTTTGTTGTATAGATAAATATGTAAAACTTTACTTGTTTTTATTAAAATTTTAAAAAAATCCTTTATAAACTTTCCTTTATCTTATGCCCTTTGAGTTTTCTTTCATTCTTTTCACCATGATGTCCAGTTACCTTCATTTTTAACTTTTAAATTTTATAAAATAATATTCATAAACACACACACACACACACACACAAGAAATATACAATATAATAAAAATTGACCTCAAGCAACCAAACCATTACACATTGGGCATTACACCTCCATTTCCTGTCTCTTATGACCGACATTTTGTTTCTTTTCGTATTCTTTTACTTCAAGAATAATTTATTTTCTTTTTATAATATTTAATGTTTTTTTTTCTATTCAAGAATTTATTTATTTATTTATTTATTTTTAAATCTTATAAAATATTTTTGAAAGTTTTTTTTCCAATTATCTAAAACCCATTCTATAATTTGTTTTTGTTTTTTTTTTAATGAATGTTATCAATGAGTTAAATGCAAACTCATATTTATAAAACTACGTAAATTATTTATTATAAGGACAATGGAATTTGAGAGATTGATTGAAAACCAAAATACTTTTCAAAATATATCATTTCTAAAAATTCTTGCCTATAATATATACATGTATTAAATAATTTGTTTGTTTTACACTTTAATTCTAATTTGTTAATAAATTTTTTCTAAAATAAATTGTTCAAATGGTTTGATTTTCGAAGATAAATATTTTACTAAAAATAAAAATAAGAAAATTTAAGAATCGACTAAATAAATAAGAATGACAAATATAATTTATTATTTACAAATATCTTGAAAAGAAAAAGCGGATTAGCTATATAAAGTTTTAACAGAGAGAAGAGCAGAATCAAAGATGCAAGTAAACTGACAAACAACTTTTCATACATAATAGAAAGGTAACTTTTAAGTACACTTAAGCAATACCTTTGCTATTAAAGAAAGTTTCGAGTGGGATGTGCATTATAATTTTGTTGTCAATTTATCGTGAATAATAATTTCTTAATTCATAACCCTTTCCCACCCACCCTTAGCTTCTGCCATCAACATCTTTCTTGGTCGTCCCTCTCTTTTGCTCTCTACTCTGTATCAACCAACTTATGCGGTTTCTCACCTCTTCGGATGATAAGAGAAAGCCAATAGTCAGTTTTATAGGATTTCACATAAAAACATTTTAGTGCAGATGAACTTGGATCGCTCGCTTTGTTGAAACGAAACGAACACGGTGTAGGGCATCTGACCTGTAGGGCGGGTGATTCCATTTGGGTGATTACCTGCCGCTCTATGAACCCAACCATCATTAATCTTATTATTATTCATGGCCTATAAAAAGTGGTTAAAGAATAAAAATGCTAATCACAAATGTTTTTATAGAAACATCGAAACTTGGAAGAAAAATTAAACGGAGATTTTAATTTATTTTAGGATGACATTTTTTATGGGATAAATATTTAATATGATTTTGCAGTGAAAATGTTAATTAATCACTTTATAATGTACTAAAATGAAAAATAAATTTAAACGAATTAATGATTTTTTCTTGATTTATGTTAATTTTATTATTAAATATATTAATATTCGTTATAATATACATAAATAATGTAATAAAGATGCTGCTCATTGCCATAAAGGTGAAATGTGCATAAAGAGAGAGTTAGAACATTAAATCAAACATTAAATCTACTATAAAATTGATAAAATACATATAAATAGTAAATAAAATTATTTTTAAATAAAAGAATAATCTAGAATTAAATTCAAAGTAATATAAAAACAATTAAACTTTTTTTTAGATTGATAATAGAAAAAAAAATCGAAACTGAAAAAGTAATCTTTATTAATTATACTGAATGTGTTAATTCAATGGTAAATAAATTATATTTTGAACATCAATTATAATAGTATAATTTTCCTTAAACATTTACAATCATCGATCGGCCTTTTCCAATAATTTGGAAATTTAATTAAATATACATATAGCTACTTATTTGTTATTACATTTTCACTAATTTTATATTTTTTCTTTAATGTTATGTGTTTTTAAATTTAATTAGAATATCTTATATGAATAGGTTTTTTATAACAATAATAAATAAATATTTTATAATAAAACGGTTATTTATTTAATAATAACAGATTATTTGTCTCCATTTATCCTTTAAATCTATCCAAATATACATATTTATGTCTAAATATTTTAAATTCATTATTTCTTCATTTAAAGAACTGTAAATTTTAATAAGATACTACAATTATTTGAATAACCAATAATAATGTTTATTTTTTTTTGTTCTCAAAAATATTAAAATAATCTATTATATAAAAAAAGGTTTTTGTCTGCACATTGCTCAGAATTTAAAAATTTTTGCATATCTTCGCGTTTCATGACCTCTAGAATCCAAAAGTGACTTTAGAATTTTTCACGTCTGTCTGTCTGTCTGTCTGTCTGTCTGTCTGTCTGTCTGTCCGGAAAATTACTATTTTATAGACTCAGAATTGGCTGAACCGATTTCTTTGAAATTACATCACAATATTCTTATATACCTCTAGAGTAACATAGGCTATAAATTTTATTTATATGTCAACAATAACCGCAGAAATTAATTTTTTAAAGTTTATATAATTCTCCGTGTTGTTCATTCAAGAGCAGCTCGCGGCTCACTGTCGGCCTAGCCTAGCGGAATCATTTCAAACAATGAATTATCATAGCGATTCCCAATCGAAGAAATATTATAATATTTCACTTTTTATTTTAAATTCTAATATACAAATATCAATTCAATTAAATAATTTATTCTAAAAGTTCTCAATTTAATTAAAATATTTATTAGATCATATTTTTATCTTAAATTATTTTTTATTTAATTGAATATTTCTTCTTTTCTATAATAATCTATATATATAAAAAAAGGTTTTTGTCTGCACATTGCTCAGAATTTAAAAATTTTTGCATATCTTCGCGTTTCATGACCTCTAGAATCCAAAAGTGACTTTAGAATTTTTCACGTCTGTCTGTCTGTCTGTCTGTCTGTCTGTCTGTCTGTCTGTCTGTCGGTCTGTCTGTCTGTCGGTCTGTCTGTCCGGAAAATTACTATTTTATAGACTCAGAATTGGCTGAACCGATTTCTTTGAAATTACATCACAATATTCTTATATACCTCTAGAGTAACATAGGCTATAAATTTTATTAATATCTTATCAATAACCGCAGAAATTAATTTTTTAAAGTTTATATAATTCTCCGTGTTGTTCATTCAAGAGCAGCTCGCGGCTCACTGTCGGCCTAGCGGAATCATTTCAAACAATGAATTATCATAGCGATTCCCAATCGAAGAATTATTATAATATTTCCCTTTTTATTTTAAATTCTAATATACAAATATCAATTCAATTAAATAATTTATTCTAAAAGTTCTCAATTTAATTAAAATATTTATTAGATCATATTTTTATCTTAAATTATTTTTTATTTAATTGAATATTTCTTCTTTTCTATAATATATATATAATAATATATAAATTTTATAAAAAAAAATATTATTTAACTTGAATTAAAATGACTGAATTATATTATCTTTGTTTTTTATTTTAATTTAATTACTCTATTATTAATTACTAAATATATATATATTATATAAAAATTAAAATATGATGATATAAAGTTGTTTTAAATTTTTGACATTTTTAAATTGGGTATATTTTTTAAATTTATTAAAATGTCTTTTTTATTTATTATGTTTAAAAGATTCATTTTTATTATGTGATATTAATAAAAAATAACGATGCTCTGTGCAAGTCGAATCATGTTGCACATAATTAAATAACAATTGCCAAACAAAGAATATAATATTTTTTTAAATTCTTATATTTAAATATCATTTCAATTAAATAATTTATTCTAAAAGGTCTCATTTTAATGCAATTTATAATTTTCTTCTAATTCAGATTTAGGACAAATCGTACAACATTATATCAAATCTCGCTAAGAACATTCAATATTTTTGTACACAAATTATTCAGAGTATTGGCTAAGCGTATCACTCACAATCAGTTTATATTGAAATTTATATAAATTAACAAAGTAAAAATGTTTATTTGTTTAAATTTTATTATAATGAATCAAAAAAAATTAAATATATAGATCACATGATTAAGAGAAGCAAAAAACTTGACAGAAAATAACTGTTGGATGGAGGTCGGACATGACAGAAACTGTAAGCGAAATCTTCATATTTCGACGAATGATTTTCAAATCCCCTAGCACCACAGAATTTAAGTTTCTTTTAAGGAAAATAACTATGATCTAAAAAAATTAATAAATGAACTTAATAATAAAAAAACAAATAAATCAATTAATTTAAATTAATACTATTAATGAATGTATATATTGGTCATTTATCTATAGTTTTATACCGTTAATTTTTATAAATTGTCTCAAGTCTCTATTTTTGCATTTTCTCAAGTTTCATTATAATTAAAAATATTCAATAATAATCTAGCAATGAAAATAAAATACCAAAATGTAATGATCAAGAAATATTATACTCTATTTCACTATTATAACATAGAAAATACTTAAGAACCATAGGCGGAGGAAATATTAGGAGATATCATTGCGGGTTCAGGCCAAATCGACCAACATTAATTAAGATATTTTCATTATGACTGATATTAGGAAAAAAACCGCGAATTCAATATTTCTGTTCACTAATTATTTGTAGACTTAAGTAAAACATATGCATGACTCAATAGATCCGGATAAACTTTTTCAAATTTTCAATCTTCAAACTTGAAGGTAGTAAAGAAAGAATAAGATGCGGAAATCAATTGTAAAATATTAGGTTACTCAGACGACTTAAATATAATAGGAGATTAGGAAATTGCAATTGCAGATAGCGAGGAAAAATTAATGGAGGTTTGAAATTAATAGTGATAAGAAAAAATATTTAGTAACAAAGAGGAAGAGTATTGACATACAAAATCTTAAGATACAAAATGTAGAATTTGAATATGTAGAAAAATTTAATGTAATCACGAAGGATAATAATATTTGAGAAGAATTTAAATCGGGGTTGCAATCGGGAAACGCCTGTTATCTTGCAATAAAGAGGCTTATCTCTTCAAAATTATTATCAAAGGGAATATATAAAAAAATTATTTTGCCTGTTGCATTATATGGGTGGGAGGCATGGTCTATGACCCTGGGAGATGAGAGTAGATTCAGAGTGTTTGAGAATAGGATTCTTCCCTGCATTTATTGGCCAAAGAAAGATGAGGTCACCGGGGAATGGGGGAGACAGCATAACAAGAAATTGCATGGTCTCTTTGCATCTTCAGAAATAGTTAGGGTTATAAAAGGGAAAAAGCTGCGATAGGCAGGGCAGGTGGCTAGAATGGGAGAGGAAAAAGATATTGGTGGGAAGACCGATTGGAAAACGTCCGCTTGGAAAACCAATGACGCGTAGGAAGGGACGTAAGAGAGATGGAACAAGGGCTCAGAATGGGGACACTTGGAGAAATGTGGTTGTTGCGGCTAAGAACTTTCGAGTATCTTTGAGCCACATAGGTAGATAGATATAACATATACAATAATAATATATATAATTAATATAGTGATTAAATTAAAATATATTTTTTAAATAAGAACACAAAAAGAAATGAATGTTTTATGTAATATACTGATTGAAACAAAATGGATGAAAACCTTTTACTACTTCCAACCACCAAATACTATGTACCACTCGGGGGTACAGGGGGCGGAGCCCCCGTCTAGGTGTGAAGAGCGCCGAAGGCGCTCTGAGCAGCTAGTATTAAAAATAAAATAATTTACCTCTATATTATTATTTACTCGTAATGAAAATAAAATTTCGGTTTTATTCTAATTTATTTATAATAATTACTGTTCAATGTTTTTTTTTTTTTTTTTTTATAATTGACTAAATTTAAAATTTATGAGGTTTAAATCAGTGTAAATAGAATTCATTTTTATGTTTTGATGTAAAATGGGGTTCAAAAATAAAATTTCTAACAGTAATTTTATCTGTTACATAAGATATAAATCATGTTAATTATGTTTCATATTTCTCAATTCACACAATTTTGTAATTTGTAATTTTTTCTTGTATTTATTTTTTATTCATAGAAATATATATATCTCTGTTAAATTATTATTATTTATCAACATGAACTTCGTAATTGAGTTAAATTGAGGGGTGAGGCGTGCAACTGCAACATTGAAACTTAATGAGTGTTAAGATTAATTTCAGAAAGTATTGATTTATTGATAATTTTTCGCATTTTTATATTTTATTTTGTAATTATATCTAAAATATTGTTTTCAGAATTGTGTGGAGTATATAATAATAATACAATGGGTCATAAGTTGCCTATACCTGCTTTAATATAAACTTTGGGAGAATTAATTATTAGTAAATTTCACAATATAATATTCTATAATTTTATTTTTTTATTAGTAAATATAGATATCGTTGTCGTTAAGCAGCCAAGAAAGATAGAGACCGCAAGGGAAAAAGTTTGAGTGATATTGTAACGAAGGTTTGGCAACTTGTCATCCAATTAGATAGCATCTTGAGATCTCGTTATAGGAAGCCAACCAATCGTCAGTCGAATCATGACCCGAATTTATTTCACTTTAATCTATAGAAATAAATAAGAAAAAAGAGGATAAAATAGATGTAGAAGAAAGAAAAAGAAATAGGGTAGAAAAGGGTTAAAAAAAAAAAAAATAGAAATAAGATCAAATAAGTTGCAGGAAAGATAACAAAATGAACAAACAGACTGTTTACGAAAAGTTTCCAACAATTTCCTTTATCGATTTAATTTATATTAATAAAGTAATTTCAATAAAATAAAAGTCATAATAATAATAATAATATTGGTTGAAAAGAAATTTAGGAAAATTTTGAAATTTCTAGATTTTTATATAAAAGAAAATGATTGAAAATTAGCCCAACAAACACCAACTGATGTAATGGATTTCACAAAGGCGAATCAAACTGAAGCAACCTTTTCTTCGGGCTCGTCTACTCAAGTTTTGAAAGAGAAGACTGTCTGCAGAGAAGCTCGTAATTGACGTATTTAATGGACGCACGAAATGAACACTGAAGTCATGAGAATCTTCTACCGTGTAAACCAATACGAAGTTAATCCATTACAGAGGCTAAAGAACGGATTGTTATCTGAAGAGTCAAATGGGCCAAAGTGAATTCTTTTCCCATTTAGACCTAGCCTAAGCCCCTAACATCTATGGGATAGGTGGATAGTTTCCAGCAAAAAAAATGCTGAGAATGTACAAATTTGTAAAATAATAATAATAATAATAATTTTTAATCTAATATTTTTTTTTCTTATTTTGAACGTTAATAAACAATTTTTTCAAATTAAAAATCTACTATATATATCTACCATCCTTAGATCTATATCAATAAATAAAATAAGTTAACTAAAATTATATAAAGAAGCTGATGTGAAAATAAATAAAAATTAAATTCTATCTATTTTAGAAAAATTCAAAATTATACCTATAAAAAAATATTTTATTAATCCTTACACTCAAGTGCCAAAAAAAATTTCAAATTATAAAATGTCCACAGCGCATTCATTATTTTGTTGTACAATTTTGATTTTTTGCCCTTTACTATTTTTTTAAAAAAATTCACATTTAAACCCACAAGACGGATATTCAAAAAAAATACGCCCATGTGTAACGGACAAAGTATTTACATTTTTTTTATTATTCATTTTATTTGGTTTTTTCTATTTTTTTATTATTTTAACAAAGCTATTTTGTCGCTTAATCTTAAAATGTAATATATGTATTTAGATATAATATTTCGATTAAGGGGAGGAACAATCTCCCTCCGAGTATATAATTTTGTCAGTTGAGAATTAGCAGTTGGAAAAGACATATCATCCCGATATGAGCTTGTACCTATCACGTCCCGTGATATAATTATTTTGTTTATAATCATTTATCATCACACCCTGTGACAATTATTTCTGTTAATCCCAGTGATAAAATAATCAATTACATTTTCTTATTTTTCTACTTAAATTTCTTAATTTTTTTTATTTATTTAATTAAAGTGAATTTTCCCTTAATTTTTCAACACCCTTTTATACTCGGGGATATCCAAAGTTTGGCGCCTATAATTAACTTAACATAATTAACAATTCACAGCCATCGTGGATCATTATAAGTGCACCATAGTTTGATCCATTACAAGTGGCGCATAACGTGGTGCGAAAGTATTCTTTACACATGTCGTTTATTCCACACAGTCAATAGCCGATAGATTAGAGCAACCAACAAATGTCAATCTTAAACATAAACTTATCGACAAAATAATCGTTTTTTTTTTTTAATTTTTTAATATCCAAGACCGGAACTCCCAACAACATCATAATAAAAATTAAAGAAATCTCCACAATGCAGATTACTATTAAATAATCATTGGTATATGAATAATATTGTTTTCAAAGAACTATTTTAATTAATTGCTGCACTCTACGATAAAATCATTTTAAATTGAAATTGCAACGGGTTCTTCTAGTTAATAATAAACAAACCATTTATTTTACGTTATCTTGTAAAAGTTTGTAAATTTAGATAATAATAAAAAAAAAAAATATTATAATTTAAGTAATAAATAAGTATTTTGAAATATTTTATCATCCATTTCGATTAATTGATATTTGATTTGGTATTTCTGCAGAAAGAATTTGTATAGCATTTTCTTACTCGCATGGGACTCAAACAAATTCCACGGTCGAGTACATTCTTAATTAATTCTGTTAATTCAACCTGAAGACAAATATTAATTCTAGAATATATTATCAGGAAATACAATAAGAAAAAATAAATATTTAGTTTCATTGATAACAAAAGAGAATTTACCAAAAAAAAAAAACAAAGAATTTTTGTAAATTTACAAACCAATCCACCACGCAGAGGACTTGATGGAATTTGAATGAATTCTGGACAAACAAAAGGAATCAAACAAATGCAAATTTAGCCTCTATCAAATTGAACAAAGACTTGGTGAAGAATTAAGTAGTCTCTTGTGTAAAATAGACAGGTTAAATTAATAAAAGCTGCGTTCTTTTTTTTAAATTATTAATTAAAAATGAACTGGTATCAAATATTTCAAATTGAACTTGATTAAAAAAATAAATGACAAATGACTGATTGTACAATACAAAAGTTTGTATTTTAGCTTAAACAAACTATACATTGTATATTTATATAAGATAAGATATATATATATCAGAAGATTGAGTTGAACAAAAGAAAGTGATTAGTAGAATTAGAATAAATGTTTGGATGTAAAAATTGTTTCTAATTTAAACAGATAAGAAATGTCTAAAAGTAATCACCTTTTTTATCCCACCTGCTTCTCTCAATTATAAATTCAAATATTGAATATTTTATATTCAATTTGTAAATACATAAGGAAATTAATTGTAGGACAAATATACATACTATCTATTTCCTTGCGGTCCAATCTTTTGTTGATTTTCGTTTTCCTGTATTCATACAGGCTAAATAAATAAATGATCACAAGATATTTTGATTTAATATTAAGTTAGTCTAGAGGTATTTTAAATATTCATCCATTAGTTAAATGAAATGAAACAAAAATAACAAAACAAAAACGATTTAAACAAAGACAAAACAAAATAGTTTAAAAGGCGAAATTTTAATTGACGAGAGTTATGGGGTTCCAGAAAGGTTTTTCTCGCTTTTCACTTGAAAATGTTTTTCCTATACTTCAAGAGATATATTTATATTTTATATATATGATATAAATATATGCTTATATTTATTCAATCTATATTTGTAAATATCAGATATACAATAGAATAGAATACATTCACAGTATGAAAGGCTTGATCAGAATTGTATAAAACCAAATGTCAATAAATGTAAGATTGAATGTAAAAACTTCAAAAAGAAGAAAAACAAATCATCATAAATTTTCATATATTTTTGTAAATACTTGTATAAAATAATTTGTTTAAAATATCTTTTCAAAATATCTCTATCTATCTCTGTGACTCTACGAAACTCGAAAGTTCTTGGCCGCAGTTAGGTGATATTCTCGAGGTTCCGGGTTCATGTCCCGGGCCTTGCAACGAATTTTCTCCTGGGACGCAGTCAACTCAGCCTCCGGGATCAAAATTGGGAAGCTACTTGATAAAAAGTAGCGTCTTTCATCAAAAAAAAAAAAAAATCAAGGTAAAGGTTGATAGAACCCGTTTGTTTAAGCAAGATTGAATCTCCCACAAATTCGCTATTTTGATATTTTGAAAAATTCTAGTGGCGGAGTAGGCAACCACGTATGGCTAAGAAATTTAAATATGTTTGTACAGTCTAGCGTTTTTTGGGTCTTTGGTCTTGCTAAGTTCATTTCATTTCTTTTGAACACGTGTTCTTCCTATTTTGTGTTTGGTTCCCGCCTGGAGAGGTTGAATTGGAAAACCTCTCAGATCGAACAGAAACCATTTTTGGGTTTGTAAAAATTCTCCTTTCTTTAATTCTTGCTGCTCAGGTTGTATTAAAATTGCTATATTAATTAATTTGTTTAATGTGTAATTAAATCTTATTTCATAATTTGATTTATTTACATATTTGAGGTCCAGTGGAGAAATATTGTGCGATCTCCATTATATTTTATTAGTTAATTCTTTTATTAAATTGTTTAATTTTAATTTTGAATTAAGATTATTTGTTTTGTATGTTTAAGTTGTTTTCATCTCAAACCTAGTTGTATACTGCTTTTTTTATATCTTTTTATCTTTAGGAATATACATTGCTTTATTTATAAATATATCAGAAAAACGAGATTAAAATTGTTTTATTTGTTAATTCTTTCTTGATACCTTAAGGAGATCTAGGTGGGTTGGATTGATTGTGGTTGGAGAGCTTCCAGTGTTTTTATTTCTTATTTTATTTAAGTAAGAATTAGAAATCTCGTGTCTGCAAAATTCGGATCACCCAGAGACGATTTATGTATTTCTTATGATTTAAGAAATTATATGAGTCTAACTGGTCTACTTGTGTAAGTATTATATGAATTAAAAGGTTTTGTTAATTTTCCTTTTTTTATAAAACAAAATTAACTGGCGACCTTGACTAAACCTGCATTTGATTTATATTATAAATAAACCAAACCATTGTTAACGCAGAGAAGGGAATTGATTTATGCACTGAAGCATATTTTCAATTGGGATCTTTTTTGCGTTAACACCGTTCTACTGATCATAGGACACCGACTTGATAGGCGTTACCTTGTGAAGGATGTAAAAAAGTAAAGGAAAAGTTTTTTTTAGTAATCTCAGTCACAATATTTTATTTATTTACTTAATTTCCATTCTATAGAAAGTATCCATAATCTGTTTTGTCTTGATGTATTTTATCATTTAAATTAATAAAAATATTATTTAAGACATTAAAAAATATCAAATATGTAATCTTTTATTTTATGAAAAAAATGTAGATCGAACAAATTTTCACTGATTTACTTGATTTTAACATAATACACAATACCTTCCCTTCCTCTCGTCGGTCGGTAAAAATGATATGGACCTCGATTAAATTTAAACAGTACCCTACACACCTTACACATGCAGAGAAATATTTTTTTATTAGTAATTTCTTTATTGTTAGAAAATGAATGTCAAAATTTGAATTTATTTAACTAAGACTAGATTAAATATATTAATAGCATTAAACAAATATATATGTAGATTAAAATTAAGTGATCTGGAATATATATTTACAAAAAAAATAGTGATATAAATTTATGAGTCAAATAAAATACGTTCGATGGAGATTTTGTCATATGTAACCAAATAAGTTGAAAAAGAAATCAAATTCCATGTGACATTTTAATATTATCATCTATTGAGTTTTTGTGGCTGAATGTCAGCCAGGGAAATCTGGAATCTCACGAGCACTTCTCATCGAAACTCACCCTCTTACGTCCTCGTAAAAAAACCACCTGTCAAAAGGAATAAGTTTAAGAAGAAAACTTTAATTGACGCGTAAAACGATGATTTAAATCAGCATTTTTCTTTAAACGGAAGAATAACTTTTTTTAGTTGATAATTTAAAACAAAAATTATACTGAATTAGTGTTACGTTAGTTTCAAAAGTTATATAAATAATCTATCAAAATAATTACTTAAAAGAGAATATAGGATATGTTTGCAACCGTCATCTTCATTTTATACTCGATGTTTATCATTAATTAGAGGACGTTGGGGCTGAACTTGTGGGGAGTCTGCTAATTTCAGCGGTGGTGCATAATACTATTAATACTCTCGCTGAATTGATTTCAAGATATACAGGTTAAGACTTACAATGATAGACATCATGACATGATTGTTATTAGATTATTAGATTTGAAATTGTTTATAGATCAATTCTGAAATTATTTCTAACTATTCTAGAAGCTTTTGGAGATTTTTGAAAATAATAAAAGACTTACCATAAATATTATTTTTTTTTAATTTAAATAAATAATATATAAAAAATATTAAGTCTTTTGATCTTGAAGAATATTAATATGTTATAATTAAAATCCAAAACATCGGAATCCCATCATCCTAACTCAATTATTTTAATAATTCTTTGTTTCTGTATATGTATATAAAAATTTCATATATTAAATTAATTAATGATTTAAAGAAAACATAAAATATTGTAGATCGAAAATGAATATGTTCATAATTATACTCTTAATATCTAGGAGCGGTGGCAGCGCTCCGCCCCGCCAAGTAAGAAAACACCCGAGGCTGCCAAGCGTATATATACTGGACGTGACAAGTACCCGTTTTCACCCCCTCACAGTAAAAAAAAACGGTGGTATTATCTGTTGACCTATTTTTTTTTAGGTCTTATAGGGGCAGGCCACCAGACAAAAACAAAACAAAAATAATTAATTTTGATGCAGTACAACCTGAGATAGTCAATTTAAAAAGGGCATTTTAACAATTAAAACTTTTGTAAATACTCTGTGGTAATGTGGGAGGTACTACCACACACTATTTGCAAAAGTTTTATTGGAAATGCAATTAAATACACTATTCAGAAAATGAACGTTTTAAAAACAATTAATATTGTAAGGTGAGGAATTTGGCAGCCGCCAAGCTTTGATTTCACTAATTTTTTTGAAAGACAACTTGGCGGGGCCCTAACTTTTTTGATTTCCTAACTTTTTAGGGCACACAACTTGGCGGGGAACCTCTACCACGAAGTGGTTTTTTGTCAGATTATATTATATTTTAGGAAAAATTTATGATTTATGACTTTTTAAAATGATTTAAAGAAAACAATATGTGGAAAAAATGTAGAAAATCTTCTCGGAACAACTCAACTGAAAAGATGGTTTTTAATTATTATATATACACATATAATCGAGAGTCGCAAATTGTCTTCCAACTCAATGAATTATGTTTTATCTTGCGTTCTACTTATTTTCCTTTTTTTTTTTTTTTTAAATTTCCACTTCTGTAGTTCCACCCATTTTAACTTAATGTTAATTCGACGGTGGCTTTAGTCAAGTTTCAAGGTGTCTCGAATGGCTTTAAATAACTTGATAAACGCAGTTAATTCTTTTACACATTTGAATAAAATTACCTGCAAGTGTTAAAGTGTATACTTGGCCTACTAAAACTCACCTAACTCATTTATCGTTCCCTGGCGTTAACATAACATACAATACATAAAATGCCCTTGGGTGTTTACTTTGCGCATTGCCAATCACACAGGTATAAGGTAACAATAATAGAAATAATAAATACATTTAATAATTATTCTAATATTTAATTATCTTTTTCATTCATATATATAATTATCATAATTAGAAAATATAAAATGTTAAAATATGAATGTTTGTAATTGAATTTATTAATTTTTTTATGAATGTATATAGAAAAAAAATTGTCTAATGATGTATCGATTATTCGATCTATTCATCCAATGAATTGGAAAATTATTAAAGGACCATATAACATTAAATTAATTTCAAAAATTTTATAATTAATCTAATATTTATAAGTAATTATATGATTATTCTTAAACATTTGAAAATATTATGAAAAAAACATATGTTGGTCTATATATTATATCAATAGATTAGTTTTTAGATTATAATGTAATAGAATAGAATATTTGATTTATTTTTATATTTTAATTTTTTAATATTTTTGAAGCATAATAATCATAAAAATTAAATAACAAAGAACAAATACAAATATATATTACCTACACAATTATTTATACATATTTATTAAATACACAGAATACACTCTAATAAATTGTAAAAACATACATATTTTGTATGATCATTTATATCAAATTTAGCGCAACTTGATTCCAACCGAATCTATTTCTATGTCATTTTCTATTCTTCGTATAGCTATATCTTTGTTAAGTTGTTTAGTTTGAAACAACCACATTCCTCTACCTTTCTTATTCGATTAATTCTCTCAATTTCTTAATTACCTCCTTCTTTTTTCTGCCCAAATGGCCTAACAACCGATCACTTCACAAATGATCTTCCTTTAAACAAATTCTTATCACCGGATAAAGTGACATTATCACAAACATAACAAAATCCTCAATTTTAAGACCTTAATCTTATTTTGAAATGCATACAAATTATCGTCAGGAACACCATATTTTTATGACATATAAATTATGTGAAGAATTAATTATATGTTCAATTCTTATTATATATGAATCTATTTTTGACTCATAATGTTTTGAATCAAGATCCATATTCATATTATTATATGAAAAAATCATAGTATAATAGATTTTAATTTTGATATTCAAACAGAACACTACGATTTTATTATATATACCTACTTCAATTAATTTTTACCGACCGACGATAGAAAGGGAGGTATTGTTTTCACACCAAATTTCACATGTGGAGATTTTTACATATCTCCACGAATCATGCATTTTCTTAACAGAAAAAAGTATTTTTAGCATGATGTCTGTCCGTCCGTCCGTCCGTCTGTCCGTCCGTATAGATGTGTACAGCCTGAACGGCTCAACGGATTTTGATGAAATTTGGTATATTTATTTAATGCATCAGTGGGATGAATTGATAAACTTTTGGTGCAAATCCGGAAACCGGAAGTGGTAGTATTAGCGATCGACGATAGGAATGGAAGGGTTATTTTCACACCAAATTTCACATGAGGAGATTTTTTTATATATAACCACGAATCTCATGCACTTTGTATTGGTTTTATCCTCGAGAAAAATCATATTTATTAGTTTTTTCTTGATTTAAAATTATATGACGTCATCCAGCCATTCATGACGTCACAGCCTGGTCTTGCATATATATATTATAAATAAAATAAAATTAAAAATATTTATATTATATCGATATCTGTTTTTTATTTCATTAATAGATATATTAAAATTATTTGAAATTGTTTCTGTAGCTGGAAATTAATTTATTTCAAACCGTCGGTCGGTTCTGCGCCTGGCCACAGGTCACCTTATTTTATTCTATTTTTAATTGCAATTGCCAAATCTCCTATATATTTTTAAGTCGTCTGCGTAACCTAATTTTTTAATAAAAAATAATTTAAGATAAATATTTTATTAAATTAATTAAAATGAGAACTTTTAGAATAAATTAAATAATTGAAATTTAAATATTATAATAATTATTTGTTTGAGAATTGCTAGAATTATTAATTTATTTTCATTGTGTAAAATGATTCAACTTCTTCACTGAGCCACCAGAGGCTCTTGAATGAACAACATGGAGTAGATATTATATAAATTTTAAAAAATTTGATTAGATATTAATAAAATTTATAACCTATGTTCAAATAGAGGTATATAAGAATATTGTGATGTAATTTTATAGAAATCGGTTCAGCCAATTTTCAGTCTATAATATCATTATTTTCTGGACAGATAGACAGACAGACAGACATGAAATGAATCTAGAGGCCATGAAACGCAAAGATATGCAAAAATTTTTAAATTCTGAGCAATGTGCAGACAAAAACATTTTTTTATATATACAGAATAAGAATTTACATATAGATAAAAAATTATATCACAAATAATACTAAGAAAAAATTTGAAAAAATTTAAAAATGAATACATATATTTATAGATATATATATATAGAAAGAGAGAGAGAGAGAGAGAGAGGTGATCAACAAGAGATACCTATTTGACGTTAGTAAGTATAGATTTGTATACCAAACTTACATACATAAATATACAACTACTATGAATTTTATAGAAATATATTTTTTTTAAGTTTTATTTATTGTTTCTTATGTGATCTATATGTGATATTTATTTGCAATATTAAATAAAATATAAGAATTTGATTTCTTATAAAATTTGATTATAATCTATTGTTTCTAAGTTTATCACTTGGCAAACACTAATAAAGATTTTTTGTTTGTTTGATGGGGTGGTTTGAAGAAGATACTTTCATTTTTCAAGATTGAAAATCCCTACTTTTATAAATGTTCAGATGGATGGATAAATAAGAAAACTTTTTATGTATTGATTGACAATGATTGACAAAATATAAATAAGAAATTCATATGAAATTTTTAAAACGGTATTTATAATAGAAATAATAATTAATGATTATATTTAACAATGAATAAATTTAAATGGAAAAATTATTTTACAGATATTATAATATATTTCAATTAATGAAATTGGTAAACATTTTACTAAAATGATTATAATAAATCTCTCTCTTAAATTCAATTTAGAAATTAAAATTGTAAATTGTAATATTTCAAAGAGATGACCCTTGTAGAGAATTAAAAATAAATGTACTATTATCAACTTTGATCATTTGTTCTTTACTTCTGAGAACAACTCGGGACTTAGGATTTATCTTTCGAATTGCCTTGAAATTTAGCAAATAAATAATTCCCAAGATGTTTTTAAGCCTACAAAAGCCAGGCAATCCCTGATAACTTAATAGGAAGCTATTGGAAACAACTGGCGTGGATTTCCTCTAAATAATATTGAATTTAAAGGTGATAATTTAACAACGTAACAATTATCGGGCCATATTTCAAAAATAAAAGAAACAAGAATCAAATTTACTAAGTAAATTATATTTATCTAAGTTATCTTCCTGGTTTTTTTCTAATCAAGATAATAAAGAGTATAAACTTCCCAAAGTTATTTTATGGTACTTATTATATTCACACAACCAGGGGAACAAAATTAATATTAGTATTTTCCAATGCGGGAACATTAATGCCATCTGGTGACTAAAGAACGAGTTAGCCATGGTCGAACACCTGGTAAAGGCCCTGTGTGACTGCTAATCAGCCCTCGAGCCCTTTAGATTGGCCTTTGAAAACCAAGGCATGCCAAGTACTGACTTAGATATCATTATACCACATCTAGCTATCCAAGTTTATTTTAACAACACGGAAATGAAAAGAAATTAACAGCAAAAGCCTGACTTTAAATAAAGATGATATTATTTATTTTAAAGCGCACCGAGTCCTTATTTTCTATTTGAATAAAAATAAATTGCATCAAAATCTATTTTTCTTTGATTATTTAAACCAGGCCTGGCCAACCCGCGGCCCACCGTGAAAAATTTTGCGGCCCGCCAGTTAACTTTATATTTCTTTTGTAACTTTTATTTCTCATCTGTATATTCAAAAACAGAGAATATAATTGAAATAATTATAATTAATTAATTTTTACTATCCCGCCAGAGATAGTATTGCGATCACGAAAATTTTCGATGTCGAGATTTTGATGTTTTTATACGTTTTGAAGGTTCCTGAATCATTTTCACTAAGGTTGAGAAAAATGTCTCTCTCTATGTGTGTGTGTGTGTGTGTGTGTGTGTGTGTGTATGTATGTAGACAAGATTCCGCAAAAACAATTTGAGCTATTATAGAATCTTGAAATTTGGTATACGGGCAATATTCAAAATTCGTAGTTTTTTTATCAACTTTTGAAAAATGTAGCTCAACCGGAAGAGGGTCATTACCTACAACGTTTTGATTTTTTTTTCCTCTAAAGTGACTGTAAAAATGAAGATATATGTTTGATAGTTTTTCACATGATTAATAATTGTATAAAACTGCTATATATAGAATTTCAGCTTGATTGAATCGCTGAAAGTACCAGAATTAATTTTTTAACACTGCAAATCGCACGCGCCAACACGTGATGTGTTGCCATTAACAAAGAGCCACACAAGTCGTTTTAGGTATATTATTCATAAGAAATAAGAACCTAGATTGATAATTGATTTTAGTATATATAGTAAATGAATTATTTATTATATATTTACAACCCTCTCCTTTTTTATTACCGACCGACGATAGTAAGGGAGGTATTGTTTTCACACCAAATTTCACATGTGGAGATTTTTACATATCTCCACGAATCATTTGCATTTGCATTTTCTTAACAAAAATAAGTTGACCTGTGGCCAGGTCTGAACCGACCGACAGTTTGAAATAAATTAATTTCCAGCTACAGAAAAAATTTCAAATAATTTTAATATATCTATTAATGTAATAAAAAACAGATAGGCATATAACATAAATATTTTTAATTTTATTTTATTTATAATATATATATGCAAGACCAGGCTATGACTTCATGAATGGAAAAGTATTTTTAGCATGATGTCTGTCCGTTCGTCCGTATAGATGTGTACAGTCTGAACGGCTCAACGGATTTTGATGAAATTTGGTATATTTACTTAATGCATCAGTGGGATGAATTGCTCAACTTTTGGTGCAAATCCGGAAACCGGAAGTGGTAGTATTAGCGATCGACGATAGGAAGGGAAGGGTTATTTTCGCACCAAATTTCACATAAGGAGATTTTTTTACATATCTCCATAAATCATGCACTTTGTTTTGGTTTTATCCTCGGGAAAATTAGTTTTTTCTTAATTTAAAATTATAGGACGTCACCCAGCCCTTCAGGACGTCACAGCCAGCTCTTACTTATTTATTATAAATAAAATAAAATTAAAAATATTTATGTTCATGTTTTTTATTGCATTAATAGATATATTAAAATTATTTGAAATTGTTTGTATAGCTGGAAATTAATTTATTTCAAACCTTCGGTCGGTTCTGTGCCTGGGCACAGGTCAACTTATTAAGAGTCGACTGATAGTAAAATATATAAATGTGAAATAAATGATCTTTTAGTATAGGTACTATAAATTGAACATGTTAGTCTATTTGGTCATCCATTTTAAATTAAAAAAATATTAGAGCTAAAATTATTTTGATTTTTCAATGAATGCAAAAGAACAAAAATATTATTATTACATAATTTTTATAATTTCAGATTAGAAATTAAAAGATCAATTTTGGTTTTGTGGTAAGTTGCTATTTGATTTTCAGCTCCACAATGGAGACCTTTTAACTTGAATTGCTTTTGACGAAGCGAGATTTTCCCTCGGTTGTGATAATCAAATTAATTGTGGAAACGCAATTAGTACGCCTGAAGCATCTTAGGTTCAAAGTTCTAATTAATGGTCACAGGCTGAGTACTAAGTTCCTTCCGAAAGGCAGACAGACTCTCTTTTCCAATAGACTCGACAGTTTAGGCGTTAAAAGGGATTTGGCGTCAACTTGTCCTGCGTAATCCTTCCAGAGACCTTCTAGTAGAAACAACGTCTACCCGAAAGAAAAAATAAATGAATTTATCCGCTACAAACAAATTTATCATCCTACAACAGAAAAAAATTTAACAACTAAAAAGAAATAGCGAAATTTATGTATAAAAAGAAACTAAAGATAGATGAAAGCATTTCTTTTTTTCTAATTATTTCCTAATAAAAAATATCTTGTTTTTCTAGTCCTTATATAACAAGATTAATAATAAACAAATTCTCTTCACACAGATTTAGACAAATTTTTACATTTTTATATTAATATTTAAATCATGATTAATATAATCCTTGGGCACTAAATACATTTTTTTTAATTGAAATATTAAAAAATTACTAAATTTTAAACATTAACTAACTATATTATAATATTTTGTAGTCCAGGGATGATGAGCAACCTTTTTTATCAAAGGGCCAAACGAAAGTTCGACATTTCTTATAATAATTATATATTTAACTTAACATAGGCCCGAATAAAGTTTAGAGTACCAATAAAATGATATTGTATTATTATGTTTGGTGGGCCGCAAAATTTTGTTCGACGGGCCGCATGCGGCCCGCGGGCCATGGTTTGCTCATTCTTGTTGTAGTCTATTTCTTAAGAGAAATAGTAGTTGAAAAGAATGAATAATTCTAAATACGAGTATATGTAATGTAAATATATAAAAAAAATATTAGGTTAAATAGCCTAACTATAAACTTATAATAAGATTTATTTAAAAAAAAAAAAACTAGAATGAGTAGTATTGTATCAATTGGTATTTTTTATTTGCTTAATCAGGACTTTTCATTGTACATATAATCAAAGTTGAAGGAATTTTGAGAAGAAAATATCTTAACGAATCAATGAATTAATTTCTTAAAGATTTTGTATTTTTATACATATTATATATTTTTATAATAGAATAAAGATTTTAAAAACTATTGAAATTTAATGTGGAAGGTTTATATTCAATTTCTAAAGAGAGTATTCCTAATTTAATATAAGAATTTTATTGATAATATTTTCTTCATAATATAAATATTATAAATAAATAATTCATTAGAGTAGAAAAATATAAGATCCAAAAAACCCCCCAAAGAATAAATAATATTGTTAGGCGAAGTATTTGATGAAATGTCAATTTCAAGACGCTTTCTAAGGGACCGAAAGAGCCTATTCAAGCAAAAGAGACAAACTCCAAAAAAAGTTACGTTTTCTAAAGGGATGAAGGTCATTTTCTTCTTTTTTCTATTCAATTTGAATTAGTAGACGCCCTCTCACAGAATTATCAGATAATACAGAACTTTTCTTTTTTAAAGGTTACCTGAGATAAATTCAAACTACTTCAACGATGTTATCCTTTGGCTTGAGAAAAGGACTAAATAAATTTTACTTTTCCTACTACATATTTTATTGCTTATCAATAAATCAAAAAAATCAAAAAATAAAATAAATACAAAGCAAATTTATCTAAATATTTTTAAAAATGTTGTGTTATCAATGACAGATAAAGAACTTTTTGAATGATGTTAATATGTATATGAAAATAAATCATTTCTAATTCAAATAATTATTAATTCGAAGTATTATTTTTTTATATTTAATCTTGAACGCTATTGAGTCTATTTATATTTCAAAAGTTTGTCTTCTTTTTGATTATGAAAGACTGTCCAAATTGAGAACACAATTCAATTATACTAACATAACTCAGAACAAATCACTGAGATTTTCTTCATTAATCTAAAAAGTGGTATATTAGTCGAATATCTTGACCAAGTTATCAAGTGGCAAGTTGTGTCCTCATTCCACTTTAAGCTCCGATCAACTCCTCTCCAAAGTTCATGGACTTTTTTTCAGCCAATCACAATCGGGATTACTCGTAAAAACAAGAAATACTCTTTACGATTTTATTTCCGACCTCCTTAATTCTTTAATATTGAAGTTTCGATCCGATTTTAAATCAAACGCTCCGTTTGTGAAAACTTAACAAATTTTGCCATTGCTTTTCTACCTTAAGCATTGTTTGTTTGTTTTTTCTTCCTTCCTTTTATGACTAAAATACTAAAAGATCAATAAATCTTTAAAATTTTTAAGATCTATAATAAAATTTGGAATGAATTTCTTTTTTAATTTATAAATGAAACTTAACAGAAATAGAAGAAATAGGTCAGCTAAGGGTGGCAAGCAGAAATCGTTCAAAAAATTTCCAATCACAAATGTGATTGTAGTTATTTACTTAAATTTATATTCATATTAAATGGATTAAATATGAATTAGAAAAACGAGTGGTCTCAAAAACAATTAAACGCTTTCTTTCACTATTGTCATTGAGATAATTAATAAATTTTAGAAATTAAATTATTATTCTTATTTTATTATCTTAGTATTGATTTTTTTTTTTTTATTAATAAATCTGATTTTTAATTAAATGTTATTTTTAAGGATTAGAGGATTAATTTAATTAATTTATACGTTTATAAATGAATAATTGTATAAAACATGTGGAAAGAAATACTAATAAGAAATTAAATAATTAATTATACATTTCTTTTTATTTAACGAAAATATAGCTTTATATTTTTATAATTTAACAAGATCGTTTGTTTCTGTATTTTTTTTTTTTTTTTTTTTTTTTTGTCATTTATGTCAGGAATCTCACCCACGAAGAAATATCATAAAAAAGATGACAAGTACTAAGAAAATGAGAAAGGCGGGGAGAAGCTATAATCACCCCTATAAAAAGAACCTATTTATTTAAGAAAGAATCCACCCACCCCTCTCACACTCAAAGCAATAAGTAATTAACATTACTCTTATTTCGGAATAAAAAGAAAATATTTTTCTTGTTTTTCAATTATATTGTTAAATAACTATTAGGTTGTCAAGTATGAAATGGAGTAAAAAAAATGTACATAATTGAATTCGATTTTTTTTCCAATAAAACTTTTTTATTTTTAATCAAAATATGTAGCCATATTATCAATACACTTTTTCATCTTAGTGGTAACTAGAAGTCTGGGTCATAAACTCTTGAACTGCCATTTTGACAGTCCGTGCTTTCAAAATTAATAAAAAAAAAAAAAAAATAAAAAACATTTTATCTGGAAAAAAATTAATTTTGAAAGAAATTATAGTCATTGGAGGGAGGCAAGTTCTTGTAAGTACAGTGGGTGACGTTAAGTTTCCAATTTCTCGACTCCTGTAGCTTTCATTGTCCGTGCGGCATGTGGTTGAGCGTTATCGTGTAGAAGGATTGGACTCTTCTGATTAACTAATTGTGGCTGTTGAATCGAAATATTTATCATCATTTCGTCTAGTGATAAAAGTAGCAATCCGACCAGGGTCCATAAAGCTGTGTTGGATGACACCTCAGCCAGATCTCCTTACAGTGACCATCAGCTTCTTTTGATGGATGGCAGTTAGTACTTCATCTTTGTCCAATTATTGTTCATGATTCATTTTCCATGACACGCAATCATTCGATTGAGAAATGGTTCGACTTTGCTGCAAGAAAGAAAAGAACGAGAGTCTTTCTTCCTGCTGGACATCGGTCAATTCATGCCGAATCCACTTAACCGAATTGTACCAAATTAGTCAAGAATATTTGCTTTGATACATTGTATACTAATGATAATTCACGTGCACTTTGGCTGGAATTCGCTTCCACAGAAACTTGTTGAGTGCCGTGTTGTGGCTCTGCGGTGGAACTTATTTCATCAACACACAAATTTCGATGATTTCTATGGTCTCACTTATTGCAATTTTTTTAAATTGAAATATAAGTTTCAAAGAGGAAACAAAAAATAAATTATGCCAAAATACGGCATCTAAATGTAGTTGTGTGTAATTAAAATAAATAACTAGATGCCTGTTCCATTTCATATTTGACAACTATTGGGTTGGAGAATAAGTTCGTTTGTTTTATTTTTTTTTTTCAAAGAGCTTTATTTAAACAAAGAACAATAATTATAACAATAAATTAATCAATTATGTGTTTGATGTTAATGTTTACTATCATCTCCCATCTCTTTCGGCCAATTTGTTGATGCTATTCCGCCAAAAATCACCTGGTCTGATGTCGAACAAGTTATTAAGACAGTTTTTGAGGTTCTCTTCGCCGTCGAAGGTAACCCCCCTGATTGGATTCGACATGTAGCGGAAAAGGTGATAATCGGTTGGCGCATGGTCCAAAGGGCACGGGGGATGCTAAAAACAACCTCCCGTTTGAGCTTTTGAATTGTGGTTTTGAAGACCTGTGCAACATGGGGTCTGGCGTTGTCTTGGCTTTTCAATCGCATAGCCTCATTTACGCGGCATAGTTGGACGATGTAGAGCTCTTTGTTAACCTTTGCGTTATTTCCAAGCATTTCTCAATGTATTATGCCTTCCCAGTCTCACCAAACACAGATCATGGTATTTTTTGGGTGGAAATCTTGCTTGACTTTCGGCTTCGGCGTGTGTCTCCTGGGGCCACCCAGTCCTTTCTTTGCTTCAAAAGGACGTATAGACCATTTCTTATCACCAGAGATGATTCGGTACAAAAGGCATTGTTTATGAGTTTATGACGTACGAGGTGTTAAGCAATGATTTCACAACGATTTTCTTTGTTTTTTCGTTAAGCTCATGGGACACTCAGGTTCCTAGTTTTTCAGTAAATCCCTTTGAAGAAGATAGTTGAGGATCGACTTGCGATCGCAGTTCATTTTTTAGATCAATTCACTACTTTTTTGGCGACCATCTTCCTTTAAAAGCACCTTGGGATGCTCCTCATCGAATTCTGCACGTCATCAGCTGCGAGGTTAAAGTCGAGCGGCTTCAATTGCTTATTGATTGCGATGAAAAGCGAAGAAATATAGTTGTCTCCTGGATATACTATCATATTTATACGGTTGATAAATAGGAAAAGATAAAATTATATTAAAACATCTGGGAATGCTAGGAAGCATTACTATCAATGAACTTTTATTCATATTTATCACAAAATTGCATAAATAATTCCAATTTATATGATCTTAATATATTTTGAGAATTAGATAAATAATGTAGAGAGCAAAAATAATAATTAATAATAATTAATATAATTTATATAATTTATAATTTATAATTTATAATTATAATTATAATGATACGATCGAAGCTGCGCTGAAAATATGGGAAATTTTCAACTTGGACCGCCGAACCGAATTTTAAAAAACCAAAACCACTTTACACTTACACTTTTTTTTAAGCTCTACTCGAATCCAAAATCAAAATTTAAAAAATCGAAATTTTTTGGCGAAAGACAGACATATAGATTTTATAAACGAACTAAAAGTTGGTTGAAAATAAATAACACAATGAATAGAAACACTTTGCCAATCAACAAACAAATCACTTAAATAAAGCTCTTTGAAAAAAAAGCGAACGAACTTATTCCCCAAAGTATTATATACTTAATAAATTATTAATAATAATCATTATTAATAACAAATTAAAAAGATTTAATATTTATATTTTAAGTATACATATATAAGAAGTATATATATATATATATATAAATATATCTAGTAAAAGTAGTAAAGTAATAATATATGTAGTATATTTTTAGATAAGAAAATTTTAAAGAAAAGTTATATAAAGCTAATACATTAATATTTGATTTTGATTCTTAACACTATCAAATAAAAGATATTTTTTTCTTGACAATCAATAATTTTAAGAAAAATTTTCATGAAATGAAATCAGTTAAAAATGACCCTCCTCCATCCTTTCATTTCGCATCCCATAGTCTCCTCAAGAACGAGTGTTATCTAAGAGTTAGATTAAAAAAAAATGATAATAGAACCAAAGCAGCACAGCAGCATATAATAAATAATATTCTTCGGGAAACAACTTGCAAATTTATTAAAGGAAACATAGCCGCTTAAACAGTGAGTATCTTGAAATGATTTACGATGAACATTTTATTACGAAATGATCGCAGAAGGAAGATAGAAAAAAAAAAAGAAAAGAGAAAAAATAGAAAAAAAATTGAACTAAAATATACAAAAATTCAATTATTACTATAAAAGTATTTTTTAAATAAGTACTTCATCTTTTATTGTTATGAAGCATTTATCATCATCTACTCCTACCTCGAGAATGTTAGTACCCAATAAGTCTAAATATTCGCAGTATATTTAATATTCACTTAAAAAAATACCACAAATTAATATTAATATGGGTGGGGGTTGTAGGTCATTTTGAATTGAAATTTTTTTTCATAATTCTGATATACTATTAGATATTAAAAAAAAAATGGATTTATAGTAGGTAAAGTGATCAAATAAAGAATGTCAAATTAAAAAAAACAAAGATATATTTAACTTATTATTTTTTTATAATGTTTATATGTTGTGTGTGAAAGCTGTAGATGAAATTTAATATTATTTTAGAGAGAGAGAGAGATTCAACTAATTTTTGAACATCCCAATGGTTATATGTAGTTTCTTTCTCTATTTTTATAAAAAAATAATTCTCCGATTTTGTTATTAAAATTCAAAGATTTATATTAGACGGAATTCTATCCTCCACGGACTCATTAGAATTTTTTTTTTATAAAAAAAAAAAAAAAAAATAAAACTAAAAATAACAAAAAAATGTCATTGAATATTTGGCTTGGTATTGATTTAAACAGAGACCATTAATTAATTAAATGAAAAATGGGCTGTCATTTTTTAGCCATTATTTTTTGCGCCATTTGCTTATTAGAAAGCATTTTTACTGTTACTTTCTTTAATGTTGTAAATGAAAATTCAATATTGATAAAAAAAAATTATTGAATTAAAAGATTTAAAATCAACATACTAAATACAAATACATTAACTTAAATTTACCTTAATTTTTTAAAAAAAATAATGTCTGATTATTTAAAAAATTGTAATTTCTTATCTAATACACAATTTCAAAAATTTATAAATACAATTAAAACATAAATTTAGAAAAAAATCTTCACTTCTTAATATTTTTTTGAAATTCTTTTAATTACACAAATCCTAAAATATATCCTCATAAAAAAATAAACATATAACTAATATTCCTAGGGAAATGTGATAAGAAAAGATAATCTGACTTTATTGTCTTCATTAGAATAAGACAACATATAAGTTAATTATAAACTTGAAGGTTGATTCTCGATTTTCATTAAATTTATGTACTCCTTATTATAAAATAGGAAGGTGAATTTGTTTATAGGTTAGGTGAAAGGAAGTTAAACTGTGTTGGATTTCCTATTAATTTTGAACGTTCTCAGCATCCTTTAATGCTCCTTTCAGAGTGAGCTATTCACGACAGGAATTAATATGACTTTAAGATTTTCTGAACTTGAATAGAGTTCATCTTCTAATAGCTAGATTTTCTCTAATATGTAGGTATATTTGTAATCTAAGTTCTAAGGAATTATCATTCAAATAAGATTAACTTTCACTTTTTTCTACTTGGAAAAAACTTTCGTCTCAAAGTATATATTAAAAATATCTTCTACTTATTTATAATAAATTAAAGTTAATTAAAATCTTAGTTCATTTGATAAACAAAGATGTAAATTAAGTCAAGAAAGTTGATCGCTTTCTGTGAAAACAGAGAAAGAATGAAGAATAAAAATTAAGATAAAATCAAATTCCTTTTTTTATGTAATGTCCCAAGGGCATTGATAATTCGAAATAATTTTATAACAATCAGAGAGCATGTTGCTTGGAAACCGCCCGACGCCGAATTTTCGGTGTATTTTTTTTTTTTTAATAATTTCATTAATAGAAGCAAGAAGGATCTTATCAAACGCAGGGATCTTTTCAGTGTAATTGTTGTTTTATTGGCTACTTTTGAACACGTGACTCGGATTTGAAGAATTTGATTGGCTATTTATTTCATCAAAAAATGTTCAGTATAATTATAATTAATAAAAAGAAATTTAGTTTAAAACTTTAATTTTATAAACAGTATATTTAATTGTTTTAAATAGAAAATATTATCTTCTTTCGCGAAATCAACAAATAAAATATATATTTGAATCTAAGTATTATAGTTTCCCTCTTTATTTAAATATGTATATTAAATATTTAAATAAGAAATGTAAGCATATTTTGTTTATAGTATATCAATCAATAATCAATATTATTATAATTAATTTGAAACATTTCTAAAAGTAAAATATAAAGAAAAAAATAAATAAAAATATATAAAAACAATTTAAAAATACTTATTTCAATTAAAAAAAAAAATCATCCACTAAATGTTAGAATAAACAAAATAAAAAAATCTGTTTTGTTTTTATATACATACGTTAGTCAACTCACAAGTATTTTAATCTGTTAGTTTTCAATCGAAAAAAAGTTTTTTATTCTAATATCCTGAAAACACTGATAATAATACTTTCATTTTTTTGTCCGTTTCTACTTTGTTGAAATAAAAGTCTTATAGACTTAATTTTTTATAATCGTTTGTTACCTCATTCACTACATTCACCGGATTTGGCCTTCTGTCACTTTTTCCTTTTAACAAAACTGATTATCCCAGGTTAGGATCGAGATTAGCAATGACTTAAAAACTCAAAACTATACCACAAAGTGTTTATAAAAAATGTTTCGAGAATTGCTTTGATAAATCGCTGACTGAAGTTTATTGGGATAGTAATAGTTGAGATATTTTTACATTAAATAAATATAAATATTGCTATCTAGGGTTTTAATTGACAAATCTAAGACAGTGTGAATAATAATAATAATAATAATAATAATAATAATTCGCTTCAATATCTAATATTTTTTTCTTTTTTTAAAACCAAAACTATTTAAAAAAATATGAGGTGTGACTAGGCACAGAACCGACCTATTTGAAATAAATTAATTTACAAACAACATTATATATAAAGTATAAAAAGTATCAAAAAAAAAATAATATTTTTATAACTTGAATTAAAATATAAACTAAATTATATTATCTTAGTTTTTATTTTTAGTTTATTTACTCAATTATTAATTACTACTATATTTTAAGTGAAATATTTTGGAACAATGAATATAAAATTAATACTTTGTAAACTATCTCTTCCGGTTTCGTGATATACATCAACAGTTGATGAATTCATGTTACTGATGCATTAAGTAAATATACCAAAATCGGTTGAGCCGTTTAAGCTGTACACGTCACGTCTGTACAGTCACACAACGGACGGACAGACAGACATCATGCTAAAAATACATTTTTCTGTTAATAAAATGCATGATTTGTGAAGATATGTAAAAAAATCTCCACATGTGAAATTTGGTGTGAAAATAACGTCGGTCGGTAAAAACGAAAAAATATTTGCAGTTAAAGCGCTTTTCTTACACCCAACCTCACCGTAAATACTTAATAAAAAAGAAATTCTTCAACCAATTTTCATTATGACAGGGTCAGCTGCTGAACTACTAATAAAAATCGTAATGTTTGAATTTTAATATCATCTAAAACTACGATATATTCAATTACTTATATTTATTATATTTATTAATCTAATCTGCTCGATCAGTAACTTTTTTCCAAATCTATCAAGAATAAAAATTTTTAATTAATATATACGATTAAGTTTATATTCCTCTGTAGAATTTAATCTTGATTTATATTCTAGTTGTTTAATTCATGTGAATTAAAAGAAGATTAAACTTTCTTCCAATCGAATTTCTTGTGTGTGAAATAACTATTATCCGCTTTAACAAAATATTCTTTTTTTAGCATGAATCTTCACTGCTAATGTCGATAAATAATCATTGATCGAGGTAATGTTTTCTATAATTTATATATGGAAGGCCACTTATATAATATTTTAATAAACTTGCTAATGAATGTACATGTACATGTAAAAACATAGTGTGCGTTTAATTAAACAATACATATATTATTCTATCTAAAGTTGTTCTATGAATTGAATCGGTAGAAGAGTTAAGGTTGAAGGGGGGGGGGGGGGGGGGGAATCGGAAAAACGAAAGGGTGTTTTAAATCAAAAGAGGCTCAACTTAAAGCTCGAGTGTTTATGTTTAAATCTCCATTTATATTAATATTAATATTTACTTCATTTGCAATTACTAATGTACTAATTTAAATTCTCAATCGTTAGAATAGACAATTACAATCAACTCGTTTTGAAATTGATAAGGATAAGAATTGAAAATTTTACGAATTCAGGCCAAACATTTTTTTTGAAATTAGTTTTTTTTTTTTGGACCTTTTAATGATTTTATGATGCATTTGTTCAATTAAAGATATTAAAAAAAAAATGATTAAATGTAATTAAATTTAGGATTTTTCATATCAATTTTAAAATTTTGTCTAAAAGAAAATCTCAATTTTCATATTTAATCAATTATATTACCAAATGCATCATCTATCAACTATAAATAGTATTATTGTATTAGAATTTTATATTTTATTATATATTATTGTTAGGGTCAAATATACGTATGAGTAGACATGTTTATATTTTTAGATTCATATTTCGAGCCACTGTGATCACGCAAAAAGATATGAAATTTCAGCTTGGTTGAATCGCTGAAAGTACCGGAATTAATTTTTTAACACGACTGCAAATCACGCGCCAGCACGTAACGTAGTGCCATCAACAAGGAGCCAAACACGCGCTGGTTTAATATATATTTATTAATTTCAATTTATAATTTAATTTAAATAAAATATCTGTTATAATTAATCCAATTCAAGTTTGCGAGATAGTCGAATGGAGTCACTCCAGTCTTTTTTCTTCTCTCAGAGTTCTTTTCATCCTATTCTCATTATATTTTTATTGTTTTCTTGAAATATTCAAACTTGAATAATATTATACCATATATTTTAAGAATTTTACATGTCTATATTTATAAAAATAAAAAAATATTGTTTATTATTATCAGAATAATAAAATTTGATATGAATTTCATGATATCATGAATAGTATTTATGTATGTATAATTCTAATTATTTTGACCCATCTTAAAGATATTTATAAAAATATAAAATATTGCTTTGTTTTTTTTTGTAATTCGATATTTGTTCTTATTTTTTTTTTTTTTTTTTTTTTTTTTTTTTTTTGTCATTAAAATTTAAAATCAGAATAATATGGTTATGTAAATTAAACATCTAGAATTAAGTAATTCATTAAGTTTATAAATGTTTTATAAAAAATCATTCATTTGTATTATTTTTCTCCTTATTATATTAACATCAAAAAACTGATAGACTAAACTAGCAATTACAGATTACAGTCCACTTAATTAAAATATTCTTTATTCTTTTGTTTTGTTTTTCGAAAACAATTATATATATTATTTATTATTTATTATATTTCAGAGAATTTATTTAAAAAACTTAAGTATTTTAAAAATTTCCAATTGTTTTAGTAATAAGATATTTTTTTAAGTTATCTAAATTGAACTAGTTAAGTATTTTAACAAATTATGAATAAAGTATGAATGAGCTATATTTATAGATTTTGAAATTAATTTTTTAATTAAATAACAAATGTCCGGGTTAGCGGGCGCTGATAAGCTAATATCTGTTTTTATATTTAAAAAAATAAAAGAGAATCATTTTGATAACTAAAATATTATATAAGACTAAAACAAATTTCGTAATTTATTCCCCTTGTAATTTGGGTTAGTCCAATTAGATAGTGTGTCTTTTGTGTTCTTAAAACGTTGAAAGAGATGAAAATAAAGCTAATTTTTGGAAATAGTTCAATTTTATTATTTTTCTTAGAAAGAAATGCATTATGATTAGAAAAGACCGAAATTTCTAAACTTTTAAAAACCTCAAAGTAATGGATATCTATCTAGTTATTTTTTTGGGTTGTATTGTTGGAAAACCTCTCAAAACTATTAGATTACACACGAATTAAACATGCAAATAATATATAAATACGCATGTATGGTATCGTATGTATTGTACATACTATAAGGTAATCTTGTAAAATTGAAAGAGAAAAGAAGAATAAATTAAATTAATTTTAATTACCTATATGATAATTTTGTATAATATTTTATTAATATTCTAGTCCCGTTAATGCTTATACACAAGTATAATATTTGATATATTTTCTCAATCCTATATTTCTCTGAAATGGAAATGACTAAACTAGTATCTCTTGCTGAACTCAAAATTTCTAATTCCCTCACTGATCATTTTCGCTTCCATCCAAACAGAAGATAGACTCCGCTTAGCCCTACCAACTTCCCCAATCTCCATCAAATAGATGCTTTAATATTAAACATGTTTGATAATTTGTTAACCAAGAATAGCGAGGATACAACTCCTTTCCTTCTCATCTTATCTCTATTATGATTCACAAACAAGCATCCTACCCCCCCCCCCCCCACCCCACCCCGAAGAAGGGGATGATGTATAAGAGAGGAAGACACAAGTCAAGATATATCCATTCAAGATGCTGGAGAGGACACAACGAAAAAGAATCAATCAGCTGCTTAAAATATTCTTTATCTGAATTACATAATAAGTTGTTAATAAATTACGATAAAGATTTATTTCAAGTGGGCACATTCTAATAAGAAGAACAATAATTTAAAGAATATCATAAGAAATATACAAAATTTTAGTTTATTTTTAATTTAATTTTAAGTTTTAAAATTTATAAATAAAAAAATATTTGAGATTCAAATGTTAAGGTTTTGGTGAGAAAGAAATTACGATAGCTCCAATCTAGAATAGCTAATATTTGTAAAATCTAAGCAAATAAATTAATAATCAGTTGTTTTTTTTTATCAAAGTTCTATTAATTAATATTTTACAAAAGGTTGCAATTTTTTATTAATTTATTTTCTCTTTCAAGTCTTTTTATTTAATAAAAATATTTTATGAATAAATAATACTTACGATTAATTAATATAAAAAGATTATAAAAAATATTAATATTCTCTAATATAAATAATTTTAATCAAGTAATAAAAAAATAAATATTAAAAAATTAACGATTAAATAAATTAAAAGTAAATATATATAAATAAAAAATAAAATCTATCGTTATATTTTTATTTTTATTTATAATTCGTTTCTTTGTGAAATATGAATAAATAAATTATTCATATTTGCTTTTTATTTGAACTAATATCTCTCCGATTTGTTATTCAAAAAAAAAAAAAAAAAAAATGATATTTCTCCGATCTATGATCTGTATAATGTAGATCGTAGAGTGAATTAGTGCCTGAGGAAGGAAGGGTAGATGGGAAGCTCTTTGGTTGGTTGGATGTGTAGAGAATGGTGTCTAATTTTATTTCGTTAGTCCTATTACATTGTGAAGGGGTGGGAAATGATAACAAATGATAACGACATTGTTTATCATTAAAGTCAATGTTCATGTCTTAATGGATGCGATGTTTTTTCTTCTTTCTCTCTCTCTCTCTCCTTCTTTCTTATAAATAAAGAAGCGTTTTATTTTAATTAAAAGGGAAATCCAATTGAATAAAGGAGCTCGCTCGAAACGAAAAAGAAAATGTCAAAAAGACTTTGAGTTTGGAAAGCGTCAAGGGGATTTTTTTATGTGAAAAAATACATTTAGCAAAAGAAGGTAAAAAAAAAGAAATGAAATTAATCACGATCTCAATTAAAATTTCCAAATCATATCACTCATTTATATCACCAAACATAAACTAGCTATTAGGCATAGAAAGCTTAACGCGTAAAATAAACACTTAACAACCAATAACAACACCCTTTTCAATTTCACTTTCCCTTTTAAATCTAAATTACCCTTTTTTCTATCTCGCCAGAAATAGTATTGCCATCACGAAAATTTTCGATGTTGAGATTTTGATGTTTTTATACGTTTTGAAGGTTCCTGAATCATTTTCACTAAGGTTGAGAAAAATGTCTGTCTGTGTGTGTATGTAACCAAGATTACGCAAAAACGGTTTGAGCTAGAATCATGAAATTTGGTACCCGGGCATTATTCAAAATTTGTAGTTTTCTATCAACTTTTGAGAATTGTAGCTCAACCGGAAGAGGGTCATTACCTACCACGTTTTGATTTTTTTTTCCTCTAAAGTGCCCGTAAAAATTAAGATATATGTATAGGATCTGAAAAAATGAAATTTATTTTATTATTTTCTAATGAAGATGTTCTCCGAGCGCCTAAGCAAATTCAGGTTGCGCTGGGACATATATTTAAAACCTCGCTACCCCCTCTTAGAAGCCTACGATTGGCAATAATAAGCGATCCATCTATTGGGTCTTCGTTCAGTGCCTCACACGCGATTGGTCGTCGAGAGCCCCCACCACTCTGCTTAGATGTCACCAGCAGGGTATAAAAAGTCGTGAAGCAGTAGCAGTTGAGCAGTAGCAGTTGAGCAGTTGTCAGTTATGATTCAAGACGTTAAGAAGAACGACGAAAATATCCGAAGAAGAAGAACGAAGAACCGAAGATTTCCAAGACGTTTATTTTTCCTGTGTATATATTTTTCAACAAAAACGATATATTTTTTGCTACACTTTTCAAAAAAACCATATATTTTTTGCTAATACTTTTCAACAAAACGATATTTTTTAATACATCTGCTTCACTATCGAAGCCACCAACCCTACATATGTTTGATAATTTTTCTCATGAATAAAAATATTATATAAAACTGCTATTGCTTGATTGAATCGCTGAAAGTACCAGAATTAATTTTTTAACACTGCAAATCTCACGCGCCAACACGTGACGTGGTGACATCAGCAAAGAGCCAAACATGCGCTGGTTTAATAAATATTATTTATGAGTTTTAAAATTTACAATTTATAAATAATTAAATTTAATTTAAATATAATATATTATATTATGTTAATTAATCCAATTCTAATTGCGTGACACTCCAGCTTATTTTCCAAGTTATTAAGGTAATTAATAACTTTTTTTGAGGTTTGAATCACAAAATAGCAAATATAGAATATCTGAATCTCAATTAATATAAATATTTTTAAAGAATAATTTTATACATATTGAGTTTATTATATATATAATTATATTTTATAGTAATTTATGATTCATTTTTTTGTTTATAAATAATTAATTTATGGTTAAGATTATATCAAAAATATTTTAATATATCAGCTGACAAATTATCTTACTTATGGTTTGTAATTTATGAAAATAAACTAACGAATAAAAAAATAATAGAGAATTTATTGTTAATTATTTTCAATATCAAACATATTATTATATTTTGTTTAGATCTATCCATAGCATATATTTATATTATTTTTATTTTTGTTCTTTCAAGTTTCAATATGATTTTTGTTTTTTTTTTTTTTATTTTTTATTCTTCCATTTACCTTGTATTATTTATTGACCACATTTAAAGCCATAAAACTTATTTATAATATAAAAATATCGTGTAAAATTTTAATTTATCATGAAAATAAATCACTGTATTTCGCTTGAATATAAACGATAACGAAAAAAATACAGTCGTTAAATAAATTAAAGTTTGGCAATTTTCGCAATATTTCAAATACAAAATTTCCGTTTTATAGCTCATCTAAAAGTGGATTAGATGCTTAACTCATTTTTTATACTCTTAAGAAGGTTTTAATAAGAAACTTTTTTGACCAAAAGGACATAACATAAAATTTGATTTATTGAATGTATCATAGAAAAAAAATCAAATTCAAATTGAAATATTTATTTCCATTAGTGGATTTGCGCATATATGCCCTTTTATACAAGTATTTTTGTATATTATGCATTTTCTCTCTTCATCTTGGTATGAATATTTCTACGTTGCTTTGAAATGAACGCAAATTAATTCAAATTTTAAACTGTTTTCTCTAAATTTATGTATAATCAAATATAATATTCTTATAATTTATATGAAAATCTTGGGTACAACTAATTATTTAATTTATCTTAGTTAACTATTAGCATAAACGAGGGATATAAAAAATTTATGTATAGTGATAAAATAAAAAAAATTTCTTATATTCTGAACTAAAGGAAAAGAATTAATTTCCTACACGTTTAAAAAAAAATGGAAAATTAATATTATTCATTATTAGTTATTATTCTTCCAAAAAAAAAATATTTTTTTATTTTTTTTTTTTATTTTATATTTAAAATTTCTAAAAATATAATTTATTACCATTAAAAATATAACGAGATCTTCCTTTTAATTTCCGTTTAGTTAATTCATTTTAGTTTAATATACTCGTAATTTTTATAAAAAAACTAAAATAAAGGAAGATAAAAATTATATAGATATTTATCGTTATTTAAATAGGTTTATAATCATTTACGATCACCAATAGAAATATATAGAAACATTTAAATAGGTATAGAAATTGGGATTATATTTCATTTTACAAAATAAAAATAAACATTTTCTGGTTATTCAGCTGAGCCATTAATAAAAAAAAAAAAGGTTACGATCTAATCGACCCTTTAAGGTACTTGGGTTTGAGATGGGATACAAGAAAGTTAACTCACCAAAATTAATAGCTTTTTTTATTTGATTAAATTTAGTAATATAAAAGTATTTTCCTAGCAAAAACTGGAGCTTTGATATTTTTACTAAAATAATTTTTACCTAAGACATTTATTTATCATAAATTCATTAAATGTATAACATTTTATAATAAATTGATTTCATTTCGTAAAATGCCTTTTTGAATTTTGACTTGGATGACTAAATTTGAATGTATGTGTATCCGAGAGTGGGTTGAGGGTGTTTCGTCGTAGTAGTCGTAGTCACCCTAATCCATTAAAGGCTCACCCGTGTAATTGGCTCAAGTGACAACCATAAAGATTATGGCGACACAGAAATCGGACCAAATATAGATGGATCAGCCATGTCGACACTCGTATGAATATTCAAATTCGGATTTCAATTCGAAGAAATGAAATAGGAGGAGAGAGGGTTCAATGGAAAACAAGAACGACAACAACAACAACAACAACAACATGGGATTGTTCCAATTGGGTTGAATTAATTCTCAGTGATCTATCAAATAAATAAATAAATAACGAATATTTTCCCTAAAGTAAAATAATATCTCAATGATATATAAACATGTATAAACTCATTCCTAATACTAATTGTAAAATGTCATTCGATATGGTTATCCGTAAACAATTGTAGCTTAAAATTAAATGGTATTATAAATTTGACAATTAAGTGATAAAATTTATAATTCCTCCTTATTAGAATAAAATTATTATAATAATATTAAATTATATATTGTCAAACTATATTATATATATATATATATATATATATATATATATATATATTTATTTATTATTTTTTCTTTTTTTCTCATTATATATTTTTCAAATTAAATTTGACTTAATAGGAGGATATAATAAAAAATTCAAAATTATTATTATTATTATTAAAGAAGTTGATTGACATTCTTGGCTAATTAATATTCTGATTTATTAAAATTTGTATTGATGTAAAAATCTTCTTTATTTATTTTTATCTGTTAAAGTATTATATTTTTGATTATCAATTCAGAAGATTTAAGTTAGACTCGGATATTTAAGTATATAGTTTAGTATATATAGTTTTAGTATGTAGTTTACGTATTATAAATATTGTAATTTTATGAAATCATTAGAAACTATTTTCAATTAAATTTTAATTTATTTAGTGATGGTTAAACTTAAATAAAAACATGTATGATTAAATAAAGTACTTAATTTTAAACTTAATAAAACTTTAACTAATCCTCGTTTTTTTTTTTATTTGCTTTTCAGATGACTTTTGGACAAACGTGCCATAAACAAATAGAAGCAAATAAAGAACAACCAACCTTACAAGGTAACATAAATACTAATCATTAAATTTTAATTCAAATATTCCTTTTCCGATGTTTAAAAATTAAAATGCTTTTATTTTTAGAACTGAATCTACTCGCTAGTAATTGATTGATTTGAATATTAAATCAATATATTATACAAAGATATATTTGTAAATTCTGTTTGTTTTTCAGTTTATAGAACGGCACTAAAAATAAATCCTTAGTTATTTTTAAATCAATTTTTATTCATATTTGAAAATTTTAAATTATAAACAAAACTTTTAATATCACTAAAATAATAATTTAATTTAATTACTAAACTTTTAATATATAAAATTTCATGTAAGAATATTATTTATTATAAAATAACAAACACAACATATATAAAAATGTTTTTATTTTTCATTTATTTTAAATTTAAAGAATTAATTTAATTATTAATATGAATTTTGTAAGTGACATAATTAAATGTGGTATTTTTAAAGTCTGATTAAATTTATTTACATCATAGTAAGTTAACCTTTTTTCAAATTCATATTAATATTAATAATTAATATTAATTTAATTCAACTAATTTAATTGATTTTCTATGTAATTTGAAATTTCATTTGTTAAAAAATGTATTTTCATCAATTTCTTGTTATAACAATCCTAATTTTCTTTTAAATATGGAATACGTATTTTAAATAACATTTAAGGTATTTTTTCTTTATTTTGTTATTTCGTTTATTTTAAAAATAAAACTCTGACAAGTAATCTTGATGAGTATTATTCATATTTTATGATTTATGCCCTATAATGAGTGCTCCTGGTTTTAGTTTGTTTGTTTTTTTTTTTTTTTATTATTCGTTCTGTTTTCTCCCTCAACACAAATGAAAATCAAGAAAAGAGAGACATCGTGTTTTGTACACAACAACAAAACGAGGCGAAAAATTGATTTTACGGCGTTGCTTTTGCGGTTCCCTGGCTGGTCAGGACAGGCGCCCTGATGGCGGCCCAAAAGGGCGTGAAAGCCGCCTGGTTGAACAAAAGGGGTAAAGAGGATCGGTGATGAGGATGGTCAACCAGACCACTTTCCCTCTAGATAATATTTCAAAAAATATCTCCCTTTTTCCTAATTAACTACTAAAATATATTATATTACCCATCATTGAAAAAACAAATAATTTTTTAACAAAACATCAAAAATAAATAAATAAATAATTAAAAAAGAAGTACAATTTTTAGTTGAAAGAAAATATATGTAAAAATGTGCATGAAGATATTTTTATCATCAATACTCAAGAAAATTGAAAAATAAATTTATCACATAATACTAACATATAATAACCTAATTTAAAATTTTTCCTAACTTATTTTATATATATTTTTTTTTTTTTTTTTTTTTTTTTTTGCATAATTTAATATTAATCTAAAAAAATTATATAAAACTACTTTGAGTGTTTCAATTGATAAAATTTGTTTACATTTTATAAGGTAATAGTAATAAGTACCTGATTCTCAAAGCCGCCACTCGGTACTTTAAACAATTATTCTTTATCTTGAAATTTTAACAGCGGGTCTTTAGGGGGTCATAGTAAATTTGCTGAACCGATTATTATGAATATGCTCCCTCCATTATATTTTTCTTATCATATATACCTATATCGTATTTGTACCTAAACAAAATCAATAGATCATCAATGAATTTCTTTTTTTTTTTTTTTCAAAAACCCAAAAATTATTCTTGGGCATGATGATGTAAGTGAAAATGTGAAATTATTATTTTTCGATATATAAAACTAATTTCTAATATGTAAACAATGGACCGATATTTCTTCTTTATAGTTTTATATTTCATCTTATTAAATTTAATAAGACACAAAGAAAATTGTTTGGAGTTTATACAAGAGAGATCACCCATCCACAACAAAAATTAATCATTTTTCATTCTAAATTATTAGATTACTAAATTATTATTCAGGAAATTATGAAAATGATAAATAAAGTTTAATTCTCTATATGCTTCTAAAATTTCAAAATGGAAGATATACATGTATATATTATCTCTAGTATTTTTTTTTTTTTTATTTTGAACTCATTTTGAAAACAAATTGCCTTTATGTTCAATTAGTTTTCTAGTCACGTAAAAAAGGCTAAATGAATTCCATTACCCAATTACACACCCTTACATTCACCCATACATTAATACAAGTCAACACATTGTGCATTTACATATATACATCTGTATATATTTCTTTATAAGCCTCTGTATAGTTTTTTTCAAACTTTTAGTGGCCCTATGTTGGATTTTGATGAAACTGGTATCGGTACTTCAACTTATTTTATTCATCTCTTACGATTTAAAAAAAAAATTTAAAACTCAAACCATCATTTTGAATTTTAATTTAAAATAATTAAAAAGATTTGTAATGAAAAAATTTAAAAAACATAATTGATATAATTTCTAATTTTTGTACTTTGTCTCTTCTTTCAATAAAGATTAATTTTCGATTTTACATTTACATGAAGTGTAATGACAATAATAAATATATACGATAACTAGTTAGAATAGTTTAAATACTTATATTTTCACTAACCATAGCAAATGTATTTAATTTAAATCCATAAAAATTACTCCTAATTATTATCTAATATATTTAAATGAATGATGCTTATATATAAATTCCATAATGTCAGTGGATTTATTAATGTAGACAACTCATTAGGCTATTCATCTCTCTCATTCCACCAAATTTTTATTTTCCATATATTCCCTCCACATTACCATACAGTTGTATTATGCAAAATTAACTAAAATCTACAATAAATAATCAAATAATGCCAATTTTTTAAGTAAATAACAAAATATTTTAATCTTGTTTAATCTCTTTAATAAACATTTCATAATATTAATGTATTTGGATTATATATAATGTAAATCAAATTTATTAATATTTGTTTATAAATAGATGGTAGAGATTTAGAATTGAAAATATATTCTTTACTTTCTATAATTAAATTAATAATATACGTAGATAAGTTAATACATTTGTTTTTGTTTTTTTTTTATCTAATTATTATTAATAATCTGAATTTAAATTATAATATTATAAATATGTACTTATATATACACATGTAGATAGTAGATAGATATGTATGTGTTCAAACGTAATTATCCCTCCATCAAAGATTATTAAATATTTTTTTTAGTGATATTAAATTACAATTTAATATTATAAATTTCAGGGTCCTGCATTCCATTATCATCAAAGAAAAAAATTTCAATTAAATTTTTAATGCTTATTAGATACATGAAGAAAAGCTACTTTTTTTTATTTTTACCTTATGTTTAAGTAAATCAATTAAAAATAAAATATGTTATCTTTCATTAAAGTTTTAAATTTCATTAAAAAATAAATAATTGTTATGATTAATGTGGAGTGTTATCTGGTAGCCTTTTGATTGGGCTCCTGTGTGCGGTGCACGCAATGAATGATGATGTTCAGTCAGACACGGCTTTGATTAGTTTACAATATAGGATTTAGAAGTACATATATATTCATTTAACTGCGTGGATCAATTTCACATCTCAGTAATGTTTATTATAAGAATTATTATGGTATTCTTAATCAATTATTATTTTTTATTCTATGTTTAATTAAATTTAAATTTAAATTTTATAAATTGCTTATAATATTTATTTTCAAGAATGGAATGTGGATAATTTAATAAAACTTAAAACATGATTTTGTTGTTCAATTAAGTATGAGAGAATCTATTTTCATTAAATTGCATATGGAATTCAGTCAAAGTGATGGATTTGAATTTCACCTCAGAGTGAATATCATTTAAACGTTTATTCCATTTCAATAGTTTATTAGGGATGAGAAGTAAGATATTGGAGGAGGGAATGTGTGTTGGTGGAGGAAAATGGAGGAGTGTGGCAAGAATAAGCGAGATAGCTATAATAGATCTGAGGAATGAAAACTAAAGCTGGAGATCTTGGTGCAAGATATCTGGTTTAACTGATTAAAGAGTGATAGATCTATCTTTTAGAATATCCAAGATGGTTCTGTAAAAATTTTGAATTCCATTATTTATTTAATTAAAAAAGCAACGTTTGATAAACGCGAACAAACTTCTAATCAAAATAAAACATCCTGCTGAGCCACAAACAATCTGTTTTTTTTTTTTTGTTTTTTTTTTTGTGTTTCTGACGAGAAAAACTTTTGCCAGGATCAAAAACACAACACGCAGAATAACAGATGGCTTGCATACAGTACAAAAGACATTCCTTGTGTAATGTAGACTAAATTTGCCCAAACTGATGGTTTTCGGATGTGTATCCTCTGGAGGCGATGTGATGATTTTTTAAAAGAGGGCCTCAGGTTGATTTCAGATGTTTTGACTTCGTGGAGTTGCTAAACACTGTAGCCAAGCCCTGGATAATAAGAGTAGCCAATGGTAGGCCGTATGTATGGCAACAGGATTCGGCCCCTTGCCACACACCTCTGGAAAAAGTCAAAAATGGTTGTCTGAAAGTTTTTACGAGTCCAAATGTTTGGCTTACAAACTCCCCAGACCTTAACCCCATGGACTATTTTGTGAGGCGCAGTTGAAAAAGACACCAATCGAACTTCCAGTAATACAAAATGGATAAAATTATAACAGTTTTTGAGGCCCTTCCCAGGGAGAGTAAGGCATCAGCTTGTTCCGAGGTTCTGAAGCAGGATTGATGTTGTTATCGATGCTAATGGTGGTTATTTTGAGTGATTCTTGTTGATAGTATTGTAATTTACTGTGTCTGTAATTTTTTTTTTGTCAATTCATTAAATTTAATAAATACAAATACAAATATAAATACATTTTCTTTTCCTTGCGAAACTGTCAACTTTATCCCAAACACAATTGTTTTTCTGTTTTAATGTCTTTATTTATTTATTTAATTTCTAATCAACTACAATGAGGGCCACTTTACCTTTTGGAGTTATGATATTTTATTAATTTATTTATTGTGATTTATTAATATCATAGTTTCTCTTTTTATAAGTGATCTAACCGGACAATGTAAAGTCTGACAGTTTAAAATCGGTAAAAAAACTTCATAGTTTATTGTGTGTCCCAAAAAAAGTCTAAATTCTCACAGAAAGGGTGACTTCTAAAAAAGAGTGAAATTAATCACTTATAGAAATGATGTATGATTTCCTTACGGCATAAATAATCTTCGGTGCTAAGCTGCTTCGAGCTCCAAATAATAATAATAATTTATTTATTTAAGTTCAGTTAAAGAAATAAATTGATATTCTTGATTTATTGAATTTAGTAAGTATATTATGTTGCTTTATCAAAGGAGAGAAATATTTATTAACTATCAAGTTTTGATACTTGTTAAGTTTCATTTGTTAATATTCTACTAGTATTAGTCAATATCAAAAGATTACGACCTCAAAGTTAGTTAAAGTATTGGTCTTTTGACTTGTAGGTTCCATTTCGATACCACATTTTTAAATTATATTTTTCTTGTATAAATTATTATAAATTAATCTGTAATTAATAAAATGAAATTAATCAAAACATACCTATAAAATATTTTTTTTTGTTACTTTATATATGAGATATATATAAGATGGTAGGTTTAATCAAATGGACTATTGGGAATTATAAGTATGTAGAATTTTCAGTTAAGTGAAAAATCATTTATTTGGATATAAAACCAACATTTTGGCAATATTCTGAGGTAAGCATAATTGATTGCTGAAATGTCAGTTTTATCTGCAAATAAATGATTTTTCACTTAACTGAAAATTCTACAATTTTTTTATTTCTCAATATTCCTTCTAAATAAAAATAAATTTAAAAAATGTGCCACAAGCCCAACCCCCTTTTTTAAAAGTTTCAGGTGGTACACGCCCAGATAGCACAAAACGCGGTTTCAGGAAATAACATTGCGTGTCCAGGTCTGATAACGGATGGACTGTGGCCTGGCCACAGCTCATAATCTTATTATTGAAATTCCATTTTAAAATTAAGAAAAAACTAACACAGATGATTTATTCCCGAGGCCGAAACCAATACAGATCGCTTTTGCTTTATAAAAATTATCTGTGAATTTCAAAAATATCCTTATATTATATTTTTGCTCATATAATAAAGATAAGATATATAAATTGTATACATCTCTTAATCTTACCATATATATATATATATATGAGGGGCAGCATGGCTGAATGGGTAGAGTACTAGATTTCTACACAGGAAGCCTGAGTTCGAATCCCAGCATAGAACTCAAGATTATATATTTATTTAATTAATTTAATTTAATTTAATTAATTTAATTTAATAAATTAATAAAAAATATAAAAATCTAATTCAATTTAACATCGGCTGCCCCACCGAAGAAGGCAAGGGGAAACCACTTCGGTCAAATTTTCCCATGAACACCCTATGACTCCTTGGAGTTATTAGGGCCACGACACTTCCGCTAGGAAGTTATCGACAACGAAGAAGAAGAAGATATATATATATATATATATATATATTAATTGGTAAGAGTTAAGATGAGCAAAATTCCAGATAACTAAGTTTATTTTAATTAATATCCTGGGTAAATTGTTTGGATTTTCATAATTAAATTTAAAATACAATAATTAAACATTTTTATTGAGATATTTATTGGAATAGATAATTGAAAAATCTATAAAATTCAAATCCAATAGATATATATTATATTTATTTAGCATTTAGGACTGGGCATTGCACACATTTGACATGTATTGATATCATGAACACATTCTGGGTTTATATAAACCCTTTCAAGTCTGGTACAAGGAAGTGTAGGTTGGTAATCGGCTGGAAGATCTCTCACACAATATGGTTGACGATAGCAGGGTGCTCTTAAACATTGTACTTCTCTCAAAGCACAATAAGTACCACGATTGCATTGATGCCCACAGCATGGATTTCTGGGACCAACTGAAAAAATACATGAAGTAACTATTATTAGATACGTACTAATATTTATAAAGGGAGAAAGAAAAAAGTTATCTCTTTCCTCAATAGATTAATAAATTCAAAATTTAATTATTTCAGAATATATAAATTTATATTACAGGAAAAAATGTACAATATAGTTTGTGCTTTTTTTTTTTGTCTAACTAATTATCTATATGGATTTAACCTCGAAAATAAGTGAGGTCGCCGATTATCATATCTTGTTCATAAATAGTAATCAAATGAATCGATTTAATTATATTATAATATATTATTATATATATATTATTTTTAAAAATAAATATTTTCTTTTGAAAATTTTTTAGTTTTATCGCGGGGGCGCGATCACACAAAATTCTCATTGAAAACTGGGTAGCAAATACCGAAAGATTGAAAAACATAATATAAAAATATATTTATAAGATAATTATATTTTGTAGATTTGTCATTTTGTAAAGAGATATCAAATATTACTTGAGTCATCCGACGAGACACCTAAAATCAACAGAATAAATATTCCACTAATAATGGATAACATTTTGTCGAGTGCACTGATTAGGATAGAACTGAGCTATATTGACAAATGTGCATCATATAAAAATAAAAAATAGCAAGCTTATCAATAGAAATAAATCGTAAAAAATTAATAATATTGATTCATCGTCATTAAATTAATTCTATTTATATTTTAAATTATACGTGTTATGTAATTAACAAAGAAAAAAAAAATAACATTGATAATTTAAAAATCTAGAGCAAGAATCCGTAAAGTAGAACGTGTCACTTATATTGAAAAATTAAAAAAATATTGAAATATATCTAAATCTCTTTGGCGCTATTGAACTTCTCAACAACAACCATATTTGTTCCAATGTTCCTATACCAATATACATACATACTCGTATATCACCTTCCCACATTTCCTTTGTATTATAGTGTAGTGTAGGTATATATTGTCTGTACTTCACGTTTTTTATATGCCAAGCTTTTAAACCAACTTGTTGACAATTTTTCCTTGCCCATTGTAACCTCCTAGATTGTTTGAATGTTATTGCATATACAGGTCAAATACTCCAAATCTATTCTCATTTGAAAACTTTTTATTTTTTATCAAGAAATGGAATTTGTGTGTTCGTTTACCTTGAATACAAATTGCCTGAGGATAACAGGGTGCTTTAATACACTGAACTTGGTTCAAAACACAAGAAGTATCAGGTGGACACTTGTTTTTTAAACATGGATTAATTAATTCAACTAGAAAAATATAAGATATAAGGTATATGAAAAAAAATATAAAACACTCGATCATATAAATTTATTTTTTTCATTGTTTCAAGTAAAATAAAAAAAAAATGTTTGTTAAAATTAAAATAATAAATGATGATTAATAATTTATGTTAAATTTCAGAATAGGCTAACTTTAATACTAATACTAATACTAATACTTTACAATATTAATTATTTCTATTTAATTTGAAATTATATATAGGATAAATAACTATAATAATCATTTATATTATATTTCCTTAAATTTAATTTATATAATGATATTTAGATAAAAAAAAAAGCTTTTGGAGGATTTTCTCGAAAGAAATAGTCTATTTACTATTTCACTAGGAGAATTGGTGAAAAACAAAGAGAGAGGAGTTACAAATAATAAATATTTTTTTTACAAATCGTGTTTTCTTGACATTTTGCTCTCTTGATACATGGATCGGAAGAACAATCTTCTATGGTTACACAGGTTGTATTAGCAGAGCATCTGGTATAAGAACATGGATCTAAAATATTCATAAATGATGTTACGAAAAATAAATAAATTAATTTGCACTATTGGAATTCATCCGATATATTCCTAAGATAGAATGTTTACTGTTGAAATTTATTTCTGTCTTGGGTTTCTTTTTTTCGAATAAATTTAAATTTATAAATTGATTTTATAATATTATCTAAATCTATGATGCCCGAAGATATGCATGTATATATTAAATAATAGTTAATGACTATTTGTCCTTGCGGTCGCCAAATCTCACTCTCTTAGGAGAAAGCTTTCAGAGCAGATTTGTCTATATTGAAGACTTCTCGTCTCGATGAATTTTAATGAGTCTGATGAAATGTATCTCTCTGGTTATCACTAAAAAAAGACACCTTAGCGAAAAACCCCCAAAGGAGATAAACAATGATGAAGAATTCAAAGGTATTTAGCTTCTTTGTACACAATACTATGATGAGGAAGAAATTTAATTAACAAACGAACATAAAAAAATAATTAGAAGTTACCGATAGAAAATATCATCGACGAGTGCATGAGAGAGAAAAAGTCAAAAGGAGGGGCGGGGGGGGGGGGGGGCTAGAGAGAGGGAGTCCTCTCCTCATTACTGGTTAAATCCTCCTCTCAAAGTAGGAGTAGGCTCATTCCTGAACCGCCCCTTAATAAAATTAGCGCTCTTTCAAGCCAATTCAAAAATCCCACCGAACACGAACTTTATACCAAAACGGCGTCAACAGTTTATATATCTAATAATATGTTAAATATGAAAAATATAAGAAGAATATATTAACTATAATTTATTAAATTAAAAAACTTAATGATAAATTAATAATTTTATTAAATTATTCTTAAGTTTACTTAATATGAGTAGATATTATTTTTATTAGTCAGGTAAAATATTATTTTTACATAAGCAAAATTTTAATTAGATTATTAGAATAACTTTGTGGATTTGAAAAATAAATTGTGATTTTATCAGGACATTTTCCATTATATTATCAATATGATTGGTGGAAAACGAAAAGTTTAAAAATATAAATATTTTTCTTACCTATCGATGTTTTTTGACATTTTGCTTTCTTGACACATGGATCGGAAGAACAATCATCTAAAGTTATACATGTTGAATTAATAGGGCATAAGGTAATAGTACATGGATCTGCAATAAAATATTTTTTGTTTTTATTTTTTTAATGATTTCATTAAAATATTATTTGAGAATCTTTAATTATTGATATCCTTTTTTAAACAACCAACTTACAATTTAATTTATTTTTCCTCAGTGCAAAACATGATTTTTATTATATAGGTACATATAAAATATTTCCGGAACATTTAAAATTTTCCGTGATATATATAAATATGGTTAAAAACTATTATATATAAAAAAAAAATCATCTTTTTTATTTAATACTAGCTGCTCAGAGCGCCTTCGGCACTCTTCACACATAGACGGGGGCTCCGCCCCCTGTACCCCCGAGTGGTACATAGTGGTACATAGTGGTTGAAAGTAGTAAAAGGTTTTCATCCATTTTGTTTCAATCCGTATATTACATAAAACATTCATTTCTTTTTGTGTTCTTATTCAATATCTATTTTAATTTAATCAGTAAATTAATTATATATATTATTATTATTGTATATGTTATATCTATCTATCTATGTGACTCAAAGATACTCGAAAGTTCTTGGCCGCAACAACCACATTTCTCCAAGTGCCCCTATCCTAAGCCCTTGTCCCATCTCTCTTACGTCCCTTCCTACGCGTCATTGGTTTTCCAAGCGGACGTTTTCTAATCGGTCTCCCCACCAATATCTTTTTCCTCTCCCATTCTAGCCACGTGCCCTGCCTATCGCAGCTTTTTCCCTTTTATAACCCTAACTATTTCTGAAGATGCAGAGAGGCCATGCAATTTCTTGTTATGCAGTCTCCCCCATTCCCCTGTGACCTCATCTTTCTTTGGCCAATAAATGCATTCTCAAATACTCTGAATCTACTCTCATCTCCCAGGGTCATAGTCCATGCCTCCCACCCATATAATGCAACAGGCAAAATAATTTTTTTATATATTCCCTTTGATAATAATTTTGAAGAGATAAGCCTCTTTATTGCAAGATAACAGGCGTTTCCCGATTGCAACCCCGATTTAAATTCTTCTCAAATATTATTATCCTTCGTGATTACATTCAATTTTTCTACATATTCAAATTCTACATTTTGTATCTTAAGATTTTGTATGTTAATACTCTTCCTCTTTGTTACTAAATATTTTTTCTTATCACTATTAATTTCAAACCTCCATTAATTTTTCCTCGCTATCTGCAATTGCAATTTTCTAATCTCCTATTATATTTAAGTCGTCTGGGTAACCTAACATTTTACAATTGATTTCCGCATCTTATTCTTTCTTTACTACCTTCAAGACAAATTTGAAGATCAAAATTTGAAAAAGTTTATGCTGATCTATATTGAGTCATGCGTATGTTTTACTAAAGTCTACAAATAATTAGTGAACAGAAATATTGAATTCGCAGTTTTTTTCCTAATATCTGTTATAATGAAAATATCTTAATTAATGTTGATCGATTTGGCCTGAACCCGCAATGATATCTCCTAATATTTCCTCCGCCTATGGTTCTTAAGTATTTTCTATGTTATATTAGTATAATATTTCTTGATCATTACATTTTGATATTTTATTTTCATTGCTAGATTATTATTGAATATTTTTAATTTTAATGAAACTTGAGAAAATGCAAAAATAGAGACTTGAGACAATTTATAAAAATTAACGGTATAAAACTAACGTTATAAATTACCAATATATACATTCATAAATAGTATTAATTTAAATTAATTGATTTATTTGTTTTTTTATTAATTTTTTTAGATCATAGTTATTTTCCTCCCTTAAAAGAAACTTATCTAATTCTGTGGTGCTATGGGATTTGAAAATTATTAGTCGCAATATGAAGATTTCGCTTACAGTTTCTGTCATGTCCGACCTCCGTCCAACAGTTATTTCCCTCAAGAAAAAAAGTATTTTTAGCATGATGTCTGTCCGTCTGTCCGTCCGTTGTGTGTCCGTTTAGACGTGTATGGGTTGAACGGCTCACCGGATTTTGATAAAATTTGGTATATTTAATTAATGCATCAGTAACATAAATTCATCAACTTTTGGTGTATATCCGGAAACCGAAAGTGGTACTTTATAAGTATTAATTTTATATTCATTGTCGGAAATTTTTAACTTAAAATATAGTAGAAATTAATTATTGAGCAATTAAAATCTAAAAATAAAAACTAAGATAATATAATTTCTTCTTTTTCTGTATAGGTGCATGCACCTGTTCAACCAATATCTTTATTTTCCTTTTTAGTAGTAATTTTTAGTATTAATTTTCTATTCATTGTCCCAAAATATTTAACTTAAAATTTAGTAGTAATTAATAATTGAATAATTAAACTGTAATAGTGGGAAAAATGACCCTTGATCTGGTGAAGGTGGCTGGCGTTTGCCTGCTGCTGGTTAGACAGACCGAGCTCGGACACTGAGGTGAGAGGAAGGGAACGAAGAGAGTGTGGCCCGAGAAGAAAGAAGACTTGTGACTATCTCAATTGAGACATTTATTTTTTTTTAATAATTACTTTTAAGTTGTCATTTATTTTAGAGTTTATAAATGTAATTAAAATTTGGATTCAAATAAATCTAAATTATTTTATATTTAATTTGTGATTTAACCAGGGGACAACCCGCTTACAATTTGGTGTCAGGTGTGGGGTGAGTTACCTATACTATTCTACAATTAGAATAAATTAGGGACCCTTCATCAATATATATATATATATATATATATATATATATATATATATATATATATATTTAAGAATTTTTAAAATTTATAAAGTTTTTTTTCTAAAATGTGTATGTTCAAAGTGCGTATTCATTCAGTTAATCTACTTAAAATTTTTTTCAAATAGAAAATAAGTTTTATTTATAAATTTATATAATATTATTTATAATAGTAATGTGTATTTATATCTTTAAATAAATATAATATTTGTGTGTGTTTATAAAAATCAATGTTCATGTAAAATATAATTATTTATATACCTAGAGTGTAATATTTATATATATTCTATATATATAAGTGGTATTTTTATATTTTATTTTGTTTAATATTATTTAAAAATGACTAATTTAGAAGAAAAAATTGCAATCTTAGAAGCAGAACTTGCAAAACGACCTACCGCAATTACCGTCAAAGTTGAACGTGAACCTAACTTTACACTCTTAGATCAAATAAAAACCTGGGATGGTAAACAATCGTTTGATGAATTTATAACTAGGTTCGAGCAATTATCTCTGCTAGGGAGATGGAGTGATGCTGACAAACTAGTGGTATTAAAATTAAAATTAGAAGGAACACCTCTTTTATTTGTTCAGGGGCAATCTAGTGAATTAAATTATGCTGAACTAAAAGCTAAACTTATAAATCGCTTCGGGAATAAAATTAATAAATTAGATCGAATTAAACAATTAACGGGCTTAAAACAATTACCTTATGAACAAGCTGGGGATTTTTATGATAGGATAAAAGCTGTATTAGAAAGTGGAGAATCATTTGGATTTACAGTTTTAGAACTTTTCTTAGAGGGACTTGAAGGTGAAGTAGGTAAAACTTTACGAGTATCACCTCCAGAAGATGAAGAAGAGGCTCTATCACGAGCTAAAAGAATCGAATTCGAAATGGAAAAATTGAGAAAGGAATCGGGTTGTAAAAATCAAGGGGATGATTTATATACAAATAATTTTACATACACAAAAAACCAGAGTTGTTTCAATTGTGGAATTAAAGGTCACATGGCTAGACATTGTGCTTCTTCACCATCAAAGGAGATAGTATGTTTCAAATGCAGAGGAAAGGGTCATTTGGCCAGAAATTGTTCAAATCTCACTACGGAATCTCCTCGCACATCGAGTTCGAGAATTTTTGAATCTAGCACTTCTCCAAGAATACAAGCGATCAAAGGAGAAAATCGAAAAAGCTTCAGAGAAAAGGGAAACGAATAAGGATCGAGCAAAGACCTGTTAATCGATCCAAAAATCAGGGCATAATTATTAAAACAGTAACTACCAATAAAGTGGGGGATGATAATCGCGTGGGTGCTTTAGTGGGGGATGTATATCGTCGTTTATTAGTTGATACAGGAGCACAAGTATCAATTTTAAGAGACCCGGTACCCGGCATTCCGATATATCCCTGGTCGGGAGTAGCTAGGGGTATTACTGGAGACCTCCTTAATATAATAGGTATTCAAAAGGTAAAAGTAATACTGTGCGGAAAAACATTGCAACATCAATTTATTATTTCCCCTCTGAAAAATGTCGGAGCAGGCCTGATCGGGGCAGACCTATTAAAGAAAATAGGAGCCACTTTAGATTTTTCTTCTCAAGAATTGCGTTTTAACGAAATTAAAGAAGATAACCAACAAGTGGTTAGTTTGGAAACTGACACGAAAAAGGAATATTCAGTGCATTGCCTTGAAAATGTGGAAATTCCTCCTTGGTCAGAAATATTTATTTGGGGTAAAGTTTCAAAATCAAAAAATTTAGAAAAAAGAAATCTATTGCTTCAACCTGCCCAAATAGGAGGAGGTGTACGGATTGCTTATTCTATTGGGAGAATCGTCAATGGAATGACACCTATTAAAATGATTAATATGACGGGAAAGAAATTAAGAGTAGATAATAAAACTGAAATAGCGGTTGGAGAATTAACTGATGTATTTGAGGTGAATCAAATTAAATGGGAAAATGAATGTGAAACAAGTGACTTCAAGGCTATATTAGAAAATAAAATCAAACACTTAACTAAAGAACATAAAAATCAATTAAAGGCATTATTACACGAATATCCAGGGGTTATTTACGACGAAAGTAACAAAAATATTGGATGTGCTTCGGGTGTCATGCACCGTATAATAACTGATTTCTCCCCACCTATTTGTAAAAAACCATACCGGGTTCCCAATGCGTTGAAAGATGAGATGAGAAATCAAATTAAGGAATTACTGGAAAAGAATATTATACAAGACTCAGACTCACCTTGGTCAGCGCCCGTGATATTAGTACCTAAAAAGAAAAATGGAGAAATAAAATATCGGTTTTGTACAGATTTTCGATCATTGAATCAAATAACGAAAGTAGCAAGCTATCCAATACCTAATATAACCGAAACGTTAGAATCACTTGGTAAGGCAAGCCTTTTTACTACCTTAGATCTCGCCAGTGGTTATCATCAAATATTAGTGGACCCTCGGGATAAGGAGAAGACCGCTTTTTCTACTCCTGAAGGGCACTTTGAATACAATCGCATGCCATTCGGCCTAGCAGGAGCACCGGCGACTTTTCAAAGGCTGATGGATAGAGTGTTGGCTCATATAAAAGGAGAGGAATGTTTCGTATACTTAGACGATGTTATCATCTTCTCAGACTCATGGAATGAACATCTTGTTCGATTACGAAATGTTTTAAATAGGCTCCAAAAAGCAAATTTAAAATTACAAATATCAAAATGCAACTTTGCAGTCTCCGAAGTAGAATATCTGGGTCATATTGTTTCTGCCGATGGTATAAAACCGCATCCCAAAAATACAGAAGCAATTAAACTATATTCTCGACCTAAGAATATCAGAGAGGTAAGACAGTTTTTAGGCCTTTCTGGTTGGTATAGGAGATTTATACCTAGCTATGCTCATATAGCCCGACCATTGACCCAATTAACCAAAAAAGACCAACCGTTTAAATGGAATGATGATCAGGAAGTTGCATTTAATAAACTTAAGTCTGAATTAATAAAGGATAATGTTTTAATTTATCCAGATTTCAAAGATCCCTTTATTCTCGCGACAGATGCTTCGGGTAGAGCGATAGGAGCCGTACTTTCTCAACTAAGGAATGGGTATGAAAGACCTGTGGCCTTTGCAAGTAGAAATTTGAATAAGGCAGAGCAAAACTATTCGGTTACAGAGCAAGAGCTATTAGCGGTAGTATGGGCTACCCAACAATTCAGATGTTATTTATATGGAAGAAAATTTAAATTATTAACTGATCATGCAGCATTAAAATGGATGCTAAGCTTAAAAAATGCTTCATCCAGATTAACACGCTGGACCTTAAAGCTAGCAGAATTTAATTATGAAGTTGAGCATAAAGCAGGAAAATTACATAAAAATGCCGATGCATTGAGTCGTTCGGTTGGAATGGTTGAAATAATTGAATTAAATAATAATCCTACGGAATTAAGACAGGCTCAATTGAAAGATATCGACTGCCAATTGATAAAACAACACTTACCTTTTGTAGAGGATGAAAGAGGAATTATATATTTAAAATCAGAAGATGATGATGAACCTAAATTAATAGTACCTAAATCATACGTTCTTCAAGTTATTAAAAATCATCATGATCATCCTATGGCAGGTCACCGGGGTATTGAAGCCACACAAAAACTGATAGAACGTTTATACTTTTGGAAAACACTCAAAAAAGATGTGGAGCAATATGTGAAAACTTGCCGAAGTTGTAATCTGAGAAAATCTCCGGTTGGTCTAAAAGTACCCATTCAAGAACACGAAGACACCTCTAGACCATTTCAAATGGTAGCAGTTGATATTGTTGGACCGTTACCAACTACAAAAAGAGGAAATAAATACATTCTTACCTGTATTGATTATTTTACCAGATACGCTGAAGCAATTCCTCTCCCTAACCAAACAGCGGAGCGTATAGCAAGAGCATTGGTAGAAAGAGTGATTTGTAGATTTGGGGCTCCTGAAAAGTTGCTAAGTGATAAAGGTAAAAACTTTATGTCAAATCTTCTATCTCACCTTTGTAAGCTATTGGGTATAAAGAAAATTAACACTACAGCTTATCACCCGGAATCTAATGGGCGATTAGAAAGATTCCATCGAACACTAATAGACACGATGTCTCATTATGTACGTCCTGATGGAAGAGATTGGGATCAGTGGCTTCCTCATGCCATGATGGCCTATTGCTCTACTCCACATGGAAGCACAGGTTACTCTCCAAATTTTTTATTATATGGAAGGGAAATAAACTTACCTTGTGCGAACGAATATCGGTATCATTATTCCGATTCCATTAGAGATAAATATATTGAAGATTTAATAAATCGTTTGGAAAAAGCTTATTATTTATCTCTAAATAAATCCCGCCAAGAGCTGAAACTATCACATAAAAATAAAAATAAAAAAAGAAAAATGCGTCAATTTTTTGAAGGAGATTCCGTATTTTTATTAACACCCGCAACGGGTGAAAAACAAGCAAAAAAATTTAATAAACCATGGAAGGGCCCGTATGTAATCGTTTCGGTAAAATCTCCGGTAGTCTATGAAGTTGCTATCGGACCAAATAAAACTGAACGTGCATGTTAATCGATTAAAATCGAGCGTATTACCTTCGAAAATAAAAGACAGCGTCGGATTGGAAGAAGTGGAAGGTAAGCTTATAGAAGCCCCAACGAATTTCGCGCTGGGTTATGGAATTGCTGCCGACTTAGTAATGTCACGTGGTATTGCTAAGGAAATTAAAAGAGTATACCCTCGTCATCCATTAGAAATCAAACCTACTCCCAAAGTAGGTGATACACTTGTTCAGTTTCACCCTGAGAGAATTATCTTTCATCTAATTTTAAAAGAAACGATAGATGAGAAAGTGAAAATTGAACAACTAAGAAAATGCATCAAATCTATGATAGTCCAGGCTAAAAATCTACGGATAAAACAAATAGCATTACCTCGCATAGGCTGCGGTTCAGATCGATTAACTTGGGAAAAAGTTAGAGAAATTATTTTAGAAGAAATTAAACATCATTCGATTTTAATCCGCATTTATACAGAAACATTAAATGATTTAGAAGAAAATCCTATAGATTCTGAATGTTGGGAGTGTACGAGAGAGACCTTTCCTTATGAAGAACCAAACATGATACACTCGAAGGAAATGAACACAAATATAGATAATTCCTTTAATCAAGCTCGTTCAACGGATAATATAGAAGAAGTAGCTATAAACGATCCGATTCTGAGTAGAGAGGAAAATGAAAATATAGATAATAATGAAACTCAAGTTACCTCTTCGCCTTCAAATAATGGGTCCATTTTGACGGAATCAGAGTGGACTCCGGAAGGAGAGTCATCTCACCGTGAAAGATCTCCTTATTTCCTTAGAAGTTCTAGAAGGGTGGTTGGGGAAGATTTATGCTCAGAGAATGAGATTGCAGGAGTAGAAGGAGAGCAAGGAATTGAAAGCACCATCAGAGAAGAGGTAGAAGACAGCTCGAGTCCCTCCATTGAAGATTCTCAATGGATTCCAGGCAGAAATATCGGTCAAGTTAATAGATCTCCCTATGGGCTAAGAGTTAGGAATACTTTAGGCAATCGTGCTGAAACAGAATTAGCAATGTCAGCTCATTCCATTCCTCTCGCTGTAGCAAGTGACTGTGAAACAGAAGATAGTTTAACGCAGTGTAATAATAATAGTGGTGATTCTAACTGAGGAAAAGAACTCTCAAACTAACATAAACCTCAAGACAGAAGAAAGAAGAGAGATACCGAAGACGGAGGGGTGTTTCGCTAATGTCGAATCGGAGTCCCTTCGCTCTCGCTGATATAAATGACAAAGATTGTCCAAGAAATTAATGGACAATCTTTCTTAAAGGGAGAACGATGTAATAGTGGGAAAAATGACCCTTGATCTGGTGAAGGTGGCTGGCGTTTGCCTGCTGCTGGTTAGACAGACCGAGCTCGGACACTGAGGTGAGAGGAAGGGAACGAAGAGAGTGTGGCCCGAGAAGAAAGAAGACTTGTGACTATCTCAATTGAGACATTTATTTTTTTTTAATAATTACTTTTAAGTTGTCATTTATTTTAGAGTTTATAAATGTAATTAAAATTTGGATTCAAATAAATCTAAATTATTTTATATTTAATTTGTGATTTAACCAGGGGACAACCCGCTTACAAAACTAAAAATAAAAAAAGATAAATATTAATATAATTTAGACATTTTAATTCAAGTTTTAAAAATATATTTTTTTTTATATAATTTATATATATGTATATATAATGTTGTTTGGAAATTAATTTAATTCAAATCGTCGGTCAGTTCTGTGCCTGGCCACAGATCATATTTTATTAATGTATATATATTATAATTTTTTTATTTAATTATTCGGTAAAATTTCAAATTATATTACTATTTATGTATTTAATGCTTAATTTCAGTTGCCCCTTATCACCCAAAACTTGACAATTTATGAATCTAATTAAACAATGTTTTCCTTGTCCATCTTAAAATGATATTGAAAATTAACTATTTAAATATTTTTTATAATATGAAAAAAAAACTAATAATACTGATAACAATTTTAACTAAAATAATTATAAGTTATCTTGGCTTTTTACAATAATTATCTATATATTCAATATTTAAAAAAAATAATTGTTTATAAAATATAAATAATTGTAAGTTAGATAAAATGAAGTGAAAAAATTTTTTTGTAAAATAAATTGGTTTGACAAAGGTTACCTGTAAAATCTGCTGAGACACCTAAAATCAGAAGAACGAATATTCCACTCACAAAGGTTAACATTTTGAAATGAACATAAAAGAACATAAACGCATAAATATATACAAATCGCTTATCATTTAGTTACAAAAAACAATAGATAACAACTAATAAATTTATTATATTCATTTATCATTCGTTGATTTGTTTATATATAATATAATATATTAAATATAAAAAAAATATAAGCAGAATATATGTATATTTTACAATAATAAAATTAATTTGTTAATAATAAAAATATATAATAAAGCAATAATAATATTAAATAACTTAATAAGTAGTGGATATTATTAATCAGAAAATAAATTAAACAAGCATTATTTTAATTTGATTAATTAATTTTGTTTGTCTAATTGAAAAATAAATTGTGATTTTAATTATTTTTGTAATAATCTCTCAAAAATATTTAATTAAATATGTAATATAATAAGGGGACGCGTAGGATTTAAATTTATCAATCTTATTCGATTGCATTTGAATTAATTCATAATAATTTTCAACACACAATATACATTAAATAATTTTAAATTAGTGCTTTTTCCACGAATTTACTTTCTTTTACCAGCTTTTGGAAAATATTTATTTATTTCATTATAAATTATAAAATCAATTTTCAAAGGAATAATTAATTAATTTTATTTCAATATCTTCGTTCAATATTGTACCTTCCTCTCCCTCTCTCACCATACTAGGTATGTACCTACGTATAAAAGTAGAGAAAACCTTAGTAAGGGAAAAAACTTTTTATTCTAAAGTTCAATCATTATTTTAAATATACATGTACGTGTACTATTAATGAATAGTCATAACATTTTTATTCAATTCTTTGTTTTACAATATTTCACAAAACACAATGATGTGTAAACAATCCATATTTAATGAAAATGAATAAAACAATGTTGTTAGGGAAATTTTTTTCAACGAAAATTTAATTTGAATTAAATTAATAATTAATAATTAATAATTTATTTTAAGCAAGAAGAACTAGGCAACATACAAGCTTGACATTTTTCTATGGAATCTTCACAATTTTCAATTATATACACCTGATTAGGTTTATTACAACTAAGAGTGGCTTGATAATCGACTGGTGGATCTTTCACACAAACAGCAGAAGATGTACAGGGATCCTCAATGCAATGGGAACGATCCAAAGCACATTTGCTATTGCATTTGTGATTGCAACACGGATTGCAGATTGTTTCATCTGAAATATTCATTCATTCATTAAACAAATTGTTTTCAAATAAAAATATATTTTTATTTATTATTTTTGTATTCAAAATTTTTTTTATACATGATTTATTAATTGTTTCATTACGTCACAAATTATTTTAAAGTAAAACGATTCAGAAATACATTATACCTACATTTTTAGAAAAGTAAATAAAATATTTATTTAAAATTCAAATTAAATAATAATAACTAAAAATAATATTACAATCAATTGAAATATACATAATTATATTATGTTTATCTCATGACTCCAGATTTTTTAACTTAAGTTGATTTAATTTTTTACTTTTTGGTTTTATATTTTCCTTGATGGAAAATTTCATGATAATATTAATATTCTGAACCTGCACAACCCACATAGAAATTTTCCGGTTAAAATTTTTTCAAGTTCTTAAATTTCAATTATTTACTGACAATAATTTAATAATAGTTTTTAATATGTTTTATTCATTCATAAATAACTAACTTTTCATAAAAATCGTATCCATGTACATTTTACGAATAACATTTGAGGTGAAGTGGGGTAAGTCCGGACCCGTTTTTGATAATTTTGACTTTGCCATTTATTTTTAAAATTATGTTTCAAATATTCAACATTTTGTTAATTTCATCGTAAAGTGCCACTAATACTATTTAATTTGCATTGACATAAACACAAACTTTTAATAAAAATTACAACTTTTATAACAAATCAAAAATGTATAGCAGCTAATCCGGACTTGCACCGTGTACGGGGTAAGTCCGTAAGCAGCCGTTTAAAGCTCCTTGAAATCAAAGTTCATATGTTATGGGGCAAAATCGGATTCATCATTTACCATTTTTTAAAATTTTTTTTACTAGATTAAAATCAGTTAATTAATTTCAAAGTTACTTAGAGATTTCTAAAGCGTGTTTTGTTTGTGGGTATCAGTAAGTTAAAAAAAAACTAAGAAAATAAGTTTATTTAAACACAAAGTATATTTAAATGAAGCAAATAAAAGAAAATATTTTTTTTTTTTTAAAATAAAATAAAGTTTTTCAGTTTTTCTAATTTAGTCATCATCTTTTATCATTATAATATCGAAAGTCGCATTTGCAGATTGTATGTATATAAATTATTATCTCGAGAGGTGCTCGCTGTGTTTGATACAGGTATACCATCGGATTTTTTTTCTATTTTTTTTCTGCGCTTTCTTGATACCTCGTCTCCTGTAGCGATGCTTTTTTTCTTTTGATGATTCGGTGTAGAGTTTGTTTTTATAGTTTCTAATAAGAGATTTTTTCAAATGTGCCTGGCTGAGGATTATTACACACTACTACTCTTTGAGATTGCTGCAACATCTCGGGAGAACTTTCTTCACTCAAGGCAAACGTTTCCTCAACAGGCATAATTTTGTCAACATAATTTTGAAACAATGAATAGAAGCGAATGGCAAGCAGCTTAAAAATTAAAATTACGACTTCCATGTTGGCAACTAGTTTTTTATAAAATAATTATTAATTTAAACATTTCATCTTTTCTTTAAAATTACGCATACGAGCGTAAACAACCACACGGTCTTGCCCCGCACACGAATTTTTCCGGGGCAAGACCGGAGTAGTAATTTTCTCAAAACATTAGAAACAAACAATAGAATTTCTTTATTTAAAGTAAATTTTAAGCAATTTTCATAATACTTACGAAAAATAATCGCTTAAGATACAAGATTTATTGAAATATTACGGCAGTTTCTTATCAGCTCTAACTTGCTTGTGTAGTTCAGAATAAGCGAGACTTTACACAGGTTATAAAAACAGAAAACTTACTTGTGAACGAGCGACTTCTAGTTTATTTAGTACATAATAATCAAATACATCTTTCTACTACTTAGTCTATCTAATGTAGAATAGATTTAAAGTGTTAACGATCTTGCCCCACTTCACCTTATTTGAAAAATGTTCCCTTCAAAATCCTAAATAAGCATAAAAATAAAAATAAATTCTCACTTTTTGGTACACAAACTCCATTATAACAGCAAGAAGAACAACAATCTAATGATGATGAGCACTAGAAAACAAACAAAAATATCAATATTTTTAATCTATTATATTTTAAGCTATCAAACTTACTGCAAGTCCAACTTTCCAACAGGTTTTCGATTCGCATTGCGCTCTTTTGGTACATGGCGACGTTATACAATCTTCATAAGTCATACAAATTGCGTTATCCAAACATTTTTCATAGGCACAGGGATCTAAAAATTTATAAACAAAACCACTTTTTATAACGTTTTTCATAATTATTATGATAATTTAGGTATAATAATAAAACATGGTTGAAAAAATTCAACATATTCTCTATTACCTATATCTTGCGAAGAAGCAATAAAAATGCAAGATAAAAATATATAACTAATAGGGCCTAACATTTCTTTTAGAATGATTTAGTTTCAACTAACCTGAATTATTAGCACATTTGCAATATATACCGATAGAATAATTCCTATCAATTTAATTATCAACTAATAATTTTTTTAATTTATTTAATTAACATAGTTTTGTTACAGGATAGGTCGGTTAGGTTAGACACATGCGTATAGACACAGATTACATAATATGAATGGACTAATACTTTCTAGAAGAATAAAAAAGAAATGGAAAATATGAGTAAATGAATTTCAAACAATAAATAACATATTATACCTATTATTATATTATTAGTAATTATTAGTTAATATTTTTGTTTCTTTATTATATCTATTTTTATTTTATAGATCGTTTGATCTTGTTTAAATATTAATTATCAAATTAAATTAATGTTGGATTATAATTAAATATATTTTTACGAATTTATTTTATTATTTATCATTTTATAAATAATTAGGATTGATATATTTTTTTGACGTGATCAAAAAAAAAAAAAACAAAAAACAAAAAAAACACCCAAGAGAATCGTGTGTTTTTTGACATTTGGTTTTCACAAAAACATTATGTATTCATCTATCAAAAGTGGATACTGTAATAATTTTTTTATAACTTGTTATAAAAAAGTGTGTTACCATTATATTTCACTATAGTTAGTTATTCAGTTAATTGTTATATTTTACAACGATTTATAATTTAACTAGACGGGTAAAAAAGAAAAAAAAATTCATTAATTGTCAGGTACATATTTTCTTTGTTGAAATTTTAGATTTTAGTGAAATTTCAAACACAATCTTAACTTATTCTAATAACCAATTGATGAGGTTTCATGGAACAAAAACTAGTTTTTTCTGCTTCTAGTCAGATATTTCATCCCAATGGAAAATTATACTTCATTCTAATAATAACTCTTTAATAAATTTTAAATAATAATCAAAGAAAAAAGAATTGTATTTAAACATTATCATTTATTTACATATATAAAAAAAATGTTTTAAATTATTTTTTAGTCATTTTATGCAATCGGAATCATGTAACTTATTTATTTAATTTTTTAAGTATTTTAAACAAATTTATCTTAAATTTAGATGTAAAAAAGAAGAAAAAGAAAGAGAGAGAGAGAGAAGAGAATACCTAAAAATAAAAACTATTTGGAATTTTAAGTTAAATATATTTCTAGATGATAAAATTTTTCTCTGATGTTTATGCAGATTAAGTTCTATCAATGTATAAGAATCACCTCTCAAGGGGTTGTATAAGTTTCCCAGAATGAGGAACGAAGGTGGTGAGGATCGTTAGAATAAATTAGGACCCATTCGAGTCCACCTGGCTTGCTTGCTATTAATTGGACTTGGTATAATATAGAAGGAGTAAAGTCTTGGAAGGGAAATGAAGGGACTTTGCTGGGTTAACTTATTACCTCACTTGGCTAATTTTAACAGCTGGAAATTATCTAAAGATGTGTCCCATGCCTTGTGCTTGTGACAATCCACAATTATCAACACAATTGGCACAAGAGCACTGTTGTTCATGCAAACAAAAAACAAATACCAACATGAAAACAAGGTTATCTAATTATACTTAGATATAATATTTGAATTAAAAAATATTGCATTATAATATTTAGAAAACATTTAATTTTTTTTTTATTTTGGTTTGATTTAATTTTGTTGTTTATTTATTAATAAATGTATTATAAATAATATAATATAATAATAGTAAAATAATAAAAAAATTAAGAGATTTTATTACTTTATATAAATAGCTATTAATTTCAAAAATTACATTCAAATTTTTAAGGTTTCAAAAAGGTTAAATTTTGAAATAAATATTAATTGCTTTAATGATGTATTTATTATCGAAATATTTAGTTGTTGAATGAATAGAATATTAAAATCGCGCGACATTAACAAAGTTATTTATAAATATTATCTGTATTATCCTTAAAATTACAATATTGTTATATTATATTATATTATATTATTATATTGTTTTATTAAAATTACCACCATAGGAAACCGGGAAAAACTTTTTCAAATCTTGATGTTAATGAGAATTCCAAAAAAACTAGTACGTATGATTCAAATTTGTCTTGTGGATAGTAAAGGAAGAGTAAGATGCGGGAAAATCAATTGTCAGAAACTTTCGAAATTCGGAATGGATTAAAACAACGAGACGGATTATCACCAATTTTATTTAATTTAGTTCTGGAATATGTAATTAGACAAATTGGGGAGAAGTAAACCAAAAAATTTTGGTATTAGATTACGCAAATGACTTAAATATAATAGGAGATTCGTCAATTGCAATTATAGATAGGGTAGAAAAATTAATTGAAGCAGGAAAAGAGGTGGGACTGGAAATTAATAATGCTAAGACAAAGTATTTAGTAACAGAGAGGTACAGTGTGTATTAACACACAAAATCTTAACATACAACATATAGAATTTGAAAATGTAGAAAAATTGAAATATTTAGGTTCTGTGATAACGAAAGATAATAATATTCGAAATGAGTTTAAAGCGAGATTACAACCGGGAAATGCGTGTTATCATGCAATAAAGTGGCTTATCGCGTCAAAATTATTATCAAAGGAGATAAAAGTTAAAATATATAAAACAATTATTTTACCGGTTGTGATTATATGGGTGTGAGGCATGGTCTATGACCTTAGGTGACGAGAGTAGATTTAGAGTATTGTGGAGAATAGGATTCTGCGAAGCATTTATGGGCCAAAGAAAGATGAGGTCACCGGGGAATGGAGAAGATTGCATAACGAGGAATTGCATGACCTCTATGCATCTCCCGATATAGTAATAGTTAGAATTATAAAATCGAGAAGGCTACGGTGGGCAGGACATGTGGCTAGAAAGGGAGAAGATAGAATGGTAGGGAGACCGAGTGGGAAACGACCACTTGGAAGACCAAGGACACGGAGGGTGGATAATGTAGGAAAGGATGTGAGAGTGGAGATGGGAGAGAATAGGGACTGGAAGGTTGTGGCTCAGTATAGGGTGTGGTTACTGCGGCCAAGAACTTTCGAGTTCCGTAGAGTCACAGAGATAGATAGATAGATAGATTATTATATTTATAATATTTTTAAAGTAAAAACAAACATACTTTTTATTAATATTAAAAGATACCTTTGACTGATGAATGTCATAGGAAAGAACGAGGTTTATCAAATCGGTTATCGACTAACAATAAAAGTCATTACAATTGTTTATCTTGATATTCTAGGTGGAAGACCCCTACTCCATTGTATGTAGATTTCCAATTGTGTGGACCTTATACCAGAACTCAGAAAATGAAATTCCCTTATCGAGTTCAGGATATTAAATCCATGCGGCGGTAAATGGCCATTTCAACGACTTACATTGGGGACAATTATTAATAAAGAGAAAGTTTTTTCAAGTTTAATCGAAATTGGTAATGCAAAATTGAATTATTATTATTTCTATTCATTTATATATCTATATCTATATCTATATCTATATTCCTATTGTCATTAAATGCATAATTCCAAATGATCAATTTTAAAACTGATTTTTCGTTTTTTCTAAGGCTACAACTTCTCGTGTGTGTGAATATATACATATTTTATTAATAAAGTTCTAAGTAATAATTAAAACAATATTACTTTTATTAACAAAAATAATTTTAAAATATTTATGTAACAAATTTAAAATAAATATTTAAATTTAATAAATTTGATCTCTTTGATAATTGGTTTTAGATTCATTAATAGAATATTTGTTTTATAGATTGAAATGGAACCAGCCCGTCATCATATTATGTTTGTTATATTACGTTTTTTACAATTATTTGTTTACATTTGTATATTATATATATTTTAGAGGAGTTTTATATTAACTAGTAGAATTGTGTGTCAGTGATTTGACTTTCAGTAGGACGTGTGCATATGCGCACCACATATCAGTTGTATATTATTGTTCCACTTGCATGAGATGTTTACGCCATAAAGATTTTTGTGTCCTCTTCAGAATTGAACAGATATGATTTTTACTTGTGGGGAAGAGTATACGTAACAAATCCACACACAATTGATGAACTCAAGACCAGATATTATCAATAGAATCACAACACAAGCATGCCGATTTGTGTGTTGAAGTGGATAGGATAGAGAAGGGAGGTCATCCTATTTAATGCATTACATCTCATTTTATATGTTTACTTTAAGGGTCGGTTTTACGTATATAAATATTTAATTTAATTTATTAGTGGGTATACTAATAAATTAATACCGTATTGGAAATTATATTTTGAAACTTTTTTTTTCAAAATTATTATTAGATTATTACTAGTAAAGAACTGCCTAGAAATACTCTCTCTTTGAATTCTTGATGAGCTGTAAGGGGCTGGAAAGAGCAATACAAGTGGAAGTCACGTCACTTGGAGGAAAAATCGCCCATTGGGGATCTACTACCCGAGATTGGTCCCTGAGCAAGGCTCAGCCTTCTAACCCAGTCAAAAGACCGGAAACTTGGATCACTTTACCCCATTATATATATATATATATATATATATATATATACTATAGTTAAATAAATCTGTTGCTACGTTCTTATGTTTAATATTTAATTCATTTAACGACTATTCTCAATATTAATAAAAAATGATATTTATTATAAAAAATAGTAAAAAATAGTACAGAATATTTCACTTAATGTAACATGACGGGAATATGGACATTTCAGTTCGATTAAGTGACTTTTCCTATTATAAATATAAAATTGAATACTAAGTAAAAATTTTATACTGAGTATATTTCTATAATTAATAGAACAAGTTTAATAAAAAATAATTTAATAAATAATTAGCTAATAATTAAAGTAAGAGAAAGAAAAAAAAGCTGGAGTGTCTCCACTCGACTATCTCGCAAATTTGAATAGGATTAAATAACATATTTAAATTTAATTAAATTTAATTAATTATAAATTAAAATTAATAAATAATATTTATTAAACCAGCGCATGTTTGGCTCTTTGTTGATGGCACCACGTCACGTGTGGACCGTGAGATTTACAGTGTTAAACAATACCTCCCTTACTATCGTCGGTCGGTAAAAATTAATTCTAGTACTTTCAGCAAATAAATCAAGCTGAAATTCTATATATAGCAGTTTTATACAATTATTAATCATGTGAAAAATTATCAAACATATATCTTAATTTTTGCGGTCACTTTAGAAGAAAATTAGCTGGAGTGTCTCCACTCGACTATCTCGCAATTTGAATTGGATTAATTAACATAATATATTATATTTAAATTAAATTTAATTAATTATAAATTATAAATAATAAATATTAAACCAGCGCATGTTTGGCTTTTTGTTGATGGCATCACGTCACGTGTTGGCGCGTGAGATTTGCAGTGTTAAAAAATTAATTCTGGTTCTTACAGCGATTCAATCAAGCTGAAATTCTATATATAACAGTTTTATACAATTATTAATCATGTGAAAAATTATCAGACATATATCTTTATCTTTACGGTCACTCTAGAGCAGAGGTTCTTAATCTTATGTACTCTGCGGACCCCCACTTGAAAACATTTTTTTTGACGGACCCCATTCCAACTTTAGGTACTTTACGTCATTTTATTAGTTAATTTCTGGCTTACGATCTCATAAGAACAAGGATATATGATGAATATTTCTAACAGTAATTGGTGAATAACGATTTTTTTGCATATTGTAGAACACATTTTATTAGAAATTATAATATTGAAGAAAGAATATTCTGCTAAATATGGAGATGGAAACGGTAGCAATAGTTTTCTTGCACATTTCGTTGAATTTGGGTATTTGATCTCTGTTTCCTCACAAAGCCATGCCATCGCTTCTTTTATATTAAATAAAGTTTTAACCGACTCATCATTTTCTCGTGCACCTGTACGATGGCTTTGCGGACCCCCACTAAAGGCTTCGCGGACCCCCAGGGGTCCGCGGACCACAGTTTAAGAACCTCTGCTCTAGAGGAAAAAAAAATCAAAACGTTGTAGGTAATGACCCTCTTCCGGTTGAGCTACATTTCTCAAAAGTTGATAGAAAACTACGAATTTTGAATAATGCTCATGTACCAAATTTCATCATTCTAGCTCAAACCGTTTTTCCATAATCTTGGTTACATACACACACACAGAGAGGGACATTTTTCTCAACCTTAGTGAAAATGATTCAGGAACCTTCAAAACGTATAAAAACATCAAAGTCTCAACATCGAAAATTTTCGTGATCGCAATACTATCTCTTACGAGATAGTAAAAAAATCAAAACGTTGTAGGTAATGACCATCTTCCGGTTGAGCTATATTTCTCAAAAGTTGATAGAAAACTACAAATTTTGAATAATGCCCGTATACCAAATTTTATGATTCTAGCTCAAACCGTTTTTGCGTAATCTTGGTTACATACATACACACACACACACACACACACACACACACACAATTTTAGTGATCGCAATACTATCTCTTACGAGATAGTAATAAGAAAGAAAGAAACAAAAAAGGAAATTAATAATGATAAGGATTTTTGACAATATCGAAATTAGTTCAGAATTAATTTGAAAATTTAATAATGATAATATTAACAAACTAAAAGCTAACGTGAATAATAATAAATCATCAACATTTGTTAAAAATTATCTAATTTAAATTTTGAATGATCCACAGATCCTATTTTTATATACATTTTTAAGAAAATCTGGAAACGTAAATAAGTATTTGTGTTTCAAAACAACAAGTAAACTTACAAGCCCATATAATATAACGAAAAAGAATGAATGATTGGATTGAATTTGCTTAGTTTGAAAAGTTTCTAGAAATATTCTAGTAAAATACCAATGTTATGCGTTCATCTGAATATATTCCCCCATTCGATTGGATTTATTGTTCCTCTGAGATGTTGCCGCGCTCTTTTGTCCACAACTATTTAATAATCGCTCGTGCGGTTTCTGTGTATGAGCCCCAACATTGAACTGAACATCATCCTTCGTCTCTCCCCTTCACTTTTCTCCATGCCCACTTTGTCTCGCGAATACAATTTATTCGTCTTCCCACTTGGTTGATTTTATTTCGTTCAAATCGATTTAGCGAATATCATTTTCTAAATAGTTTCTTCAACGTCATTTTCCAGTTCAAAATGAGGTCTAGTCAAGTGGGTGGTATGAGCATCAAGGAAAGAGAATCGACGAGTACATAACAGACAGTTTAGAATGGAAGTTATTTTAATTATGAAAATAGCAGAGAAATATTTTTATTTGACATAATGAGAAAATATTCAATCAGAAAAACATCCCAAGAAATGTACACTATATTTAATGTAATGTAAAATTTAAATGTTTCTATGCGAAAATTTATATTTATTCTTATATGTATATCAGATCTTAATTGATATTATGTTAAGACTTATAACTCCCTATTTATAGAAAAATGTAGGTATACTCCTCTTAAATTAATAATTATTATTAATATATTCTTTATATTGTAATAAGATATACATACTAATTACCGAATATAATAATATTTGATTTATATTTATTAATAATTGATCTACATATATATTTATAATATATGTATATGTATATATGTAAGAGGTGACCAATTTATTTACAATGAAAAGGACCAAAAGTTTATGAAAAAAATAAATAGCAAATAAATTAAACATATTATATTAACTTAAAAAATACAATTATGTTTACTGATGTTTTTCAGGAAGAGCCTACCTAAAGGAGGACGATTGGTCACCCTAAAATATGCCAAAAAGAAAACTTTTGAATAATAATGATCAAATTCCTAAAAAGTCAGTTATATCGGTTGCGAATTCATAAATTGGCATTTTTACAATCAGTATTTCTTTTGACGAAGTATATAGACATATGATTAATGTGTATGATGTGTATGATTAAGGTGTGACGCTGTTAAACTTTGAGCTAACATTTGCTATTGTCCAAATTATTTTCTTATTTGAATTCGAGATTTATGTTTAATTTGTATCTTTGGGATAAAATTTTATGAAACCCGAGAGAAAAGAAGCAGCAGCCATCTTTGTATCAAAGGGGCCTTTGAGTCGTCTCCCTCCCTCCCTCATCCTCACCCCCTGCCTTTTCGTCTCTCTGCAAATACCAAGATCCAAATGAGCTTAATCCCTGTTGGCAGCCGCGATACGATAAGCCCTTCACCCAGAGGAGCCCTAGCACTTTGCCAACTACAGACGAAGCCCAATTCTTTTGTACCCTTTTAGTTACAATTCGAGCTTTCGTCATCAAGCCTTTTGTCCCCTCAATTTCCTTTTACCCCCATTTAGCTGGACATAGTCTAGCTTATTGTTTTCATTTTTAACAATTTCTCTGGAAACCATCAATATATTAACTTCTTTCTCTATATCTCTATATTTCTGTACTTTAATAACTGAGATAATTGCAATAATTCATTGTTATTTTTTGTAGTATACAAATAATAGTAAATGCTATATGGCGAATGGTTGACAAGTTAATTTTTACATTCATCACTGTCAATTGCCATAACAATTTTATAAAATTCTTAATCTAGTCAACTTCAATTAAACGCAAACAACACTTTTGTATCAATTTTCTGATTTGATATAAGAAAAGAGGATAAAAAAATTAAAAATTAAAAAAAAAAAAATAATAATCGAAACACGTCTACAATTGAGAGAAATTGAATTATAAAACCATATTTTATACTAATAGATTCAACATAAATGTAGATATAACTTATAATCTCAATAATAATATAATGAAAGTAAACATAATTTTGTACCACATACCATAACACTTACCCCAAAATTTATAAAAAAAAAAAAACAAAAAAAACTCAGTTTGGTACATCCTGAGAAAGAACAGCATCATATTTTCAGTTTTGTTCCAAATTTTGAAAGGATTTTGACTGGATGGACGTCGTTCCTATAGATTAGAGTAGATCCTCCCTAAAGGGAAATTCCCTTGACAGTCCTTGGACTTGAACAAGGGACCGAGAGGTCAAACGTGTTGAACCCAGACAACCCCACAAAAAAAAAAAAAAAAACAATTACAAATTAAATATTTAAAATATAAAAACGAAAATAAAATTGTAAAGCTATTTAATATAGATTTTTATGTTAAAATGCTTTAATATTTTTAATACTATGATTTATTTTTTCAATGGCATTCATAAAGTAGCATTTAAACAAAAAAAGTTTATTTTCATCATTTTTCGATTTATTTTTTATATTTATATCTTATGCCACCGACTGCACTCTTGAATTTAATGATGATTATTTTTTCACATTTACTTAATAAATATTACAAATTGTTTACATAAAATATAGTACTTATACATTTTTGTTTTTAACAGAGATGAATTATTTATTAATTATTTACAATTTCATAACCAAAGTTCATACATGTTTTATTTTCATTAAAATAAATGTTTACCATAAATGGCAATTCAATAAAAACCATTATCAATTATAAAATTAAATGAATTAAATATTAAAAAAGTAACAAATCATATTATTATTATTATCTATAACGTATAATTTAGTAATATTAAATAGGCCTTGCTTTATAAGAAAAGTTGAAAATTTATTTATATCCATGGTTATTTATATTTGTGGAAAGATTTGTAAAAAAATATGAAAATTTGAAAACCATCAACGTTTCCCTGTTACAGTAAGGTATCAATCTTTCTTTTCCAAAATTCCTTTAGTTCAGGGATGGCGAACCTTTTTCACACAATGTCCGTGCCACATAATTATAAAACAATATTTTTGAAGTAACTAACGTGCCACAAAATTGTCATGATTTTTTTCTCCGCCCCAAGTACCTATGTTAGTGTTAATATAGAATCGAATCCAACACGGAATCACATTAACAGAAGTCCAAACACCAAACTGCATACACTGTATTTATCATGGATGTTTTTATATTACGAGGGAATTCAAGCGATATTTCAGTAATAAAATGTACAATTTGCTGGTTTAATCTATTAAGATAGATAAATAAATTACTACAAATTTAATAAATTATAATTTTAATGTATTTTTGTTGAATTTTAATTCATTTCTATTGAAAAAAGTTATTATTATTAAAATAATATTCTTGTCTTTGTGCGTGCCATCAAAATTTTCAAACGTGCCACTTATGCCATAAGACTCGCTATCTCTGCTCTAGTTAGATGAAATATAACAAAAGTATGTATGATTAGTTAATAAATATAATTTGTTTATAACTTTATTATAACGATTATTTAACTAATGCCTTTTTATAACATATGAGCTAGAAATAAATAATATTATATATGGTCTAGTATTTTTATTCATTAAACAAAATGTGAACTTGATAATGATATTCATTTATTGATGATTTATAAACTATATACAAATCTCGTAAAGTATTTATAAGACAAGAATGAGAAAATCATATATATTATATATACTTAATATCTAGATTCAATTTTTACCGACCGACGATAGTAAGGGAGGTATTGTTTTCACACCAAATTTCACATGTGGAGATTTTTACATATCTCCACGAATCAAGCATTTTCTAAACAGAAAAAAGTATTTTTAGCATGATGTCTGTCCGTCCGTCTGTCCGTCCGTCCGTCTGTCCGTATGTACAGCCTGAACGGCTCAACCGATTTTGATGAAATTTGGTATATTTACTTAATGCATCAGTGGGATGAATGGATCAACTTTTGGTGCAATTCCGGAAACCGGAAGTGGTAGTATTAGCGATCGACGATAGGAAGGAAAGGGTTATTTTCACACCAAAGGAGATTTTTTTATATATCACCACGAATCATGCACTTTGTATTGGTTTTATCCTCGAGAAAAATCATATTTATTAGTTTTTTCTTGATTTAAAATTATATGACGTCAGCCAGCCATTCATGACGTCACAGCCTGGTCTTGCATATATATTATAAATAAAATAAAATTAAAAATGTTTATGTTATATGCCTATCTGTTTTTTATTACATTAATAGATATATTAAAATTATTTGAAATTGTTTCTGTAGCTGGAATTTAATTTATTTAAAACAGTCGGTCGGTTCGGACCTGGCCACAGGTCAACTTATTTATCGTTAATGTCGTTAATGATATATCTATTTAATTTTATTTATTTATTTGAACAAATGTGGTACCTATTATATTAATTTAATATATAATAATAAAAAAAAGAGAAAGTGTTATCGTAAATTAATGTTTATTTAATGGAATGGGGAGTGAGGTTCTTTCAATATCAAATCAAATCGGGAGCTGTTTAGTATCCGATTGGGGATTGATGACATCTAGTAGCAGCTTTTCTCCGAATCATTTTGGGGTCGAAGACCAAGTTATGAGAATTAAAGAAGAACGAAAGTCTAAGTTAAGTTCTCAGGGTTAGTTGTCTCGGGCAGTTGGTCTTTCAAAGACCTCCAACCACTGGTTTAAAGTTACCCCCGAGTCACGGACAAGTTTGTACGACTTTAGTCCGAAGACTAAGGGAGAGGATTTCGTAGTATTGGAGTAGAGGAGGGAAAAATGCAAATGAATCCACGGAGAACCTTCTAAAAGACGCAATTGTGGTTTTGGGAACGACTCCAGTGACAATGAGAATCCACCCACCGTGCAATATTCATTAATCCCCATTCCATTCTCACAAGACAATTTACAGATTTCTTAAGGATTAGAAAAGAGAAGTTGAAGTCGCGAAAAATCTCCCTTGTGTTTTCTTCTCATTATTTTAATCCAACTGGTGTATTTTTTATTTTACTTCTGATTTCGTTTTGATAAAATTATGGTTAGAAAAAAAAAAAAAAAACTTCTGACTTTTGTACATCCTACGCAAGAACAGCGCCTTTAAATTATGTAGGTGTCCTATCAACCTATTACCTTGATTTTCTTGATCGGACGCGCTACTTTTAATCAAGTAATTTCCCAATTTTCTTTTTTTCTTTTTCTTTTTCTTTTTCTTATAATTATATTTAATTAATATATATACAAATATTTAAAATATTTTTACCTCTGATACTATTTTTTATCTATTTCTAAGTAATTAAATAATTAGTAATAGTCATTAATTAAAATAAAAGACAAAAAAACAAAAATATAAAGATATTTGAATCCATTCAATTTGATTTGATGTTTATGTAATATTTTTTACTTTAGATTAGAAGTTGGGCTTTCGACTGGGATGAACGTGCTCTGACACCGCTACGCATTTCTGTTGCGTTTCGGGAGATACATAAATATACATATGACTATATAGACTGGCTGCGCTTTGTGTTGAGTGATGTTCTGAAGGATGTGCGAGGCTTTCTTTATTATTTATTTTTTCTTGTTTTCTTTTGTAAGTTTGTTGTGCTGAGAAGAAGGCATTCATCCTGTTTGCTGTGTGAACTCTTTTGACCCGTATGGGGTATTTGAGTATTTAAGCTTCAAATCGATTTCTCTAATATCATTAGATAAATTGAATTTTAATATATTACTTAACTATGTATAAGATTTGTGAAATGATTTTTTAAGTGTTTGACAGTGAAGACATTGACCGGGAAAATCTCCCTAATCTCACTCATTTAATTTCTTCCTCCAAGGTCGCTCCACCTTCCCCCTCAAATCGTCCTTTCTCCTCTCTCACACACTCTCTTTACTGTTAATCTCTAATCACTTAATCCTATCAACTCATTATTTGTAAATATTTTGATTTAATCTAATTATTTTTATTTTATTTAATTTTGTTTGTTTTTTTGTTTTTTGTTTTTTGTGAATGGAAATGAGAATATGTCCCACTTGCCTTGTCCAAATTTATAACTTGGACAAGAAAGCCAATTGCAATGGAAAATGCAAAAAGATTTTTCATTTTAAATGCCTGAGTAATTAATATCCAATAGGCATTACGACCATAAACGGCAATAAAAGTATTACATGTGTACTCTGATTGTTTCAACTCTCCTTCCTCTTCTGGGAACGTAATACCATCAATATGAATATCGACTCGCGGAAATCCTGGAAATTCTCAGAAAAATGTCCTTAGAGAGGGAGACCATAAAAAATGAAAACAGGGAACTTGGGGAGGAAATCAGGGATTTGCACAATCTCTCAAAATTGGATCCCAGAAGGGATACCCCATACTCGGTTATCGCAGGGAAGAATCTCCTGCCTATCAAAGATCTTCGAACCCGAAAAGATCCTGGGTTGCGACTCGAGTCAGGGACCGGCTTTTTATCTAGTACGGAATTGAACACACAAAGAAATGAAGATGATTTTACAAATGTGATAAACAGGTGAAGGAGCAGAGCAATAAGAATAAACTTTCTGCACTTCATTTCTGGAGACCTAAAATGGCATTCTTTCTCTCCAAACAGCACTTCTGAATAACTTGAAATATTCGATAAAGAGAAGCATAACTTGACTGATGTAAAATGTACACAGATAAAGATAAAATAAATGTGTATGTAGACAAGATTACGCAAAAACGGTTTGAGCTAGAATCATGAAATTTGGTATATAGGCATTATTCAAAATTCGTAGTTTTCTATCAAATTTTGAGAAATGTAGCTCCATCAGAAGAGGGTCATTACCTACATCGTTTTGATTTTTTTTCCTCTAAACTGACAGTAAAAAATATAGATATATGTTTGATAGTTTTTCACATGATTAAAAATTGTATAAAACTGCTATATATAGATTTTCAGCTTGATTGAATCGCTTAAAGTACCGGAATTAAATTTTTAACACTGCAAATCACGCGCCAGCACGTGATGTGGTGCCATCAACAAAGAGCCAAACACGCCCTGGTTTAATAAATATTATTTTATTAATTTTAATTTAAAATTTAATTAATTAAATTTAATTTAAATATACATATGTTATTCAAATTGTGAGATGGTCGAGTGTAGACACTTAATTAAGTACACTAATATATAAATAGCTGAATAAAAATTTGTAAAATTGCAAAATTAAATATTATTTTTATAATAATAAATTAAACATATAAATTAACTATTTTGTTTCAATTTCACAAACTGATTATTATTTTTATTGTTATTTTATTAGTAAAAGTTATCAATCTTTCTTAAAATTTCTTATAAAATTATAGAGAATTTGTTTTTAAAGAGATTAATATTTTCATTTCATAAATTGAATCTTAACAATCTTAATTACAATGTCAAAGAAATTATAAAAGAGCCCTGACGAGTAAACGGATAATCATATATCATGAATAAAACAGCATGTTTGAATGTACCTATGATTCTTGTCAATGTTGTTGGGTAAAAAACAAATTAATCTTTGGAAGATGGTTTATTTGTTTTCTATGTAGGTAATTACATACTTATTTATTTGAATCACATATATAATTGAAATATTATTATTATTATTATTTTACAAATAATACTTTTAGATTATGATGATGATAGTCAACTGTCAGTCAACATTGTTAAGATAAAATAAACATGTTCCAACGGAGTTTATTATTATTATTATTATTATTATTATTATTATTATTATTATTATTATAATCAATTAAAATATATTTTAAGTATTTAATTTCTATAAAATTAACTTATTAGATATTATTTTTAATTATAAAATATATAGAGAAATATTTTAGGAATAATGAAAAAAAAAAAATTTTTTTTTAATACTTTTTCCTCATCAATTTTTGAATTTAAAGTTATTCAAGTTATTCATAAATAAATATTTGAATACTGGCTCATATAAAACTATCACTATTAAAATTGGTAAAAATGAATAAATAAAAAGATCTGAAAATTTAAATGTATAATAAAATTTAATTTATAAAAACCTTATAAAAATTAAATATTTTTTTTTTATCTAACTGCAAATAAATTTTTATTAATTTCTTATATTTCTAAAAATTTTGTTAATTTTTGCTCTATGCAAAATTTTATAGTCAAAATTTAATAACCATCTTTCCAAACATAATATTTTCAAAAAACAAATGAATAAAATATATTTTTAAATAGAAAAATAAATTATATTGTGTTGTAGACTTATATTGGTAACTTTTAATTAAACTTCATAGGTTTCCTTTTTTCAATTTTTGCTATCCCTAAAGATCCAAATTTATAAATTACAATAAAGACTTAAGAAAAAAGAGATAAAAAAAGAGAGAGAGAGAGAGAGGAGAAAAGGCCATGGGATAAAGACCTCAGGGAAATTTAATCTTGGAAAATAATGTCCAAATATTCATTATTGGTCGTAGCTCCGAGATTGCTTTTTTGTTAATTTTTGTAACAAAATGAAATATGGCACTCTATATATACTTTGTACATCCTCAATATCAAACAAATCATGGATTAAAAAATTAAACAAAATTTTCAATGCTTCTGAGAAATTTCCCTGAAATCTCTAATAAACAATTTTATTTTTAAATTTTCACATTATTTATTTTTATTTATTTTTATTTGTTTATTTTAGTCCAACGGTCGGGGAACTTTTTTAATCATTACCCCAAAATATTTTTGTGTATGTTGATATTACCCCATGGTGAAGAGCAAAAAAAAAAACGAAATCTCTTCTTTTTAGCATCTTTCCTATTATAGCCCCCATGATAATTTTGAAAAGAAAATTTAATTTGTAAAAACACTTACAGGTTTATAAAATAACAAATTAAAAATATATACTGTTTACTTACAAAAGTTTCATTTTTACCCCCAAAAATTTCAATTTTTCCCCATTCGGGGTAATTTACCCCGATTCTCCGACCGCTATTTTAGTCAAATCTTATCGATATGGAACAGATTTGACATTTCATATATTATATTTCAAGATAACATTAAAAGTATCAATATTTATGGTGAAGTGCACCCTACTATAAATAATTTTCGATTTTCACTTGAACTAATTTTTATCTTTTATTATATAGCAGAGTGCAATAAAGTTTTCGTTTGTTGATATTTAACACAAGTCACAAAAATTGTAGTGGTTTTATCTAAAAAAATATACATTTTAGTTAGAAAATTTAGTTACAATAATGCTTATAGAGAAGAGTAGATTGTAAGAAATAAAATATGAATTTCAACGGTTATTTTTAATTTCTAATGTTTATTAAAAAAGTAGATTATAAAATGTTTCAATTTTTACCGACCGATGTAAAAATCTCCACATGTGAAATTTGGTGTGAAAACAATACCTCCCTTACTATCGTCGGTCGGTAATAAAAAATATCCATGAAGTTGGCAACATAATAATACAATTGAACAATTATATAATTGAAGGAAATTTAGATTATTATTTAAAGTACCGGGACCCCGAGCATCGGTTCGGTAATTAAGTTAAAAAAATGATTCATTATTATTGGGTTTGGCTCGCCCCTTTAAAAATATTGATATACAATTCTTTAATTATTTATTACAATGAATGGAACTCAATAATAATACTTGGTTCACCGACCCACCACTCGGTAAATAAAAAAAAATTTTCTTTATTATCAGATTTGGCTGGTAATATTAATACCTGATTCACCGAATCGCCATTCAAATAATAATATACAAACAGAAAAGTAGGCGTGTTGATATAAAATATATACCTGGAACACAGAACTATCGCTCGACCCTTTAATAAATTTTTACAATTTATTTTTATATCCATTAAAAGAGGAGTTTTTACTTAATATAATAATTATAATAAATATATTTTAAAAACATTACATCAATAATAACACTTACTTTATATAATTATAATAATTTTTAAAAGATTAATATTTTCTTTTGTTTTCCAATGAATTTTTTTCAACGGATTCTGAAGCATAAATATTGATTTCAGGATAGATTTTCATTTTAAAAGTAATTAAAAATATTTTATGGGATTAAAATTAATGATGAATTCTTATTAATCAGGGCTAGCTCCAATGAAGTAGGGGTAGCTTTCCCCTCAAATGGCATAGAAGAAATATTCTTTTTTTCTATATCTCCCGGAGAGAAAATGAAACCAAGCAATAAAGCCTTCTTTATGAAAATAATATAAGTACAATATCCTATATACATTTATACAATCTCATATTTTAATTAATTATTTATTTATAAAATATATAATAATATGATAATTATTTTTCAATAATAACATTTACTTAACATAAATACATAAAATCAGTTTTATAAGAATAATATTTTACTATTTCTCTTGTTATATTAAATAAATTTATCGAATTAAAATTGCAATAAAAGGATTAAATACATATAAATAAAAAATTATAAAATAACCGTGTGTAATTGGTTTAAACGTTTCCGAATTTTGATGTTAAAGATTTGTATCGCCCAATTTCTCAAAAGATTAATAACGGGCGATGAAAAATGGATAAAATAAGAGTACGAGATCATAAAACGCAATCGATCGTGGTCAAAGTATAGTGAAACGGCACAAACGTCGGCCAAGCCCGGAGTGACATCCAATAAAAGGTTATATTGTGTGTATCGTGGGATTCTTCTATTGAATTTTGGGGGGAGCCAGACTATATCAGCAGCTGACCGGATTAAACCTGGCAATTAGAAATAATCGGCCAGAATTGGTCAATAGAAAGGGTGTTGTGTTCCACCACGACAACGCCAGGCTATACACTTTGTTGATCACCGAGCTTGAGTAGAATGTTTTGATGCAGCCCCCGGACATCTGACTACTATTTGATTCGGTCTCTGCAAAACTCTCTCTCTTAATGGAAAAAATTGGCCAAAAAAGTGGAGACGAAAACCAAGTCGCCTAGTTTTTCGCCAATAAATTAAATCACATAATAAGTTCTATAATGATGGAATTATGAAGCTACCCGAAAAATAGCAAAAGATAATTGATAATATGTTCTTATATCAAATAAAATTGTGTGATTTTAAATAAAGAAAAATTTCATACAAAAATGACTAAAAAAATGATAAAAAAACCTAGAAAGAGAATATTTAACATATTTATATTTATTTTCAAATACAAAGTAAAAAAATGAATGAATTATTTTTGAGGATATCAATGTTCGTTTAATATTCTGTAGTGAGAATATGCCCTACAATCACCGCCGTCGAGTTGCTGGTATTATTACAAACGCCCGAATAAACATAAGTCTGCATTTGAATACTTTTTGATTGTATTTACAATAATATTTTTAATGAACAATTTTTAAATTCTAGTAAAAATTGGGAAGACGGGGGAGGGCGGGGGTGGGTGCTCAATCTGCTTTTCTCCCCGGATGCAGTTTTGTCTTGACAGGGCAATGTATATTGAGATAAATTAAATTATTAATAAGAATAAATATTGAAATACATATTTTTAAGGATAATTTATTTCCAATATTAGCAGAGAACATCGACATTTTGCTATTTTAAAATTTATAATTAAATTTATAATTCCTAATTAAATAAAATAACCTACCTAAAGGTGCATATTATAGATAGCTATTTTTAAGAATTGAAAAATTAATGAAGAATGATGATTAAAATTATTTTTAGAATATCTAAATATATCTGAGTTGATTTATTGACTTTATGAATTACCATTATAAGGCGGAACAATTGTTTTTTATAATTCTTTTGGGATCTAATAGCAACGCTGTTTCATCCAGAGTAGGCATTTAATTTTATTTATTTTTTTAATTTTATTAACATTTTATAATTTTAAATTTTTTTTTTAACTTGATGTGCTTTCAACTCTCAACCTCACATTGCTTAGCTTATACAATTAAGCTTCGCCTGGATGATTATGTAATTTAATGAGTAAATATTTTTATATTAATTTTAAAAAAATAAATATTAAATTAATTATTTAATGTTTGTTTATTATATTTAATAATTATTTTCTCTAATAATAAACGCAAACAATAAGAACCTGCATTTATTAATTATATTATAAAATTGTAAGATAAAGCTTGTCATTTTATTACAGGACTACAACGCCAGCTGATCTAGAAATTATTCTTAATTCTGAATATGTTCTTGAAACGATTAAAAGATTCTTAATTCAAGGCTTTATGCTTTATCTTACTGAGTTTGTCGGTTTTTTTTAACTTGATCCAAGTTTTGTGTTTAATTTATCGAAATTATTGTAATTCTACTTGTAAATTTGTGATATACACACATTGAAAGTCATACTCTAATTTAATTACAAAGAAATAAGTCATAATGTGCCTATTAAACATTAACATATCAACTGCCTCCGGCTCCAGGAAAGGGAGACGGCACCTTAAGAAGAAGAAGACATAAGTATATTACAGTGGAAAAAAATAAAAGGTTATTTTTTTAACTCTTAATCTATCAATTTTATTGCATAATAAAAAATATTGTCAGTATGTGTTTAATAGAATTTTTATTATTACAAAAATTTGACATGATTTTTCATATAAATAAATTAAACTAAATGCGCTCAACGTTTTTCGTTGAATATGAAGCAATTGATCCATAGACTTTGTCAGGCTTAAATAAAAATTATTTTATTCTTTTTAATCCATGAGAAAAACGTTACTTTATAAAATGTTTTTTTATATTTATATTATTTCTATCTTTGAATTATATCCAAATCCTGTCTCCCAACAATCATCTTAGCCATATTTTTTTTTTTATTTTCCTTCAAGGCACCAATAAAGTTGTTGACATTGCCGTTTAGAGCCGGGTTGATCTTCCAAGTGCAAATTTCCATATCCAAAGAATTTTTTTAACCTTTCGGAGAGCAGGAGTACAGTCCAGATAATCACATTGCATGTTTGTTTGTGCGGATCCAATGCTTATTACTTTTCTGAACTCAGACAGTATCAAACAGAAGCTGTAAATTCATCTTTTCGTTCCCCATTTTTAAAAAATTCTCTTATTATAAATCTTATTTGAAAGTTGCTTGACACTAAAATAACACATTTCGAGTTATTCAGTGCAATAATACAGTTTAAGAAAGCAAAAACAAAAGATTTCCGCTGTGCAATAAATTAATGAAATTCAGAGACGAATATTCATTTAAAATTAAGATATAGGTGTAAGAAACTTAGTTACAATATTCCCCCGAACAATAAAACAAGAAAACAAGAAAAACTTAGATCAAGGATATAAGTAGAGCATTGTAAATTTAACTCTAGTTTTTAAACTCACACAATCTTCAATCTTCAATCAAGTTTCTTAATGAATGAGAAATTCCTTTGGATGTTTGTATCTATATATATATTATCTATATTTTCAAGATGTTTTAATAAAATATGAATTATGAATCGAAAAAGTGAAAAAATATGATTAATTAGTCGAGAGTTGTCCCTAATTATGCTGTCAAGTGAATTTGATTATAATTATATTTTCATTAACAATCATTATTTGAAATGAAAATCTATGTTAATATTTATTAGAAAAAAATATGACTATGTAAATTAATATAATGTAATATAATATTTAGGTGCATGTTAATCATAAAGATGAATTATTAAAATTTTATATTTTCGTGTTATGATGAATAATAAAATATTAATATTATTATAAGGGTAGAGTAATATAAATAAAATAAATATTGTTAAAATATGTTTTATAATTTTAAATTTATTTATCAAATTTTAATTTTATACCTATATATTAAGATAATTAAAAAAAATTATTTTGTAAATATTTTCTTAAAATTTGAATGATTAAGATTTCACCCAGAAGCGAACCTATTTATTGTAAGAAATATGACTTGAAAATAGTAATAAAAGATAAATATGTGATATCTACATATTATTTAAGCTTTTCATTGAAGAATTTTATAATTACGCGCCAGCGCGTGTTTGGCACTTTGTTGATGTGCTGGTCAACGTATTAAAAAATTTAAAAAATTCTGGTACTTTTAGCTATTCATTCAAGCTGAAAAATTCTACACCCTCCATTCCAAAAGAAACCGAACTTTTTAAAAAAAACAAAAACAAAATACCAATGTTCATTTTGGAACAAATCATTTTTATTAATCAATGTATTCCCCTTCTGCATCGATACACAAATTTGCACGCTCCAACAAGTTGTCAAACGACTTCTCCATGCCCTTTATGGGAATGGTCTTTATTTAGGACGTCGGTCGTCGCCTTCTCAATGGCTTCAATCGATGCGTGCCACTTTCCTTTCCTTCCTTTCATCGCCAAATGCAGTTTAGGGAACAGATAGAAGTTGCACAGACCCAGATCTCAGGGGCTTTTAAAACGAATAAAAACATTGAAAATTTTCGTGTCCGCAATACTATCTCTCGCGAGATATAATAATAACCACAATCTTGGAGAAAAGCACAAGTTAACACGCTTGAGACTTTTTATGTAAGTAGGATATTGTTCATCGAGCCTGCGCTCAGTACTTAAAAGATTTATCCTTCGTGTTATTTGAGAATATGGTTTTAAGAATATATCAGCCTAATAATAATTACAATAATAAATTGGGTGGGCCGGTTATAATAAATACGAAGGCAGGTCAACAAGTCCGTGACTTTTGGAATAGAATACAGGTTTATACTAATAAATAGACAAAACAAAAAACAATTTATGATTTTATGTGAATAATACTAAACAAATATAATTTTGCAATGAATCAATGAAATCCAACGTTATCTTTTTATAGATTTCCAGCATTTTAATTTAATATTCAATTTAGAAAACTAAATCCATAAATATAACTTTTAAAATTGTGGCTCAATAATAAAAAGAATATATAAATTTATTTCATTCAGATTTTTTAATTGATAAATTCAAGCTATTTTGAAATAAAAATGTATATCTATATTATATCTTTTTATTTTTGTTTGAGAAATTATTTTTTAAAAAAATAAAAAATTTATTGATAATTCTATCTTTTGGTTATGGTTAACCTTATGGTTAAATTCTTTCTCATGTTCAATTCATTCTGACGCTAATATATATATATATATTAAACTAAAAATTAAATTCCCAAGTGTATTTGATAGAAAATCACCCAATTTTATTAACTCTATTATTTTTCTACTTTATTTACTTTGAAGACAAAGAACATCGGATTAAGGAATGAAAATAAGAAAACGGAAGTACATTTGGAGATGATCACTACATAGAAAACTTAGAAAAAGAAAGAAGAGTTAGAAAATGGTTCAAGTTTTTATAACGATATTAGTAATTAAAGATGAAGAAATATAAAATGAGTACAGGGAAAGGGTGTGAACGAACAGGAGGAGGAGGGATAACGACCCTTCACTCTGGTTAATTGGCTCAGACAGGCTGGCGATTAATTATCAGTGATGACTTGAGTTGGCAATGGGGGCTGAACCACCCACCGAGGCTTGCAAAACAAAAAAAAAAAAAAAAAAAGGGAAATTTCCAACATTCCCACACACAATTGAGAAATCAGAGGTTAAAAGATTAAATACTAAAAATTCAGGTATATCATTAAAGAAATTTTTAAATGTAAATATATAAATGTATCTATAATTATCATTAGAGAATTAGAATTAAATAATAAAAAAAAAAAAAACAACTCTGTTTCTCTGACCACTATATATGTATGTTCCCATAGGGTCCAAATTAATGAGATACTTGTTTTTATATTTTATCTAAATTTATAATAAAAAATTGAAATTGACAATTTGTTAAACATAATGTAAAAGAGATAAGACCTCTAAAACAAGTTGTTAGCGGCTTAAGAATGTGATTTTTTCCCTAAACCAATAATTCGTTCAATTTGTAATAGTCTTCCATAAATTCCGTCTGCTGGAGTTGGAGTTGGGGACTGTTCGCTATCTTACTATTAGGGATCTTGCAAAAAGACAACGACTCTATTGGAAAACCATCTTATATATCGGCAAGCTATTAAATATTATGTATCTAGAAAATGTCAACGGAGTCTTTCGGAGAAATTTCAAATGGCAAATTAAAAACAATTTAGGTCGGGATTCGTTTCATATCTAAAGTTGAATAGAGGGAAAGAAGATTAATTTGATTTAATGATATCCGATATCAAAGAAATTGCAGAGGTTATTTGCCTTTTTAATTTAAAAAAAAAAAAAAAAAAAAAAAAAAAAAAAATTAAAAAGAGAAAGAGCAAATATTTTTTCAAGGATACTTATGTAATACATAAAATTGTTATATTGGTCAATATTTTTAAAATTAAAATTATATATTTCTTTTCAATAATATATATTTATATATATAACATGAAAAATAATATTTTTTTGGAATGGCGCAATATTTTTGGTACATATCCATACTATTGATGTAGAATGTAGAGTAAACGATTAGATTCGTAAAAATCTATAATACTAATAACCTTCCCCAGAGTATATTCATGACGTCACCGCCATGCTGTCAGTAAACTACTATGATTTTAACAGTAACGCAAGACACAATAGGAATTGATTAATAAATTGCACAAAGCATTCCCGATATGGTGCGTTAGACACCCACTTCACTGTAATTATGGGACTGTACGTGTTTCTGGACTGCCTTCAGCATTTTATGGAATTTCCTTGACCATCTCATCTTATTGAACATGTGTGAAACGACAGTGGAGTCTCCGTATTAATACCCACAACATTAGAATATGAGGGACTAACGTGGCTCAAGAGAGGATCCAAAGGCTGTTTGACAACATAACCGCATAAGAGAGAGTGTACAAATTTACAGAACTTGCGCTATTTATCAGTTTGTAATAAATAAGTACAATAAAGCCACATGTTCTGTCATCATTTGCCATTTTACCAATTATCAACCACTCCTTATGATATGTAGGCTTAGTTTTTTTAGATAGTCAGTTAAAATTTGTTGTTATTTCATGTTTGTCTCAAAGTTATATTTATTATCATCTGAACAAACAAGGAAACAATTAAAAATATTTAACTATTGTAATATAAATATTTATTGAATACTTAAAGATTTTTTCAAGTTAAAATGAAATTGAATATTAATAATTTAAATTTGGTTCATAATTTTATTCCAATAGGTTACGAAATAAATTAAAGCTTCGTTGATCGGGAACCCGTGCCCATTATATAAATTTCTCTATTTTGAAATATTTAATATATATATATATATATAATTAATATACTGAATAATATCACTTAGATAAGTCGATATATGTATATATATATATATATATATATATGTAGTTTACTTAAAACTAGTCATTATAATATCAAATTAATCTATAACTAATTTATAGAATTAAAATCCACTTATAAAATTTTAATAACTGTTTTATGTAATTTTGTCCCCTTATTAAAATTTATTATACAACTTATTATATAAACTTGTATTACTTATAGAACCAACAAATTAAGGTAAGTTATGTATTTCTAATAAATTTTATATAAAGAACACGTAATTTATATAATAAGTAAATTACTTATATGCAACTATTGTACTCGGTATATTAATACGTATATTCATTAAATAAATGAAGAAACTTTATGATTAATTGTAAAATAAAAATTTCGTGCCTGATAATTGTTTGTATCAAATATAAAATCTTAAAATAACATACTTTAATGGCAGATTATAAAATGATTAAATATCTTTTTATTTGATAAACACTGAAATGAAAAGTTCTAATCTCATCTTTAATTTACATCTTCTCACCTTCGCATTAATTATTATAGGCTAAGATCATGAGGTATGATAAATATTACATGCTCATGAAAACCCAGTATAATGTTTACTAATTAACGGTCAAGTTAATTTATGTAAGCGAACCTATCTATCACAAAACACAATTTCAGTTAACAAGAGGCTTTAATGAAAAATAATTGTGTTAATGAAAAATCCATTTTATATTTCATCTAAAAAAAAAAAAAAAAAAAATAAACAAAAGAAAGTGATTTATCCTCAAATCCTATTTATAAGTCTACTAATTTAAAATAACTTTAATAATATAAAAACTGATGGATATTTAACATGAATGTAAAAATATTACTTTTTGGCCTTATGTCAACTTTTTATAAAGTAAAATAATAATCACGTATTCATAATTCTAAATTAAGTTACCAAAAGGTAGTTTACATAAAAAAAGGTTGTCAAAAAGTTTAAAATAACCAAATAGATATTATTTGGTCATCAATGATTTAAATTTTAATTAAATAAATTTAAATAATTTATGATTATTCATACTTAATATATTAACTAAAGAAAAAATTAAAATGCCCTTTTATAGCTATAATAAATGGATAATAAAAATTTATGCTTAATTAGCACTTACCTTTATTTTAATCTAAAAATTTCGTTTAATAAAATAAATAAATGTGTGTTTAAAAAAAAAAAAAACTATTTTTTGCATTGCTATGAATCCAAGAACAGATATCGATGAAATGTGAATTTATTCATGTTTAGAATAAGAAATAAAGAAGAATGATATATAATTCATAAATTTTATATTTCTATTTAAAAAAGTAGCATTTTCGCTAAAATCTTAATGAAAAATGTCGTTTTTTCTATGAAAACCACGAAAATAATTGAGATATCGATGAAATTTGAATTTATTCGTGTTTAGAATAAGAAATAAATAAGAATGATATATAATTCAGAAATTTTATATTTCTATTTTAAAAAGTAGCATTTTCGCTAAAATCTTAATGAAAAATGTCGTTTTTTCTATGAAAACCACGAAAATAATTGAGATATCGATGAAATTTGAATTTATTCGTGTTTAGAATAAGAAATAAATAAGAATGATATATAATTCATAAATTTTATATTTCTATTTAAAAAAGTAGCATTTTCGCTAAAATCTTAATGAAAAATGTCGTTTTTTCTATGAAAACCACGAAAATAATTGAGATATCGATGAAATTTGAATTTATTCGTGTTTAGAATAAGAAATAAATAAGAATGATATATAATTCAGAAATTTTATATTTCTATTTTAAAAAGTAGCATTTTCGCTAAAATCTTAATGAAAAATGTCGTTTTTTCTATGAAAACCACGAAAATAATTGAGATATCGATGAAATTTGAATTTATTCATGTTTAGAATAAGAAATAAAGAAGAATGATATATAATTCATAAATTTTATATTTCTATTTAAAAAAGTAGCATTTTCGCTAAAATCTTAATGAAAAATGTCGTTTTTTCTATGAAAACCACGAAAATAATTGAGATATCGATGAAATTTGAATTTATTCGTGTTTAGAATAAGAAATAAATAAGAATGATATATAATTCATAAATTTTATATTTCTATTTTAAAAAGGAGCATTTTCGCTAAAATCTTAATGAAAAATGTCGTTTTTTCTATGAAAACCACGAAAATAATTGAGATATCGATGAAATTTGAATTTATTCGTGTTTAGAATAAGAAATAAATAAGAATGATATATAATTCATAAATTTTATATTTCTATTTAAAAAAGTAGCATTTTCGCTAAAATCTTAATGAAAAATGTCGTTTTTTCTATGAAAACCACGAAAATAATTGAGATATCGATGAAATTTGAATTTATTCGTGTTTAGAATAAGAAATAAATAAGAATGATATATAATTCAGAAATTTTATATTTCTATTTTAAAAAGTAGCATTTTCGCTAAAATCTTAATGAAAAATGTCGTTTTTTCTATGAAAACCACGAAAATAATTGAGATATCGATGAAATTTGAATTTATTCATGTTTAGAATAAGAAATAAAGAAGAATGATATATAATTCATAAATTTTATATTTCTATTTAAAAAAGTAGCATTTTCGCTAAAATCTTAATGAAAAATGTCGTTTTTTCTATGAAAACCACGAAAATAATTGAGATATCGATGAAATTTGAATTTATTCGTGTTTAGAATAAGAAATAAATAAGAATGATATATAATTCATAAATTTTATATTTCTATTTAAAAAAGTAGCATTTTCGCTAAAATCTTAATGAAAAATGTCGTTTTTTCTATGAAAACCACGAAAATAATTGAGATATCGATGAAATTTGAATTTATTCGTGTTTAGAATAAGAAATAAATAAGAATGATATATAATTCAGAAATTTTATATTTCTATTTTAAAAAGTAGCATTTTCGCTAAAATCTTAATGAAAAATGTCGTTTTTTCTATGAAAACCACGAAAATAATTGAGATATCGATGAAATTTGAATTTATTCGTGTTTAGAATAAGAAATAAATAAGAATGATATATAATTCATAAATTTTATATTTCTATTTAAAAAAGTAGCATTTTCGCTAAAATCTTAATGAAAAATGTCGTTTTTTCTATGAAAACCACGAAATTAATTGAGATATCGATGAAATTTGAATTTATTCGTGTTTAGAATAAGAAATAAATAAGAATGATATATAATTCATAAATTTTATATTTCTATTTAAAAAAGTAGCATTTTCGCTAAAATCTTAATGAAAAATGTCGTTTTTTCTATGAAAACCTCGAAAATAATTGAGATATCGATGAAATTTGAATTTATTCGTGTTTAGAATAAGAAATAAATAAGAATGATATATAATTCATAAATTTTATATTTCTATTTAAAAAAGTAGCATTTTCGCTAAAATCTTAATGAAAAATGTCGTTTTTTCTATGAAAACCACGAAAATAATTGAGATATCGATGAAATTTGAATTTATTCGTGTTTAGAATAAGAAATAAATAAGAATGATATATAATTCAGAAATTTTATATTTCTATTTTAAAAAGTAGCATTTTCGCTAAAATCTTAATGAAAAATGTCGTTTTTTCTATGAAAACCACGAAAATAATTGAGATATCGATGAAATTTGAATTTATTCGTGTTTAGAATAAGAAATAAATAAGAATGATATATAATTCATAAATTTTATATTTCTATTTAAAAAAGTAGCATTTTCGCTAAAATCTTAATGAAAAATGTCGTTTTTTCTATGAAAACCACGAAAATAATTGAGATATCGATGAAATTTGAATTTATTCGTGTTTAGAATAAGAAATAAATAAGAATGATATATAATTCAGAAATTTTATATTTCTATTTTAAAAAGTAGCATTTTCGCTAAAATCTTAATGAAAAATGTCGTTTTTTCTATGAAAACCACGAAAATAATTGAGATATCGATGAAATTTGAATTTATTCATGTTTAGAATAAGAAATAAAGAAGAATGATATATAATTCATAAATTTTATATTTCTATTTAAAAAAGTAGCATTTTCGCTAAAATCTTAATGAAAAATGTCGTTTTTTCTATGAAAACCACGAAAATAATTGAGATATCGATGAAATTTGAATTTATTCGTGTTTAGAATAAGAAATAAATAAGAATGATATATAATTCATAAATTTTATATTTCTATTTTAAAAAGGAGCATTTTCGCTAAAATCTTAATGAAAAATGTCGTTTTTTCTATGAAAACCACGAAAATAATTGAGATATCGATGAAATTTGAATTTATTCGTGTTTAGAATAAGAAATAAATAAGAATGATATATAATTCATAAATTTTATATTTCTATTTAAAAAAGTAGCATTTTCGCTAAAATCTTAATGAAAAATGTCGTTTTTTCTATGAAAACCACGAAAATAATTGAGATATCGATGAAATTTGAATTTATTCGTGTTTAGAATAAGAAATAAATAAGAATGATATATAATTCAGAAATTTTATATTTCTATTTTAAAAAGTAGCATTTTCGCTAAAATCTTAATGAAAAATGTCGTTTTTTCTATGAAAACCACGAAAATAATTGAGATATCGATGAAATTTGAATTTATTCGTGTTTAGAATAAGAAATAAATAAGAATGATATATAATTCATAAATTTTATATTTCTATTTTAAAAAGGAGCATTTTCGCTAAAATCTTAATGAAAAATGTCGTTTTTTCTATGAAAACCACGAAAATAATTGAGATATCGATGAAATTTGAATTTATTCGTGTTTAGAATAAGAAATAAATAAGAATGATATATAATTCATAAATTTTATATTTCTATTTAAAAAAGTAGCATTTTCGCTAAAATCTTAATGAAAAATGTCGTTTTTTCTATGAAAACCACGAAAATAATTGAGATATCGATGAAATTTGAATTTATTCATGTTTAGAATAAGAAATAAAGAAGAATGATATATAATTCATAAATTTTATATTTCTATTTAAAAAAGTAGCATTTTCGCTAAAATCTTAATGAAAAATGTCGTTTTTTCTATGAAAACCACGAAAATAATTGAGATATCGATGAAATTTGAATTTATTCGTGTTTAGAATAAGAAATAAATAAGAATGATATATAATTCATAAATTTTATATTTCTATTTTAAAAAGGAGCATTTTCGCTAAAATCTTAATGAAAAATGTCGTTTTTTCTATGAAAACCACGAAAATAATTGAGATATCGATGAAATTTGAATTTATTCGTGTTTAGAATAAGAAATAAATAAGAATGATATATAATTCATAAATTTTATATTTCTATTTAAAAAAGTAGCATTTTCGCTAAAATCTTAATGAAAAATGTCGTTTTTTCTATGAAAACCACGAAAATAATTGAGATATCGATGAAATTTGAATTTATTCGTGTTTAGAATAAGAAATAAATAAGAATGATATATAATTCAGAAATTTTATATTTCTATTTTAAAAAGTAGCATTTTCGCTAAAATCTTAATGAAAAATGTCGTTTTTTCTATGAAAACCACGAAAATAATTGAGATATCGATGAAATTTGAATTTATTCATGTTTAGAATAAGAAATAAAGAAGAATGATATATAATTCATAAATTTTATATTTCTATTTAAAAAAGTAGCATTTTCGCTAAAATCTTAATGAAAAATGTCGTTTTTTCTATGAAAACCACGAAAATAATTGAGATATCGATGAAATTTGAATTTATTCGTGTTTAGAATAAGAAATAAATAAGAATGATATATAATTCATAAATTTTATATTTCTATTTTAAAAAGGAGCATTTTCGCTAAAATCTTAATGAAAAATGTCGTTTTTTCTATGAAAACCACGAAAATAATTGAGATATCGATGAAATTTGAATTTATTCGTGTTTAGAATAAGAAATAAATAAGAATGATATATAATTCATAAATTTTATATTTCTATTTAAAAAAGTAGCATTTTCGCTAAAATCTTAATGAAAAATGTCGTTTTTTCTATGAAAACCACGAAAATAATTGAGATATCGATGAAATTTGAATTTATTCGTGTTTAGAATAAGAAATAAATAAGAATGATATATAATTCAGAAATTTTATATTTCTATTTTAAAAAGTAGCATTTTCGCTAAAATCTTAATGAAAAATGTCGTTTTTTCTATGAAAACCACGAAAATAATTGAGATATCGATGAAATTTGAATTTATTCGTGTTTAGAATAAGAAATAAATAAGAATGATATATAATTCATAAATTTTATATTTCTATTTTAAAAAGGAGCATTTTCGCTAAAATCTTAATGAAAAATGTCGTTTTTTCTATGAAAACCACGAAAATAATTGAGATATCGATGAAATTTGAATTTATTCGTGTTTAGAATAAGAAATAAATAAGAATGATATATAATTCATAAATTTTATATTTCTATTTAAAAAAGTAGCATTTTCGCTAAAATCTTAATGAAAAATGTCGTTTTTTCTATGAAAACCACGAAAATAATTGAGATATCGATGAAATTTGAATTTATTCGTGTTTAGAATAAGAAATAAAGAAGAATGATATATAATTCATAAATTTTATATTTCTATTTTAAAAAGGAGCATTTTCGCTAAAATCTTAATGAAAAATGTCGTTTTTTCTATGAAAACCACGAAAATAATTGAGATATCGATGAAATTTGAATTTATTCGTGTTTAGAATAAGAAATAAATAAGAATGATATATAATTCATAAATTTTATATTTCTATTTTAAAAAGGAGCATTTTCGCTAAAATCTTAATGAAAAATGTCGTTTTTTCTATGAAAACCACGAAAATAATTGAGATATCGATGAAATTTGAATTTATTCGTGTTTAGAATAAGAAATAAATAAGAATGATATATAATTCATAAATTTTATATTTCTATTTAAAAAAGTAGCATTTTCGCTAAAATCTTAATGAAAAATGTCGTTTTTTCTATGAAAACCACGAAAATAATTGAGATATCGATGAAATTTGAATTTATTCGTGTTTAGAATAAGAAATAAATAAGAATGATATATAATTCAGAAATTTTATATTTCTATTTTAAAAAGTAGCATTTTCGCTAAAATCTTAATGAAAAATGTCGTTTTTTCTATGAAAACCACGAAAATAATTGAGATATCGATGAAATTTGAATTTATTCATGTTTAGAATAAGAAATAAAGAAGAATGATATATAATTCATAAATTTTATATTTCTATTTAAAAAAGTAGCATTTTCGCTAAAATCTTAATGAAAAATGTCGTTTTTTCTATGAAAACCACGAAAATAATTGAGATATCGATGAAATTTGAATTTATTCGTGTTTAGAATAAGAAATAAATAAGAATGATATATAATTCATAAATTTTATATTTCTATTTAAAAAAGTAGCATTTTCGCTAAAATCTTAATGAAAAATGTCGTTTTTTTCTATGAAAACCACGAAAATAATTGAGATATCGATGAAATTTGAATTTATTCGTGTTTAGAATAAGAAATAAATAAGAATGATATATAATTCAGAAATTTTATATTTCTATTTTAAAAAGTAGCATTTTCGCTAAAATCTTAATGAAAAATGTCGTTTTTTCTATGAAAACCACGAAAATAATTGAGATATCGATGAAATTTGAATTTATTCGTGTTTAGAATAAGAAATAAATAAGAATGATATATAATTCATAAATTTTATATTTCTATTTAAAAAAGTAGCATTTTCGCTAAAATCTTAATGAAAAATGTCGTTTTTTCTATGAAAACCACGAAATTAATTGAGATATCGATGAAATTTGAATTTATTCGTGTTTAGAATAAGAAATAAATAAGAATGATATATAATTCATAAATTTTATATTTCTATTTAAAAAAGTAGCATTTTCGCTAAAATCTTAATGAAAAATGTCGTTTTTTCTATGAAAACCTCGAAAATAATTGAGATATCGATGAAATTTGAATTTATTCGTGTTTAGAATAAGAAATAAATAAGAATGATATATAATTCATAAATTTTATATTTCTATTTAAAAAAGTAGCATTTTCGCTAAAATCTTAATGAAAAATGTCGTTTTTTCTATGAAAACCACGAAAATAATTGAGATATCGATGAAATTTGAATTTATTCGTGTTTAGAATAAGAAATAAATAAGAATGATATATAATTCATAAATTTTATATTTCTATTTAAAAAAGTAGCATTTTCGCTAAAATCTTAATGAAAAATGTCGTTTTTTCTATGAAAACCTCGAAAATAATTGAGATATCGATGAAATTTGAATTTATTCGTGTTTAGAATAAGAAATAAATAAGAATGATATATAATTCAGAAATTTTATATTTCTATTTAAAAAAGTAGCATTTTCGCTAAAATCTTAATGAAAAATGTCGTTTTTTCTATGAAAACCACGAAAATAATTGAGATATCGATGAAATTTGAATTTATTCGTGTTTAGAATAAGAAATAAATAAGAATGATATATAATTCATAAATTTTATATTTCTATTTAAAAAAGTAGCATTTTCGCTAAAATCTTAATGAAAAATGTCGTTTTTTCTATGAAAACCACGAAAATAATTGAGATATCGATGAAATTTGAATTTATTCGTGTTTAGAATAAGAAATAAATAAGAATGATATATAATTCAGAAATTTTATATTTCTATTTTAAAAAGTAGCATTTTCGCTAAAATCTTAATGAAAAATGTCGTTTTTTCTATGAAAACCACGAAAATAATTGAGATATCGATGAAATTTGAATTTATTCGTGTTTAGAATAAGAAATAAATAAGAATGATATATAATTCATAAATTTTATATTTCTATTTAAAAAAGTAGCATTTTCGCTAAAATCTTAATGAAAAATGTCGTTTTTTCTATGAAAACCACGAAAATAATTGAGATATCGATGAAATTTGAATTGATTCGTGTTTAGAATAAGAAATAAATAAGAATGATATATAATTCAGAAATTTTATATTTCTATTTTAAAAAGTAGCATTTTCGCTAAAATCTTAATGAAAAATGTCGTTTTTTCTATGAAAACCACGAAAATAATTGAGATATCGATGAAATTTGAATTTATTCGTGTTTAGAATAAGAAATAAATAAGAATGATATATAATTCATAAATTTTATATTTCTATTTAAAAAAGTAGCATTTTCGCTAAAATCTTAATGAAAAATGTCGTTTTTTTCTATGAAAACCACGAAATTAATTGAGATATCGATGAAATTTGAATTTATTCGTGTTTAGAATAAGAAATAAATAAGAATGATATATAATTCATAAATTTTATATTTCTATTTAAAAAAGTAGCATTTTCGCTAAAATCTTAATGAAAAATGTCGTTTTTTCTATGAAAACCTCGAAAATAATTGAGATATCGATGAAATTTGAATTTATTCGTGTTTAGAATAAGAAATAAATAAGAATGATATATAATTCATAAATTTTATATTTCTATTTAAAAAAGTAGCATTTTCGCTAAAATCTTAATGAAAAATGTCGTTTTTTCTATGAAAACCACGAAAATAATTGAGATATCGATGAAATTTGAATTTATTCGTGTTTAGAATAAGAAATAAATAAGAATGATATATAATTCATAAATTTTATATTTCTATTTAAAAAAGTAGCATTTTCGCTAAAATCTTAATGAAAAATGTCGTTTTTTCTATGAAAACCTCGAAAATAATTGAGATATCGATGAAATTTGAATTTATTCGTGTTTAGAATAAGAAATAAATAAGAATGATATATAATTCATAAATTTTATATTTCTATTTAAAAAAGTAGCATTTTCGCTAAAATCTTAATGAAAAATGTCGTTTTTTCTATGAAAACCACGAAAATAATTGAGATATCGATGAAATTTGAATTTATTCGTGTTTAGAATAAGAAATAAATAAGAATGATATATAATTCAGAAATTTTATATTTCTATTTTAAAAAGTAGCATTTTCGCTAAAATCTTAATGAAAAATGTCGTTTTTTCTATGAAAACCACGAAAATAATTGAGATATCGATGAAATTTGAATTTATTCGTGTTTAGAATAAGAAATAAATAAGAATGATATATAATTCATAAATTTTATATTTCTATTTAAAAAAGTAGCATTTTCGCTAAAATCTTAATGAAAAATGTCGTTTTTTCTATGAAAACCACGAAATTAATTGAGATATCGATGAAATTTGAATTTATTCGTGTTTAGAATAAGAAATAAATAAGAATGATATATAATTCATAAATTTTATATTTCTATTTAAAAAAGTAGCATTTTCGCTAAAATCTTAATGAAAAATGTCGTTTTTTCTATGAAAACCTCGAAAATAATTGAGATATCGATGAAATTTGAATTTATTCGTGTTTAGAATAAGAAATAAATAAGAATGATATATAATTCATAAATTTTATATTTCTATTTAAAAAAGTAGCATTTTCGCTAAAATCTTAATGAAAAATGTCGTTTTTTCTATGAAAACCACGAAAATAATTGAGATATCGATGAAATTTGAATTTATTCGTGTTTAGAATAAGAAATAAATAAGAATGATATATAATTCATAAATTTTATATTTCTATTTAAAAAAGTAGCATTTTCGCTAAAATCTTAATGAAAAATGTCGTTTTTTCTATGAAAACCTCGAAAATAATTGAGATATCGATGAAATTTGAATTTATTCGTGTTTAGAATAAGAAATAAATAAGAATGATATATAATTCAGAAATTTTATATTTCTATTTAAAAAAGTAGCATTTTCGCTAAAATCTTAATGAAAAATGTCGTTTTTTCTATGAAAACCACGAAAATAATTGAGATATCGATGAAATTTGAATTTATTCGTGTTTAGAATAAGAAATAAATAAGAATGATATATAATTCATAAATTTTATATTTCTATTTAAAAAAGTAGCATTTTCGCTAAAATCTTAATGAAAAATGTCGTTTTTTCTATGAAAACCACGAAAATAATTGAGATATCGATGAAATTTGAATTTATTCGTGTTTAGAATAAGAAATAAATAAGAATGATATATAATTCAGAAATTTTATATTTCTATTTTAAAAAGTAGCATTTTCGCTAAAATCTTAATGAAAAATGTCGTTTTTTCTATGAAAACCACGAAAATAATTGAGATATCGATGAAATTTGAATTTATTCGTGTTTAGAATAAGAAATAAATAAGAATGATATATAATTCATAAATTTTATATTTCTATTTAAAAAAGTAGCATTTTCGCTAAAATCTTAATGAAAAATGTCGTTTTTTCTATGAAAACCACGAAAATAATTGAGATATCGATGAAATTTGAATTGATTCGTGTTTAGAATAAGAAATAAATAAGAATGATATATAATTCAGAAATTTTATATTTCTATTTTAAAAAGTAGCATTTTCGCTAAAATCTTAATGAAAAATGTCGTTTTTTCTATGAAAACCACGAAAATAATTGAGATATCGATGAAATTTGAATTTATTCGTGTTTAGAATAAGAAATAAATAAGAATGATATATAATTCATAAATTTTATATTTCTATTTAAAAAAGTAGCATTTTCGCTAAAATCTTAATGAAAAATGTCGTTTTTTCTATGAAAACCACGAAATTAATTGAGATATCGATGAAATTTGAATTTATTCGTGTTTAGAATAAGAAATAAATAAGAATGATATATAATTCATAAATTTTATATTTCTATTTAAAAAAGTAGCATTTTCGCTAAAATCTTAATGAAAAATGTCGTTTTTTCTATGAAAACCTCGAAAATAATTGAGATATCGATGAAATTTGAATTTATTCGTGTTTAGAATAAGAAATAAATAAGAATGATATATAATTCATAAATTTTATATTTCTATTTAAAAAAGTAGCATTTTCGCTAAAATCTTAATGAAAAATGTCGTTTTTTCTATGAAAACCACGAAAATAATTGAGATATCGATGAAATTTGAATTTATTCGTGTTTAGAATAAGAAATAAATAAGAATGATATATAATTCATAAATTTTATATTTCTATTTAAAAAAGTAGCATTTTCGCTAAAATCTTAATGAAAAATGTCGTTTTTTCTATGAAAACCTCGAAAATAATTGAGATATCGATGAAATTTGAATTTATTCGTGTTTAGAATAAGAAATAAATAAGAATGATATATAATTCATAAATTTTATATTTCTATTTAAAAAAGTAGCATTTTCGCTAAAATCTTAATGAAAAATGTCGTTTTTTCTATGAAAACCACGAAAATAATTGAGATATCGATGAAATTTGAATTTATTCGTGTTTAGAATAAGAAATAAATAAGAATGATATATAATTCAGAAATTTTATATTTCTATTTAAAAAAGTAGCATTTTCGCTAAAATCTTAATGAAAAATGTCGTTTTTTCTATGAAAACCACGAAAATAATTGAGATATCGATGAAATTTGAATTTATTCGTGTTTAGAATAAGAAATAAATAAGAATGATATATAATTCATAAATTTTATATTTCTATTTAAAAAAGTAGCATTTTCGCTAAAATCTTAATGAAAAATGTCGTTTTTTCTATGAAAACCACGAAATTAATTGAGATATCGATGAAATTTGAATTTATTCGTGTTTAGAATAAGAAATAAATAAGAATGATATATAATTCATAAATTTTATATTTCTATTTAAAAAAGTAGCATTTTCGCTAAAATCTTAATGAAAAAT